>CM024519.1:17724428-18957387 GCA_014182375.1 Eucalyptus virginea
ACAACGGATATGGTTGATCAACAAAGCTGGTTCAAAAATGCTCCATCTTTGTTCAACTAAGGCTAACGTTGGTTCAAAGAACGTTGTCGAAAATATTGTATGTGTGTATGTAATGAAAAATTACTTTAATTTGCTTACATTGAAAATATGTGATGGTGAAATCCTTTTCTTTGTGTAATCTTGACCACGAGCGGAGTTTCCTTACAAGTTGTAATCTGCGCATTACTTAGATGAATTGCTAATAAAGATGCCTCATTATGACTTTTCAAAGTCTAACAATGCAATAAAAATGATCATTTTAATAGATCATTTGAGACTAATGTTATGGAATCGATGATTTTCTCCCTTCTTTATTGAAAAATTTGCAACTGTTGTTCAACATAAAACACTCCAAAAGCTAAGCAGACAAAGTGGATAATTTGCATAATCTTTCTCAAAACATCGCATATTGTATCCTTCCGGTGCTGTTAATCCCTAAAAATGCATGAAAATTGCGGTGTACATATATATAATAGGACGTTGTGATTTGAACATAAGAGTTGTCGCACCTAAAACAACATGTCTGAACGGTAAGCAGATACAACGTAGTTTTTAATCTCCAAAAGTATGTCTGATGTTGAAAATCTAGTACGTGCTGTATTAATCATAATTTCAGCATTTTGAGCTGTACGCAGATGTGAAGTACACTACGGGGAAGAATGTCTTGAAACTTTTATCTGCGTTAAGGGCGTGCGTCTCGCGCTCTACATGGAGTTTCGTTGACTTAGGTGATCAGCCGACGTGCATTAAAAGGTTATATACCCAAAGATCTCAGTATCGAAGAGAGCGTCTCCCATGCCTTATTCTTCTTGATCTTCTTGGACAGGATTTGCTTGTCATTGCTGTGAGGTCCATGAATTTCACAGGTTTTTGAGTTTCACTTTGTTTGTCTGAAATGTATCGGATCTCAAATGCACGGGTCTACTGTATTTTTTGTGGTAATAACACTTGTGTTTTTCAATCTTTGTCATATAGTATTCAATTTTGACAAATTTAGCTTGCTAGAATCTGAGCTACAAGGTCTTGAATATGTGAAAGGTTGTTATGGTCGTATTTTTATTTTTAATTCGGTGGGAATCAAACAACTGAGAGGGGGACTATTGGGCAATTCTGAATAAACCGCCATTATTTGAAGGGCATGAGAAGGGTTAAACGCTTCCTAGCCGAGGATGAGCCCGTGCATCACCTCATGAGCCAAAACACTAGGTCAGCCTTTCTTCAGTAAATAGTTTTCAAGGACAATATGAGGAATTGCATCCTTATAACAGAATGTACAACGCCCAATTTAGCTTGAGAATCCAGAAACTTGAGTGAGACATACAAATAATAACACCAACTGGTTTCGGCTTGCTGTGGCCATAATTAAGAGAGTGATGTAAGCTCTCAATTAGTTTGTACTCAAAACCAACCTTGCCTTTAGATATCGTTTAAGACAACAATTTTCCCATCTCTGAATTTTTAGCACACACATCCTGTAGCACTCCCAACAATCAATTGTGTCAACCCTTCTCAATATCTCACTCTTCACCTCAATGTCACAAAACCCTCTTTTCAGCCAATATTACTATGGGAGAAATCGGATTGTGACATACGCTTCTCAGTTCTACTTGCCAATCTCCCCAAGTGAAAAGCTGGAATCATCTAAATTGAAGCAAGTGATCAAGTGGACCAAACCCCAATCAGAAATCTAGTTCAGAGGGGACCAATCTTCCCCACACAAAGAGATAAGGGAAGAGATATCGAAGCTAGTTCACATATTGGCGACAGGGCAGACGAAGATGACTCCGGATGATAAGCCGATCATCATAACAACCATGGTGAGCGAGAACCGCGGAGCCTTCACGCAGTTAAACTTCGGAATCGGCCAAAAAGGAGGGGCCAATTCACATCCATCGCGGTTACAAGACCGACCCGGATGAGAGTCTCGAAACCACCACCGGTACGGCTGTGGGGACAACCAAAGAGAAAGATGACAACGTCGTCCGACTGCGCTCTGCCTCGACTGAGACCAGTGCACTCGAGCACAAAAGAAGATTTAAAGCCTCCGGTTCAATGAAAGTGATGTAAATAAAGCACGGACAACAAGCATGCAGGATCTGCCTCTGATTCATGCGAAATGTATCGGAATGGATCATAAGCCGAGTGTCTTTGCATGTATTGATCATATCATAGTACCAACAAACAAGGATTTCAGGCTTGTTGTGTTGATGCTGCATTGCAAAGTCCCAAGTTTGTCTATGTTGGAGCAAGCAATTGATAAGAGACGTATTTGAAATGCTAAACTTGCTGTCAGTTGATGAATTCTACATCCTAATAACACGTTAAACCAGTAACCACAGAATTACGTGAAAATGAAGCATTTTCTCGTGGGAAATCGCTGAAATTGGCTAGCACACGCAGTCCTTAATCCATATTATGCTGCACATTACGAGAGCAACCGATTCTAAGTCTAATGTGATGTACTGTTATGTCCCAATCATTTTTAGTTAAATTCCATATGGCCTCTTCATTTTGTGCCTCCCTGCATATCTTTTATGCCTGGTTTTAGGGTTAAGTACAGATTTAGTCCTTTTAACTTTCAACATTTGTGCAATTTGGTCCCGTAACTTTTGTTTTTTTCAATGAAGTCCTCTAAAAATTGAATTTGTGCGATTTGGTACTTTAAGTTTTACTTTTTGCAATCAAATCATCTAACTTTCTCAATTCATGCAATCAAATCCTTCTATTGATTAATGACATGACACTATTTATGTGATAGAAAATGAAAGGAGATGCCTTTGGCGCCAAATAAGCAGGAAAAAAGTGAAAAAAAACAAGAAAGAAATTCCTTATTTGATACTATTAGTTAAAAGAGCGCAAACAAAGCACTCGATTGTATAAATCAAGAAAGTTAGATGATCGGATTACACAAAACAAAATTTAGAAGATCAAATTGCACAAGCAAAGAGTTAGAGGACCTGATTGTACAAAATAAAGATAGATGACTTAATTGTACAAAATAAAAGTTAACAGACCAAATCACACAGACGCTAAAACTCATAGGACTAAATCTATACTTAATGTAGTTTTATGTCTCGTTCTTTACATTTCGTGGTTGCTCGTACTTATACAATCAATAGGTCGGTTGGACCTTAAAGTCTTCATCCAAACTTTATTCTCAACCAACATTAAATTCTAATAATGAGAAAGCGGACTTGGGTACGGTCTAAAGTGAGCCTATGTGGGGAGGTCCGAGTCCAAAACTCATTTGCCTAAGCTTTGCAGGTGTGTGTTTGAGCTTGTCAGCTCGAATGGACCCAACAGGCCACCACCCCCATAATCAGGTCTACTCTTACTTAAGTATCCGATCGTTGGGCATAAAAAAGACCATTTTCAATGGAGTATCAGAGGGCTTTTAGGCTATCTCTTTTATGCAAAAAAAAAATAATAATAATTGAGAATTAGGCTCTATTTGTTTTTGCAAAAATACAACATTTCTAAAAAATATTTTTACGGAAGTCATTTTTCAAGAAAATGAAAATATTTTTTGATATTTTGCCGAGAACTGAAAAAGAACTTGAAAATATTTTCTATTGTTTGGCAAGAAAAAAATTATTTGATTTTCCTAAATAGACATATATTAATCGAGTATTGGTGACTTGCACATGGACCAACACGGATCCTAACACGAGCACTGTGGTCTCAAGCCCAAATCCTTGACTACGAGCACAAGCATCAATCTTGGATTCGCCAAAATCAAGCTCAACAACTCGATGCTTGTGCCCAGCTCACCAACACCCTGGCCCAAGTCTATAGAGGCCAGGCCCGGTTTCCTAACACTTAGGCCTAGGTCCATCGAGGCTAGGCCCCTAACCTCGGACTCAAGACGAGACCCCTTCGCCCTAGCTTAGGTCAATTGAGGCCGATTTGGGACTTCGGTATTGGTGTGGGCTGTCGAGGTCCCAGGCACAAGCTCAACCTTAATGGACATGGGCCGAGGACCCAAGCACAAGCACTGGTGTGACCTCTTGGATTAACTTACTTGAGATATTGTTCATTTTGGTTCATCCCATACTCAATCTCACAGTTAGGTCCTTTAGCATACAGGCAAAAGGTCACCCATCTTGGTAGTGCTTTAACATGAGCATACTCAACTTTTTTTTGTCCGCTAAAAATTGAGCATGTTCTCCCAAAATTGGCATGCATGTTCATCTTTGTCCCATTCACCATCCTAGGAGCATACTAGGAGATATTCCTTATTTAAGCCATCTGACTCCAGTGACCACTCCTTGTCCTCATCAAGCCGAGTTGTTACAACTGAGGTCTTGGGCTCAGCCTCAATGGACTCAAGCACGATAACCAGGATCTCAGGTACAACTTCAATAGACTTGGGCCAGGACATCGAGATCTCAAGCTTGACCTCAATGGACCAAGGCTCAAGCTTCAAGGACCTAGCCCTGCTCTCTAGTCCCGGCCCCACTACCAATGGCCTAGTTATGTGTATTAGGGTTTTGTGCTCAAGCACAGAATTTCTAGTCCAAGTGTCAATATGTAATCATACTTTGGCCAAAATTGTCAATTTTTAAAGAGGAAATCATTTTCCTAAATCTAAGGCTCCGTTCGTTTCACGGATAATAATTTTCAAGAAAACGTTTTTCGAATTTTCTCGTATTCATTTCCATGAATTAGTTGTGGGAAACATTTTCCACCAAGGAAAAAAAGTCTTCTAAAAGAGGGGAAAATGTTTTTCACTTATGGGAAAAAGGAAAACAATTTCCATATCTTTTTTCACCTCACTTTCTTTCAATAAATATATTTTCATTTTATTTTTCTTTTATTTTCTTTTTCCTTTCTCTCTCTCTCTCTTTTTTTTTTTTTAAAAAATGGGTCTTAATTATTCTTTATTTTTTTCCTTTTTCTTTCTTTTTTATTTTCCTTCTACTTTGGTTTGGCCGGTCGTTAGGCCGGTGACGGGCCGCTAGCGATCGTAAATCTCCATATCGGTAACACTTGAGTGGCGCTAGATGACGGCAAGGCTCAAATTAGCAACGCCCAAGCATCACTAGAGGCCACGGGGCTTAGGCCTTGCCAAATCGGCGATGCTCAAGTGTCGTAGGCGTGGCTCGAGGTGGCACCCATTGGCAACCAAGGAAAAGAAAAAGGAAAAAAAAAAAAAAGGAAAGGAAAGAAAAGAAGAATAAAAAATAATTTAAAATTCAAATTTTTAAAAATATAATAAAAAGAACATAAAAATAAAAAAAAAAAAAAAAAAAAAATAATCAAAGAAGTGTGTGGAGGAAAATCAAATAAGATACCGAACAACGAAAATCATTTTCCACTTCAATTTCAAGTTTTTGCCGAATGTCAGAATGGAACATGACTTTTAGGAAAATATTTTCCAGAAACATTATATTTTTCACGAAACGAACGAAGTCTTAAGCCTTGATATAAGATCTTTTCCATTGACCCATTTTTCTAGGTGATCCGAACACTATGAAATAAGAATATTTTTGGTGAAACAAACAAACCTCAGTGAAATTTTAACACACACGTATATATATTCTGTAACTTATGTATGTGACATAACTTTTCAATAACTAAACCTCCTAGGGTATTCCGATCATTTGTCCCGCTCCCTAGACTTAAGTTTTTGTTTCTGCCACCGTTTATTGACAGATTATTGAACATCCACTAAATTTCTGTTTGAATCAGCGCACATAATCTTTTGGCGTGTCGGAACGATTTTTCCACACCGGTTTCTCAGTTCCGGATCGTCCCACGGGCCATGGTCAATGAAAACCCTAATCCAAGCCAACTTCCAAATCGTTATGATCTCTTCACAAGCCACTCACGAAAAAGGGAGGAACATCTGGGGACATTCCGAAGTTAAACTTGACAATCTATGCACGTGTAGACTCCTGTCCAGTGACACTGCACCTATCCACGACGCCCGCGTTTGAAACATCGTCAAAGCACACCAACACAGAAGGATACAGCTTCCCTAGTTTAAAAAGCCGATTGCTTTCCTCTAATGGCAATGGAGATCTCTAACGTTTACCTTAAGACTAGGGACATATATCTCCAACTAAATCCATGAATTTTCTCGCAAGCCGCCTCCGTAGGTCGTATACCTCAACTCCTCGAACTATTATTATTATTATTATTATTATTATTATTATTATTATTATAGTTTGTAGACTTATCTTTAATTTGACATGAATTGGGAATGTACACGAATTCGGATTACGGACATGGGGTTTCATTCGTTGACGGCTGCTTCTAGGCTTTAGACAATAGCAACCGCTTGGTCCCTCTCCTACGTTTCCAATGATTGCCGATCACCGCCGTCATTGCCAAGAAATCGGCCCCTCTCGTTTCGCAATTTCGTCCTATAAATAGAGCCACACAGCTCATACTAATCTAACCACTCACATATTTCGTCATCCTCGCTTTTTATATCATAATTTCGACCCCCATAATATCCATTAGTAGTCGCACATCTTGAGTTGCGTCATGAGGAATCAAGGGCAATTCATCCTCTACTTTCTCCTGGCTCTTTTGGCTGCTTGCACGAACTTCTCCGAGGCAGGAAATGTGACTCAAGCTCCTAACATCGCGCGCCTCATCCTGGTCGACCCGTCCGGGAAGGGAAACTTCACGAAGATACAGGATGCCATTGACGCTGTACCGTCGAACAACTCGGAGCTCGTGCTCATACGAGTTGAGCCGGGGACATACCGGGAGAAACTCATGGTCCCGGCGGACAAGCCTTTCATAACTCTGAGCGGGAAGAAGGCATCCAGCACGATCATTACAGGGGACGACAGTGGGGACATATTCGGATCGCCTACTGTTTCCGTCTTGGCTTCTGACTTTGTCGGCCGTTACCTCACAATTCAGGTTTGCATGCATAGGCACACTAAAAGCGGTCTCAACTTAAAAATTGTGAATGCGATTGCACATTATAGTGGAATATGATAATATAACATAGAACGAAGTTTTTAGGATAACTTAGCTTAGTGATTCACATGGCCTACAAACGGATTACATGACTCGACATGACTGTCGTGGTCAAACAATCAAATTGTCCTATCGGATTGTCCTATGTATCTCACCTAAGATTGGCTTGATTCGATGTTTCGATGTTCAGAATACTTATGGGTCGGGAGCAAAAGCGGTGGCGTTGAGAGTGTCCGGAGATAGGGTGGCGTTTTCGGCATGCGAATCACGTCTCACCAAGACACATTGCTCGACGATGTCGGAAGGCATTACTACAGCAACTGCTACATTGAAGGCGATGTCGACTTCATCTTCGGCAACGCCGCTTCCCTCTTTCAGGTATCATTTCGTGCCAACAATATGAATTCCGCGGGAGCAAATAGCCTTATTATTATTATTATTATTATTATTATTATTATTATTTGCCATTGTAGAAATGCCACGTGCATTCGGTGTCGCGGGGAGGAGGGTTCATCACGGCCCAGCACAGAGCATCGCCGTTAGAGAACACGGGCTTCGTCTTCTTGGGCTGCACGATCACGGGCCTCACCAACACTTTCTTGGGCCGCCCGTGGGGTCCATATTCGAGAGTTGTCTTCGCCCTCTCTTATATGTCTAGTGCCGTCCTCCCCAAGGATGGGACGACTGGGGTGACTCAACCAAACAGAGGTAACCAACAACAGCAACAATAACAACAATAGCAATATCATGCAATTCAATTATTTTGAAAATAATCTCTCTTTTTCTCTTGTCTAGGACGGCCTACTATGGGCAATACGAATGTTACGGACCGGGGGCCGACACATCAAAGAGGGTTCTTTGGTCTCGCGTCCTTACAGGCGAGGAAGTGTCACCCTTCTTGATGACGGATATGGTTGACCAACAAAGCTGGTTCAAAAATGCTCCAACCATATTCAACTGAGGCTAACGTCGGTCCAAAAAAAGTTGTAAAAAATATTAGATGTGTACTTATGTAATTAAATTTACTTTAATTTTCTTAATTGAAAATATGCGATGGTGAAATCCTTCTCTCTGTTTAATCTCGACCATGAGCTGAGTTTCCATGTAATGCGCCGCATTACTCGGATGATTCGTTAATAAAGATGTCTCGTTATAAATTTTGTTACGATGTTTGCATGTTATTGTAGATAGTTGTTGAATATACTTATGATTTTTTGCGTCAGCATATGAAATGACCCAACGTCAAGTTGGCTGGAAAAGCAAGAAATCCGGGACAAAGATTTCCACGTCAGGATCCATCCAAAATGTTTGATTGTAAAATTGAGGCGGGCACCACAATTGGGATGGTCTCATTAAATCCCAATTTGCTATTGATTTTTTCAATTAAGTATTCGGATGTATGTTAACACCAAATTTTATCATTTTATTAACGATTTAATCGCATAGAAAATTATGGATTAATTTCTAAACCCTAGAAAAAAATTAATTTTCATTAAATTGCATCACACATAGACGTTAAGAGCATTAGCATCATTAGTATTAATTAAAGAAATCCTGAATTTTTAAAAAATTGAATTAAAATTTTTATATTAAAAAATCACTTAATTAGAAGAAAATTAAAATAAATCATTTTCATTAAAATGTATGTTTTCATTAAAAAGCATTGCACGTAGGCATTAGGGACCGTTGCATTATTAGTGTCAATCATTTAAACAATAAAAATTAAAAATTAATATTTTTTCCTTTAAAAATCAAAAAAATTAAATTAAAAATTATCAAAAAAAGAAGAAGAAGAAGAAAAAAGATGGGGGACGAAACCGCGCCAGCGCTAGGCCGGTCCGGCCTTCTTTTCCATTTCTCTTCTTCTGTTTTTGGTTGGGTCGGCCCGGCCCGTTTTTCCTTTTCTTTTCCCCAACCTCGGCCCCTTCGACAGACTACAGTTCTACTTTCCCTCTTTTTCCCTTTCTCCTTTTCGCGCCTGGGCTGGCCCATCTTCCCTTATTTCAGCCCGGCCCGCGCGCGGGTCCTTTCCCCACCACGCCGGCCACGTTTCCGCAAAAAGAGGGCAGAAAAGAGGGAGTTCTGTTTTTTCCTTTCGGGTAGGTTTTGGCCGAGAGCGAGAGAGGGAGCCCGAGCGACGAGGAGCAATTGAGAGAGAGCGAGAGGGCTGCAGCCCACGCCTCGGCCGTGCACGAGCTCCGCCCGACGGCCCCCCTCAGCCGGCGTCGTCAAGCTGAACCTGGTAAGCCCTTGCTCGTGTTCTGTTTTCGCCTTGTCTAGTGCACGTCGGGCCGGAGATCGCGGCCGTTCGACTCACGCGAGCTCCGTCCCGCTGGTTCCCGTCGAGTTGTTATGCGTTCTTGTTTGCTTGTCGAAAGTTCCGGTGTGGACTTGAGTCTCAATCGAGCCGAAATCCCTCTTTCCCGTTGCGTATACCAGGTGTTCGATGTAATGCCGCAGTGAGATCTGGTTTTCTTTCGTTGTCTTGGCCGTAGTCGAGTCGTCCGGGTTTCGTCCCGGTGAGCCGAGTTTTTTCTTCGCGTGATAGTTAGCGTTCCAAGCGTCCGGTGCCGGTCGGACCGAACGACCGACGTCGGACGGTGGCTCCGGCGCCTCAAAGGCCGGTGAGGGGCTCGTCGTAGCGGTGGCGCTGGTTCGAGCAAGGTAACTGCAGGAGAGTGTTCGGTGAGGAGAGGGGACTCGTCGAGGAAGAAGACAGGCGTGGAGAACAAGAGAAAAAGAATAAAAGAATAAAAGGAAAAAAAAAACGCAGAAAAATGAAAAATAGAGAAATAGAAAACAAAAAATGGCTTCGGGTGTGCAGAGAATGCATGAGGAAGAAGAAGTCCAAGGGAGGAGAGAGAAATAAAAGAAAAAGAAAAGAAAAGAAATTAAAAAGAAATATAAAAATGGAAAAGAAACAAAAAATATATAGAAAAGAAAGGGTGCAGACGTTCAAGTTGGCGTTGAAGGCGTTGACGTAACGGAGGTGTTGAGTTGATGGCTTCAATGACATTAGGGTTTGATTTGTCTATGTGGGCTTGAGTTGGTTTGGTACGATTAGACTTGGGCTGAGGTTTTTTTTAGCAAGATGGGTTTAAGCATTTAATCTTAATAAAATAGGCTATTTTGAATAAGTCCATTTGTGTCTACGGCCTAGAATAGAGACCCTACTCAACCCATATTCAGACCAGGCCCAGAGAGTCTGGACTGGGTCCCATTTTCAGAATGAATTAAATTAAAGATATAAATACTTTCATTAAAAAACATTTTCAATAAAAATTAATAATTAATAAAAATTCCGAAAATTAAAAAACTGGAAAAAGCTTAGAAATTAAAATTGAACTAGCTTAATTAGATTTTTCATGTTATTTTTAGTTTGGAATTAGTTTAGGATAAAAAAGAAGAAGTGAAAACGCATGGTGAAAAAATATGTTTAAAATTGAACAAGCTCTTAGGGCTTCACAATTTAGGCATTCTTAGAGACAAATGATAGGTTGCCGTTTGTGCATTTCCCTTTCAAATATTATGTGATTGTGCACTTTCAACATGTTGACTTTGGCCTCCCTTCAGCTTAATTAAAGATGGCATGCTCTCTATTTAGTAATGCTAAATTGTTGCTATTTATTGCTTTCCTTGGTTGCTAATTGTCACTTTAATGATTGCATACCCGCATGGTCATCTCATGTGTTAGTGGATATGTTTAAGATCAATTCAAACTGCATAACAAAAAGGATCCGACAAAAAATCCTTTTTGTTAATGGGCAAGATTAGGTACCGAAATGCCATTAATTGATTAATTAATGTAATCAAGTCCCCGATCCTGGATTTTCTAATTACATATGAAGTAAGATACACTTTCATACCTCATTTGATTTCTAGCCAACCATAATAGGATAATGACAGCTCATTCTTTAGAAAATTTTCATACATTCAATTTTCATACCTAATGTGGCATGAGGTATGGGCTCGACAAAGTTCGTGCCTGATCATAGGCCGTAGGTCCATCTTTTAGGCAATACCCTATATATATTTCCTCCTCCGAGGGTTAGATTACGACAATGTAGAAAAACTTCATTATCACAAGCATTTGAATGGGTAGTGGTGACAGACTTGTGAATATCGAATTTTCGATTGTGGCCGGTGTGAGCTTAGACCAAATGTTTCTTATGGAACTTTGATAGTAATCTTCATTATGCTTATCGCTCCTCCCCAATTAATAATAATAATAATTTGGATACAACCTTATCGAAGTCTTAATCAACTAGATACTTATTTTGTTTAAACAGATCATTTGGACATTAGTAGTACTAAACCGATGATTTTGATCATATTGGAAAGATCCAATGATACATTTGGAAAGATCTTTTCCATTTTTGTGGAAAATTTTTGCAACTTCTATTCAACATAAAACGCTTGAAAGCTACGCAGATAAAGTGGATGATTTGCATGATCTTTCTCATGTAACATTGCATATTAAATACTTCCGGTGCGATTGATCCCCAAAAGTGCACGGAGAACCGTTGTGTATGTACATATAGAATAGGACGCTATAATTTGAATACAAAACTTATTGCACCTAAAACAAAAAGTCTAATCTCTTGATCGTCTCTTCAAGATCAAATAAATTGTTATAATTGGTAAACAACTACGATGTAAATTTTAATTTCCGGAAGTATATGCTTTTGAAGATCTAATATGTTTCGTATTAATTACAATCCTGACATGAAGGGTGTGTTTGATTTAGCTTTCTAAGTGACATTTTAGAGATGTTCGGTAAATTTTTTTAGGGACTTGCTTGGGTTTCCAACATTTTCGAAAAGCTAAATTTGAAAATTCATGAAAGCTTTTCAATTATGTTTCTTGCCCTAAAAAAAGTTACTAAAATTCCAAATTTACCTATTTATAAAATAGTAAGAGTCATCAAAAATTTCAAACGATGCCTACCGTGACACATTTAACTTTTTTTTTTTTTTTTGTGGTATCAAAAACCTGAAACTTATACTCGTGATATATATTTATCTAGAATTTGTGGTCGTGAAATATATTTACCCCAATTTTTTCTTGGCGACACAAAAATCTCAAACTTGTATTCATATGACACATTTGCCCCTTTTTTTGTAACATAAAAATCCTAAACTTAGATTTGCTTCGCACATTTACCTTTTGTTAAGAATTTTTCCTCTCTCTCTTTTTTTTTTCTTTTTTTTTTTCGTTCCTCCTTCGTCTTCGCTGCCGCCCTTACTGTCATCATCGCCTCCGTCCTCACAATTGTCAAACCGAGGAAGAAAACGAAAGAGAAAGTTAATGAGTTAACATATTTTTTGTACTCACAAGACCACACCTTTTACTTTCAGTTATCTACCTAGGTAGCCACAAGATTTTTAGCAGCTTCTTTGATCGAATTTTGACGGATGGTAAATATGTAAATATGTTGAAGGTTTTTGATGTCATAGAAAAAACTTTAAACTAAATGTGTCGGGTATAAATTTGGGATTTATAGCGTCAAAAAAAAAATTCTAGGATAGATTTAAGGGCATTTTTCATTTGTTGGCTTTTGCCCTTTTTAAAACAAAAACAGTAAATATCTTTGCACGATTAACAAACCGAGGGCACCCGAGTCTTGCACTTGCCTCGCTCTTCTCTTCCTCCGAAATCAATTGACCCCCTCATTTCCGAAGTAGAACGGAGCCAAAATCGCTCAAGTTCGCTCCCTCTGCTCTCTGTACGGCCTCGAGCTTATTCTTCCTCTCGGTAGTTCAGCTGCTCTCCGAATCGAAGTTGTATCACTGGCAAGAAGGACGATTCCACGCGGTTCTGTAAGAACCTCTTTCGCTCCCCGTGTGTCATTCTTGCGCTGTCTCCGCCTGTTGTTAGTTGTTTTTCTGATGCAAAGAGATAGCGAGGCTCACATTCGTCGAACGTGAGTCTGTACAAAAGCATGTGAATAATGGGAGATCTATTCACTGATGTTATAAAAGGGGGTTTTTACAAATTGTTAAGGATGTGGTGGCATATTCTATGTTTCATGTTGGGGCTTTATGCATACAACAGAAGAAGGAAGGAGAACAAAACTTGGAATTTGGTGATGGTAGTAGTGCTAATTTAGTTTAGGGGTGGGGGTTTTGAGGGTTGGAGGGGGCCCACTTTGCAAGATCAAATTTTTAAATGCTTGAATTTTTTTAAGGGGCTTAAAATTAGGAGAAGTAAAAAGAAGAAGATAGGTGAAGAGATTGAAGACAAAATTGGTGCTGGGAAAGATCTTTAATCCATTGTTGTGAAAATAAATAAGCGTCTTTTACTGCCTTTGGCAATAGGCAATAAGGGAAGATACTACTTTTGAATTATCCATCTATCTGTCCATTCTCTCCACTATGAAGAAAGTGCACGGAGAAGCTCTGCAACATGTTTGTGTTAATCCTTTTGCGCTAGAACGGTTGGGATCGTGAGGTTCTTCTCACTAGACATAGCTCTTGGCTGCTTGAGTTTAAGCATTTACTGTGGGAGTGTAGAAATTATGCGCTTGAAAGTGCAATTTGTCTTTGGGATGGCCACTCCATCTTGCAATCCATCTTTTGGACATAGTATGATTAAGTTGCAGTTTGAGTTGATATTTATCTTTGATTTAACTAGAATTTTTTTATGATTTCATTCAATGTGGGTTTATGGAAGTGAAATGATTGGATTTGGAATAGATGTCTATTATGTCTCCAATGTTCAAGCTTTTTTTAGGGGCATATTTTGTTGGCTATGTATATCTTATGTACATGTATATATATGGAGATTGGTATGTTAGTATTAGCCTTTGCTTTATAGAAGACAATTTTCTCATTGTCACATTTGTCATCAAGATGGAATGTTGATTCTTTGTATTGTAGGATATCCATAAACTTAGTAGGTGGAGGAAATCATCTATTATTTTTACACAATAGAAATTGTTGTACATAAATGACATTAGTTGTTTGAGTGTTGGTTGCAATGGTTGTCTTGATTTCTCCTACTTGTGAAATTTGCCCTGTTGTTTTCAGATTTTTTGAGAAATGATGTAGAGAACTGTGTTGACTGATATATATGCATGTGTTTGTTCAAGGGCTCATGGTTAAACTCTCTTCTTTTTATTTATTTAATTAATTATTTATTTATTTTTACTTTTATTACTTTTTTCTTAAGTTTATCTTTTATGATATAATCCACGAAAATGTTCTATTATAATAGGTCAATCCTAAAGGTGGAATTTTTTAGAACAAAATGCATACATTCTAATTTTGAAGTTCCATTAGATATAATGTTTAGAGATATTGCTACTGGGAGTGTCACTTGGAATCTTGCACAAGGTTTATGTATTGTTGAGGATATTGAGGCCACACAACTTGATGTTGATGATGATGATTTAGAGTGTAATGTAGGCGAGAAGTTTGTTGAACCAATTGAAAGCGCACAGAGTTCAATGAGACAAGCTCAAGGAAAAGAGAGAAAAGAAATTGACTGATGCTGTGAAGATATCAATTCAAATTGACAGACTTTCATAAGCTATTGAAAGTAGGAGTACTGCCACAACTCTTGCAAAGGAGTTTGATCCTTACAAGGAAATTATAAAAACGATGAATAACAAAACGGAGATTATGCAAGAGAGAAGTTATACTATTTTATGCTCTCTCATTTTGCAAAAAATAAAGATTATAAGCAAATTTCCATGAACTTATACGGTAATCATGTAATAGATTCACAAAAACAATCAACTCAAAAACAAGGAGAACAATGATTAGAAATATAGAATGACATACAATTCTTCTCGATCAATGACATAAGCTGCGTTTGGGAACTACTTTTCTAAAGATCTTTGGAGGGCTAAAGGTCTTTGAGCCAAATATGTAGTGTTTGGCAAAAAAATTTGAATATCCATTGCACAAATGCCAGCCTTTTGAAGGCTAAAAGCCTAAGGTAGCCCTTGGCTTTTTAGCATTCTCGGTAAGCTACAGTGCACTTTAAAAAAAAAAAAAAAATTTCGTTATTCCTTTCTTACCCTTAAAATTTTACTAAAATTCCAAGTTTGACCCTTTTAAAATAAAAACCCTAACCTTCAACTCTTCTTTTCCAAGGAAATATGCCACGCCCGCCGCTTCCCTTCCCTTCTACTTTGCTCTTCTCGACTTTTCTTCGATCTCACTCTTGCCACTTCAAAGCTTACGACCTCCTAGGTTATTAAAGCTTGCATCTCCAGATCTTCTGTCAAAGCTTGCCTCTCCAATTGTTGAAACTTGCCTCTCCAATTGGTCACCGAAGCTCACATGTTCGATCGCCGAAGCTTCGGTGAATACTTGTCTCGCCTAGGCCCTCGTCATCGCCATTGCGTTGCTTGCCATCGCCTGGCCTAGACCCATGGCTCGACTCCCGCACTTGCTAGCGACGGTGAGCTAGCGATGATGAGCACCCCCTCTCTTTTGTGTGTCTTGCATTTGGTGAGACTGAGATCTAAAGTTGAGATGTGTGGCATTGTTGATTCTTTCTTTTTCATGCTGAGGTTTTTTTAGATGAGTGGATCGTGTTTAGTTTCTTTAGCAAGACGGCCATTCTCTGATAAAGAAATCTGGAGAATGTTTCCCAATTCGTCCCTGCATCTAAAAGTTATTATAGGTTTTCATTGTAAATGGCTTATTGGCTAACAAATGGGCAAATTCAGAATGTGGGTGCTAGAATCGAGAGATTTTGAACTCGGTGAAAGCGCGATTCGATTACTGTGACATCGACATTACGCGAATTTCTACAAATTAGCTGAACTTTTCAGCATAAAGGCGAACAACGAACAGGCTTGAAGGACTTCAGTGCATTGAGGGCTATGTCCAAAATCTAGAGGCCTGTGTTCTAATGGGCGGTGGCGAGTTCCGCCACATGATTGCTATCTACTTGCTCTGTTCTGGGGATTCTTTAGAAGCGAATCGAGACATATGAATGGGATGATTATAATTTAAGCAGCCTTGGTTTTTGGTGGATCATAATCAAGCAACTCTAATTGCAAAGAGTTACTTGTTAATTTTTATTTTGATGATTTAGATGCGGATTGAGCAAAATTTGACCCGATTTGAGTGCTTAACTAAACCACCTTTTATTTGGGGAAATAGGGTGACCACTATCATGTATGAGATCGAGGCATGAAGGAGATGGCTATATTTCAAAAACAAATTTTTATTTTTCCACAAGGAAAATATGTTGTGCTAGACTTATGTACGCAACCATCAAATATATTCTTTTAGAGAAGATATGATTTGATTTGGGGTGTGTTTGTTGCATTGAAAGTATTTTTTTTTTGAAACTGTTTTCATTGATTTTTGGTGTTTGCCACTTGGTGGTCAACCTAAAAAGTTGTCAATGAAATCACGGCAGCATGAAAGACAAAAAATGAAGCTCCCTACTAGAAAAGAGGAAAGTGTTTTCCAAGTAAAATGAGCTGTCTGGTGTTAATATGGCAAGGCTGAGGACTAGTGCACCTCTTCCTCCCTCTCTCCTCCTTTACATTCTAATGCATTCATAAGAATCTGTGATTCTGGTCTTGATGCCAATGAACATATAGTAGCTGGTATGACACTAGGTAATCATTAGTTGTGGGCTGGTCTGTCGTGCAACTTGCAAATAATAGACTGATTGGACTTTCCATTAGGGTGATGAGCAGGAAATGATAAGTTCTTGTCCAGTGTGCTAGGTTGTTCTTTGGTAAGTTAAGAAGTGTCTGATCTGCGTTTATTCCCCTAGATGCCAAACATAGCAAATAAACTTGAGGGCTCTATTTGGCTTTTTGACCTGGTCACTGATTAACAATGCCGTGAAGCTAAGATTTGGAAAAGTCAGCAATGGATTATTGCCTTGTTTCGAGTTGATTCACAAAGTTCGAAGTCAATGTTAAAATGACAATGCTTCGACCTTTTTTTTTTAAGTCTAGTACTTATTTCAGCTTTTTAAAAGTCAAGTAAGTATGTTGACTCTTGTAACTTGTTCATATTCTTTCTTCTTCATTTCTCTTTTGGCTCACAATCTAGGTGCTCAACTCTCTCTTCGCTCACAACCGAAGTGTTCGCCTCTCTCTTCGTTCAAAAGGTGTCGATTGTCTCACCTCGAACCCAGGTTTTTTCACTTCTATTTCTTATGTTTTTGTTCTTTTTCCCCACTTACATATCCAGCTTGGTGTGCTCTTTCATGGGTTCATATGAATTGCATTTTAATTTATTTGTAGTGTCCCTTGTTTTGTGTTCATGGTTGACATTATCTCTTTTCATTTTTTAAATATGTTTGTATTCATTTTATTGAAAGATGGCAAGTTCATCAAAGGAAAAGGCATATTGGAGCTCTGAAGATGTAGAAACTTTTTGTCGATTATGCATTGAACAAATTGAAAAAGGCAATCGTCCTGCGAGCAACAAAAGGAATGGATGGACAGATATAATTAATAAGTTTGAGGAGTTGAGGGGAAAAAAGTATAATAAAAATCAAATGAAGAGTAAGTGGGATAATTTAAAGGAAGAATGGAAAAAATGGAAGCAATTGGTTCAAATGGAAACAGGACTAGGATGGGATCCAAGGAAGAAAACCATTGATGCGAGTGACGAATGGTGGGAGAGAAAAATTCAGGTGTTTATCTAATTTTTGTAACCTTTTTATTTTATTTGTAAGTTCATCTTTTATGATACAATTTCTAAAAATATTTTATTATAACAGGCCAATTCTAAGCTTAGAGTCTTTCGAACAAAAGGCATACATCCGGATGTTGAAGTTTTGTTGGATCAAATGTTCCAGTAATGTACAGTTGCTACTGGAAGTGTTACTTGGAATCCCGCACAAGGTTTATGTAATAATGAGAATGTTGAGATAACACAAGCTGATATTGGTAATTGTGCAGAATTTACTGATGATACTTTAGAGTGTGATATAGGTGAAACAAATGCCCAACCAAGTCAAAGTAAGAGCCATAAAAGAACGGTAGAAAGTTCAACGAAGGAAGCTCAAGGAAAGAGAGGAAAAAGATTGACTGAATCTGATATGTTAGCATCACAAATCGACAGACTTTGTTCAGCTGTTGAAAGTAGGAGCAATGCAACATCGGTTGTAAGAGAGTTTGATCCTTACAAAGAAATTGTGCAAACATTGAAAGCCATACCTGAGATTAAGCAAAATAGAAAGTTGTTCTTCTTTGCACTCTCTCATTTTGCTGAAAAGAAAGACAACAGGCAGATTTTTATGAACTTGGATGAAGATGAAGAAAAAGTTGAGTGGCTGAAGTATAAGTTGGAAGAGCATAATAGTCGCCATTAAGATGATAGTTACTTTTTTGAGCTCTTCATATTAATTTATATTGTAATATGAGACTTATTTTCGATTGTTAATTTGCACTACTTGTGAACTCTTCTTCGATTATGTTTTAATGTGATACGTGTTCAGTTTGTGTTATTTCGATTTGGTGGAATTTGCATATATATTATGGATAATAATTGTCCCATTGATGAATGATTATTCATCAATTTTCATACTGTTTTGTTACTTTAAACAGATATAGATGATTCTCTTGAAATAAAAATCTATGAAAAAGAGGATAAGAAATTCAATCAACTTATGGAAATTACTCAAGTCACAATTGTTTATCAAGCAATATACTGTCATAAAAAACCTTGTAGGACATCATCATATACATAATATGTATGGTTAGAAGAGTTGATGGGTAAAGATGCTAATCCGATAAAGTGTTATCAAATGTTTGATAAGATTGTATTTAATAATTTAATGCATGATTTAGTAACACGCTATGGACTTGAAGGAATTATGAATATTGATGTTAGAGAAATGCTTGGAATATTTCCTCATATTTTATGTCACGTTATAGGTAACGGGTTAACACAAGAGCGCTTTCAATGCTTTGGGGAAACTATAAACAGATACTTTAGCTTAATATTAGACAAAGTATATGAAATGGGAAAAGATTTGATCCAACCAGCTGATTGGCAATTTAAGGATGTTCCGGAGAAGATAAAAAAAATAATCGAAGATTTTATCCATATTTTAAGGTATGTTTTAATTATTCAATAGAAAGAAAGAACTAAATGCAAATTTTGATTATATAATAAATTTGGATGGTGATTATGTAAAACCGAGTGGCTCAAGTATCAGTTCAAAAAGCGCAATCATCACTAGAGTGTTGGTGACTTATTTGCGCTCTTTCATATGCTATTGTTTAATGTAAGAACTAATTGCACAACTTATATGTACTCTATTTGCACTACTTGTCAACTCTACTTCTATTTATGTTTTAATGTGAGCCCTATTTTCAGTTGATGTTCTCTTTATCTACTATAGTTTGCATTCTTGATGGTTGATAATATTCTCTCAATGGATGATTGAGCTTATTCATTACTTTTCTTACTCTTACTCAACATCTTATTACTTTAACTAATTTTGGATGATTCTTTAAAAGGGAAAAAACTATGAAAAGGAGGAAAAGAAACTTGTTCAAGTTGTAGCTGGTTACCGAACAAATTACATCCACAAGGATCTTATTATGTACAAGAAATGCATGGTTAAGGGAGTTGATGGAAAAAAATGATAATCAAACAAGATGTTATTAAATGTTTAGAATGGATAGAATCATATATAATAATGCAGTGCATTACTCAATAACATGTTATGGTGTCAAAAGATTTAGTATTGATGTTACAAAAATGCTTGGCATGTTTTTTCATATTTTAGGGTAGGATAGTAATAACTTGTTAGTACAAGAGCACTTTCAACACTCTAGAAATCATAAGCAAGTTTAGGATAAATTAGGTTATTTAGTTTAATTTTAGATAAAGTATGTGAAATAAATAAATAAAAATTGATCCAACCACCAAGTCGACAATTAAGAAAGTTCCAGAGAAGAAAAAATTAATCAAAAATTTTACCAATAATTTAAGGAAAGTTAAAATTATATAATAAAAAGGAAGTACTATAGATAAATCAAGTAATATTTGCATTATTTATTTTAGAATTGCATTGGAGCTTTGAATGGTACACATACTACTGGCGGTACCAATGCACAATCAAATTTATTTTATTATAAGTTGATTAACGATTTATGTACATTAATATGTATGTAAGTGGTATATGTTAATTAAATTTGCATTATATTTGTGTTAATAAATATTGCATGAGAGAATTACCTAAAAAATTCTAAGCCTATTGCAATTGTATTAATTTAGTCTTATATTTTTTTGTCAATTTAATTCTAAACTTTTTACATTTGTACTAGTTTAATCTATCCATCCGGTTAGTGTTAATGTGGACTTTTTCAAATAATATTTTAATAATTTTTTGAATTTTGTATAATTTTTTTCTCATTTTCCTTTTATTTTCTTTTTTTCCCTATCCACTTAGGTTGGGGAGGGCTGCTCCCTGACCCTCACCAACAATAGGAGAGGGCTTTGCAGCCCTCGCCTAGCTATATCTAGGTGCATTAGCGGGGTAGCCAATCAGCTAAAAAAATTATAAAAATTTAAAATATTATTAAAATATTATTTTAAAAAAGTCCACATCAATATCGGCTAACGAAAATTAGCTGAATAGATTGAATTGGCACAAACGCAAAAGATTTATGATTAAATTGGCTAAAAAATTTAAAACTAAATTAGCACAATTGTAATAGGTTGCGGAGTTTTTGGTAATTTTCCTAATTGTAGATAGTAGATGTGACTTTCCAAATCCTATAGGCTATGTGGACCATAAAAAGAAGTTAGATTTTATTTGCCACAGTTTCAATGATCTCCAAAACTATGGGTTATTAGGAAGTGTTCAATTGTGCCCATTATTTAGTACAATTAGAAATTGAGCAAGCCTTTAGCATATTAAAAATGAAGTGAAATAAATTTATCATATAAAAAGCAATCATAAATTGTGACAACAACAATAAGTTCACATAATATATACGAAAAAGCGCCGTGAATGATACCCATTATGCAAGCACAAATATGAGTCCCAATTATGAATATATAATTGACTCGATGATGCAAACGTAGGGCTCGTGCTTCAAATGATAATATACCTTCTAATATGACATGTTTACATGATTGAATAAGCATAACCTTAGAAAATATTTAAGGATGCTTATAATTTTTAACGACAATGTATTACTTTCTTCAAGACATATGTGAACATGTTTATTATAATGAATTACTCTCTTATTAATTGATAAAAAGTATTCTTTGATGTGATTTTTTTCTTCATTTCAAAATGGTAACTTTTTTATCTATAATTCTGTTAATACATTCTTTTGCATTGCACTCGACACAAACTAAATATAAAAGTTGTGGCCATTGATTTTTTTTTTTCAATATTAAACAAATTAAAAATTAAAAATACTGAAATTAGTCATACCACAGTACTTTTTAAATGTGTTTTCACCTTCTGACCAATATAAATATATATATATGTTTTCACTACAGGGAATTTTTCTCAAAATTGTTTCACTTTTCAACTTCAATTTACCAATCCGTCTTTACTTTTTATGACTTTCCTTAAATGGTGAATCAAAGGTAGTCGAAATCATATGTGCCCTCTATTAATGCGGACTGTGGAAGGTGATGATGTACCTCATTTTGTATCCATAAGGAGAAGTTATAAGCCGCATCTGGTTCAGTCGACTCCGATCCGTTGATTCATATGGACCTCATATATAAGATGCACACGATCCGACGGACCACATCCGCTGCTATTATATTCTCTGCTGCAGCTAAGAATTATCACTGCCTAAGGAACCTCGGAGGAGACACGTCGGACGCATATCGAGGACCGGGAAATCCGACAGCCAGATCACGTCGCCATCGTCCCAATCTCTTTCGCTTGGCCTCGTTCTTCAGCCTTCCCCCGGGCAAATCTGTGGGCTGACATGCAGCTCCGCCATTCATGTGCAAAAAGTTAGTGGAATTAAACAGCTACACCCCAAAAACCAAAAAAAAAAAAAAAAAAAAAAACAAAGCTTCTTAAAGTGAGTGCGAAATCATAAAGTTCGGGATAAGAACAACGTCGCAGATAAGAACTAATCATCTCCACCTATAAAAAGCCTTCACGGTCGCTTGCGGATCGATCAAGGAATCGCAGACAAGAACAGGAAAGTGATCGCTGAGCTAGCTTGCGAGCAGTAATGGGTTCTCTAATGGCGGGTTGGGACTCGCCGGTCCTCGATCCTAAGCATGGTAAGTCATCTTCCCCGTTGCCGCTACCACTTTAGCCAATAGGGTTAGTGCTAAAAGCTTGAATCTTGAATCTTTGCAGTCGCTTACCAAAGGAACAGATCGTTTACTAAAGAGGAGATAGAAGCTTATTGGAGGTCGAAGAAGGAGAAAGCAGAGGAAGAGCTCCGTAAAGCCCCGTCCGATAGCACTCAGGTAAAATACTTTCATTCATTCATTTCACTTTCTGCCGTTTGTTTGTAGATATATATGTGAGAATTTTCGAATTCATGATTTGGTAATGAATAATATGTTTTTTTTCTGTGTGGACGGTTTTGTTGCGGCAGGAGATGGTGTTCGAAGAGCGTGCAAGAAAGTACGAGAGATCAAACTCACTGCCGGCGGAAGCGGACATGACCTGGGAGAGAATCATCAACAACAAAGGCTGGTAAAGTCATGTATTAACTTGATTTTAAGACAGCCGGGTGTCTTAAGAACCCGATTATTCATATCTTAAATCATTGGATCTATTAAACACTCCAGGACTGAAGCCTTTAAGTTGAACGACGAAAAGGTCTTGTTTGAGTAGTTGTGATTGTTGCCGGTGTCATTTCATACATTTACTTTTATACGGTATGCATGTGATAAGACAATTTACGCATACCCATTCAGCGTATCCATTCAGAGTAAAAATGTTAAGATCCAAAAATTTATTTTTCTTTTTTCCATCATTTTCTAGTACTCGAATTTTTTTAATTGACTGGGGGTTATTAAGCTTGATAGAATCTGTGCTACAATTAAATACTTGGCAGGTGGACGTGGAGCAATTGGGCATTTCTGAATGAACCGCCGATATCCGAGGGAAGCGCCAACAGCTACGTCTCTCAGTTCCACATTGCCAATCTTCACAAGTCAAAAGCTTGAATCACGTAATGAGAAAGCTAAGTTGGGTGTATTTGCAAAGAATGGATTGTCTTGCAATCGTAGTTTGTAAATCTATATATATATATATATATGCAATATGTATGTTCTCGATATATATATAGTGTCTCGAAGGCGATGTAAAATGTTGAGGACTTTCAATGTGATCTTGTATGAGCTCTTGTTCTCTTCTAGTGGTAAAGAAGTGAAGACTTGATTTGAAACAACAATAGCTTATGCAATCTCTTCTCTTTAGAACAAAGCAATTTCCCTCTGGAAAGAGAGACTATTAAGTGCATATGGAGTTCAGGGTCATTTAAACCTACTCTAGGGACGATGCATTAAACCAATGTAAAGAGGTAAAATGATATGATTTATTCAATTCACAACAAATTACATTTGCATGGAAGGGCGTTTGTACATTATTCGTGTCTATTCAATGTATGGAATGATATCATGCCTTCTAAAGTAAGCCATACAAAGATTGTTAACATTGATTTCTTCATATAAATTGCATGATAACCTTTTGTTTAATTTATCACAAATTATTTTTCTTTTCTTTTCTAAGAATAATGGATTCTAACTAGACTGAGACCTACCTCACCCATTGCTGGAATATTCAGTTTAAACAGCTAACGAAACGGTAGGAGCGAGTTACTTATTGTAGTCCTACCAAGTGCGAGTGGAGAAGCCTAATACAGGGTATACACCTAAGCCTTAGGCCCTTTTTTCCGAACTAACTAAAGTTTCCTAAGACGTAGAAGAAATCGGAGAATCAAATTCAAGAACTTTGGCTTACAAATCAAGTTTTGAATCACTCGAATAAGTAATAATTGCATTGGCTTACCAAAGAATAAACCTCATTTGTTCATTGATATTTTCGAAAAGCTGATGACGTACGACAATTAGTGAAGGAGATACATAATGTACAATTAGGTACAACGATTTCTGGGGCCGCCAATCGATTTGACGAGGTGCCCATTTCGAAATCAACGGTGGAACGCACTTGATGGTCCTTATCAAATCATTGTGTTTGGCTATGCATGCGGTGTTGATTGCTTGGGATGGGAATGATTCTAACATTAGGACCGTATTATGGCTTTTCTTAAAATATAGAAAATCTATAAACAAATTAAACCTCCCCCAAAAAGAAAAAAAAAATAGAAACAAGAAACATCGTGGATAGATAATTTATTTCTTGATTTTGCGTGAACATCAAGCTGATTGGAAATCCAAGACATCATAAGATGAAAACTGGAAGCTTGTCCGGATCCATCTAAAACGGTTTGATTGTAAATTTGATGGCTCCACAAATACCACCCCGACAAAAAAAAAACCGCCCTCGACGAAAAACCATGGGCGCCACGAATGTGATGGTCTATTAAACCCCAATTTGCTAATAATTTATTATGGAAAGATATATTTTTTTTTTTTCACATATTAGTATTTTGGTGGGCCTACACTGACAGACTTACCAACCTCAAATCTTTAATCGTGAGTGATAAGGAATGAATATGCCTGAGATTAGACTTTTTCCATTGAGTGGGAAACGGTTAGATCCCTATCATAGCGCCAATTGCTCCTTCTATATCTGTAGCTGAAAAAAAAAAAAAAAAAGGTGTACGTCCTTATCAAGGTCCCAATCAATTGGACACTTAGTATTGAAAAAAAAAACTCCTCGACACTAATCCTATGGAACGAATGATTCTCCCGAAAAGTATAAATTTTATCTTTGAACTGTAGATATGAGCGTCTTTAATCCCATCAAATTGTAACATAAGAACATAGAACGAACTCTAATGATTTTTAGTGTACGAAAATTTGATCCCATCAAAAAGATCTAAATAATGTAATTAGAGTAATTGATACTTTTTTCTTCTTTCTTTTTTTTTTTTTTTTTTTTTTTTGTAAAGAATTCGCAAACTTGTCATCAACTTAAAAACCTTTAAAGCTCCGTAGACAAAGTGGATAATCACCTAATTTTTCTCTTTGACATTTCTTCATGTATTCTCTGGATGTGGTTAATCTTGAAAGATGCACGAAAATTACCCCAATTATATGTGTTAAGTAGGATGCTGTGATTTGAACACGAGAGCGACCGCATCCAAAATAAAACACATGATCTCTTAATTGACTCATTGACGGTTGTCCTATTGTAATTGTTAAACAACTATAATGTATTTTTCATTTTTTGGTTCGAACTATGATGTAGTTTTTAATCTCGATAAATGTGTATAATTTTGAAGAGTAAATCTTGTTATCTAATTGAATACTTTAGCATAAAATTATTAATGCCCTATTTATGTATATTATGACAAGTACGCGAGACTTATTTCATTGAATGCCTCAAGAGAAGTTAGTGGCCTCATCCAATGCTGTTGGCCTAGCGAATCTAATCCATTTGATCGTATGGGCACACACGATCTAACAAATCACATGCACGGAACCAAGAATCCCCGCTTAAGGAACGTAGAAGGACATGCGTCAGATGCATATCAAGCATAAATAAATTGGGATAACGATACAAATAATTTCTAAACTTTAACTCAATATGCAATGTAATTTATGAAATTTTAATTTATTCAATATAATCCTTAAATTTTAATTTGTTCAATATCATCACGGAACTTTTGATGCAAGTTTGATGTAATCCCTGAACCATATGAAAATGTTCAAAGTTATCATTCCTTTAATTCAAATTCATAGATTTGACAAAAAAAAAATAATAATAATAATTAATAATAATAATTTATAGACAACATTGAATATTTTCATATAATTCAGAAACTAAATTGAACATGTATCAAAAGTATAAAGATCATATTTGTATATTGAGCTAAAGTTGACTAATTATATTAAATAAATTAAAAATTCAAGTATCATATAATATCATGAGCCAAAGTCCATTTACCATTTCCAAATCACGTCATCATGGTCCCAATCTCTTTTACCGGGCCTTGTTCTTTCAGTCTTCCTGTGCAAATCTGTGGGCTGACAAGTGGCTCCGATTTTCATGCGCAAGAAAGTAAAAGTGGAATCAAACAATTGCACCGCCAAAGGAGCTTTTTATACAATCATAAAATCTTTGGATAAGAACAAAGTCGTCGATGAGCACTAATCACATCCCCACGTATTTAAAGCCTTCACGGTGACCTGCGAATCGATCGAAGAATCGCAGACAAGAACAGGCAGGGTGATCACTGAGCAAGCTTGCGAACATCGATGGGCTCTCTAATGGCGGGTTGGGACTCGCCGGTCCTTGATCCTAAGCATGGTAAAGTCATCTTCCTCATTGCTGCTACCACTTTAGCCAATAGGGTTAGGGCTAAAAGCTTGAAATCTTGAATCTTTTCAGTGGCCTACCAGAGGAACAGATCGTTCACTAAAGAGGAAATAGAGGCTTATTGGAGGTCGAAGAAGGAGAAAGCAGAAGAAGAGCTGCGTAAAGCCCCGTCCGATGGCACTCGGGTAAAATACTTCCATTTTAATCGTTTCGATTTTTACCGTTTTGTTTGTGTGTGTGTGTATATATATGTGAGAATTGTTGAATTAATGAATTGGTAATGAATGATGGTTTTTTTTTTTTTTTTTTTTTTTTTTTTTTGTGATTGGTTTGTTGCCACAGGAGATGGCGTTCAAAGAGTGTGCAAGAAAGTACGGGAGATCGAACTCGTTGCCGGCAGAGCTGGAAGGCGACGCGACTTGGGAGAGACCCATCAACAACAAAGGCTGGTAAGTTCAGTATTTACATGATTTTAGGATCTATTAAACATTCTGAAACTAATCAAGCCTCTAATTCGAACGATGAAAAGGTCTTATTTGAACTATTGTAATTGCTGCGGGTGTTATTTCTTGCATTGACTTTTATACGGTGCGCATGTGATGAGACAATTTACGCATACCCATTCGGATGAATTGCATTAAGACCTGAACATTAATTTATCTTTATATTTTTCGATCATTTTCTAGCATTTATTTTTTTTCCTTAATTTGGAGGTTTTAAGTTTGATAGAATTTGAGCTACAATTAAATGATTGGCAGGTGGACATGGAGCAATTGGGCATTTCTGAATGAACCGCCGGTATCCGAGGGAAGCACCAACAGCTACGTCTCTCAGTTCCATCTTGCCAATCTCCACAAGTCCGAAGCTTGAATCGCTTGTTAAAGTTAATATGGGCCTGTGTGCATAGAATGAATTGCTCTGCAATCGTCGTTAGTAATTTTCTAGGCATAAATGTATATATGCGTTTGCGATGCGTATAATTTCGGAGTGACGCCTACAGTGTGTTTAACGTGTAGTAAAATTTTGAGGACTTTGTGATCTTGGATGAGCTCTTGCTATCCTTCTTGTGGTGAAGAAGTGGAGACCCTTGATTTGAATTGGCAATGGCTCGTGCAGTTTTTATATGAAATGCTATCATGTCTTCTCTAGTAAGTCGCTCACATTACGTCAATAAATTGATTTCGCAATATAAATTGTGTAATAAGTTTTTGATCAATTCGCCACAAATTACCTTTATTTCTTTCTCTAAGAGTAAAAGGGTTTAAGTGGGATTGGAACCTACTTCACATGTTGTTGGAATATTTAGTTTAAGCAGCTAACGAAACACCAACTTCCCACTGGGCAAGCGCGTCACCATACTGCTCTTAGGTTCAAGTGGAGAAACCAAAGACCAAATATAAATCTAAGTCGAAAAGTCCGTCCTTCGCAAACTAATCAAGATTTCTTAACACCAAAGATAAATCGGAGAATGAAACCAATGACTTTTGGCTTGCAAACAAAGTCTTGAATTGCTCAATCAACCACCCTAGATCGGAACGAATTATGCATCATAAATGGGTGTTTTGTACATCGTAAAGGCTCACGTGAAAACAAAAGTACGTGAATTGCTACCACCCTGACTAACGGATCGATTTTCATCATCAATTGCTAATAAAAGGCGTTACGTGGTTATCTTGTCGGCATTGCACTGGGCCGGGCCAATTAGGCCCATCTGCCCAAAATGAACGATGAGTGGGCTCGGCCGAGCTTCTCCTTTCTTGGATCTGGCCCGCTTTAAGTTATGGCCCATTGCATTGATCAGCTCCAGTTGCTAATGAGAGGACGACGATAGGTGTCAAGTCTAATTCTTTTCCATTTCGAAGTGGACATATATTCCAATCTATATTTTGGATAGTATCGATAGTAGGAAAGAATATCTGCGATGTATATATTGTTTTGGACAGAACAAAAAAGCTCGATTCATTGATAAATTCACATTCGAACGAGATAAGGTTCTATACTAGCAACTTCAACAAATCTCCAAAAATTATAAAAAAATCGATATCGACATTCACCGAGAATCATTAAAAGGATTGGTAAGGTACAATATTATATGTAGGTGCACAATAAAATATTAATTGGTCTGTAAGGTATGATATTATATGTAGGCGTGCAATAAAATACCAATCAGTCTATAAGGTATTTTGACAGATGGATCCATGGAGAAACCGACATTTTGCACCATGATCGTTTCTACATCAAACGGTTCGACGCATTTTGATATTGCGTGTCATTCAATCATTGTGTTCGGGCCCGCAGGCGTGCTGATTGCTGGGGAATGATTCTAACATTTAGGCCCAGGTTGTAGTTTTTATTTATTGAAATTATAGGAACTTTAGGATGAATAAATTAAACCCTGACACCAGTACATTAGAAAATCTCACGTTAAAAGTTTGAAAAAGAAAGTTGACGATACCATGTCAGTCCATATCGGTGAATTAAGCATTTGAACCATTATAAATTGACCCGGATGCATGGAAGAGTTTGAATTTTTTAATCTCATCTTAGAACCCTCTCGTGACGATTGTGGGTTCTTGTTTCACTTCCCTTGACATTTCGAAAGTAGTAACTACAATTGATATCGAATTTAAATGAAAAATGTCTAAGTTAGAAAAATAAATTCAGTGGTGATGGAATAACAGCTCAACATAAGAAAAGCGGGAACCTAGCTCTTGAAGTTCTTTGAGCGTATGACTTGTCGTATTCGAATCCACCGCTTGATCACTCAATCTAATTCTTTTAATAACTGCGAAGCTCTTATGAACGCTTTGTCGGCCTCTCTCTCTTTTTCATTAAGTTTAACTCTTAACGTTCCCACGAAAACCGTCCTGGTTCAAGATCACCTGTGCAAGCATCTTCTTCTAGAGACACACAACCAACCCCTCCTAATCCGGATTATAATCATCATGCCATTTGACCACCTCAAGTACGACCCCTCACCAACTCCAACATAGCTTGCTCCCAATGCAAGCTTTCCCTCAAGAAAAGTCCCGTTCACTCCCACTCCAAGTCTCCTCCCCTCCCCCCTTCAATTTCTTTATGCTTTGCCCCCACCACTCGCCAACGCCCGCCCCGATTGGCGTTCGGGTTCGGCCGGTACCCTCTCACCTACCATCCGGGGCCCCATGAAGAAGAGGACGGTGTTGTCGATCTCTGGAGTCAGACAAAAAGAACGATAAGGTGGTTTTGATAATCTAATCTCGATTATCAAAAATTTGTACAGCGCTCTGTTTAATAATATTATAGCGAACACTTGATGGTCAAGGACGAGGGAGCGTCTTTGGCTCTTGGAGCTATCGTTTCATTTTATGTAATTCCTTAAGTCGAGGAAGTCATTGGATGCTTTTTAAAAGACCATGTCATCCATCTACTTGATGACATCTACTTAATCGATCATCAAGTGTGAAAAGTTGACTAATTGACAATTTTATTTTGGGATAAAGCAAGGGTGTACAGTTCTAAAATTGGGTAGGGTCTTAGACCAAAAATACCAGACAGTGTCAAAATTTGTTCCCAATGAATTTTGGAATCGGGAGTGGGACTGGAACCGAACCGGGCTACTCCAAAATTGACACGCAAACCGGGCCAAATATTATGTGAACATGGAATAATGGTTAAGACATCGATACATCTCTTAAGCCTTTTCCAAGGTTCGTAACCTTTTACAAGGACAAGCTTGGAACCGGTCGGGATAAGGTCGGTTCGCCGATTGCATGTGTACCGAAGAGCAAGACTATTCGTGATGGGACGACGGTCGTGCTGCTCCATGTCCAATCCCACCAAGAATGGCATCTTGGTAAATTCGGTTTCCCCTCCCCTGTTTCGTCCCATAAATAGAACTCCCTGAAGCTCCCAGCTTCCCGACAGTTTCATCCATCACTAACCATTTGCTTTTCTTCATCTTCTTTCTTCTGCTGCTTCTCCTCCGTTTCCTCGTTTCGATATCGTGAAAGGAGTCCGTCGACGACAATGGCAGAGAAGAGCAAGGTCCTGATCATCGGAGGGACGGGCTACATCGGCAAGTTCATCGTCGAAGCGAGTGCGAAAGCAGGGCATCCCACGTTCGCGCTGGTGAGGCAGAGCACGGTCTCCGACCCCGTCAAGGGCAAGCTCCTCGAGAGCTTCAAGAACTTGGGCGTCACTCTGCTCATCGTACGTAGTACACGAGCGAAACAATCTCGCCTCCTTGTGTTTAGACGATCATTCGGCCGGCAGAGAGTCAGAGGATTAACGTGTGTTTGCATTTGTGTGATTGTGTGATTGGCACAGGGTGATCTGTACGACCATGAGAGCTTGGTGAAGGCGATCAAGCAAGCCGACGTGGTGATATCGACAGTGGGGCACATGCAAATGGCGGATCAGACCAAGATCGTCGACGCCATTAAAGAAGCTGGCAACGTTAAGGTTTGTTGTTTGGTTCATTTGATTCTGGTTTGGGGGGGGTTGCTCTGCTTTCATTTCTTTTTCTCAGCTTTCTCGGTTTCTTTTCAGAAGCTTCATGTCGATTGCTTTCGTTTTTCCAGGAAGAAATTGAAATTAGAACTATATTAGGTGCAGTAAGTCTGACTGAATCTTATCACATTCATTCAATGGTTCCTAACTCAGTAGATCTTAATGCAACTACTTGATCATTAAAATGGAAGGCTATGTATAGAGCATCCTAGCCTGGAGATCGATCCTAGAATACACTAGCTCGCTTTATCTGTACAAGAAAAGAAGAGAATGAGTCTTATGTGAAAGCAGTCCTTGTCTAATTACGTGTCGAGAATGGAGCAACGACAGAAGTGGATTTGAGAATCGAGATTTTAGTTAGTATATGAGACAGTGGAAATCAAGAGAAGGCAATTTAGACTCTTTATACCGAAAGAGATGTATCTGATATCTTCATATTAAGATCAGGCTTCTTGGTAACTGACAATGTCATGATGGGATCGATCACACATGATTGCAGAGATTCTTTCCTTCCGAATTCGGCAATGATGTGGACAGGGTGCATGCTGTGGAGCCAGCGAAGTCTGCTTTTGAATTGAAGGCCCAGATCCGCCGTGCCGTGGAGGCAGCAGGCATCCCTTATACCTACGTCCCATGCGGCTGCTTCGCCGGCTACTTCCTCCCAACACTGGCGCAGCCAGGAGTCACTGCTCCTCCGAAGGAAAAAGTCACCGTCATGGGCGACGGAAATGCAAAGGGTAATTGACTAGTGCTACTATGCCGGTTGTTTTTTAGTCGGATCAAATGGAGAAATATGCATATTAGGGATCATAGCAGATGGATGCTGTGACATTTACCTAGCAATAGGATCCATTGAATTTACTGACTTTAGCAAGGAATGTCCTCTCTAATGGTGCGTAATTTTGGTACGCTCAATTGATGATATTTCACTTATCTACGAGGAGTTGTTGCGGGTGGTAGGTTTGGAGAAAACGTCCTAAATACAAAAGTAGTGTAACTAAGCCGTTTCTTTGTGCCTGCCCTTCCTTGATTGATTTTGCTTAAGTCTTCTATGTATGACTTAAGTGGAGATAGTGGATCTTCCTCTAGGCCTTTTGAATTTGTGCTGCCAGACTGAACTTGGTTTTGCTATGGCAATAGCAAGTGTATGTTTCGTGGGAGTTGATCTCTGGTACTTCTGCAGCAATTTTCAACAAGGAAGATGACATTGCGGCCTTCACCATCAAGGCGGTGGATGATCCGAGAACGCTGAACAAGATCCTTTACATCAGGCCTCCTAAGAACGTTTACTCATTCAATGAGCTTGTTGCCTTGTGGGAGAAGAAAATTGGCAAGACCCTCGAGAAGATTTACCTTCCTGAAGAGCAAATCTTGAAGCAAATCCAGGGTATGCTTTTTCTTGAATTCCCAGAATGCATTGAAGCCCATTCTTATATTCTTCTCACGACTGAAATTCATGACATGGGTTATTGTTCCCCTTTTTTTCAGGGTCCCCAATTCCCATCAATGTCATATTAGCAGTGAACCATTCAATCTTTGTTAAGGGCGACGGTGCCAATTTTGAGATCGAGGAATCATTTGGTGTCGAGGCTTCTGAGCTGTACCCAGATGTGAAGTACACTACAGTGGAAGAATTCCTCGAAAATTTTGTCTAAATTAAGGCCATGTGTCTCCTGTTCTTCAAGGAGTGAGTTACCGTGACTCGGGTGGACAGTTGATATGTATTAAAAGGTTGTACACCTAAAGAAAGAGTATCAAAGGTCACGGTCTTATTTAGAATTGTCTCTGATGTCATATTCTTCTTGGTCTTCTTGGACATGTATTTGCTTTCTATTGCTGTGGTATCCATGAATTTCCCAGGTTGTTGAAATTAACTTTGCTTGTCTGATATATTTCATCTCTCATACGTGGGTCCACTGTGTATTAATAGTTGAGGGATCTTTAACCGGCGATGCCAGCCCAACGCTTTACAGCTTGGATCTTCATCCTTCTGGAACTTCCTAAGAAACGAGTTGCCCATATGTTTCTCAAGTAAAATTCAAACGATCAACTCAGATCTTTGATAAATGCAATGCCGAGTAAATTGTAAACCTAATCAAGCCCCTTAAATCAAAGGAAGTAATTGGACAAACAATCTCAATTTCACTACTATAGAAATTTGTGATTTTGTGTGTAACAGATATAGAAGCATAGAACATTACAAGTTCAATCCATCAAAAATAAGAATCCTGAAACCTACCTTATGCTTATTCCTCAACAACCAACTCCCCTCCAAAGTTGACAAAAGATGAATCAATATTTATCTATAGACCGCTTGTGCCATGTACTGTCATCTGCATCATTGCAGATTCTGCATCTTCTTCTAATAGTATGTGTACAACCCAATCGCCATTTTTTCACTACATAAATAGGTGTTAAGCATGGTTGACCATATACAAATCAAGCACATTATGAACTTTAAATGCAGAAAATCCATAACGCTGACATTTTCATTTTTGTCATTGCCAATTCTGCATCTTGTGGAACCCAGCACTTCAGGTTATGAGCTTATCTCTATAGCAGAAAACGCAAAAATCACATCTCCCTCTGGTATAGCTCTTTATAGAGTCTTCTTTCAGCAGAAGATATATCTAACTGGTGCTGTCTATCGTGACATTTGACTTTGAGAGAGTGGCAAAACTAGGAATGCTCAAGGCTGCCTCTAAATTTGGGTGATGATATTCGAACTCTTATTAGTACAACGTTATATGGCAATACAAGTAAATCAGTCAATATTGTCAACAATTTAATCCCTGTCTATGTACAACAGTGATAGTTGTATGAAGGGCCATGATGAAATATTAAAAGTCTCAGGTTAAAGATGAATAATTCAACTTGCGTCCTAATTCAATCAAGGAGCCATCCCAAAACCACTGTTGAGGCTGTGATGATGAGTGGAACTCTCTTCCAGGCCATGACCACTTTGCTTCACCCTCGAGTTCTCTGGCCGTTCAATCTGAATCCACAACCGGCTTACGTGCAAATATATAGCTGAACATTGTCCAATGTGAGGCAGCTTCATAGCTGAGAGATTTTGGAGGACCAATCCATGTGACGCTGAGTTGATTTCCTTGTCCAAAATCTCATTGAGCTTGATTCCTGTTGACCCTCGAAGAAGCTGGCTGAGGTTCTGGCACCGGTGATGGCGACGGTGACGGCGCTGGAACTGATGCTGGAACTGGTGCCTTGGTGCGTGCCATGTCCAACGGTTTGCTTGCTAATGGTTTCTTCAGGAATCCAAACTCTTTTCTGGCCCTCAATGCTTCGGTATCAATATTTTCACCTGCGAAAAGCACCATCAGAAATGGACTTATTAAGGCCAAAGCTACGTGAGCAGAACACGCGTCCCTCATATGAAGAATCACATGTAACTCTTACCATGTAGCCTCAGCTTGAGCTTGGAAGACTCAGACAGATGAACTAGTGTCGGCGTGACGAATGTCAGGAGAGCCCAGAAGAAGAATATCACCACAATAATTCTTCCACTCATCTGTCGTAAGGAAAAAAGACAGACTGATGCGCTCGAGATGCTCCTGCAAGGTTTTAATTATAACGGGAGAGAGAGAGAGAGAGAGAGAGAGAGAGAAAGAGAGAGAGAGAGAGAGAGAGGGAGGGAGAGAGATGCCTCAACAGCCTTAGCTGGCCATGTTTATGGAGCGAAGTGATTAGAATATTTATTTAAGACTCTGTTGGTTTGGGATTCTTATACATTCCCAATTCCCACAAGGAAAGTCGAGTACTTAAACAATGACATCCTCAGTTCCCACTGGTTAGTAGTTGGAGGGTTGTTATACCAAGTTCGATTGCCTAATAAACAACCCATCAATCAGGCCAAAGTCCAAATTTCTGCATGTCACTGTCCGTAATTTCTCTCGTGTGCCCCAGCTGAACCTTTATCCGATCAATTTGTAATGGGTGGGTAAGAAGTAGAAGTAGAAATTAAGAGGGATCGAATAATCTAATTAGAGTTCGAATTGAATCACCTAATTAGAACTGAATCATCTAATTAGAGTTCGAACAAGCGAGGCTATCATACTCTCAAGAAATTCGCATTCCGGGTTCTTGTTCCAGGCAAAACTCTCCCAGCTAATGCACCAGCAATTCGTGAACCACAGCCCGGTCGACGTGAAGGAGATGCTCCCTCGGTAAAATCAACGGCGAGATCACATTAAACCGTCTTTCAAAATGCACAAACAGCTATTTCTGCAACTTAAAAATGGCAATTCAGCAAAGCTTTGTGCCAAGAATGCAATGCCATAACTCCTCAACATAATGCCGGCCCGAAAAATAAGTGGACAGACCAGGTCTACAGGATCTAGAGTTGGCATTTAAAAGACTCGGCGCAAATTATTGTGCAAGAATGTGTGCCTGCACGACTGCTCTGTCCGTCTCGAACGTCAACGATCAAAGCTGATTCAGCAAATACACCCTTCTTTTGGCCTTCTGCTTTGTGATTAGTCAATTAGCCGAAGCACCCACCATTAATGCTGCAGATTCTGCCAACGGTGTCGTAGTCTCCCCTGTCCACATCAATTCCTAGTCCCTACAACGTCTTCTGGTTCGACGAGAGAAATGTACCGCCTTCCCACCATTTCAGTCGGGGGACGGATCTTCAGTTGTCGTGAATCATAACTTCCAAGTATTCCCTCCTCTAAAGGACGAATGACCAATTCACGGCAGCATATTTTTTCCCGTTGTAGCACTCCCGAACTCGAAACAGATACGCAAAGAGATACTCAGAAGAAGCAACACAATCGCGTAGCTTGGAAAAGCGACTCGGATGGCACCGTGTGTAAAACCAGAAAATGAGAAGACTGCCGCGAAAAGTTGCATAGATTAGGTTTTAGGTCCCTCCTACCTACGCCCTCTAACCTCAAGGTCGGTCAGAAATTTTCTCATTGTAAACTAGCTACCAGCTCAAACTTACTCAAGAGATGAGGAAAGAACCAGTAGCCAATCGTTATCGGCTACAGTTCTATGATAAGAGAACAAGTAGTCAATCATTATCGCCCAGAAGTCTGTCTAAGATACAAAGAAAAAGATGGTTGGTAGTGCATTAAGAATATATCTAAGGAAAAGAATACTAAGAGATGCAAGTTACAACTGACAATAACGAGAACAGGTGTAACATCAGAGCATAATACGAGAAACATTTAACTACGTTTGGACTGTGTTTGAGAAAAAGGAAAGAAGCATGAGTATCAATGCGCGAGTCTTCCATTATTTCCTCAGCTTCTCGCTTCCTGAATAACAGATTTGGCAAGAGCTTCAGTCCCTCATTGAGCTACTGCTACTTGCACCTGTCTTCTTTCCCGTATACTTCTGTTACAGCAAGATAAATAAAAATTAGTGCTTAATAAAAGAAGAGGGGTTGGACGGAGAGAGAGAGAGAGAGAGAGAGAGGCCTGAGATTGTTACAGAGAAAAGTGGAATTGGTTCATAAAGATAGCGGCATATCACGTAGTAGTTTGCAAAGAATACCCACACCACTAACCTGTTTTCCAATGCTGAATGGCACATATTTGTACTTCATCATGTGCATAATTTGGCGCTTCATCGTGAGGACAAAAAGTACAAGCCAGTAGCAGAGTAATATTGGCCAGAACACAGGAACGTCAAATACTGAAAAGAAGGTCATCACAAAAGCCACGCAGAAAGCTTTTGTGATTGCATACCTGAAATCACCAAAACAAAACCTTTCAGATCACATTAGGAGCTTGATGACGGGATGCGTGTGCATGCTCAAGAATAGCAAGTTAAACAGTGAACAATCTGTGATAAAGAAAAAAAAGCTATATTGTGAACAATAACACCCACCGAGTCAAGCTACATTGAGGATAGCAATAAAGTTAAGAGACGGGGAATGGCACTAAGATTGCATAAGAAAATGTGCATCTTTCCCTAAAAACAAAAAATTGTAGCATACTTCCCTCAAGTAGTCGTGACCAATGCAAGCCCCAAAGAGCATCTGAGCGGTGGGATGGGACTAAATATTAAATGATTTAACAACAAAGTTCCAACAAGGTGATGAAATAGTGACCTGTGCTGAAGCGAGCACCAAAACTTTCATACTCCCTCTAGTATTCCCTAATATAAGGCCAACAGAGCATGCGAGGGATGGGATGTGACTAAATATTAAATGGTTTAACAACAAAATTCAAATAAGGTGATAAAATAGTGACTTGTTCAGAAGCAAGCACCAAAACTTTCATAGCTTTACCCAAAATGATCTAATTAACATGCATTAAGCTTGTTCTGAACAAGACAAATACCGAATCACGATTGTCCCTTCCATCCCTTGCAGCTGTTATTCTATTACTTACATATCAGAAAGGCCTTCCATTGTTCAATTTCCAAGCATCTTCACAGTAAAGATAGCGCGACAATACAAGTAAACTAAAGCAGAAATTTGCTCAATTCATGCATATATCACTTATGATTTCAGTGTTCTACGTGATAGTGAGATCATTCTAATAATCATTAATTGTTCATGTGCAAAACCAGAGGTGATCATCAACCCCAGGTAGGACTCTCTGGTTGGGCCTAACTTGTTGCTTTGGTGGGCCTGTCCATCAACAACAAATGTAGTTTTTTTGTGGGCCTAGCTCAGGCCCAATCCAACTGGACTGGGCTTTATAACTAAAGGCCACCCAGGACCATCTAACAATTTGACCTGGCAAGCCTGCATGGGGCCCTACACCACCACACCCTGATCGAGTTTAATCATGACATAATTTGATCGTCATTATTAGTGGTCCTATCAGAAAAATTGTTGATCTAAATTATATAGCATCAGCAAACAGGAGAGGCTTCTAATATCTGAAATTTGGAAATAAGATGCATTTACCTGGCTAGGGTTAATCACAGTATTATCCATAGCTCATTTCATTGGTAATTGATATGAGAACAAATTGTGAGCCATTCTGGACGAACAATTTGTCAGAAAGAAAAATCTACAGTTGTTACACAAGCATCTTATTTTATCCTGCAAAAAGGATATTATAATATCACTGATGAAACTCATAGGTTTGTTTTAGCATCAAGATAAAACTGCCTTCTTTAATTGAAATTATTTTGGAAGATCTCCACCACTTCCAAGTGGTTGATTTGGCTCAACAAAGCCGGTCCCTAATGCAACACAATTTTAAAACCTAAATCTTTTCATATTGTCTGACCGTGATAAGCAATGAGGTTTTAAGCAATGAGGTTTTAAAACTATCTGCTGAATGCAATAAGCCAATTTGATTGCCTAATAGTCACAGATATATTCTTCGATCTTGCTCCTTAATCACCAAAAAGTGACTTACTAAGGAAGAGTACAAAAACACGGTCACCCATATGTATAATGAAAACAGACAAGAGGACAATCTATACACAAGTCATAACCTACAAAAGTCCATCTAAAGAAGATAAAGTGGTAATGGTCCAGAATAGAGTCATCAAGTTCAAATCTTTGCAAGAATTTATCTTAACACTAATACTAAGATTACTCCCATTACTAATAAAGTCAGAAGAGAATTCAATATCGGAGAAGCAAATGATTTGAGTAAACCACAGCAGTGGAATTTCAGATTACCAGAACTTGAATTCAGGAAGGCGGCGGATGAAAGGCTTAAACTCATCTGATCCTTTCGTTGGCAACGAAGCCCCATCCAGCACTTCTAACTCCGGATCAACCTTCGGCGAAAGGAACCCGATCAACAAGTTCAAGATATAGATTCCGAGCCCATACGAGACAATGTAAAACCCTTGAACATAGTAAACCCTCAACATATAAATCAACGCTGCAACGGAAGTTCCCAGCCACCGCTCCACCACGTGAGGGGTCGATCGGTCTAGAAATCTCTGAAACTCCCTCGAGAAATTGTCTCTCCACTTGGCCAGAGGCGCCGCGGCGCCATCACCCCCAGCTCCGTCCATAGAATTCCTTAAGCACGCCTTCCTTCCTTCCTGCCAGTCAGAAAAGAATCCAACGTCACATAAGGCGTGCGAATCGCCGCTATTCAATAATCATCTACTTGGACCGAAAGCGCTCTTTCTTTTCCCCTTTTCTTCAGTTACTATTATCGAACCGTCTACTCGCAGTCGTAAATCGAACTCAAGAAAACTAAACTATCGGCATCCAATTCGACGAAGCAACCAAAGCGACACGCCTAAAGCTTCTCCGCACAATCACCAAACGAGCAAGAACGATCGCCATCGGAAAACCTAACAAAACCCCGCGCACCCGCACGGGGAACGTCTCCGAGCTAATCCGACACGGAGAAAGGCTCTAAGAAGGGGCCCCCGCGCGAGCAGGCAATGCCGCGAGGAATCGTCGCCGGGCGAAATCGACGGGGGAAACCGAAGGAGGAAAGTGAGGCAAGGCCGCGAGATTGTTTACCTGCAGAAGCAAGCAAAGCAGCGTCGGGTTATCGCGGCGGCGGCGGTCGCGGGCGGGCGAGGGAGAGGGATGAGGGCGGTGGCGGGGAGAGGCGATCTGGCGAGATACCGGCCGTCGTCTGCGGCGGCGCCGTCGATCTTCGTCGTTTCGATTTGGGCAAAGCGAGAAAGTCACGGAGAGAAGGGTCAAACAAGAAATGAAAACCGTGAAGGGGCGAAAAAAAAATTTGCAGGCCTTGCGAAGGCGGTCGAAACGCGGGTCGGCGACGTCGTTTACTGGGGGATGGAATTACAGGATGGCCGTTCGATACCCATTGGATATTCGACCCTGCCACCACTAGGTGCTAACCTCCTGAAATTTTTATTGAAAGGGAAAAGGTTACTTATTAAATGAACAATAAATTAATGTTTTGATCTCGTATAAGGTTCTAAATTAATATATGATGTGGATCATGAGGAGAGACTGCACTATCTAGTAAAATGAGATGTAAAAGAAAAGTTGTCTCTATCGGAAAGTGATTTCGATTTGTTGTAAATTGTAATAATGCGGTTGTTGATGAATTAAAAAAAGAAATTGCAAACATTCGATTAGGGATTTTTAAATTCGACTTGCATGCAACTAAGCGGGTTGAAAGAGAAACATGGACTACGTTGCTTATATTAATAATATTTTGGGGTGATTTAGATATATTGGGAATTTCAAATAGGAAGAAGCTATTGGATAGCGATATGATATATACTTCAAGTCTACGGTTTTACATCAAATGGGGAAAAAGCCATTTATTTTTGAGTTGATGTATCAATTTATTCAAAATCTACAAGGAGAGTAAATTGATTAAGCTTCAGGTTCCACGTATTCGAATAGAGGATATGTTTGAGATTCCTATTTGGAAACCTAGCTCATATTTAAGATGGGCTAAATTTTTATTTGGGATTTTTTCGAGTTTGAAATAGAATAGACCTCCTAAGTTTCTCTCGTTGTGATCTCTCACTTCCATTGGTGCCGATGGTGGCTCTAGAAGCTGACATGAATTCATGGCGGCCGTGGCGGTTCCGTAGGTTAGAGGGCCATCGCGTTATGGCAGCGTCATGTGCAAGTCGGGTCAACGCCGTCAGGAAATGAGAGGAATCAATTTGTTATTTGACTTGGAAATTTAAGTTGACTTACATCTTGGTCGAACTCGAAGTTAATTCTTTTGTCCTTTTTCCGGACAAGAACATGTGCTTAGTAGCAGGGACCGATCACATGCCCTTCATTAGGTCATTTTTAATTATTAACCAAAAAAAAAGCTCACCTATTAGCTAATTTAGACGGTAAAGGACCCAAAAGTCCGAAAAACCATCGTAGTCAAGGCCAATGTATGGAGCAACAATCGCTACCATTTGGCAAAAGCTACTATCACCAAATTCGTCTATTGACAAGAAATCGTTGTAATTGTCGTTGTCATTGACCATAAGATCTACATTGTATTGTAGGTAGAAATTTTTCATTTTTCTTTCTATGAGTTACTTCTTCTTCTTCTTTTTTCCCAATTGGATTTAACAAATACTTTATGAGGTACATCTCCTAAAAAAATAATGAGTGATGAGAAATTAATTCGAGAGTTTCATGCATGAACTTGCCCGATTCTATCCTATCTAGCTATATTTTCTCAATAGCCGAACGCGTCGACAATTAGCTTCAACCGTGAAGGATATGAGCCTTTCAATATCCGACCTAGTAATTACTCCATTGATGATTATCTTTAAGTGAATTTCTCATTGGATCTCTCCCTGCAAAAGTTCCAACCGAAGTAGAGAGCATTTGAAACGGCGTTTTCCACCGACGAGTCTCCAGCATCGATTGAACGCGTGCTACATGCGTTGCTAGAAAAGGGGTGAGAAGGAAAAGAGGCTTCTTTTGAGAGACCACGTTTCACTCTGGTTTTTTCATTGTTCTGCCAAAGACTCTCGTCGCATTTTCGCAACCAAATAAGGCTGTGGAAATAGGTCCGGCCTTGATGATTTTCGGGTCAATGTCCATGTTTAGATCGATTCCTTGCATGCTTAAGAAGTTACCCACAGAAAGAATGGAGGTTAGCGACATGGAATTTACTAAACAATTTGAAAATTTACCATCACTGCAAAATGTGGGTTGACAGTCCCCCGCTGCAAGCCTTGTCCTCAAGCATGAAGTGGAGGTATAGATGGAGTATGTGCCGAAACGGGCTTATAAGAACGACTCCAAACGCAAGTGCCCCCATGCACCAAGGCCACTCCAACTCCGCAACAACTGGAATGAACATCGGCAAACTCAGTCAAACAACCTCCTGCAAACACCGGCACAGATCAATGCACAAGCTAGCACTGGATTTTCCAATTTCTACAGAGAATAAGAACCTCCAAAGGAATGGAGCGAGAGCCATTACGCAGTAGAGATTCAAATGATACTCTTGCGAAATGACTTAGTGCTAGAGATCCCTCTCTGTATTTGAGGATCAAGCTCATGATGAAGAGCCTTGTTCGTTCCCTTCCATAGAAAATAGGCAGCTGAATTTTACCTTCGAGAATGTTCATACCCAAGAAAACTCACTCTCCCGTTCGCCAATGAGCCTCTAGATTCACCCCACAATGGAAGGATATAACACCAGATCTGCCTAGAAAACTTGCAATTGGAAAACAGACGCTTCTAGACCGGATGCAATTCACAGAGCTTGCAAAGATTGTTCACATCACACCATATTTTTTCGTCATATCGGAAGTGGGCAATCTATTTAGGATGATTAACCAGTTAATAAGGCCAAATTGTGGGAATTTTCAGCCTGAACCAACTGTGCCGCTTTAACCTAAGCACCCAGACTCCTCATCAAACTCCAGCCACCCTTTTGATTAAATCCACATCTCTTTAGCAATTCACCATATCATGCGGGAAATGTGGTTCGAAATAATTTGACAAATTGGGTTAGGAGTGCACTGTAGACGCCAAACGGCACTTTCAGGATGTGGCATTGTCCTGTTAAGGCAAAACTGCTGCAACCTCAAGTTAATCTCGAGCGAGGCTGAGCACTGCCTGTATTGACATGAAAGGGTATTCGAGCGAAGGTTGGAAATGGAAGCCTTCACTGTCCCAACACAAGACAGATGATCAACAACCAATTTGCATTTTCGCCAATTTCAGCAGCCCCCACAGCATTTAACAAGCAAGGAGAGGGGGGTTCATCCATCAAAGACTTAAATATATGTTTCCAGGCTATCGCTACCAAGCTCAATTAGTCCTTGAAGAGATGAAAATGTAAAAATTGAGAATTCATACAGAGGAGGGCAACAAACATTAGCAGCTAAGGAAGAAGATGAATTGGATAACAGTCCAAAGACAGACAGCCAAAAGCATTGATCACAAGTTGCCACCCACATTTCCTTGTCTCAGCTCTGGAAGACAATGCGTGCAAGACCTCTAACATAAGACAAGCGACGTGCAGACTCTGGCATGATTAGATATCCATGGGAGCAGCACCTTCCTCAGCAGGGGCGCCTTCCCCTGCAGCAGTTTCCTGATCAGCGGCATCCCCCGCTTCTGCAGCAGGTGGTTCTTCCTCAGCTACAATCTCAAATGCATCAATTAGTTGTTGTACTGTGTTCTGGTCCAGTATGTGGAACGGCTCGCCTACTCCAACCACAGCGACAGTGCATATGTTACTTGTCAACCTCTCTCCTTGCAAAGTTTCCCTTATGGCAATGAGGGCATCTTTAACCAGATCATCGCGCGAGGAATCCATGAACTTCTCAAACCTGCGTTCCAAGTAAGTTTTGGCAGCTTGTGAGCGGGACCCAATGGCAAAAGCCTGATATTCAAAGTAGTTTCCACTTGGACAATTGTAATAGAGGTGAGCTCCAGATTCATCTAGTCCAGCTACCAAAAGACCAACGCCATAAGGTCGTTTCCAGGAGCGTTGGGTGCAAACCTGCCAACATTTATTAGGTTATTAAGATATCTTTACTCACAAGAAGTACTAGAACCAAAGTTAATAACCAGAGAGAAACCCCCTATATCCAGTAAGAAAGTGACTGCAGTACCACCCAAAATTTACAGGCTTCAATTGAATGAACTGAGGGATAAGATTTTGAGGATTTTCACAACGATATCGTTTTCAATATTTCTGAAAGCCAAATAGCATTTCCAGCAGTTTGAACTTTAATTTAAAGTCGAGTGGGACTTGAGGCACAAACTATGCAGGGCATGGCATTAAAAATCCTACTGGACTTCTTTTCCATTACTTATCATGTCACTTTGGCATTTCTAGAAACATGAAACCCTGAAAAGCATTCAAGTTGGTGCCGTCTCAAGGCATAGTCAGTACTGCATGGTTAATCATAACAACCCTAGTGAGCCCTGCACGGCTGATTCTAAAACCATAATCCACAGAGTCAGATTCTAAGCACAAAATTAAGGATTCTATGACGAAGCCACCAAGTGATCCAATAAACTGCAGGACGTTGGCTAAGAATCTTTAAAGCAACATTTTTGCCCGGATGTAGCAAGGCAATCATGTGGATCATGCCTTTAAGATTGTCTTGGCATAAAATTCTGTGCAGTTAAATGATGACAATGTCTTGAAATAGAACCAATCACAACGTGACTGTAGAAGCATTGCAGTCTAACAGTGTAAGATTGACAACTTATTCTCAGTAGAAAGGGTAGTAGATCAAAAGTGCAAGCAATTAAAAAATAAAGAGAGAGAGAAAATGGGGACAATCAAGAAATGAGGGCAACATTCTTATACTTAACCACATCCAAAGGCAATGCTTCCAGAAATGAAGTATTCACCCAAATCTCTATTAAAGGAGATGAAGATGCATCCAAAAGTAGAAGGTACTAGAAAATCTAACATACAACCCATTTCTCGAATTCAGTCACTTTCTGATCCAATCAACAAATTCCAACACATCCAGTATAGGCAATCAAAAGGGTAAACTAAAGAAATAAAGGTAGACGCGACCAGTGAAATAAGATGAGTCAGTTATAGAGAAACCTAAGGTTAAACATGAATTGGAAACTGCTTATAAGGCCACCTATGTAGTGGTCGGACATACATGAAATCATGAAATTAGCGAGGAAAAACTACTGACGGGTGGAACAGAATTCAATAACGCCAAGTGCACTTAACTGCTACAGTTTGTTAACAATGTAAAAGCCAAGAACTAGGGACAAATTTCAAAATCACAGCTAACTCGCGTTTATAATGAAAACATAGTTCCATGTGTAGCAAGCACTGCAGACAATTTAAACCATGAGCACCTAGTTAAATTTTCGGTCACAAAGTGACGGCCACATTGTATGATCATTACATTTCTTTCTTTTTCACTGCATATTTAAGGTAATTATAGTCCTGGATTTTGGCCAAAAGATGAATGCATCATTTGTGAAGTGAAGTCAAAACAAGAAACCTCATGTCATTCAATGAGAACAAGAAAGGACCAATTGTTTATGAAAATGTGAAGTCAAAACAAGCAAAACTCCTGTCATTGCAGCAACATTAAGAAAATTATTGACATGTTACTGAGTTCTTCAATACAATCCAGGGGTAAGGCACAAACAGATAATAGGTCTTTCGACAGTCAATGAAGGAGATACAAGCTATATTTCCATCAACACAACGAAGTTCTCCCAGAGCATCTCCTAGGCTGTTTGAATCTGTAGTGAACCTCCTCTTCCATCTCCGTTTCAACCCATACTACTAGAATCCAATTCCCTCCTGGTGCTTTCGAAACAAACACAGATAAATTAACAGGAAGAGAAAAAGACTAAGAATTGAGCTTAAAAGAACTGCTTTTTCCACACTCAATAGGCTTCAGTAATGACATTATGACACAGACTCCTAAAACTAAGCTCATGCTTATAAACCCCTCCAAAATCCCACCAAATCCATACTCCATACCCAGCAATCCCTAATTCCCTAAGAACAGAACAAATCGCACGCACTCTTCACAGTTAATTCCAACCCACGCCGCTCTAAAACCCTAATGCCCCCAAAGCCTCTCAATTCGCCAAGGGAATCGCACAAATCACTACACAGCAGAAACTACATACGCAAATTCCACTCGGCAACAACAAGCGAAACTACGCCAAAAATCCAATCGAATCGAATCGAGACAAATCACCTGAGCCTTGTCCGCCAGCTGGACCACCAGCCTCCCCACCGGGAGCGGCGACTCGTAGGTGAAGGCGTGGTTGATGCACTCAGAGCGCATGTACCGGGAGAGGACGCGGCCGTCGGCGGTGAGGCCGGCGATGGCGACGCCGATGTGGTCGTCGACCTTGAAGATCTTCTTCTGGTGGGAGGAGAGCTCGTTGTTGGCCTTGTTGACGCAGGCCAGGACGACGTGGGTCCTGGATCGGAGGCCGATCGCGGCGGACCCCTGCTTCACGGCCTCCATGGCGTACTCCACCTGGAAGAGCCGCCCTGCGGGGCTCCAGGTGGTCACGTCCGTGTCGTACTGGTTCCTGAACATGGTTCCGAATAACAGGAGGACGAAGACGCTCGGGAGGACTGTAGGAATGCGAGAGCTTCTTCTCGCTCGAGGTGCGAAATGGTTGGGGGCGTCAATGGAGGGGAGATGAGTGAGGCTTTTTGTCTGTGTGTTTTCGTGGTTTTCTTTTTGAGCAAGGCAAGGAGCAAGAAGAAGAAGATGCGAACTGCGGAAGGAGTGAGGTCCGAGATGGGCCGGGTCCTGAAATGGGCCTCCAACTCTCAACCGCGATGGGCTCTCTGTTGAGGGAATCGGCCCATTTTATTGGGCCTGTGGAGGGCCGGTCGGGTTGGGCTTGTTCGGGCCGAGCCGGGCCGGGCTATTTTCGTTTCCGCTATCTTCCCTTGGCATTGGACGATACCGAGTGCTGCGGGCCCAAAAGAAAGAAACGATTCCGGGTATGGAGCGTACGGATTGTGGAAAAGAACAACACATTGGAGCCCATGAATTTTATTTATTTCTTGGCTTAATGGATGGTGTCTCAAGATGCACATTGATAAAATTAAATTAAGAAAATTAGGTTTTATTTAGCGTCATCGATGGCATCCGCGACATGCATGTGATGGGCTCTAAAGCTTGCAACTTAGGTAGTCTGGATGCATATACACACACCTTAAAGTCATTGAATTAAAAATAACTACTGGGATTATCTCAAAGACTCTTTAATAGAAAGTAGATTTTCAATTAGATTGATCTCTTGGTATACTAGTTATTTTCTTGCCAGTGGCATGTATAGGATTTTCATTGAGAACCATAAGCCAAAGGCCTATGAAAAAAATGTATGCTTTTAACATACAATCTCACAATTTCGATAGGCACATACTTCTATAGTTATCAATGTTGGGATACATAATACCTTAATCTTCTCAAGCTTCCCTGTCAAGAGCTACATAGGCCGCTTGAGAAAAACTATAATGTTGGTATCACATTTAGCAAAATTTTTTTTTTTTTAAAGAGAGAGTTTTTATTAGGATTAATGATGAATTTACTATCTCAATAACTTATCGCGCAACTAGAATGAAAATATATTACATATTAAGTTTTAGAAAGGTCGAGGAAGATAAAGAGAGAATTTTAGATTTTACTTCGATCAATTAAAAAGTTGGAATTCAAATACCATCGACGTGGATTTTGCTTTTGAATGTTTACAGGTCAGCGTGGACGAGACTGTCTACGTATATTCCGCGGCTTTAACGCTTTCGTGTTGGGAAGTAAGGCGCGCAAGATGACAACCATTTCTTAAATAGTTTAGAACGAAATAGATTTTTTTATTTCTATTTTAGAAGAGTTTAAGAAAATAACCGTTTGATAACGACACAAAATTTCTACTCTAAAAATAGAAATTCGTTTGATAACGACACAAAATTTCTTCATTTCGAACGGCGGCGGCGACGACCGACGACCTTTAATAAAAAAAAATAAAAAAAAAAATGATTTAGTAACAAAAAAAATAATGAATAAAATAAAATAAATCATACAAAACAAAATAAAAATATCATTTTATTTTAAAATAAAAATATAAAAATAAATTTATTTATTCTATTTTATTTTATTTTACGAATAAATTTATTTTAAAATGAATAAAAATAAAAAATAAAAATAATTTTATTTGGCAAAACACTCAAGGCAAATAACAATAAATTTATTTTTAATAAAAATAATTTATTTTTTAAAAATAATTTATTTTTAATAAAAATAATTTATTTTTATTTATCATAAATAAATTATTTTTAATAAAAATAATTTATTTTTTATTTATTTAAATTATTTTTAATAAATTTATTTTTAATAAATTTAATAAATTTATTTTTATTAAACTAAAAATAAAATGATAAATAAAAATAATTTATTTATTTTAATAATTTTATTTTTATTTTTAAATGAATAAAATGAATATATTTATTTTTATTTATTTTTATTTTTAATAAAATGAGGAGAGGCGGAGGAAGAGGAGGAGGCAAAGACGTAGAAGAGATGAGGGAGGACTCACCGAAATTAGGGTTTAGTGAGAGAAATTATTTCGATTTCTTTCCAAAATCGAAGAGAAAATTTTAAACTTTCCGATTTCTCTTCCAAATCTATTTCGGAATGAAATCTATTCCAAAATAAAAAAACCGAATAGGTTTATCAAACGGATTTCTCTTCCGTAAACAGTGCCCTAATGTAAAACTATTTCGGAATAGAAATTTTGGGTTGTCATGCACCCCTAAAAGATCGATCTGAAGTGCTCTGTCGATTTCAAAGCAAAAGGCCCTTGGAAAATTTATAATTTAAAGTAATTAAAAGAGGAGGGAGAAAATGAAAAGGTCTCAAAGGACAAAAAGCAGTGTCATTATAAAGCCTCCTGCTTTTTGGCTTTTTGAGATCCTGAGTTCTCCCGTGCCATCATTTGGGATAAACCCAATAGATTCTCCATTGAAAGAAAAGGGCAGGCAGTCATTTGATTAGAAAGTTTTGGTAATAATGATCGATTTTTCAGCTCCTTTGCTCTTGGTATTAGCAGGAGATGTTACTAAGTGACGTGTTTATTAACATTACGTTTTCAAAATACTTTTTTGAACTTTTTCTGTAATTCGGTTTTGTTCAACTAGAAATATTTAAGATCTTTTTGGTTTTGACATTTTTCGAATTATATGTCTAAACTTGAGATCAAGGTTATATCAGTTGATTGAGATTTCTTATGAATTTATTTTTTGGTTTTTAGGGGTGAAGCAATGCGATGGCTTGAATCAATAACTTTTGCATTTACTAATACACGATATTAAGCTATAAAGATAGATTTGGAGTTAGAAAGTGAGGCCCGTGATATCTTAAGAAAGTACAATGAATTTGTCAAATATTGAATGCAAACGTTACTTTATGAAGATCTACGTGCAAAGCAACCATTGGACCTGTTCTTTAATATCTTTCTTTTTTAAAATTTTCTTTAGGAACTAAAGAACAAATTTACCATTTCGACAATATTAATGCAAGTCGTGAGCGCACTCCATCCCGAAACATTATTTGATTCGGTCGAGCTTTATATGTCGAATAGTTCAATAAGTCGTGTCCAAACTCAACAAATTGCGTACAATCGTAAAAGCTAAAGTGCGTGAATTGGTAGATTCATTTCGCGAAAGTCAAACATATCCTAAACGGAGAAGGGTTAATAATAAGTTGGAAATTACTCAAATTCTCCTTTTCTTCTTTTTATGTTTTTTTGCTTTTGGCATCATCACCATGTGCCTTGGGAAAGCTAAAATAGCAAGCAATTTTAAAAAAACGCAAGATGCCATAATGTCGGGGTGGGTCCCAACCAATGCATGGAGGAGGAAGATGGAGATGGCGGTGTGTACCCTGCCGAAATATTATTATTTTATTTTTCCCGGACTATTTGAAGACGAAAGATGCTGCTGCTGCTGCTTTTGCTGCACAGGATTGCGAAGTGACAGGAGGAGCTTCATTGACAGGGCCCCGCCATTTCATTGATCAATCGCGATGTTATCGAGGACGGAATTTCATCGTTTAAATTTGCGCTCGTGCCCCCTTTTTGGTTCTCTAATTTTTGTTCCGATCGATCGGAGTGCATTCTGACTTTTTCAGGCCATGTGCGATTTCATCGTCTAAGTTTGATGTTAGTATTCTTCTCCATTCGTGCGACAAATTCTTTGATCGACCTGTCTAATTGATTCGTCGAATTAATTAAGAATAAATTCTAAATGAAATTCTAAGGGCCTGCATGTTTTCGTTCTTTTTTTTTTTTATGAACGAAAAATAATAGAAATGCGTTTGTTTGCATTTTTGTTCAAAATCGATTTTTGTTAAAACACAAAAAGAACGAAAATGAAAAGCAAAAAAAAAATTTATTTCTTCTTTAAACACTTTTGAAAAACACTTCTCTCTTCTATTTTCTTCTTCTTTTCTTCTTCTTTTTTCTTTTGCCGATCGCCGGCCTCGACCATGGCCAGCGACCGGCCATTGAGGGCCGGCGACGTCGTCGAGGGTCGGCGACCTCGCCCGAGCATCGCCGACCCCCGCGAGGCCGAGCCTTGTCGGTCCCTAGCGAGGCTCGGCCTCACCTTGGTTGGGCGAGCTCGGCCTCGCCGGGCCGGCGAGCCTTGCCGTGGCCGGGCGAGGCCGCCGAAAGAAGAAAAAAAAAAAGAAAGGAAAAATAGAAAAATAAAATAGAAATATTAAAAAATTAAAAGAAACAAAAAAAAAGAATATAATTTACCAAACGTGTTTATCGCATTTTTATTCCTGAACAAATTTACCAAATGCATCTTTCTGGTCAAAAATTGTTCTAACAAACACTTTTTTCTATTTCTCTTCCCCTAACATTTTGAACGTAAACGTTACCAAACGCACCCTAAAATTCCCTCGTCTGCTGAAAAAATGTTTAAAGTATACATTATTTCAAATAAATGTTCGAAATATACTTATTTTCTCAAATAAGAGATTAAAATATTCATATCAATCTTAAAGATTTCGAATGGTAATTTCATCTTTTAAAATTCTTAATTTTTTTTTCTATTTTTTCTTTTCATGAAAAAAAATAAAAAGGTAAACACAATTGGGAGGGGTTTATGGTCGCCACCCCATCATTGGTGGGGAGGCAACGAAGGCCGATGCTTGGGCAAGGGTCCGTGACCCTCATAGTCACCAGAAGCAAGAGAGGGCAATGACTCTCTCCTAGATCTAGGTAAAGGTCGCCCGACCTTGCCCTGGCCTAGCAGCCCTTGCCAAGTGGCCCCAAACCTAAGGTGGAGGTCTGGAGGTGTTGGGCGAGACAGGCGACCCTTGCCCAAATCTACGAGAGGGTCGTTGCCCTTTGGCCCTTACCTTTGATCGACAAAGATTGATGACCTTCACCTAGGCATCAGCAACCTCGCCAATCTTCGCCACCACCCCACTGGCGATGGGGAGGCAGTCATAGGCGAGAACTGCTTCCTCCCACCTATGTTTTTTCTTTTAAAAAAAAAATTAATGTAATTTAATTTAAAGTTAACTTGTGTTTTAACGAAAATATCCTTAATCGACTGAAATATTTTGCCAATCCAACATAATCAGGCCCTTATTCCATAATTACTTCATGCCCTTTGCTCTTATTTGAGAGAATATTTACTTTAGGCTCTTATTTAAATTACGAAATTTTGCACCTCCATGTATTAGATACGTGTTTGTTCTCCATATGACAATGGTGTAGAAAAAACTGTACTTAGGTGTGCACCGCTAGCTAGTAACATTGTAATTATTGAAGAAAAAATTTCCAACGTGTACTCATCACTAACAAAGACATAAGATCCAATGATGAGTCACCGATTTTGTTTGATAGATCCATTCTAATAGAATGAGTTTGTGCTTAATTTTGCCGTTGTTCCATTGATCCTTCTTTTATTTTTTGGATTTTGCTTTGTTTTTCAATATTCATGCTTTGTTTTGCTTTGTTTTATCATAAAGATTATGTATTTCTGTATTATTTTGAGCAACGAATATAATCTTCTCTCAATAGGAAAAAATTAGTGTTTTCAAGGTGATTATTAATTGAAAAAAGAAATCGATAGCGATAGTGAAGCTCACATAATAACTCAACATCCTTTTCGAATTATCCAACAAACATAATTAAATAGAGAGAGAGAGAGAGAGAGAGCCTTTGGCTTTTACCTGCGATTGATTTGACTTGCGGTAGGACGCTACCAGCTAAAAAAGGGTGGCTAACGTCTCGATTTCAAATTCCCACACAAAAGCACAACCTTTTCCATTTTTCACTCTGATTCTCGAATGGCGAATTGCCCCTTTTGCAATCATTTTGGCAGCACCGCCTCTTTAATTTGTTCATCTCCTCCATCTCAATTTGATGGATTCGACTAAGATATACAGGAACACGGCATGTTGTCTCGTTCCTTTGTCCGAAGGAACTCTTATTGTTTTTCTCCCTTCTTTTGGAAATCGAAAACTGCCCATCAATCCACAGATAAAAAAACAACAAGGAACGGATTCATAGATCCAATTTTCTGTTATTGAACTTAAGAATGACAGAAACAGTACACTATGCAGATTTGACGAGCTCTGCGGATTGATTTTAAGACCAAGCGCTCTCCAAGCAATAGAGTGTAAGGACAAATGGTTCCAAATTTCACCTCGAACGTAAGATCAACCCATTCGAATAGGTTTTTCCTGAACGCACCCCTACCTATTTTGAAATTTGGAACTTACCCATCATAGATTTCAGAATACATACAGTTCCACTTGTATGTTTGATTGTAGTGAATTATAACTTTTAATAATCACAATTTATTACTAATCCGTTAATCACAATTTATATTTAGATATACGAAAATATGAAATATTAACCAAATAAAAAGTCTCGGTTATAAAATGGAATTATACGCTTATTATTGAACGCCGCGAAATATTATAAAATCACGTGACATAGAAGAAGAAAAAACATAAAAAATTATTATAGATTCAAGTTTTGGGTTTCATTTACTTATAATTTGGAATGTATCTATCGAAATATGTTCTCTTACTTTTAGAATCGGAAATCCATCATGCATATTTTGAAATATAGAACCGAGAATTTGGAATCATGGTCACCCCTAGACCGGGCATTGAACGTGTCCTCAACGGTCAGATCCTAGGAGTTTTGGTCAAAAGAGAGGGATGGGGGAAAAACCATTGAATGATTGGGGTTTGGTGGTCCCAGAATCCACCGGCAAATGAAGCGTCTCTCTCTCTCCTCTCTCTCTCGCATGTCCATGTGAGAAGCCCTCGTGGAAGACTTCTTTTCATTTCCTAGAAACCGACGCATTGCATCTTGATGAGAAGCGACATCGACCTAACGCTCGTGCAATGTTTATATATATAGCTGTCTTCGATGTTAGGGGTTTGACTAGGAGGAATACAGAGAGGCAAGAACCAAAGATCGGTGGACATCGTCATTTTATAAATTCCCGCCGACATCCTCCATTTGCATGTTTTCCGTGAAATTGACTAAATCCTTTTAAATTTTCACTCCATACTCTCCTCATGAAAAAAATTTCAAAATTCATTCGATTTTCGACCCGCACTTCTATTCCTCTCATTTTCCTCCTTTTTTCTCCCAAACGACACGGACTCGTTCCGTTTCTTTTTTCCTTCTTTTTTGTGCAGGACTCGGGGAACGGACCGGTTGATTTTCTTTTCACTTGATTGCTTCCTAATTGCCCCGAAGAAAAAGATAATTTCATGTCCTCGTCAGATCGTGTTGTAGCGCACGCGACGTAACGGGTCAATTACAGTTTGAGCGATATTGAAAACCAAGCGTCACGAGGGATAGTAAGCGCACGATGCGGATAAAACGCATTCTTTTACGGGTCTGCCGTGTCACAATGCAACTGACGCAAAATATCTTTCCTCCAAGGGTCGACCAGGACAATACGGTAAAGACCCAGTCCCCGGCCTACTCACTCTGGTCCACCCATTCAACCGTGTCTCCCCGCCTCACTCTCTCTCTCCATCCTTTCCTCGCCATGTAGAATCAGTGTCAACATTGATTATTAGTACACAAGATGGTCCACATCGATCAGAAATCTACCCAAAACGAACCATACAATCACCTGCTGCACCAAGTCTCAACATGCTCGAAACAGCACTCTTCGCTCTCTCTCTCTCTTTTACATCTTTCCCCATGTCAAAAATCAAATGATGTGCCAAAGTTGTCCGAACGGCAACTTCCCGCAAAATGCCAAGACCCCGCGACCCCAAAACGAACCATGCAATCACCTTCTCGATGACGATGATGAAGATGGTAGTTGTCCGGGTCCTCGGCGACCCCCGCTTCGCATTGCCTTTTTTTATTTAGCTCTCGGCGACAAACCGACGATCGAGTAATCCAATCATCTTTTTTTTTTTTTTTTTTTGGGGTGGCGGGGACGGTGGCCGGACGGACGGACGGACGGTTCGATAACTACGACGCGCACCGATCTCCTCCGACCACAGAACCGTCCACCGGCTCTGCCGGTAACCCTCTCGGGGGCCCGTCTCTGTCCCAAAAAATCGCCGATTCCCCGTCAAAACGCCACGCGACCGGTCCAAACGCTGCTGGTCGACAGTTACGCCGCGCACCCTCTCTCTCTCTCTCTCTCTCTCCTCATTTTCTCGCGAGAGGAAACGGCGAGAAAATCTCATTTTCTCATCTCCCTCTCTCTCTCTTCTTTCTCTCTCTGCCTCTCTTTGCACGGACAGAAGTGGCGAGCGCCGAGGAGGAGGAGCAGGAGGAGGGGGAGGAGAAGAGGAAGAAGCCGGTACCTCATCGCGCCGAGCCGCGCGCCGAGCCGTAGCGCCGAGCCATGTCGACGGAGTACCAGGCGCCGGCCCCTCCGCTCGCGAGGAAGCTCGCGAGCGGGCGGAGCTTCGGCGGGACGAGCGTCTACGACGGCGTCTTCGCCGGCGCGGGCAAGTGCGGGGCCGCCCGCGCCTCTTCCCGGTCGGAGGACTACGCCGAGATCTTCGGGGGCTCCTCCGGGGACGCGCGCCGGTCCTCGATCCCCGTGCTCCACTTCCCCGGCCTTCGCGAGCGGAAGGCCGCGGTGGACGTTCGGAGCTCGAAGCTCGATTACTCCAGAATCTTCGGCGGCTTCGGCGATCTCGGGGGCGACGTGGCGTCGTACGAGGAGCTGGCGAACGAGCGCGCCGAGAGGAGGAGCGACGCGGATGGAGCGAGGCAAGTTCGCGTCCCTGTTTTTTTTCGGCTCGCTTTGCATGCGGTGGTGTGTCCGTTGAATGGGCGTTGAATGACGAGCACGTAGCGACTCCAGTTGCTGGGGGTTGCTGTTGTGCTGACCGGAAGAGGAGTGTGTTGTTGCGATCGGCTTTGAATGGCCTCTGTTTGCTGTGATAATGCGCAAGTTCTGTCTTTTATTTCCATGAGCTTCATCCAGTACTGAGTATGGACTTTTGGTAAGTCAAAAGGCTGAAGAATGCGGCTTTGCTGGCTAAAGAATGGCCGTGTTTGCACATTGTGATAGCTTTTCTTTAGTTAGATTTTAGAGTGGGCTATTTCGGACAGGGATGCCTTTGTTTTGTGGGTCGTCGTTTGAAATGGTAATGCGTGACAGAAACAGTTAAGTTTCGGATTTTTACGAGGTACACCCTCCCCTTCAATTTGGGCTCTCTGCTGTAGAGGAAATTTGAATTCTAAAGGAGGAGAAGCAAGAACTCCGGAGATAGAGTACTCTGGCAAAGGATATTTCTTGTTTAGGGCTTAATTCATTCAATGCTTGTCAACCCAGCTTAATTAGTCTTTATAAGGTTTCTCAAAAAGTGAGCTTTTGGATTCAAGAGAGATGATTTTCATTATGTACAAGTTGGACACCGGACACCAAGTACTTGAAATAGCTCATGATTCCATTTGCTCTTCTTTTGTCATAATTTGCGATCCAGTTCACCCTTGACTGTATCTTTGTTTGCGCTTGAGCTAAACTCGTGACCATGTGATGTGACTGGATTTACGTTTCTACTTGTCTAGGACACAAGATAGCATGAGGTCCTCTTCAAAGTTGTCCGCTGGTAGTTTGAATGAGACTCAGGTTTCATCTCATGAAGCATCATACCATTCACGTGATAGGGAGAAGAAGTTCAATGTCTCTTATAGCAAAGTAAATTTGGAAACCAATGGTGAAACAAATAAGGGAGTGCACATTACCCAGCTTGGAGATGTACCAGGATATGCCCATGTAATTGAAGAATCTGCTCTCTTGGAACAGTCAAAAGGTAATAAGCCAAAGTCTGTGGTCGAGAACGGTCATGCTAGTAAAGATGCTGGTGATGGCGTGGTCAAAGCCAACAATTACGAGAAAGCCAAGTCAGGAGTCTCAGCTACTGGTTCTGACAAACCTTCTACTAAAGAAGGAATCTCCATTCAGAAATCTGATCAAAACAGATCTTTTTCAAATGATCTGTTATTTGACGCATATGAGTATGGGTTTAGAAAGGAACCTTTTGGAGCTCAAACTCCCGTTAATGTCTCATCTAACACAAAAAGATTTGGGGTTTCTCCAAGCAGTGCTTTCGAAGATGCTGCCGGTGTTTATTCGCCACCTGACTTTGATGAGAATGTGGATGCAAATTCAGTTGCAGCTGCCTCTGCCGCTGCGGTGAAGAAAGCAATTGAGAAGGCTCAAGCAAAAATTAAAGTTGCAAGGGAACTAATGGAAAGACGGAAGGAAGGTCTTCAAGGCCATGTAAACTTTAAGGAAAAGATCTGGGCCGAAGACAAGAGGGCACGGAAAATGGCTAGGAAAGCTAACAGATGCAGTGACAAGGAGAAGGAACATCAGGTAATACGTGAAACCGATACTCCAGCACAGTTGACTGCAAGGGCTAGAGGGGTCAATAATGTAAAACCAGGCTCTGTAAATGTAGAATCTGGTGATGAGGAGAACCTTGCCAGTTCAAAAGCATTCTCTGGAGGCATACTTCAGCAGGCAAACAAAGAAATTCGTGCAGATTTGAGGCTACGAAAGGTGGGGGAAGAAGCAGAAAATTCTCATCAAGCTGCTGAAACAAAGCAAAATGCATCAGCGACAATAGAGCAGCAGAAGGAAGGGATTGGAGTGAATGATATGACACCATCTTGTGATGAGCGTTCAAGTGAAACCCCGGCAAAGATAGATTTTGAGAAGGCAGCAGAAGTTGGTTATTCACTGACAACTGTTGAAGAGACTCTGGATCAGGAGAAACTTGATGAAAATCTGCTTGGAGTAAGAGGGACACAAGAAGGTGACAAGCAAGAAGTCAAGGTCCAATCTGCTCAGGGATTGAATCATACAGTAGAGAGTGAAATTAAGGGAGAAGTAACACTGGAGCAAGAAGGCAGTCTGTGGAAGTTCATGAAAATTTTTAATCCTTGGCAGTATCAGGATAAACCAAAGGAATTGAACAAATCCGAGTTTGAGAAAAGGCTTGAAGCTCAGGAGTTGGAGGAAAATAATTTACGGAGTCTAGGGGAGGAGTGTGATTGGGAAGGGAATGAGATGAAACAAATAGAAGCTCACGAGGGAGAACCGATTAATGCACATAATCATAAGTGTGAGGGTGAGATGAGCAATGGCACGTTGAAAGAGATGAGTAGCCAAGGAGATGAGGCACTGCAAGATACTTGTGAGAGGTTGGTAGTTGAGAGAGAACGAGAGGAGACTTGTAACCCTAAAGAAAACGATGATGAGCATGACAACTTTGGCATGGGATCAGATAGTGAAGCAATGCTGGAGACACTCCATCAGCAGGAAAGATGGATGGAGAGACCTCATGATTTAGTTGAATCTAAGGAAGTCAAAGGACTTGAAGAAGATAAAGAAGTGGGAGATATTCCCAAGGTTGCACGAGCAGATGTGAATGAAGAGATACACGAGGATACTAAGCAGATGAATGCTGATGCTGGACAGCAAGAAGCTTTTATTAGCATAGAGACTGATAATATGGAGGAACTCGTTGAAAAGGGAGTGGAAGATGAAGTAGAAGAAAGTCATGAAAGTCAGAATAGCGATCATAATGCAATTTGTACATCTGGCAGGGAGGCGTGTGAGGAGTTTATCAGTACTCAAGAAGGTGATGAACCCAACTATTCCATTGAAAATATTGATGTACATATGATGGATGAAAAGGAAAATGAAGGGGATGAAAGGATGGTGCAAATGAACTCTTCTGTTCGAGAGGAAGAAGATGACTGCAGCTCAGGATCCTCTACAGATGATTATGACTTGGAGAAAAGATGTAAAGTTGAAGCAAGTGACATAACCTGCTTCATGTTGAGAGCCAACGAAACGAATCCGGAGGTAGGTGAAGCCACTGCGACCCTTGAATTTAGGGAGAATTATGTGAGCTTGAGTGATGCAGGGATGAGTAGTGCAGAAAAACAAAATGAACAAGACGTACCAGAATCCAATACGATTCCAAATTTGGAAGTGCCTGTGCAAGGATTGGCTCCTGAATTGAACAACTATGGTGATGATCTGAATGAGGCTGAAACTTCCTTGAACCGGAAAGAAGAGGCCGAATCCTCCAAATCCGAAGAAGTGAATAGTGATGTAGGATCTTCTGATAAAGGTGGAAGTTTTGATGATGAAATGACTATCCAACCTGAGCAGATTAATGGTACCTTCAAGCAGGAAGAGAGAACTCGGGAAGCACATCAAAGTATTGAAACTAGTCAAAGTAAGGTAAAAGTTAAGGAGAATCATTACACAACCCTGACAATGGAAGAGAGGATATCTGAAGATTGTCAACAAAAGGAAATAGGGCCGGACAAAGAATGCTTTAAGAAAATTGATGAAGCAAAAGAGAGGGAAAGGGCACGCGAAAAGGAAAGATTAGCAGTTGAAAGAGCAATCCGTGAAGCACGTGAGAGGGCTTATGCTGAGGCGCGGGAAAGGGCAGAAAAGGCTGCTGTGGGAAAAGCAACCATTGAAGCCCGACAGCGAGTAATGGGCCAAGCTCGGGAGAAGACAGGGAAGGCTTCTACTGAAACAAATGGTAAATTAAGTGAAAAAATTTCTGTAGAGGCCAGACTTAAAGCTGAACGTGCTGCTGTAGAAAGAGCAACTGCAGAAGCACGGGAGCGTGCCCTTGAAAAGGCATTGGCTGAAAAGTTGTCTGGTGCTGGCAAAGATTGCAAACACAGACAGAGATCGTCACATGTAAGTATTTTCCATTTATGATCTCTGTTCTCTTCTTTGTGGGATATGATACATGGTGGAGGAGCTCATCTTACTATCTTTGTAGGATCCACAACATAGAGGCTCGTGCCCTTCCAGTGATTCAAGACATCCAAAGTCTTCAGATACTAATGGTATGTCTTAAAGAATTTCACTACCTTTGATGACACGTGCTCACGTGCATCCACACGTATGCAGTTCACTGTATGTTTTACAATATGTGGCCAAGCAAGCAAAGGAAATGGGTGAATCCTAGTAACTCTTAGTCGATGTTTCACTTGACGAAACGCAATCATGCTTTTTTTTATGTTACCTTTCAAAAAGAGATGAATTGTTCCGAGTCCTGATTAGTAACTCTGAGCACTATCCCTTGTCTCATGAAGCTGCTGGCTCAGGTGAGAAATCTGAAGGGACAAATAATGAATCAGCTCAGAGGCGTAAAGCTAGATTGGAGAGGTATCAAAGAACAGCAGAACGTGCGGTATGGCTCCTGCTTTTCTTTACGCTTTAAAATGAATAGATTTTCTGACATGTGATGAGCTTAATTTTGTGCTCTCTCCTCTCAGGCAAAGGCTCTTGCAGAGAAGAACAATCGCGATCTTCTTGCTCAGAGAGAGCAAGTGGAAAGAAATGTAAGTCTTTGCGACTTAGTTTGATAATTTTTCGCTCCTTTAGCCAAGAGGGCAGAGATATTTGCAGTGCGAAAAAAATTTGTCTTATTTTCTTTGGCTTCCACCGCAGAGGTTGGCGGAATCTCTTGATGCTGATATTAAAAGGTGGTCAAGTGGGAAGCTAGGAAACTTGCGTGCTCTGCTGTCAACACTACAATATGTACGGGCTAATTTCTTCTCTCTCTCTCTCTCTCTCTCTCTCTCTCTCTCTCTCTACACTTCATTTGATAGATAAAACTTGCTCGACCTATTAAAAAGTTTACTTGCTTAAAACAAAGGGGGTGCCTAGATACCCTCAGTTGATGGCTTTGCTTTAGATCTGATGTTTCAGACCAATAGCTTTTCTTGAAAGTAAACTAGCATAAAAAGAATCCTAACGGTGTGTTGCCATTATTATATAGCGCAACTTTGACTTTTACCCCTCAAGAGGTTCCACCCTATTTATGTCAGTATTCAAGATCCCTCTTTACAGCATTTTTCTTTACTATCGTCAAGAAGCCACTTGCGAATTCACTTCTTATGCTGTATGCACCTTTGGCTTCTTAGCGAGAAACAGATGGAGATGTTTAGTTTACAGTTCGTTAAAGACAGCCGCACATCTCAATGATCTTTTCTCCTTAATTGCAGATATTAGGGCCTGATAGCGGTTGGCAGCCTGTTACCTTGACAGAAATTGTAACTACGGCTGCTGTAAAGAAAGCATACCGGAAAGCCACCCTTTGTGTCCATCCAGACAAACTGCAGCAGCGAGGTGCTAGCTTGCAGCAGAAGTACATCTGCGAAAAGGTTTTCGATCTCTTAAAGGTCTGTTGCCATTATAATCTTGAGCTTTCATCACTTCCATCACAATAGTTGAGATAAACTTTCATCTTTCATTGTGACAACTAACCACCTTCACTTGAAAGCAAAATCCTGATTTTAGTTTCACACTTCGTAACAAGGATGTTTTTATTGTTGATTTTGTTATTCCAGGAAGCGTGGAACAAGTTCAGCAGCGCCGAAGAAAGATGAGACCTGTGTGTACCCTGAAAATGCTATTCCTTGTTTTTTTTTTCTATTGTGAGCAAACTAACCTGTAATTTATGCTCTGAAATAATTATGAGTAGAAAAGTTCTGAGCCATTCTTTCCAAATGTGTGGCTGTTTCCAAAGATTGAGGTGAGCAACATTTAGTCTTTGTAGTCACTAGTCCTAATTTTAAAAGTCAAAATTGACATTGGAATGTTGCAGTTAAAAACTTAAAATGCACAGCCACTTCAACATGACTCTACACATCATATATGGAGCGAGGGGCTTGTGTTCACTCCGTGAAGGAGAGAGGTAAGCAATTAATTTGACAGAAAATTTCACCAATTCGGATTTCAGAAGAATCTATTTCCTTCTAAGAAAAAGGGGAAGATGAATATACAATCGGTAAGAACATGAGGAGCGTTATGATGGTTTTGGTTCCTCCTATTTACTAGTAATTTCGTGTTTACTGGAAAATCTCTCATGAAAAGTTACGTGCAATCCAAAAAAGAAAAAAAGATCGCTCGAAAAAAATGACTGAGCGATGAGATACTCTCTCCTCAAATTTTGCCAGAGGAAAGGAGACGCGTTCCCATAGTTTGATTCCCTTTTATTCTCCAATATTTTCGTGGTTGTCGGGGAAGTTTTCTCCGGAAGTCATGCGGAGCCATATAAAAGATCTACCCAAAAAAGATTTCCAAGTGATGAGATCTTCTCTCTTACGAAATTTTACCTTCTCTAAGTTAATGAATATGGCGCCCAACTTTGTAGTTGTACTCCAGACTCTTTAAAGTTACAATAAAGTTACAATAAGTAATTAACTGGAAGCTCCAAAAACTAATAATACAGTACTGGACTTTAAAACGAGTTAAACATTCTATACCAAGGGCAGTTCAAGCATCGTAAACTCTGGCGATGCGAAACCTCGTAAGGTAATGTAGAAAGCTCGCGTTCATCTTCTTACCTCATTGCGCTTATGTTCACAAGTTACATAACAACGGTTCTCACTATGGACAAAGGCATGGCCTGTTTGCGATCCTGTCATGTATAGCTCTTCCATCTCTTTTCCTCGTTTTCATGTTTAGCGAAGAGCCCAGGCTCGAGTTGCAGAGGGTTTGCATGCCATCGCTGCTCATGAAAAGAAAATAACATGACTATCTATGGTCATAGGTTCTGGTTCTAAGCTTGACTTAGGCAATGATATGTTGTGTCGAAAATCAATCTGTCAAAGGAGATGATTTTTGTTTCCTCAGGTTGTTCTCTTGCAATGTCGATGATTATGCCAACATCAATAGGTTTCTCATTGTATCTATCACGGTCCAACTCTCCACGTGTGGGGAAATGACATGGTCCTCCTACAACTAAAAGATGCAACTTCAAATACAAACAAATATAAACAAATTATCAAAGTATATATCTATCTATATATCTGATAAAATGGTGAGTGTATTACAGAATTAGAATTCTAAAATATGCAAAATAAATATATACATCACTAAAGACAATTACCAAACCCAACAAATTTCATCTCATGTGCATATACGATTATTTAAACTCATACCCAAAATTTAACTATTAAAAATTACTGTTGATAGCATTCTTTTCATACTTGCCACTTGCCAAAAAACTTGAAAATGATTTGAGATTAATGGAGCAAGCAATCACTACTCAGTAAGTAATACATATCTCTTTTAAGTCAATGGAGCATTCACTATGCATAATTATAAGCCCATGCCATAAGCTCATTTATCCAAATTCAGTATTTATACACAAACAACACCAAAAATTTAGTTATAACGTTTCAACAAACTTTTCAACATATCATAAATGCCCATTTGATCAGCAATATCAAATCAAAAATCAACGATATATCCCTTTGATCAATCTAATGCTCAATATCCAACAATGACGAAGGCTACCAAGATCCTCCTTAGCTAGGTCTCTACCTTTATTAACGTATGGCTTAGCCCATAAAGATATCCTAAACAACTTATACATAGTCATAACCTCTTGATGAATTCATAACGTAGTGGCAATGAGCATAAAATCATGGAATCTTCCTCTGCAATCCACAAATCTTATCTAGAATCCATTTCATAAATCAGATTCATTAACCAAAACATATAAGCTTTCATAATTCATATCATCAAGCATAATAAATTTCATAAATCAAATTCATGAATCAATGTATATAATCTTTCAGCAATCCTTTTGATAAAGCATTTTTCAAGCCATTTACAAATGTCATTGATGTGCTGTTTTTGCTGTTTCTTTGTGTACTGATTTTGCTGGTTCTTTGTTTTAAGGGCCAAATCATGCGTTATTGTTTTCTTGACATTTGAAACACGTGTTACAAGTTTCGCATCAATGCATGGACGTGTATGGAATATCTGTTCATTTTGATATGAAAAGTTTGAAGCTCGGCCTTTAGTTGAGGAAGATGATACATGGTTAGATTTTGTTCTGTGGAGATGCTGGTGCTACTCACTTCTAACTTGGAATTGATGGTTATGGATGCTTCTTTTACTGATATCTTGCAATGGGAAACTGATGTAGACCATTGAAAGCCTGTTGCGGGTGAAAATCATAGGCATTCCATTCTGAACTTGCTTTAGATTTGTTGGAACCTCTTCAACACATGCTGATTTGTAACTGTTGTGGCCCTGGGCTAATGTCCGTTGACCCTTCGTTTGATGCTACTCCATTTAAGTAAGCACGAGCAGTGACATAAGATCGTGTTATTATGCATTTCATGTTCGCTTGGAAAAGATATTATGTCAAGGACGAATCAAATTTTACTGGAAATCAATCTATGGATGCTGACCATGTCTTGATATCCCATGATTGGGTGTCTTCTGCTGCTGTATTGTGTTAAGCTTCCTCTGCTTATCCTTCTCTTGGATTATGCTTTCGTATGATAAGGGTTCAAGTAACACAGAAAGCTGGTCATATAGCTTGAATGCTTGTCATGTTATACGTTTCACATGTGATTGGTAGATGAATGATTTAGGTGTGACGTATAATAATACTGAGACTTTGTGACTTTAGTTACTCTTCTTGAACGTAAAAGATGTATTGCTTTTGATTGTTTTGATATGTGATGATTGTTTCTTTTATTTGTATACACCTAGTTATTAGTGTCTTAGATTAGGTTTAGATTAGGACTCGAAGATAGAGAAGGCGTGAAGGTGATGGAGGTCGATGTCCATTCCGACCGTTGTCATGTACTATTTGTTTTCCCGACATATGTCTCGAGTTCCATGCATTGTATAAAACCCGACGAGTTGCGGGTTTCCTTTATTTCCCAATTGTTTTATCTTTTATATTTTTAGAATTACATGATTAGGTTGAACTGTTTTTCTTGATTGTTTACTTCATGTCTTGCAATTTCATTTTCATTGTTTGTTTTCCTTTCAGTTCTTAGGAATAGAATAGAATGAAAGTAATCCACCACGCATGATTATTTAGTATAGAATTGACGATCCTGAAAATATAAAAAGAAATGCATGGAACCCGAGACATATGTCGGGAAAACAAATAGTACATGACAATGGTCGGAATGGACATCGACCTCCACCATCTTCACGCTTTATCCATATTCAAGATCCTATTCTAAACCTAGTCCAAGAAACTAATAACTAGGTACATACAAATGAGAGAAACAAATTTCTGAATCAAATGATATGTAAATGATGCAAAATTAACATAATCTGAAAGATTAAGATGAATCTTAAAACTTCCTAATAGGGTTCAAGTCCAATCAAGATCTAATTGATGGTCAAAAATTGATATTTGTGAAACCGCGCATGTCAGCCATAAACAAAACAAAATACAATGCATGTTTAATGGTTCGTAAGACCACCTAGACAATGCACAAAAATGTGAAACTTGCACATGACATAAAGTTGAATGCGAAAAAGGTTTGGGTAAACATTTAACCCTAAATCAGAATGCAAAGAAATCACACAAATCATTAACATTGCAAAGTGACTTAGAACTAAGAATGTCATGCATGACAAATTTCAATCGCAATTAGCCAAATGGATGCATGATATTCACATCAAACGAGATTCAAATATGATATGCCATGCATTGATGCGAAACTTGTAACACGTGTTTCAAATGTCAAGAAAACAATGACGCATGATTTGGCCCTTAAAACAAAGAACTAGTTTGAAAATACTGATTTTGCTGGTTCTTTGTTTTAAGGGCCAAATCATGCGTCATTGTTTTCTTGACATTTGAAACACGTGTTACAAGTTTCGCATCAATGCATGGCATATCATATTTGAATCTCGTTTGATGTGAATATCATGCATCCATTTGGCTAATTGCGATTGAAATTTGTCATGCATGACATTCTTAGTTCTAAGTCACTTTGCAATGTTAATGACTTGTGTGATTTCTTTGCATTCTGATTTAGGGTTAAATATTTACCCAAACTTTTTTCGCATTCAACCTTATGTCATTAACATTGCAAAGTAATTTAGAACTAAGAATGTCATGCATGATAAAGGATTCCTAAAGAGATTATAGTCATTTTCAGGCTCCATAGGACCGATAAATATATCAAATTGTTACGGATTGTGTCTATTCTTTGTGTGCTTGCTGTTCATATGTCATGGTGTGTAAAATTGTTTAGTTGTGTCATTGATGTGCTGTTTTTGCTGTTTCTTTGTGTACTGATTTTGCTGGTTCTTTGTTTTAAGGGCCAAATCATGCGTCATTGTTTTCTTGACATTTGAAACACGTGTTACAAGTTTCGCATCAATGCATGGCATATCATATTTGAATCTCGCTTGATGTGAATAGCATGCATCCATTTGGCTAATTGCGATTGAAATTTGTCATGCATGACATTCTTAGTTCTAAGTCACTTTGCAATGTTAATGACTTGTGTGATTTCTTTACATTCTGATTTAGGGTTAAATGTTTACCCAAACTTTTTTTGCATGACCTGTCGCGACCCGATCTCGTCGCCCCTCGAAATATCCAAGGTGGGAAAGGTCGGGTTTAGGGGTACTTGATCACAAGAGTTCCCTCACGAGATCGCGAGCTCTCCCAAACTCGTACCCCGCGTGACAACGGGTTTATTTATGTGGTCTAATTGTTTAACAACCTAAGAATATACAGGAGTCACCACTAGCCTCATTTTGGGGGTCGGCTAGAAACCCAATCGAGGGTCGAGAGTGTTCCCTCGATTCCTACGTAACCAGATATCTGGGTTCGGGGACTTGGGTTACGCTAATATTGCTATTAACGCCTTTTCGGTACCTAAACAGTATGTTGTATTTTTCCTAACATGTCCATGCATTTCTTTTTATATTTTCAGGATCGTCAATTATATACTAAATGATCATGCGTGGTGGATTACTTTCATTCTATTCTATTCCTAAGAAATGAAAGAAAAACAAACAATAAAAATGAAATTGCAAGACATGAAGTAAACAATCAAGAAAAACAGTTCAACCTATTCATGTAATTCTAAAAATATAAAAGAGAAAACAATTGGGAAATAAAGGAAACCCGCAACTCGTCGGGTTTTATACAATGCATGGAACACGAGACATATGTCGGGAAAACAAATAGTACATGACAACGGTCGGAATGGACATCGACCTCCATCACCTTCACGCCTCCTCTATCTTTGGGTCCTAATCTAAACCTAATCTAAGACACTAATAACTAGGTGCATACAAATAAAAGAAACAATCATCACATATTAAAACAATCAAAAGCAATACATCTTTTACGTTCAAGAAGAGTAACTAAAGTCACAGAGTCTCAGCATTATTATACGTCACACCTAAATCATTCATCTACCAATCATATGTGAAACGTATAACATGACAAGCATTCAAGCTATATGACCTTATTGTCAGATTGAGAGCACACAATTTTATAAAAATCATTCTAGGACAGCAGACTTTCAGATATGAGGAGCAGAATTCATGAAGACATTGACTTCTATTTTGCAACAAACATATGACAGGGCAAACGATTGTCAAATCAAGCGTATTATATGTCTATGGAACGCTTGAGAAGTCTATTACAAATCTCCAGAAGACATTAAGTCCTAATAACATCATCTACCAGCTCATTCCAATTAAAACAGAAAATCATAGTAAGTTAGAATAACAAATCAATCTAAAACTACTGCAGAATTGACAATTTTTATAGGTGTTTTTCGATGACCGAATGACATCCGTTCAGGGCATGCGGCATATCAAATCGAAGCTCTGGAAGTGTATTTTTTTTTATGTCTAGAAGGGCTTGAGATCAAAAAAAAAAAAAAAAAAAAAAATCATCTAGCACCTCATTTCAGCCAGAATAGAACCGGCAAAATCATATCAAGACAACCAGCTTTCTGTGTTACTTGAACCCTTATTATACGAAAGCATAATCCAAGAGAAGGATAAGCAGAGGAAGCTTAACACAATACAGCAGCAGAAGACACCCAATCATGGGATATCAAGACATGGTCAGCTTCCATAGATTGATTTCCAGTAAAATTTGATTCGTCCCTGACATAATATCTTTTCCAAGCGAACATGAAATGCATAATAACACGATCTTATGTCACTGCTCGTGCTTACTTAAATGGAGTAGCATCAAACGAAGGGTCAACAGTTACAAATCAACATGTGTTGAAGAGGTTCCAACAAATCTAAAGCAAGTTCAGAATGGAATGCCTATGATTTTCACCCGCAACAGGCTTTCAATGGTCTACATTAGCTTCCCATTGCAAGATATTAGTAAAAGAAGCATCCATAACCATCAATTCCAAGTTAGAAGTGAGTAGCATCGGCATCTCCACATAACAAAATCTAACCATGTATCATCTTCCTCAACTAAAGGCCGAGCTTCGAACTTTTCATATCAAAATGAACAGATATTCCATACACGCCTCGAAAGAACATTTTTCTTCAACAAGGATAAGGCAGCCAAACAGAACACAACATACTGTTTAGGTACCGAAAGGGCGCTGATAGCTATATTAGCGTAACCCAAGTCCTCGAATCTAGATATCTGGTTGTATAGGAATCAAGGGAACTCTCCCGACCCTCGATTGGGTTTTTTAGCCGACCCCCAAAAAAAATAAGATTAGTGGTGACTCCTGTATATTCTTAGGTTGTTAAATACCTAGATCACATAAATAAACCCGTTGTTGCGCGGGGTATGAGCTTGGGAGAGCTCGTGATCTCGTGAGGAGACTCTCGTGATCAAAGTACCCCTAAACCCGACCTTTCCCACCTTGGACTTTTCGAGGGCGGTGAGATCGGGTCGCGACAACAAATAATCAAATCTGACTATTTTAAAAGATTCTTTCCCATATCCAATTAACAAAAGGATAGTAAACGCTTGATCCAACTTTATGTAATAAATATACTTAAAACACCAGCTTTTCTTTTTAACAAAATTATATTGTGCTCTTTTAATTACTCATAATATATCTAATTATTCCCATTATCATGATACCACTTTACAAAATCAAAGAATAGATAAGCATCACTCATGTGTCACGGGTTGATAATTTCCTTGGCCATGGATTAACTCGTGTAGCGCTTGGCAAACGGAATTCACCAGGCCAGCCTTTTTTCTATAGTTGTTCCAATAAACAATATGATGAATAGCTTTTTTTTATATGTGATCGTACCACGTTTAGCTTGATTCAGGCGTCTAGTTCATTGAGCGAGACAACAGCCCTCTTTAGACTCAATAACTGGTTTCGACCTGTCATGGCCTCATCAGGAGAGCGGTATCAGCTCCTGACCAGTTTGTACGCGGGAGGCCAACCTCGCTTTCAAAGCTCCTTAGTAATATTATCCTTCTATCCTAGAACTCCTAGCATCAACCGTTTTGACGCCACTCTCATAGACCAGTTGTGTTCATCCTCTCTGCGCCCTCGCTCTTCACTCGAATCACGGACCGTGTCAAACTCCCCCACCCAATTTCACAACGCCCTTGTTGCAGGCTGTTCAGTTGCTTTCTTGCGTTTCCCTAATCATCAGTTACACTTCCTGGGACTTACATAGATGGCAACGCTCGCCTAACAGAACAAGTCACACCACTCCATTGCTTGCTTCCCCCAATCAAAGCTGTTCACGAATCTCTAGTCACCTATGAAACACTGACATGTTCAGAGGGCCTCCGTGTTGTGTCAGACACATAGTCAACACGTGTCGGAGTTTCCAACACGTGATCAACTCTTTTCGACACGCTCTGATGTGCGTGTCCGGAGGTTTGTGGGCAGGTCTGCAGGTGCAAAGGGAAGAAGGTGATGGAGAGCGGAGGCAAGGGTGAGGGAGCGGAGTGACACCGTGAGTGACGACGAGGGAGGGTAGAGGAAGAGCAAAGACCAAGACCATCGAGTAGGTTGCGACTGCCGACTACAATGCCGAGATGGAGAACCGCAACGCCGTGATGGAGGGCTGGATGCGAGGCTACGACGACAAAGGGGGGAACGGAGGCGAGGTAGAGGCGAGCGTTTATGATGAGGTGCCCAAAAGGAAGCAAAGATCAAGAGGTAGAGATCGAGCAAGGGAGAGGAGAAGGCGATTGCTAGGGTTTTTGGGTTGTTTCAGTTTTAGGAAGAAGAGCAAGGAGAGGAGACGACGCGTTGATGGCTTCTAGGGAAGAAACGAAAGCCTCGTGCAGTGTGACTTCAATTTTAGGAACTGACACTGACAAGCACAAAGGTGGGTGGGTGGGGGAAGAAAGCAAAGGGTGAAATAAATGTGTGAGACTCATTTAGCCCAAAAAAAAAATCGAAATGTTAAATAACTTTATTATTAAATGGTAACGCTAAAAAATAAATAAATAGGTGGGTTGAAAATTTATTTTGAAAAATAAAAATACTAGATGTTAAATAATGATAAATTTTGATCACCATAGAAAAATATAAATTTATTTTGACTCTAATCTCTCGTTAATTATTTATTTCATTGATAAATTTTGTTAAAATCAAAAAATGTCTTTCCAATTTTTTATGAATAAATTTATTAACGTTATTAGTATAGATTCATTATAGGTTCTTTTTTATTATTTATTTATTTATGAATTTGAACAAATTAATTTAAATATAATAATTTATCATTTATATATAAAAATATTCATTTAATATACGTGTACCAACGTGTCGGAATTTTCTTTTTCTGAGAAATGACGTGTTGGCGTGTCGTGTCGTGTCGTGTCGTATCGTCTCGCGTGTCGTGTGTCTGTGTCGGTACTACTTAGCCAGTCACTTGTACTCCCTAACAAGTGTGGCACCCTAGCCAACTGCACTCCTGTGGCAACACCTTCTTTCGCCTACTAAGCTTCTCTTGATCTTTGCAAGCCAATAGAGGGTCCCCCTTGGTGGAAACGTGATCGTAGACCTTTTCTTAAGATTCGCCCATTTCTCCAGGAACATTATCCCCATTCAGCGAGTAATTTGGTTCCTTCTTATGCACCCATTGCCATCCTAGAAGCTAGACGAGAGTCGCACGTTGTCCGAGCCCTTTTGGCCCTGTCGATCACTCTCCACCTTCATAGGACCGGGAATACCACAGGCTTTTCCCCAAATCACCCACCTATTGGAAGGATTCCCGCTTTGATACCATTTGTCACGGGTCGATAATTTCCTTGGCCACGGATTAACCCATCCGGTGCCTGATGAACGGAATTCACCAGGCCAGCTTTCTTTCTATAGTTGTTCCAATGAACAATACGGTGAATAGCTCTTTTCATATGAGACTGTACCACGTCTAGCTTGGTTCGAGTGTCTAGTCCGTTGAGCGACACAGCAACCCTCTTTAGGCTCAACAATTGTTTCGGTCTGCCATGCCCTCATTAGGAAAGCGGCATCAACTCCCGACCAGTTTGTGCACGGGAGGCTAATCTTGCCTTCAGAGCTCCTAAGTAATATTATCCTTCTATTCTAGAACTCCTAGCACCAACCGTCTTGACATCACTTCCACGGACCAATTGTGTTCATTCTCTTTGCACCCTCGCTCTTCACTCGATAACCTCAAACTTCACTCCCAATGGTTCACGAGTATGGGAGAATCACAGATCGTGTCACATGGCTAACCAAAAGCCAAATCGATAGTTACATTGCTCGGAAAGTTTTGAAATTTGAGTGCTTCGAAACGGTGTTAGTCTAGTTTGGTGAAAACTTCGAAATGAGAGTGAACCAAAGCCCTTTCTCCTCTCCTAATTTTCTTTCTTTTTCCTTAATTATTTTCCGAATTTGGCCAAATTAAGAAAAATTAACATCTATAGTTTACAATCCCAACTTTATCACTAAGCAAATATATGAGATAATTCTCTATGAGGCTGCAAGTATAACGTAGTATATGCTTTGTTATAAGATATCGGCGTGTCGATTGCCTTCCCAAAAAAATGTGATGAATTTTGAACTTAAAATGAGAGCTCAGTAATCTTATTATATCTTTAAATAGTACTAGTCCAGTGTCATATGCTATTCTCTCTTGGTTAACAAGTTCTGTAATAATTTTGGAGTCCATGTCAATGATGAGCTTAAGGAAACCTTGTTTTTTTGCGATGGTAAGTCCCAACCATAGAGCCAATAGTTATGCTTGTAAAGATGAACATATTCCAAGAAATGAGGTAAAATCGCCAAACTAATCTTCTCCTTCATTTCTAAATAATCTTTTGGCTCATGTAAGTCTAGGATTACCTTTAGATGCTCTATCTTGGTTCAAACTAATCCATCCTAGACGTGGAGCATCCCAGTCAACCATAATAGGAGAAGTATGTGATCCACTTTTAGACAAGTTGATCATAGGTAACTATGATTTCCTTCGTATTAAAATGGAACTACTTATATAGGGGTGGAAGGAAAATCAAAGTTTTCTTGGAAGAGTGACTTGTTTTGCTATTGCAAAAAAAAAGTCATATACTCACACCAAAAGTAGTATTCCAATCATAGTGGGAATTAAATCTCCTGTTGTTTGCCAGGTTGAATTTCAACCATTGAGATACATTCATTGAGAAGAACTCTTCAAGATTATATTGTGGGATGAGGTCAACCCATATGTTCTAGATAACTAGACAATCCCACAAAACATGCGTTGTTGTTTCCACTGAAGATTCACAACACAAACGGTGATAATTACATCCCAAATTGTGAGATGTCCTCAATTCATTGGTTAATAAAAACATATGTGCTGCTAGCCAAAGGATCCGATATGTTGTGGACCCCTCCATTTTCGTATAAAGGGTCATATTCTGTCAATTTCTTGATAGTTGATCCCTCTAATCATTTCACATACTGTCTTAACAGATAAAGATTCCTTGTCATTTTTTTTTTTTTTGGACAAAAAGATTCCTTGTCATTACATTCTCACGATTGACTATCTTTACCATCAGAGGCAACCGGTGGTTTGATTGCCGAATTCTAAGGAGTACATCTTTTGGTAAGATTTCTTGGAAAAGCAGAAAAGTTCCGATTCCCATTCCTCACATAATCACGTACTTTTTTGTCCGTTTCAGATAAAGTTGGCCAAATATTGAAACTTGCTTTATATAACATAGAATCACTAGGTTTAGTGTGAACAATATATCTCTGTTGTGAATAGTATCTAGCATGCAAAACCTATGACCATAAAGAGTGGGGTTACGTCTTGAAGCCCCATGCTAGTTTCATCAAGAAACCTTGGTACTAAACTTAAAGGGGTCTAAGACCAAGACCACTACATTTTTTAGGCTTACAAACAGTCTTCTAATTCAAAAGTGTATGCGATGCTTATCTCTAGTATCTCCCCAAATGAAAGCATGACAGCCTTTTTCAATTAGTTGACAAGTAGAGCATTGCACTTGATAGGTAGGTATAGACATTACTGCAGATTGAGCTAACGTGACGTGGCCTACCATTGACAAGCTATCTGACTTCCATCCGCTAAATCTATTTGTTGTCTTCTTTAATAACGGTTAAAAAAGGCTGGAAGATATTCTTCCATGAGTCAAAGGCACACCTAGATATTTGCCGAGATCTTAACATATTGCAAAGTCAGAAATCTTGCTTTAAAATGTGTTTCAGTCCTAGAGAAGTATTTTTTGAGTAGAAAAGTTTGGTTTTAGACGATCTGGCCTGATCTTTTACAAAAATCCTCCAAGCACTCCAAGATGACATTCATACACCATGTGATAATCATAAGCATCAACTAGTGAGCCGCCTTTCCAACGATTCATGGCTAAGCAAGCATAAAGTTTCATGCGGCCTCCTGCATTTCTTCCACAATTAAACTTAATCTCATCTCTTAACGCACCACTAAATAAAAATTAATCTTAACCACTCACTCAAAGTTTTCAGCTGTCACTGTAACCATGAAGAAAATAACTTTTGACAGAAACAGGCCTTCTTTATTCGTTATCACCATGGTACGTTGAATTGAAGCAGGGATAATATCCAGTTCATCAATCGATTGCGCATTATGCGAGACAACAGACTAGGGAAAAAGAAAAGAGTGCAGCGCCGCAGACGGAGGTATGTCTCAGCATCCGCCCTTCACGTGCTTCTCGTGCGAAAGAGGAAGCAGCCCTTTCTCTCTGCATGTCTCCACGGCTCCCGCGAATATGTCCTCTAAGGTGTACTTGTACTTGAACCCCAAGTCCAACAGCTTCTTGGTAGAGAAAGTGACTTTCTGCATATTCTCATCCACTCCCTCGAACCTGCAAAATCATTACTATCATTAATATGATCCGATGCCCAATTCCCTATCCGGGACTACTCCTATACACGAATGAAATGACGTACTCCGTGGGAATATCATATTCTGGGTATTTCTTCCTGAGCAAATTCGCGACCTCGACGATGGAGGCATCGTGGGAGGAGCAGATGTACCGTCCCTTGGCTTCCGGGTGCTCGAACAAGAAGATGTGGGATTCGCAGAGATCGTCGGTGTGGACGAAGTGACCTTGCTTCATGATGGAGTAATGAGCTTCATTTCCTGGGTCAGAAGTGAAACATCGTGCAAAATGATCAAAGAGGAAAGATTGGTCTGATGTGTATAATGGATGCTGTTTCACACCATGAAAGCTGTAATGGGTATGAGGTGAATCTTGGACTGTAAACCCCCCACACTCTCCCTTAGGCTGGCCTTGGCTTAAAAGTAAAGACCAGAACATCTCATTGCATTGGGCCATGCTAGAGCCCATTCAATCTAACACATGGGCATCTTAAGCAATTCACAACCACATAGGAAATTCCATGTAAGGTCCTCCTTTCACCTTACCTCAAAGAGTTTGAATTCGTAAGCTGATATCTTCCTTTTTATTCCTTATCAATTCACAAATTTTGTGTGCCACCAGTGTTTGGACAAGTCTCGAGTTTGATGATAACAGGGAGTTCTACTAATTCAGCAAACAATGAGTGAATTAACAGAAAAAAGGACCCTACTTGTGATTAGTGAGAGGCCAGTGATAAGACTTGGTGGCATTGAGGACATGATAAAGGGGCCCACAACCAGACTTGGTATGATGCTGATGAGGTCAATGTTGTTCTCTTCCGCAAATTTCCAAGCTGCTTTCTCTGCCAGTGTCTTGGACACGAAATACATCTGCGTGACCAGCACGAAAATCCCTTCACGATTGATGAAACTTAGGAAAACAGTGTTCAAAGGAAAGAGCAGAAGACATAGATAGGGAATCGAAGGGAAAAAAGGCGACGCGCGCGGTTTTACCCACCCATCCGGTCATCTTCGTGGCGAGCACGAAGTCCATGTCGCACCAGTCTTCCTCGCTGTAGACGGGCTTCCGGTGCTCTTGGACGTCGACGGTCCCAGCCGAGGAGGTGAACACGAGCCGCCGGACGGTCTTGGCCTTGGCGCATGCTCTCATGATGCCAAGAACTCCCTCCACCGTCGGTTTTATCACTTCATTCTGGGAAAAGAGAAATTAGGGAAAACCCCGAGTTACTCCTCAGTTTTCTGATTTAATTGCATTGCATCATCTGACATTCATCTAGAACCAGTCTATACGAATTAGACTTACTTGACAAGAACTGCCTATAATACAATAAAACCCTCAATAAACACAAAGCAAGCAAGCAAACAAAACAATCAGATTTACAGAATAAAGAAAAAAGAAATGTTCAATCTTCCTGTTCTTGCCATTTTGACCCCCTCCTTCCTCTACTCTAACGCGCTGCAGGCGGCTGCAGCTCACAAGCTTATGAAGAAACATGAGAAGGGAAGCTCGAGCACACGCGCGCATGTAATTTATATAAATGACCGTCCACGGAGTAGGAGCGAAATTACGAACCTCGGGGTCCTTGGACTCGAAGTCCATGGGAGTGGCCACATGGAAGACGCCGGTGCAGCCATTGATGGCCTCGTCGAAGCTTCCTGCTTCGTTGAGGTCGGCCTTCCAGAGCGTCAGGTGCGTTTTCGCTTGGGGCAGATCTAGCAGATGCTTCACCTTCTTCATGTTGTCTGGGTCAACACCAAAGGCACACGAAAGTCAAGACCATCGAACTCAGTAAAAAAGAACACGTCACCTCTCCAGACATCATCGGCTTATGCTAAATCCGGGAAATTGGGAAATATCGATTGTGCAGCAGCACGAGGATAAAATAAGGACGGTCGAAGATACTAACTGGGGTCACGGACGGTGGCGCGGACGGTGTAGCCGCGCTCGAGCAGCCTCATGACGAGCCACGAGCCGATGAACCCGGCGGCGCCGGTGACGCACACGACTTGCGATTCCGATCCCATAGCTGCCGCTGATTCTTCTTCTTGTCCTTCTTTGATTGAAGTTGAGAAGATGGCTTTTTCTTTTGTCTGCTTTCTGATCTTGCAAGGTGATGGTTTTTAGCTGGGGGAGTGTGTGTGGAATTTGAATTTGCATGGGCTGATAATATAGTATGTAACTCAATTAATGCGGACGGAAAAAAAACCGATGATCTACCGCTCAAACCTTCCCCACCCGACAGTTATGGCACGTGCGTGGTCGTTGGCACCTCGCTATCCCACCCACTCCCAAATTCCTTAAACTTTTCCATCTGATATAGACGAAAGAGTTGCTGTGATATAAAATTGAAGTTCCTAGTCAGCAAAATTGACACTTTTTTGCACATCTTGTGAGACAATACATTGAGGGGGTAATGTCAAGGCTGGTACTAAAATCAGTTGGACAAAATTGAGGTATTGGATAATTTTGAATGGAGCGAGAGAATTTGCCATGTTATTTGGATCGATTTCATGATGCAATCTTACTGATGCTGCTCTGACAAACTTTGATAATTGAATTTGGACATGTTTAGCAGAAGAAAATAGACGATGAGGGGCCATAGATGGAGGTAATACATGGGCATATCGAGTCTCGCGTAATTTTGATTGGATTTTATTGAAAGAGTATGTACAAAACATATGTTAAGTGATTAAACAACAAAAGAATTACCATATGTAACGTGCAAATTTGTCTTATGATATGTGTAAACAGCAAAAATTTACAGTCTTTGAGCCCCTTCATTTGAATCCATGAAGGCTTTCAAGAGAAGAATTTATATGTATACAAAAATACGGAGCAAATTAATTAGTAGATTAGCTGCCGGTGGAAAAGGGATCTTGGTCACGATCTTTGACAATATTTTCGGAATTTTGTTAAGAAGACACTTGGTAAATAACTAATTAATGAAATTTTACAATTTTCAACGTGTTAATTGTTCTCGTGTTATGCACAATCAATACTTTAAAGGTTGAGCATGCTTAACAAATGCTCTTGAAACATTTGTTAACAACACCCATATCTCTAAAGTTCGTTCACTTTCAATATTAGAAACTTAACAATAGCACACTAATTTGGAACCCTCCTAAGGGATGGTCCCCGGGATTTCCCATGGTAGAAACACTTCAAAGGAAAAAGAGGGAGGAAAGCACTAAAAAGAGATAATTTTCTAGTTTTCTTCTTTCTTTGTAAGTGTCGGGCTTACAGATTTTCTCGTAGCGCAAGAGATATACTTTAGTAAAATATCCCAATAGTCCCCATTGAGCATGGTACTTGTCCCTTTTGCGCATAATGCGAAACAATCCAAACTCATATGAGGGCAAAGTAAAATGTCGTGATTTGAATAGAGGCCTCGAGTAGCAATGGCTGCTTGCGATTATGAATACTATAGATAAAAAAAAAAAAAAAAAAAAAAAATCAACATAATTTTGGGTAGGTAACACAAAAGGGCAGAAACCTAACGGGCTCCCTTCAAAATTAGGAAAATGTTCACCAACCAGCCTGAATTCCTATTCCCAAAGTGGAGCTCCTGAAGAAGATGACTATGGAGTAGGGAATAAAATGCAGTGACTTGAATTTTAGACCTGGCGATGATGAAAGCAATTACGGTTCTTGGGCCGACAGATTCCCTGTGCAAAAATACAAAACCTAACGGCCAGCCCCCCTCAAGATCAAGAAACTTCACCAACCAGCCTAACTTTCTGACCTTCCCCAATCAAGAAAACCCTCTCTCTCTCTCTCTCTCTCTCTCTCTCTCTCTCTCGGGGTTGGAATTAGAGCCAAACGTGCTTGCCAAATTGTGGGTTTGGTCTTCACGCGATGGCCCTAAAGATCACCTACTCCCCTCATTCCCCCACCTGATAATCCAAGAACATCCTCTTTGCTGCTGTCCAACCCTCGCTTCACATCTTGTTTCTTGGTTTCGTCTTATTGTGTGCTCGCGAGTTCGTTCGGTTCAAGTCCCCGTTAATCCATCAGTGCAAAAAATGTCTCCGCGTATGTCGCGCGTTGGGAACTGGAGATTTGACGCTTGTCGTCTGAATTCCAAGGCCTCTTCCTTTGTCCTTCCATAGTCTTCACGTGCTGGGGTGTCCTTCCCTCGTTTGTATCCTCGAATAAAAACGAAAAATGCAGAAGCATTCTTCCCGTGCCAAAACAAGTCACCTAACTAAGAAACTCTCATAACCCCTGACTAGTAGCTTTCACAGATAGCCAGGCATCTCCACGTCTTGAGCTCGGGACATTCAGTTTGTGCAATCTACTCATGCTTAAAAGTTTAAAAAAAGATTAGATTAGCAGTGACTCAGTCGATTCGATGGAGGGTAGTTTTGCAGGTGGAGACCAGGGAAGAAGGAGACCCTAAAAATCTCATCGATTAATAAACAAAAGGCAGAACAAAGAGACTGAAACGAACAGTAAAATAAACTGACGACGAATGGGACAGAAAACTGTCATTTTGTCTTACCAAATCTGCTTATTTCGGCAGTCTAAATGGCGCGACGAGCGATAGCATATTAGGCATGAGAAAAATAAGGACTAGGGGAGAGAAAGGGAGTAGCATTTATGCCAGGTACTATAACTGTCATATTCACGTGGTCCAAGTCTCTCTACACTTAATATGTACAGCTCAGTACGTCCTCCCACAGGCTGGCACACCCCTCAAGCGTATAGTATCTTCTCTTATACAGAATATGCATCCCGCTAGCTAACTCAGGTTATATGCCTCTCACTAGCTTAGTCACATAACTGAGAACTACTTCACAACCGAGCAGCACAGCATCTAGTTTCTCTGGACACAGAAAAGCCATGAAAACAGCAAAGTTGTGTATGGGTTTCGCCAGCTTTCTTCTGAATCACACGTGCTATGATGTCTGAGACTCCGCTGGCCTTCTTTTTTCTTGTTTTCTTCTCAAACAACGGTTCCATCTTTGATTGTTGCGTTTTTCAGTATGACTGTTATCCCTGACCTAATGTAGAATCCTTCTTCTGGTCTATCTGCTTCTTGAACACCCTGTAAACGGAAGGATCACATCCAGTCATAAATCCAGATGGAATTGAAGTATCAGGATTGCAAAAGGCAATACTTACATCGGTGTTGTGAATAACCACATTTTTCCCTATCCGGGCATTCTTGTCAATTATGCAGTTCCTTGAGAAAGGAAAAGCAAGGGAATTTGTCAGTGGAAGGATTGTGAACTATTCTATTAACAAGTGTCGTCGATTCAGAATTTCCTGTAGACATGCCTATTCAAAGAATGAATAATTACCTGATTTTAGTATTTTGTCCAACCCCAATAGGAACCTTCCCTTGTGCCAGAAGAGATGCGATTTCAGCTTCAGTCTGATAGTAATCTGCACCCATCATCATGGTATCCTGCAAATTCAAACGTGTCCCAAAAACCAGGACCCATTAAAGTATGTTGCCATTGCTACAGAAATTGGCACGCGAAGTAACCCCAGTATTATGAACTTTTAGCAAATTTGGAATGTCTATACTGATGACTTGCTTAGTACATTACCTTGACAAGGGAAATTAGTGTCTATAAAAAACGACATGTAAAACGACCATCAAGTAATCAAAAGACTTGTCTTAGAAGCATCCTGACTTGGTCTAAGTCCACTATACCTTCAACTTGAGGAAATACAACCAATAGATGAAGATACAGCAATTCAAAAATATCACTGTACACCAGAATTATATGAACAAATTGAATGGCATCATTTGCCCCTGTTAAATATGGTCCGCCACCTCAAAATGTTCTGATGGGATCTATTAACCCAAAAAGTTGAAAGCTGAAAATGTCAACATTCCAACCAAATCATCCAAGAGTCTGAAAATTAATTTTCTCAAGGAATTGCCATTATGATCTTCAAAAGGTCCAAGAATGTATATGAAAGCAGCACACCTTAAACTCAACACCATAGTCTAGACGTGAGCGCACGCCAACAATGGAGTGTTCAATGCTACATTCTTGCAAGAAGCAACCGTGAGAGATTATTGCATCTACAATCTGCAGAAACAGTTCAAATAAGAGAGAGTCTAGACCATAACAACAACAGAGACTTATCGTGTTGACAAGCTTACCCTGCATTTATCAACTTTACTGGGGGGTAAGAATCGTGGAGACGTGTAGAAAGGTGTTTGCGGATCATAAAATTCGAACTTTGGAGGCTGCATTACAGGAAATTAACCCACTATTAGAAAAGCCACTGTCTCCTCAAAGGACAAACAGTATCACTTTATGACAGCTAAAGTTTGAACTCAAAGCTTCTATGATTTTTCTGAGAACGTGATTGAGATAAAGCCCCAGATTGACATAGAAATTGTAGCCAAAAAGATCTAAAGAGTAACTATTTTTCCAGCCCTAAGGTTAAGCCAGCATATCAAGTGATTAACGACTATAGAAGGTGATGACTGAATTAGCAGATGACATTGACATCTCCAACTTTGAGTTATCGAGCAGAAGATGCAATACCACACACACACCTGCTCTGTTAGGGCCAAATTAGCGTCAAAGAATGACTTGATTGTTCCAATGTCCTCCCAGTAGTCATTAAACAGATATGCCTGACAAATCAATGCATCCAGATAAGTCAGCATTTCTGTTAAGGTAGCTTGCAAGTACAAGTCACATATAAACACGCATCTCTAATGAAGGGGAGAGAGAGAAAGAGAGAGGGACACAGAGAGAGAGAGAGAGAGAAAGCCCGCAGCTTAGTCTATGTTAAAGAAAAGGTCCTGACCTGGACATTATGCTCTGCAACAGCTGACGGAATTATTTCAGAGCCAAAATCATTGCATGAGGGGTAGCTCCATCTCAGAAGCTTTAGTAACACGTCGGTTTTAAATACATAGACGCCCATTGAGGCAATGTATGGCAATTTCACCGCATCTTGCTTTGATAGCCCAAGAAGAGTAGTGTCGACTTGCTGTGGGCAGAGGTTTGTGCAGGAGACGAGAATCCAAATAAGATTAGTAACTAGTTGATGCATTACATGATGTGCAGAGATGATGTCTGCTAAGGAATAAGCCAAAGCAGTCATGTAAAATGATAGGGAGTGTTTATTGCATTAATGATACCATTGCTTTCAGCTCATTGCCCTTCGGTTTTTCGGCAAATTGGATGATCTGTCCAGTTCTGTCAATCTTCATCAGTCCATAATCCGATGCACGACTGCAGCAACAAAAACCAGAAAGGGTTAGTTGCAAAACTCATCAGTAGCTCTAAATTTAGTGCAACTGAAAACAGAGGTGAGAAACAATATAATCACAAAAATTTGGTTCTTCCCAACCATAAGTGGAATGTCAAGGAGAACTGAGCTTTATATGCTCTTAAATCTTTTAAGGCAACATATTTAACCACAATAAGAACCTGTCATCCATTGGGACACATGAAACTGTGATATCGGCATTTGAATCAATATGCTTCTGCAATCAAGCCACAACTGGTCAGTTTAAACTCGCAAACATATTAGATGAAGGAGCTTACGATGAAATCTTCAAAGTACCTGCACGAAATCCATGTAATTCATCCGGTACAGGTGGTCACCAGACAAAATCAAGATATTCTCCACATTCTTGTTCTTGGCATCCTGCAGAAATAATTTGAAACCAACATTCAACTTCAAGAGGAAAATCCAAAAAACTTTGCACAAGTAATTGCCAAAACCCTAAGCACTCACCTCAAAGACCCATATGAATTGCCTAACAGCATCAGCAGTCCCCTGGAACCACCTCTTTCCAGCTTCACCCGGAGTTTGAGTTGCCGCGAGGACCTATATGTGTTACCGAAATTTTTTCATGTTAAATTCAGTCGTTTCTTGAGTTAAGTCATCAGGAATCCAAAGTAATAAATCGGAAAAAAATTATACCTCCACAAATCCATCACCAAAACTAACACCATTATCAAAGTTGTATGTCCGGGAAAGGTGGCGATTGAGGGAAAAGGAATTAAATTGCGTTAAGATGAATATTTTTCTGATACCACTGTTAATGCAATTGCTCATTGGGATATCAATCAACCGGTAGCATCCTCCTAGAGGAACCTGCAGATTTAAAAAAACCACATAATTGATTATATAGTCGAGAGAGTGCTACGTGGGTAAACAATGGGCATATACAAATAATCACTTACTGCCGGCTTGGCCCTTCTGCTAGTAAGTGGAAACAGTCGTGTTCCAGCACCTCCTCCCAGTATAATTGAAGCAAAACTCTTCGGATCTGCTCTTGGAGTTTCCAACACTGGAGCTTGAAGAGTCTGAAATCACAGTTCAAGGAAAGTAACAAGTAACCCACATTAGGGAACAGCATATTGGGATCAAAAGTAAATCTCAGATAAGAGGACAGAGAGGAGAGCATCTTCAACTGAGAACTTCCCCATTTTTAAACTCCCCTCTCGTTGAAACATCAAGACGGAAATGCAAAACTAAACGGAGCCATAAAAAAAGTAGGCTGAGAAATGCAACATCCATCATACCATGGTCTCTTTGTCAACTTCTGGAGTAAGAACAGAGTAAGCAATCCCAGGTTTGACACGTCCGATCCTTGTTTCACTTCTCAAGCTCTTACATAACCGAGCTCCAAATTGCTTATTAGCACCAACCCTCAAGTTTTCACCCCAGAACTCACTAAAATTGATAATGCCTCCTCCTGGCACGGGTCGCGCACCGACCTTCATGCTCACGAAGCAAGAATCCATCCCTACAAAACGGACCCAGCGAAGAAGAAGCCAGACCCAGATAAATTTCGAGCTCAACCTTCAAATGGGCATCCCAATATCGAACGAACCCAAGAACCCACAAGAAAAAGATCCCAACTTGTCATCAAACCGAAGGATCTGAGAGAAAGAAAAGAAAGAAGAAAACGCAAGAACACTTCCCAAAAGACTGCAGAAAGAAGAGCTTACGAAAAAAAATAGAACTTTGGCTTCAAAAGTACGTACGTCGAAAGGTGATGTGAACAAAGAAAGACGGATCACCGACGAAGGTGGTGCAAAGTCCACAGTCCACACCGAGACTTCAGGTAAGGAGCGAGAGGGAGGAAGCGAGTGAATAATGTGATCAAGAAAAGGACGCTTTCAGGCGTGCTCGCACGAGAGGCATGTGAAGCTGGCGTGAAGGAAAGCCAAAGGGTTCTTCAGCAGCGGTGGCTTCGGCAGCGTCCGTGGCTCTGCTCGCCGCGGGCCGTCAGGGTACTTCGAATCCCGAGCCGCGATCACCGATTTTTCCCATTTCAAGATTATTAAATTATTGCGTTAAGAGTAGAAAAATCATATCTTTTGCTCGATAGCTTCAGAAAGTTTAGAGGCGATTAAAGTCATCACATGCCATCGGTCGGGAAAAAAAAGCCCGTGGAAGCTGGAGATGCAGGGACGCGACCGGCTGTTCAAATTTCACAATCAAGAAACTTTCTATAGATGAAAAGGCACAAAAAAAAAAAAAAAGGCACTATTACTATTCCACATAAATGTACTATGCAGTGGCAGAAAAGTAAATATAGTTGAAAAGAAGTGGACATCAATTATACTTTCACATATGAAACTGTACACTCATGTGGTAATTCAACTTTTAGATCATTTTTTTGCACTTATTTTATAAAATTGTGCATGGTATCGAAATGGGAAGTTGTGAGAAAAGGCATGAGTGCTATTTTTTTTTGTATCCATCCCATGGAGCAAAAATGTTTGTCATCCTTCTTATCCTTTTATTTGCTTTTAATTTTCAATGTTGTGTCCATCCTTGTATTTTCGATAATGTCCTTAGTTATCCAATCATTTTATTATTATGTTGAAATCAATCAATAGAATCAAACTCTTATCATCCATACTAAAGTAGTTTGAGAAGTACATAGCGCTTATTTATCAATTCAAAAAATGATAACCACTCGTGATTCTTGGCCATACACTAAGAAAATTAATAAATATGTCTCTATTTTCATCCGCTTTTAAGTTCCAAACCACTCGGTACAATGCTGGACCCAAGCCCCATTACTTACCCAACCGAAACCCAAAAATTTCAAGCATCACCTCTTTTATTATTTCTTAAGATGACATGGACATCCGAACATTAAATTTTGCAAATTACATAAAGAAATCGTTCATCAAAATGTGCAAAAGGCTCTTCTAAAAACATCCCATAAATCAAATGAACCGATTTTATTCGTAGAGTTCATTTTTTTTTTTTTTTTTTCAGGGAGTGATAATTCGTGTTGACGCTTATCTACCGAGTTGGGAAATGAGAAAAATCAATGCGAAATGATGAGAAAATGGGGGACACTAGAGGCTTCTGCTGGGACCGGACCTTGACTTTTCCCAGTTCATTTGCGAGGCTGATATTATTTGCACGAATTATAAATTTTATAACAAAAGATCTCCACGATAGCGACATCCGACGTGTGGCCAAAACGTCCTTTTTTTTTTTTTTCCCCAAAATGCACAAAGCATACATCACTACTGACGTACTACTTCAGCAAAAATTATTTATATACGCCTAATCAAAAGTTCACGTTAAAAAATCCTAAATTACCTAGTAAACTCATTTTAGCATCTCGCGTAGAATCCAGGTTGTTTGGTTAAAAGTCGGTTTGGAACGTTTTGGATGGGCTTAGAATTTAAAGTTTAATTGAAATATTTTTCGAAAAGAGTGACATTTTTTTTTTAAAGCAGGGACATGAGAATTATTAATGTAAATATCCGAAGTGGTCTTCAAAAGTAAGAATTGAGTGTATCTATCTTATATTTCAACAATAGAGGTGTTTAAGTGGTCATTTAGTGAAAGATGGCGCATATTCATATTTTGCATATTTCCAACAATCCATCGAGTCTGTCCCCTTTTCGAAAACAAGAGAAGCACTATAGTACAGATAATTTTATTTTCCGACGTAGAAGAACTTTTCGTATGGATTATCCTTCGTAAGTAGATGGAAATTATCATTCGGCATAGAAGGAGTGCCAGTGCACGGAATCTATCGCATTCATATCATGCGCTTAATCGTTCCATTCACAAAATTGGTGGAATCGTTATTGTTTTCGATGGCCTGGATTATTGGATATATGAAAAAATTTATGAAATAAAATTGCAGCTTTTCCCATTAGTTAATTTTCCAAAGCGATTCTTCTTTTTTTTTGGAGTTCTAATCGCAGGTATAAGGCGTGAGAATATAAACTTACTATATATAAATCACTCTTAAGCTTATATTTGTCTGCCCACCAGCTAATGACCTTTTTTTGGCAAGTTGATGATTACATGAAAAATAATGTAAGAATCTTGACTCAATGTGCAATATGATATCAAAACTTTTAATTTGTTTAAAGTGATCCATGAACTTCAACTCGATGTAATATGATTCTTGAACTTTTAATTTATTTAATATAGTCCCCAATTTTTGGTATATGATCAATATAGTCCATTACTGATAATTTATGGACTACACTGAATAAATTAAAAGTTCAAAAATTATATCGAATAAATTAAAAGTTTAGAGATCAAATTATATATTTAGCAAAATTTAAAGGCTATTTGTGTTATTATCCTCTAAATTTAAGCACATGGAGAGATCTACAATATTTTGATATGGTGAGAATTGTCGGCTCTTGCCAAGTTTGTGATGAGAAGGTCGACAGCCCTCGATTGGCAAAGGTGGGGACAGCTGCTGGGGCAGTGCCCCTTCAAAGCTTTGGAATTTTTTTTTTTTTGGGTGTGTGTTTTTTTTTTTTGGTCTTTTGTGACATGGTACTCATCTGATGCTCTGTTAAAACCACGTGGCTCCAAAAAATAAATAAAAGAGGCACTTCATATATCTCAATCAGGTCAATTGGATAGAGCTAATGGTGATACTCGATGCACGAATTGGATAGGTTTTAGGATTTTTGGTAAGGTATTCATTAAAAGGGGAGAATAAAATGTGATACCCAAGTGAAAATTTATAATGTGTTTTTTTTAAAATATTTTGCGAAACTAAAAGGAAAACTTTTTTAGAATTTTTCTTTTGTGGTTGATAGATAAAAATAATTTTATTAATGTTAAAAAAAAAAAAAAAAAAAAAAAAAAAAAAAAAAAACAGTGCTTTACATTTGCCCCTGAAGGACCCCCAATCCTTTTCTCATATGACATTGATAGCAATGGCCTCAACATAACATCACCTCAATCCAGACAAAAGCTAATGGCTTTTCTTCAACCACATGCCACCTGGTTTGAGCTCTATTTAGATCCTTATGCACCCCATGATTGAAAAGCGATGAGGTGTTTGAAGAGTGCGATCGACGTAACATCAAATCAAATCTACTCATCGCTTGATGGCTCATCGGCTCGTCCGAGCCAAACGCGCTTGAGGAGCATTTTTGGACCGACAGGGGTTAGGCTGATTAGTTAAAAAACTTGTTCTAGCTAGACAAATTTATACACGAATATTATAGTGAAGGGCAATTCCAGGACAATGAGTTAAGCCCAACCGAAGGGCTCGCAATAGAAAAGCCTACCGCCACCATTGCCGACTTTCAAGCCCAACTTGGCCGAGGGGAAGAGAACTCTCGAAGCCCATTGAGTCGCACCCATCGGCCTGGCCAAAAGTCCATTTTTTGCAAATGGAGCTCATGAAATTCCGTATACTCGACATGCATAGGTAGACATTAAATCTTCTTATTTCTCGTTACGTACGATGGTCTAAAGTTTGGACTAGAGGTGATAAATCGCGGGCTTGGGCCAGTTGGGCCTAACCCGTTGCCCAACGCGATCCATCAATTTAGTGCTTGGGGGATAACTGGGCCTGATTTGAGCTCAATCCAGATGACGTTGGGTTTCATATCTGAATGCCCTTTTGCAAGCTTTTTGCCCAAATTGGTCATCGAGTTCAATTGGCAAGGGAAGGGCCTGTTGCTGACAAGCCCATCGTCGGGTCCTGATATATGTTCTCCAAATCGTATTTGCGGCTACTGATTCAATCAAAAATGGGATAATTTGGACTCATCATGAAAACATGAAATTTCGTTACCTTAGGGTAAACCTATTTTGTCGCACTTGACCAATCCATGACGATAATTTTTTTTTTGACTTTTGTCGCCTTTGAAGAAGACGATCTTATTTTGTCGCTTTTGAAATCGTCGCTGGCACCAACTTAGTAGCATTCGATAAAATAAAAAAAAATTGTCTCTTTTAATACAAATTTTGCCTTAAGTACCAAAGGTTAAGAATAAGGGAAAAAAATGATTGCCTTAGGTAAAATCGAGCAAATGTAACAAAAAATTCATAACGAAAAAGCTTTTTCCTAAGGCCAAATAAGCGAGTTGGGTCAAAGATGACCCGATTAAAATTAACCTATTTTTACACAATACAATAGCAACCCATATCGAAGCCGGTTTAAACCCAACCTATTCCTATTTTGACAATGGTCTCCTTTCTTTCTTTTTAGACTTTCCAATTCTAAACTTTACTTTACTAAAACGGGTTAGCAAATTGGTCTATTTCACATCCACTTCAGCAAAAAACCAGGCAAACTTTAGTTACTTAACCCATCTAGATCCGTGAATAAAGAAATTCAAGACGCCCACTTGTTATCTGTTTCATTGAAAACGGGTTTTAAAAAAGAAATAGATTTATAGCGCAGCGCATACTACTATCTCTAGTCAGAGCGTTAAAATTTGGACTTAACGCAACAAAGTTAAATGCATCGATGCATCCCTACTAATCCAAAATCTTACATTTTATGTATTTAATGAAGTTATATATCACCACCACCGTCGACCGATCAATCAATGTCCATAAAAAACATTCCCACTCACATCTTAGGCACACGCTACATTAAATAATGCTCGGCAATGGCAAGCAAAATGATTTCGAGGGGAACACGATCGGGACGGCAAATCTTATAGTAATGTCGCCTCGGATTAAACGAAGATATTGCCAATCGCTCATGCGGCTAATGCCCTTTTTCATTTATTTTTTATCTTTTATTTTTATATTTCGTGGGCCAAACAAACATAAATCTCAAAGGCACAATTATTATTACCTTTCGATTCTGTAGGGCCCCGTTTGGTCGTGTGCTTTTTCTTTGCCGCCCCCTCCGATATATCGGAAATCGGCATTAGCTCATTCAATCACTTCCCTAATCATGAAAACCCAAAAGGGGGCGCTTGTGAAATGAAAACGTACTTCGTTGCATAATTATGCTTTACTTGATTTAATTTTAAAAAAAAAGAACTTTCTTAGTTTTTTTAATATCATAAATATAAGACATGAAGATGTAAATAACGAAAATTACCTTATTCATGATTTTACTTAAAGCGTGAATGATAATCATTTTGTTCTAAAAATCAAGTTTTGCTCATAAGTAGATTATATTATTTCTTTTTCTCGAGTGATTTTATGAGCAAAATACATGTTTAATAACTACACAGAATTTCTATTTGTCAGAATAGAAATTCGCTTAATAATGACATAAAATATTTCTCTCTTGAGTGGTGGTTGGCGAGTGCCAACGCAGGGCGGTGATGAGTAGGTAACTGGCTAGTTGTGAGAGCAAATGATGATAAAGTTTTTATTCCACTTTTGTTCTAGAAATAAAAAGTAGAAATTTTTTACTTCTTTTTTTTAAAACCTATTTCTAAAGTAAAAATTTGTTCCAGGATTAGAAAAATCATATTGAGTTACAATTTCTATTCTAAACTTGATATTGGGAACAAAAAAATAAGAAAAATAGTGAAATATAATAATTATCATGCACGCCCTTATAATGATTTATTTATTTTTAATTTTCAAGAAAAATTCAAGTTAAGCACGAACAGGTTCAGCTGTTGTGGTTGGGTTTGGTTTAGTTCAGTCTAGGCCTAAAGATTCCAGGCCCTATATATTCTAGTCAGGCCAAAAAATGCCTTGAGACCTGGCTCGCGACGACTTGTGCTTGCTTTTAGTCTTTTGTTTCTTTGAGTATTTAATTATTAATAATGAAAAATTTGTCCTAAACATAGTCTCGACCAGTTCAAAACCGATTCCATACTGAACTAACCTAGTCGATCCAGTTTTTGAGTAGGTCACGAGTTCAACCATCAATTCGAAAGCCCAATCAAACTTAATCAATTCTCTCTCTGTTTTTTTTTTTTTTTAATCGAGAACCCACTCGTTTCTCCCTTAAATTGGTCTTGAACCAATCTACCGCATTTTACAGAAGCCAATTTCCCGAATTGAATCCAGATGTTTCGCTCATCTCTAGTCATACTCTTGCACCATGCTAAACGTGGTTTGAGACTTCAATTCAGCTAAATTATTACCCCAAATCCGTCATGACAACATCTCAATTAAAATAAGCCAAGGTTGATGAAGTAATGACTGCAACTGCTCATCTACCAACTCACTATTTTCAACTTTTTGCCTCTTCTCTTTTCCGATCTCCACCATCCATTGTTGCCCATGTCAAAAACAAAGGCACCCATTTTCCCTTACCCAACATAAAAAACAAGATTATGGAACAAAGCCTTACCTTACTTTATGCAGAATCAATGGAGGACGGACAGTCCACGTCCCGTGTCGGACGCCACCTTTTTCTCCAGCCCTTTTGTTTCTTTTCTCTTTCTTTTTAACTCTCTCTCTCTCTCTCTCTCTCTTTCTGCCATATAATCCTCCTGTTTGGAGAAGAAACTAAAAAGTGGGAATGTGGGATTCAATGGGATCATCTCCCTCTTCAAGTTTCGGTCATAAAGTTGCTCGCTTTAGTACAGTTGGTTTCAGGGGGGTCACGTGTTCCGGAGTTTCTGTGGTACAGAAACCAGCCCGACATATTTTGCCTCTTTGGCATCTTTTCTAGTGAGAGAGATTGCTTTCGTTTGAGCGAATGTATGAGGATTTTGAGCCATTAATGAGGGTTTCATGAGTTTCTTTGGATCATCAATTCAAAGCCCAAGTGCTGCCGATGAATCGTGATTTGTCTCCTTTTCCAACTCCCAACTTCTCGTGTCCTTTTTAGGGGAATTGGTCATGAGCCCCTTATTAAAACAAGGCCAATTTGCGGAGTTCACGTTGACATTATTGGGAGCGTCCACACTTTTTCCTGCTTCATTCCTTCGCCTTTTGGCTCTTTCTCTTAAATGAGCAGATGGCCGATCGGGAATCATTCCGATACATTGCTTCTGGCCCTCAATTTGTCCATCATGGACTTAGAATTGGGTTGCAGGAACAATGACAATTGCCATCGTTCGAATTCTTGCGCTTGCCAACATCACCCTCTAAAATTGCAGCACTAATATTCTCATTCTATGAATAATTCAATTTCCATGGCGAGCCAACATGGTCTTAGTTTATTTGTGAAGGAGAAGGGCAGAGAGAAGTAGTACGGGACACGTCTAACTTCGTGGTCTCAAATCACTAGTGCTAATGCTCAAGCAAAAGCAGAGCACATTTAGGGCGATCTTGATTTCCAAATTGAGTTGTGCTTTCGTTTCGTACAATGCCAATGAAAAGTGATGTTTCCTCTTGTTCACGCGAACAAACAAGAACTCTATCATTCGAATTCTCGTCAAGGCTTCTACAATCCGACCTGGCAATCGATGATTTTACCAATTTCTACAGCAGTATAACTTCTCGGCCTTATAAGCACCTCAAACAGGGAGAACGAACAAGTGAAATGCTAAAGGAAGTCGGTAGTTATGGATGCGTTTTGCTCTATCGACTGCCTAATCTCTATGCTCTCTGTTTCTTCCCCGTGTCCTGTTTCGCACGTGGTGCCGCGAGTTTCTAAAAGAACGGCTCGAATTGGACTTACTCTCCTGTCTCCAATCCTCTCTACAGCTAAAGTTCACTCTTCTATTTCTTCCTAGTGCTAGGTTTTTGCATTATGATGCCCCACGATAAAGAATAATAAACGAAAGCGAGCACTTTATCCTTCATGATTGCAACCAGAATTCGGCCGACGATGCCAAGAAAAGAGAGAACACGAGATGGGCTCCACGTTTCGCTCGGAACGGCAGATAACAAAAAGGGAGCTCATCGCGAAAGCCAACAGAAACGAAAGACCGAGCGCGCATATGATTTCGATGTTGGAGACAGCGGTGCGGGTCGTTTCCTAAGATCCCTCCCATGCAGTTGCTCTCGGTCGCATCGCATGCTGAGGATGTAAACACGAGGATCCTTATTGATGAGGCTCGGTCATTTGAAATTACTGTACGAAATGTGCGTGCTTGCGACGGATCGAAGACGACCCGGTAAAAGATTGTTGCAACCGTACCTGGAGCCGGTGATCTTGGGAGCTAAAAGGCACGAGAGAGAGAGAGAGAGATGGTCAAAGAGGCGTAGCTGAGGATGAGTCAGGAGCGAACAGCAAAACTAGGGCGGGGACGTGCTCGAGACGTCAATCCGTGCACTTGCACACCTGCTGAGCCCGGGCGTTGGGGTGGGGGTGTTCGTTCCAACGCCAAAGATTCGATTGACTCGAGTCCTTAAAGCCATAAATAAAGGAGCCCGATCAATGAAGTTTCTCGGAGTCATCACCTCCAAGACCACAAAGCCCAACATTCATAACTATAAGAGATAGCTACAGTTGATGTTAGTAGTGGGTTTGTAGAGTTCCTAACGTCCCGTTGCCATTGTCAAATAAATTGAGAAAGAAATATAGAATGATCAATTGACCACGGTGCGAAAATTACTCGAAAGCATGTGTTTGTTTCTTTTTTCCACATCAAGCATGCATCTTATTGGCTTCTTCATGTTTGATAGGTTTAAATCTGCTTAGACCCTCCTCTTATTCGAGAACATAATAAGAGGAGGATTGGGAGACGCTGACTTTATGAAAACCCGATTTACAAAGTTCGGTTTATAAAGTGACGTGATAGACCGCGTGGTCCGCCTATTTAATTGCTCACTTTAGTATGAAATCAATTTGATATGTTAATTTTAGCATACCTAGCGAGCATGGTTGATTTTGAATTTGCTTTAAACAAATTATGAGCCTTATTAATCCTTACCAAAAAAAGGTATGAGCCTTATTAATTAGGACATTCTCCTCCCCCATCATAATGTAGCATCTCCCTCACCTAATATCTTCTTTATCCAAATCCTCCTATCAAACATAAATAAGATAAATGCATGAATTAAATAAATATATTTTAAAAAAAAACCAACTTTATGAACCTTCTCTCCCCTCTCCAATTATATAAGCCCACCCTCAGATCCACAGAAAAAACCATCACTCCCTCCCTCTCTCTCTCTCTCTCTCTCTCCCCCCACAACAAGCAAGCACTCGAATATAGAAACTGCTGCTTGAACGCTGATACTGTGCATCAGAGAACCGATACTTTCTTCTCCATACCATAAAGTTTTCTACTCCGATCCGACTCTCTGATCCTCGTAGAAGAAATCCGGAACTTACCACCTTCCCACGGGTATCTTCGGATCACCCTTCATCTCTTTCTCGCTTTCTTGCACTTTCTCGAGAAAAAAAGGGATGGACCCCCATCATCGCCCCACGAGTTCGACAGCGTCAAGGCCGAGAAGGCCAGGGCCATGCGCAGGTACCGCCGGAACCGGAAGACCCTCGCCCTCGCCCTTGAGCTCCTCGTCGGCCTGCTCCTGGTCTCCTGGTACTCCTCCGGGCTCTCGGCCGCCGCGGGCGACTTCCTCCGCCTCGTCACGAGGCCCCTCGTCGTCTTCCTCATCAGCAACGGCATCATCGTGATGATCCTCTTCTCGGCCCGGAAGAGCGACGACCGCCGCCTCCCCCACGAGCCGTCCCACATCTACGACGAGTACCTCTCCGCGCGAAGAGCCTCCGGCGGGGGATCCTCTCCGGGGACGGTGTCGACGCCGGACGAGGTCCATGAGGACAAGCAGATCGTCCCGTACGAAGCCTTCCCGGCGCATGAGAAAATCATAACGGAGGTGCCGCTTCCCGTGCCGGAGACCGACCCTCTTCCGTTGAACGTCGGCCCAGCCGTCGAGAAGGGCGCGGGCGAGGAAGACGTCGCGCCGGGGGCGGTGCCTTGGCGGCGGGAGCGGCGGAGAAGCGCTACCGGAGGACGCGGTCGGAGGTGACGGCGGGGGAGGAGGAGGAGTGGCCGCGGGCGGAGCTGCGCAGGTGGGCGACGGACAACGGGCGGCCCAGGCCATCGCCGTCGGTGGGGGACTTGAGCGACGAGGAGTTCAACCTGACGGTGGAGAATTTCATTGCGAAGACGAAGTGGTTCCTGAGGGAGGAGATCATGGCCGAGGAACAGGACGCCGTTCTCAGTTTCTACTCGGTCGGTCGCCGTTGATGATGAGACTGGCCCAAAAAGGAAAAAAAAAAAAAAAAGAGAGAGAGAGTAAATAAATTTGTGAATTTTAAGGCTGCGAGTAGTCGAGTACATAAGAGAAAAAGAAAAAAAAAAATGAAGAGGGAAATTCCGAGGAGAGTTATTTCGTAATTAATTTAGCTATATTTCTGACTTTTTAGGTCGGTCGCTACTGCTGCTGCTGCGAGATCGTGTACTTTTTCTTGCACAGAGATATATATATGATGGCGATTTTCATGCAGATTATTATGATGATCAGCAGCGTGTCAGCGCACTCCAAATTTCTCCAATTACAATATCCACTTAAGTTAGGTAAAAATTAACAGCTCATAATCACTGACAAAGATCAGCATGAACCAGGGTTTAATGCGACCCGAATTTACGGAATTGCCCTCCAGGGCGTCTGATTTTTCTCTTTGTGCAAGACCGGAGCGAGAGAGCGATGCCTCCGATAGAGATGCCAAACTCTAGGGGGGCCTAGGCACGAGACAAAATCGGCCATGGCGAGAAAGCGACCCTCCTTCCCTTCTCCTTTTCTTTTGTTTCTCCAAATTATTTCCAGCAGGACCTCACTTTTTGGAATTAAGGACGGAATGGATTAGCCCGCATCGATTAGCGTGCTTGATTATTTAATTGGTGGCCCCTAAACTTTTGGCCTCACTCCGATTGGGGAGGCCTCGAGTAGATTTTAAAGACGCCCCGTTGTTGAAGTCATGTTGATGAGCGAAGTCGGTCGCACGGCTCTGATTAGACTAATCACCAACCGGTCGGAACTGTAGAAAGTCCTGCACGGTTCATTGATCACGCCGGAATCCATTGAAACTATTAAATTTTGACATTATTAAATTATGTTTCGAGTTTAAGTCGCCTACAAATTTGTGACCTAGTTAGAGGATGTACAATGGTCGAATTAAACCTACCGTAATCATGTTAAACTCGAGGGTCGGTTTTATCCGAGCATCACTAATCACGCATGTACAAATATTGGAATTCAAATGAGAAGGCTCTCTAGGGTGGCAAAATCAAATTGTCTATTAATTTATGGATTCATTTCTACAATTTGTAAAATCGAAATGTTTGAGATTGAATTGGTTACCATATAATATATTTAGGATTTTTCTGATGTGCATCAGAGTAACCAACACATGTAGGCATAGTTTCTCAAAGCAGCGAGACTGAGATGCATTACAAAATAGCAATAGAACGCGACAGGCAACTTCATGCGGGAAACGAATATCAAGAATTGCGCGCATGTTCCTCAAAATGGGTCGAGCATTCTGCATGCAAATAATTGCTCAGCTGTTCGCAAAGGTCGCTTTTCTTTTCTTGCTTTAGCTAATCATGATCCGTGACATGGCTATCATAGAGTTGAAAAGCTGGTACCCTTCATCATTTCATGGATGATCGTGGAGCGACACTCGGGATCATAACTTTACTTGGCACTTGCTCGTACGAGAAATTTTTGGTATCTCTCTCTCCGGTGTGTCTCATCGGATGAGTTAACGATATTCGAATGGCCCAAGTTGGTTTAATGACTAAGGGGATGGGATCTGTTTATGTGAGAAGTATTCATCATGCGACATGAGTTCAATTCCTTAGTGACATGAGTTCAATTCCTTACTTCACCCAACGTGAAGAGTCTCCTTTATCAATCATTCATTGAGATTTTAACCCGCGTCTAATCTGGTCATTGAGATTATCGGCACGTTTGATGGGTATGATAAGAATATTTTATCCGTTCCACATGAGCTAAGTTCTCAAAAGAAGTGCTTGAAGTGATTATATGATATAGTAACCTTTTGGATATGGATCTTATGAATCACTTAAAAGGGTCATTCCTTGTTTAATGTGGGACTTCAATTGACGCACTCGTAGTTTATTCCATAATCTAGATTTAGTTGTGTGAATGTCCATGTCTCTCATGAAGCACCATTGGGGAGGGGGTTTTCACGATAGCGCCGATTCCGACCAACATGTGTTTAGTACAAAGTTTGATTATTAGGATTGTTGGCATAAGATCACGGTCCAAAGGTTAGGTTGAATTTAGCCGTGAGTTTGAGTCGAGAGAAGACATATCTAGCTCTAGCTTGACCGAAAGCCTACTGACCAAGGTTAGAATGAAGCAGCTTGAATGTGAAAGGACACTTGATGTAAGATGCACGAGGGGCTTAAAAGTTGCCAAGATTGTCGGAAATGGAAAATATCCTGGAAATGTGTGGCAGGAGTTAGAGGAGGAATTACACACTCAAGTCATTGCGAAAATTCCACTAACGCCTTTTCATTCAAAGCAATGTCATTCTATTTCGATTTTAGATTTAGAGTCAAATTTGTAATTTATAATTTTTATTGTGGATATTGGCATAGTATGTGTTCTAGTACCAGTGTCAAGTGTTTGTGACTTTTCAGTGTTTGCATTCAATTTCCCCTTGATTTTTTTTTTTAAAATCTTCCCATCACTTTCATTTGATTCTTATTATTCCTTGATTTCTTTAATTTTCTGTACCTGCACTTTACTTTTCAAGTATTATTCCCACACTACTTTGATGCATTATTCTCAAGGTGCTCTCGACAAAGATGTTAAATTTAAAACATTTTAAGACTTGCATTTCCAAACTTAATCTCGTTTCTGATACTAAAAATGTGTAGAGAATTTATAATACGATACAAACGATTTAGTAAAGCAGATAATGCAAGAATTTTCCTCCTAGTGAAGGCATTAAATCAACAATGAGTACTTTCCCCTATTCTACACGCACCTAATCTTATCCATTTCTTCCCAACTTTCCCATCCACAATCCTCCTTTTCCCTCTTTCAGCTCTCACTCCAATATGGACCAGGAGAGGAACTGGGGTGGGTGTATAAAGACTTAATCATGCACACGATTATAAAAAAAAAAAAGGACCTTCTTTATGAGGCAGCAGCTTCGCTCTTATCCACTTAAGATTTGAGTATTTAGCAACATAAAAAGCAAAAGTTCAAAGTTATACCATCCATTAGATGCAAAAGAAGAACCCAAAAGCGTTGTTCTTTCTCTACTAAGGACACCAGCACCAACCTCATGCTTAATTCTCTATAACAAACTGCTCAATTATTTGCTTGGAGAGTCTAGTTGTCCGTACACGCCTGGCCCATATAGAAAGCTATAGGGCGGTGACAGTATTATACGTTGAAAAATAATAAATGTGGTGGGAATATTAGATGAAAATGATGTGGCAGTTTGTTCAAACCCTAATTTCTCCATGTTATTTTTCCTATGAGAAGCATTTCATCTGGCCCCGATCAATACTTTATGTATTTTACATAAAGAAAAAACAGAAATTTAACACCTCAACACCGGGAAAAGTAAGAAGAAATAAGAGTCCAAATTCTGACCTATTATCCTAGTCGGACTAATCTCACTTGCAAATTCGAGTCGTGTTCCTGAATCACTGCATTGACCCGACAATATCATCTTCCTCGTCCCATCAATTATTAGAAGAGCCTATTTGTCCTCATTAATGCAGCTGCAATGAACATAAATACTTTAATGGCAACGGTGTTTGGCTAAGCAAAAATTAGACAGCCCAACAGACGACAGCGGTCGAGAAATATGTATTGCCGAACCGCAGCTGTCTCCATTATCAAGCAATAATACCTGTGTCTCTCTCTTTTTCACTCATAAATGTCTAGGTACCCATGTATTTTTACGAGGAGCAAGTTTCTAGTTTGAAAGAACGAATCATGGGAAAATCTCCGTTTGATCTTTTACCTAAACAGAGGCACAGGGATGAATGATTGCCCGTTTGATCTTTTACCTAAACAGAGGCACAGGGATGAATGATTGCCCGCAGTTTTTCTTCTGCAACAAGCCATGTTCGATTATAGAATATTCTCTTCACAACATAGGATAACAGCTCAATCTTTACCTTCTCATTTCGGGCTTCACCTTCGGTGATTTGTTTAAAGTTATTCGGACCCAGTTTAGTCCTAATCGAAAGGGGGAGGAAACGGGATGAGCACTCCATCAAGATCTAGTGGGTAATAATTAAAGATCATTGTAAAAAGTCATTAAGCTTAAGGAACGTGCGCTCATTGTTGGATGGGTCAACATCATGACTTGGATGTCTGTTGTAACTTGCGACCTTGATTTTTTTGTGGAAGGAGAGATGAGTACACTCCCTCCTTCAATTAGGTGCTGGTGAAAATATTCACATATCACTGTCCCCACCTGCTTTTTTCTAAATATCAAGTTGCTCTTTTTCCTTTCCCTGCTCCTGCAAACGTCTTGAAACATAAGAATTTTCTGTTTGGGTAGGCGATTTTATATTCACCATGAGAGGAAACAGACAATCGACAGCCATTGTTGTCGAACAGAAAACATGCCCTCCCTTTATTTTTTTCCCTCCTTGTCCTTTAGAACCCCTCCACCTTTGAGAAAGACGAGAAAAAGGGTGATGGCAAAGGGGAGGAGGAATTGACAGGAGGGTTTCTTTTTGGTTATCTATACTTAATGTCCAAAAGTGCTGTCTCCCTTCAATTTGTGTGGATGTGCTTTTGAAGCTTCTTAGAAGGTTGCAAGTTATTTAGCATGAATCATGTCTATATTGATTTGATTTGCAGATTATTACCATGTGTACATGATGATATGATCTTTCTTTTATACGAGCATTGCTGTCGATTTGACGGCGAAAAATTACCCTAATTACTTCTCAAGTTATAAACTTTTAGATACCGGATGATGCCTAATCATATACACAAAATGGGAAGACATGAATTTATACCTTGTGAACCAACCCAATCAATTATTTGTCTATCTTTAATGATAAATTAGGCCAATCTCAGATATTTCATTATTGACATGAATGCAGTGGAGGACTATGACAGCGGGGGTCAATTTCCAGAGGAACAGGTAAAAAAGAAAACAAAAAAGCTCATGCTACTTTCATCCAGAATAAGCCAATAATGAGCCACCTATGACTTTTGTAGGTACCATCTGATCCTCTAGCCTATACAGCATATACGCAACAGTTCTTATAATATGATATGGCTGAATTGGGGTTCTGATCCATTTTGCCAAATCCATTGTTAGGAACTTGGCACCCGATTAAATTATATGACAAAGGCCTTGAAGAAGTTGTCAATTTGACACTCCCCGTATAAAAAAATAAAGGACAATATGGCAGGAGTTCATGCCGTAGCGTTGGTATGAAAAAATAATCATCGTCTGTGTAGAAACGAAGTGGGATTCATACGTATTAGTGCAGGGTATGGTATATATCTGACAAGGACTTTGACTATGATAGGTTGAGTTTCTCTTAGTTTTGAATCTTGGTGATGATTTCTTTATATGAAAATACAGGTGCCCTACAAAATGGGAGAATTATATTCAAGAACAACTAGAGTTGTGTCTTTTCTGTTACAACAGTTCCATGTCTAGCTGTATAATCTTAAACTAAAAGGTCAAATTAGAAATATACGTATATTTACGATTCTACCACTGCCAGTTCAGAGCACTGATAGAGAGAAAATGATTTGGTCAAATTCAGCGGTCTTTTCTTTGCCTTAAATTTGGGGCTTTTCTCTGACTGTTTTGGTGGACGATGGTGGAGAGAGAGGAGTTGGTATCCATTTGACTGTTCTGTCATGAAGATTTTATTTTATTTTTCCTTATTTTTCCTTTTTAAATCTGAAGTGAAAGTGAAATAAATATGATAATAAGCATGAATTCCAGCAATTCTCTTTGTCAGGCTTGTGGTGTGTTGATTGATGCTGTGCGCATCAGGAGCTAGCTCTTCCAGAAAGGCTGAACAGACAAACATGTCTATCTGCTGAGCAGACTACGTGTTCCCATGGAGGATAGAACTGAGGTGTTAACCTGAGACCCTTGTGATCTGCATCAGGTTGTCGTAGACATCATTTTGAGTTCAATCGATTCGTTAAAACTATGACATAATGTTGAATGCATACTAATAAACTGATGACAAATAGATTGCTTCATTGTTTATGCACCATTTACATGAACTAGCAGCACTGACATCCACCAAAATGCTGAGCTTAAACTATTAATTGGCATTCAAAACAAACATCAAACTAGAATAGGAGCTTTCTCCAATACTGATAACACTGATCTGCTTGACTGAGGGCTCTTCAATCTGCTAAGGCGTCGGTTGTTTCCTCTGCGAGGCGCGTCACAAGCACGGGACAGCCATTTTTCAATCGTGAAAAGAGCGCCCACTTCTCTAGAGTTGAGTCGGTGTCAGGACCCTCCACCTATAAAAGATTCGTGGATTAACCAGTTAATTTCCGTGCAATCGCAGATATCAGGCCTGTCGTGAGGGAGAACTCACTTGTAGGTGGTGACAAGCCGGTGGAGGAAGACCAGCATCATGGCCTTAGCCATATTCATTCCCAGACAAGTCCTTCCCCCAGCGCCGAAACCTAAGAAGCTGTATGGTAATTTCGACTCATCCTATTGTGACACAAAGGAGGATTGGGGTCATCAATTAGCATAAAAGCAGAAATTTAACGATCGTAGCCCCTTTCTTCTGCATCTCTTATAACCAAAACTGAGGTAGAAACATAGAGGATTACATCGAATCTGGAGGGATTGAACTCAAAGGGGTTGTCATGAACCACAGGATCAAAATGTACAGATTTCGCATCGACATTGACATTCCATCCTCTCTTGATTTTATATCCTGCAAATTGGCAAGGAAAAGTATGTAGGTAGATTTTCAGTTGAAAAATATTCTCTTAAAATGACTTGAGCAAGTTTCGGGCTTCGAAATATGGACAACCTTCGATATTGCAGTCCTGAAGCACCAGCCTTGGAAACCACGGCACCACAGATGCCATCCTCAAGGATTCCTTGACGACCTGCTTCGAACCACTAGTTAGCACATTTATGGTGTCACTGTGATAACTTACGAGGGGGAACTCTTAGGAGCAAAGCCAGTAACATAATACACAGAACCTTCCACATGTACCTTGGAAGCATATGACATCTCGCCGATGTCTTCTAGTTTCAGAAATGGCCTTCCTGACATTTTCTTTGCGAAGCATACTTGTTCAGCCTGCTCAACCAGAATGCCCCTTGTAAGTTAATCCTCAATGTCAACATTGATGTCGGTCATCGCTCAGAATTGATTCGAAACTTGAGAAGCATTCTAGTTAGTGCCATTTGGTCACTTACTCTTAGTTTGTCTAAAACTGTTTCGTTCTCGCCCAAGAACTTCACCATCCAAGTTATAGCACTCGCTGTCGTATCATGACCTGCAAGAAATTTCTCCTCAGCAGGTGAAATAATATCCAAGTGTTTTGTAAAGTTGAATCGATCATGACTGACCGGTTAATGCAGCAAATTGACGTCTCAGAAAATGAGGAGCAGAGAAGGGCTTATTATGATGACTTAAAACCGGAAATGGCACCTTCCTCAAAAGAATTTGTTCATAAGTTCTGGACGAAAGTATTGGGTCATCCTTTGATTTTCCTTTTGCTGTCTTTAGTTCTTTTTATTCTTGCCAAGGGGTGAAGAGGCCGATCGGTGCAATAAAATTTTTGGTTATAGCAAGATCGTCTCACCTGCAATTATCATTGTCAAGATGTTATCTTTTATCTCTCCAGCGGTTAGCTTTGGATCTTTCTTGCACTCTGTTTCATCGTCATTTGAGAGCAGGTGATCAAGACAATCCTCGTGAGAAGTTCTTGCGAGTCTTCTTTGAGTAATCAAAGTCTCCAATGCACTCATAATTCGCTCTCTGGCCTGCATATTACTCACCATAATAAGCTCGAACTGCTAAAAAATACTTCCAAATTCAAAGCATGGGAAAGCGAGATGACTTGTTTTTCTTAGCTAAAGTGTAGATATCAAGGCATAATCGGAAAATGGGGATGTTGGTTCAATCAGTGGCATCATATGACTATGTTCCCCTACGAGTCAATTTTTGTCCGCAACAGAATCATATATGAAAAATAGACGCTCTAGGATTTGGGGCTACCTCAATGCCTCTTTGGAATCTAGTCCTGGGCAACCTTAGCGGGAACGCGAGCATAGCTTTGCAAACAATACTGACGTCCTCCTGCAACATTTCTAGCTGGCGTCCGCTCTCTAGACTCAGCAACATCCTGCACATTATTTTGAAAGTGATCTGCACCAAAAAATCAGCAAGAACATCAATCTGACTTAAATAGGTCGCGAGTTCGGCCAATCATGTGCCAAGAAACCACAATATCTCGGATCACAAGAGTCCCGCCCAGCTCAAGCTCTTCTCAATAATCAAAGTTTCTCATGATATCCTCTGCAAACAATAAATTTACCTTGAGTGCTTCATTGAGAACGACCACGGTTCCTCTGTTTTCCCAGTCATCTAAAGACTCCACGATCAGTACATCAAATTGTTGGATGAACGCTGATAGCGAGCATGTGGAGAAAAAGTTGTTCAGATGTCCGCGGATGTGCCTGTGCTGTTGATGGGATGCGCACAGTAAGCTTTGATTGCCCACTAACTGTGCTATTGACCTTATGTATCTTTTGGTGAATTTCCCCGAATCATTATTTAGGATCATCTTGGCCGATGTGGCAGTCGAGACGAAAACATGGGTCTCTCTAAAGATGTTGGTCTTGAAGCATCTTCCACACCTGCAAAAAATTTGATCGCCATCTTTAATTCCGAAAGAGAAGTCACGTTTTGGAGCTCGATGCAGTCTCCTGCTATGATAGAATGAACTAAGCACACTATTGAAGTGGGCGACGCGGATTCACGCAAAACCATCCGACCAACAATTAGTAGCCACTGTGATCTGGACTATTCCAATCTATCATATCTGATAGTATTGTAAGGTTTCTAAGCTATCAGAATGTCGAGGTCAATTGTGAATCATTACTTCAGGACCTTCCACATTGTGGCCGTACATCGAGAATACAAGTTACCGAGACTCATCTTTTTATGAAGCCATGCGCCGGTAAGTTGTCAGAAGAGCTCCACAGAGAAATATCGAATCAAGCACTAGGTGTATGAATACGAATAAAACGAGTAAGTAGCGACGGTCGATTTGCATGCATATACAAAGTAGCAGTAGCATCTCCATTTTTGCATCACATGTTCACCGGAATGTGCTCTACTTCAATGTCATGAACAGAAACTTCCTGTCATATTTTATTAAAGTAGGGACTGAAAAAGGCATGGCGATTACTAAAGCTGTGTTTGGCAATTTACTAAATAGTAACAATTTCTATTTTTTTGTTTCTAGGAGTAGAATTGAAATAGAAATTCGTTTGGTAAAATTTTTATTTCTAGGAACAAATTTTTATTTTTTTGTTCTCAGAAGTAGATTTGAAATAGAATAAAAAAGTAAAAAGAAGTTGATTCGTTGTTCTCAGAAACAATTCCAAAATCAAGTCAATCCATTTTTTTTTTTTTTTCTATTTTCTCTTCTTTCTTTTGTTCTTCTTCCCTCTCTCTCCTTCTTCAAACGCCGCTACCGCTGTCATCCATCGCCGGCGACCGGTCTGGCGAGCTTGCTAGAGGCTTGCCAAGCCAGGACGAGGTCCGGCGAGCTCACCGGAAGTGCGCTTAGCCACCGGCGAGGCTCAGCCTCGCCAAATCTAGTAAGGCCGAACCTTGCCGGTGGCCAAGCGGGCCTCACCTAGGCCTCCCTCGGCCACTGGTGAGCCTCACGTGACCGGGCGAGGCCGCTCGCCTAGCCAAGGCTTAGCCGATGAGGCACGGCCTCGCCGAAGGTCGGCGACACTTTGGCAAGGTTGCCGGCCCTCGTTTGGCCCGGCCAATCATCCCAAGGCTTGCAACCGGCAACCCTTGAAGAAAAAGAAGAGAAAGCAAAGAAAAAAAGAAAAAAAAAGTAATAAAATATTAAAATAATAAAAGAAAATTATTTGGATTAGAAATTTTTAGAACGTATCAAACACAATTGTATTTTGGGAATACAAATTTTGAACGGTTATCAAATAACTTAAAATGTTTAAAATTTGTTCTTAGGAACATAATAAAAAAAGAAATCATTTTGATAGAAAATTATTTCCGAGAGCAAAATGGTTACCAAATAGGTTCTAAGATAGTAGAAGCAAAGGAATTCATCTTACTTTACTATGGTCAGCATGCCACATGAAAAGCAAAAAAAATCCGAGAGGTAATATCTTTTCAAGCATCATGATGGATTCCATCATCTAGTTGAATATACACAAATAAGAAGTGCATCGCTTACCGGAGGCGACGGCTCTCAACAAAGTCATAAAATCCTCTGCCACTTTTGATGGCAGCCATAAACTGAAGTGTCTCTCCAATCACAGGCAGTCCTAGACTTCCGGGAGGGACATCAACCTCAAACTCCTCATAATCTCTCCTCCGCCGGACCGTCCCTACTGACCCATACATCATCACAAGCACGTAGCCGCCGAGAACGAGGGCGGCGCAGAAGCAAAGGCAAGCCCAGGCATGATACAGAGGAAGAAGCATGCTCGCTCTCCCTTCTTTTCTGTACTCTGCTGACACGATGCAACGAGGCCTTGAGACTGTCCAATTAACATTGTTTCTTCAACCTAAAGATCTCAGCGTTCTACTGCAGGAGGACACGCGTGCGGTTGAGAGAGGGGTTGTTGAGGCTGGGGTTGCTCCTCATGCAGTGCTTGACGTAATAAGTCCACTGAACTCCACTTCCACAATAAGCCAAACTTATCTTGCTCCCTTCTGAACCTTTTCTTGGTCAACTTGGGAGGTATAATATCAGAGCAAAGCATGATGAAGTGGCGACAAAGATCGAAAGGTTCTTTGCTTGAATGAGTACGTTCCAGAAGGTGAAGCAGAAGAGACGCTTTGTACGACCCAGCTGAGTCGATCGTGATTCATGACGTTTCCAATTATTACATGACCCACCTTCTTAAATCAAGAAATTCCCAATTGCCAAGTGGCTTTTTTGATTGGGAACGAAGATTTAGGAAGAGAAGCAGAAAACCATTGGAGCTCATTTGCCATTTCATCACCCACATCATATATTGCTTTTACTGCTCTTCTTTGTTCTCAGAGCTCTGAAGCAAGCAGCTCTTTCTGTCTCTCTTATTATAATTATTATTATTGTGTTTTCATCTGAATAGAGTGGAGCTCTTGAGAACCTTCCAGTCAATGACTAATATTTTAATTTTAAGAAAAATTAGAGTGCCTTTAAATGCTAATTTTAATATATAATATTTATTTTAAAAATAAGATGTTTCGTTTAAAAAATAATAAATACAATGCAAATCCTAAAGTTTGTCAAGGTATAATCAAGTTTTAAACTTTTAGTTAAGAAATGATAATGTGAAAGATAGAATTGGAGACAATTCTGTATATTTTTTAATTTATAAAATAAACAACACATCAACCTATATAGAGGCTTTATGAGATGGCTATTTAAGACAATCAAATCAAAATATAAAGAGATATAAATAATCAACAGTAATATTATAATTGTCTTTAATATAGGTAATTACTTTATAGAAGTCTTTAAAATCTTTAATATGATATAGCTAACACTTTTAAAAAATACACTCACATCCTAAAACTTGTTCAATTAGTACACTCGAGTCTTATATTGATTTTGTCTAGTTCGAGTGATCAAAAATTGCTTATTCTTTCAGTATGTTTTAAGGACATGTGATGCTGATGTGGTACCAAAAAAGTTGGCAAATCACAAGAAATGAAATAAATCTTGATGAGTAACTCAAATAAGAGTTGGTAACTCTAAATTAGTTGTTACATAACTCAAATAAAGTTTGTAATTTAATACAAAAGTAGTAGCTGTAATAAAATTTGATGGGTAAAATTATGAAAACAATCCTAAACTTATTGCAATTTTTCTAATTCAGTTATAAACCTTTTTTTTTTTACCAATTCAATCTTAAACCTTTTACAATTATGCTAATTCAATTCATTGACGTGGATGCCGGCCGATACTAACATGGCAATTTTTTTAACTATATATATATATATATTTTATTAATTTTATTCTTTATTCTTTTTCTTCTTCTTCTTCTTCCGATGATCGACCAGAGGCTATGGCTAGCGAGGCCTAGACATCGCAGGTGAGCTTGCCCTTGCCATCGTTGGGTGAGGTTGAGCTTGCCCAGATTTGGTGAGGGCAAGCCTCGCCATCCTAGCATTAGACGAGCTCGCCCTCACCATCACGGGCGAACTTGCCCTCACCCTCATCCAATGCCATGATGGTGAGGGCGAGCTCGCTCCCGACGAGGGTGAGCTCAAATTTGGTCAAATGAACTGAATTGACATAATTGCAAAAGGTTTAGGACTAAATTGGTAAAAAAAAATAATGATTTAGGATTAAATTGGAAAATTTGCAATAGATTTATGACTGTTTTGATAATTTTCCCAAATTTGATGAATCGTTACAAAAGTTAGCTTCTCAGAGTCCATCAAATAAATAATAATAGGTGGTTCATAATAAGAAATGATAATTTGGACCTAATCGATAACTTCATGAAAAAAATTAGTAACTCGCTCGAATTAATTTCGATAATTTCATATAAAAGTTGGCGACTTTGATATGTTAATTCGAGAGAAAGTAAGAGTATCCGATCAAAAGTCATAGTGGAAGCGCGTTGTATAAAACAAAAAAAAATTGTCAAAACTATTAGCAATTTATAAATAATCAAATAAATGTTTTGGTAAATCTAATATAAGAATTTCCAATGTTTGTATAAAATTAACATCCGATTTATTTTTTAAAAATATCGTGGGAAATTTTAGTGGGCTCAATCCGGTTTTTAGTGGGCCGAGTCCAAGGTCGTGCGCGAGGCGGTCTAACGAACCGACTCTGCAAAAAAAGATCTTCTTCTTCTTCTTCTTCTTCTTCTTCTTCTTCTCCAAGTTATACCCGTAAACCTCATAAACCCTGGCATGGCTTAAACCCTCCATTTCCAACACCGTTGACATCCCCTTAAATTCCACGGAACTTCACTGCAGAAGATTCAAGAATGTTTCGCTCGCCAGAGGCAAACGTCCCCTCCTCCAGAACCATCCTCTCCGTGGCCGTGTCGGTCACTTTCTCGGCCCTCGCCCTCCGCCTGCTCGACAGGATTCCCGCCGCCGCCGAGTACTGCCTCCTCTCGCGCCTCCGGGTCCTGTCCGCGAGGCTGTCGCCTCGGCTCACCGTGGTCATCAAGGACTCCGACGGGCTCATCCCGAACCGGATGTTCGAAGCCTCCCACCTTTACTTGGGCGCCAAGCTATCCCCATCCACCAAGAGGATCGACGTCCACAAGCCGCTCCAGGAGGAGGAGCTGGTCCTCAGGATGGACGCGGACCAGGAGCTGGTGGACTCGTTCATGGGCGCGGAGTTGAGGTGGGTCTTGATGTCCTTGACCCGCGAGAACTCAGCATCCGAGGGTAGAATGTCGAGAGACCGTGGGGCGTTGAAGGCGGAAACGAAGTACTTCGAGCTCAGTTTTCACAAGAAGCACAGGGAAATGGTGCTTAAATCCTACTTGCCCTGGATTTTGCGCAAGGCAAAGGAAATTAAGGAAGGGAGGAAGACGGTGAAGCTTCATACGGTGGATTACAATGGACCGGACTATTGGGGGTCCATCAATCTCAATCATCCTGCGACTTTCGATACCATGGCGATGGACCCTGAGATGAAGGCGGCCTTGATGGATGACCTTGATCAATTTGTTGCAGGGAGGGAGTACTATAAGCGCGTGGGAAGGGCTTGGAAGCGAGGGTATCTGTTGTACGGGCCGCCTGGGACGGGGAAATCGAGCCTGGTAGCCGCCATGGCAAACTATCTTAAGTACGACGTGTATGACCTGGACTTGAGTGAAGTACAGTGCAATTCTGATTTGAGGAGGTTGCTGATTGGAACTGGTAACCGGTCGATTATAGTGATCGAGGACATCGATTGCTCAAAGGAATCCAAAACTTTAGATGAGGAGAAGGTGAGATTTTAGTTTTACTTTGTTCTCTCGGAGATGCATTTTGGGGTGCATACATGCTTTGGTTTTTGTCTGTCAATTTTGAATGCTCAGTATATGTAGACCATCTTCCAACTTGTTCTGTTCGTTCATACAGGTTGAAGTTTAGTCTGTGCATCTGTGTATAGGGATTGTCTTTTGGTGAAAACTAGAAGGATTTTGGATAAAATTTTCCTTGACAACATACTTGACAGGCACAAAAATTCACATACTCAAGACACACATAGGTGAAGCATAGAATTTGATTGCGCTGTGGCTTTTGCAGATTACTCTATCAGGGTTGCTCAATTTCATCGATGGCCTATGGTCATGCTGCGGAGACGAACGCATCATCGTATTCACGACAAACCATAGGGACCGCCTTGATCCGGCGTTACTGAGACCCGGTCGTATGGACCTGCACATCAACATGTCTTATTGCTCTTTCAGCGGTTTCAAGACATTGGCATCTAACTACCTGGGGATTCAGGATCATCCACTGTTCGAAGAGGTTGAGGAATTACTGAAGGTGGTTCAAGCGACACCTGCTGAAATTGCAGGCGAGCTCATGAAGACTAAGCATCCAGATTTTGCACTTCAAGGCCTGATCAAGTTTCTCCGTTGCAAGAGAGACGAAACTGCATAGGACATGTTCAGCTATGGAAATGTCTATTACAAGACAGAATGATGAGCCTTAGTTATTTAGATAAGACAGCATTTTTGTCCATTTTCCAAAAATCAAATTGACCAGATTAACTTGCTGCATTTTATGCACATGTATTCTCATAAAAATTGAGAGGGCACATGAAGCTGCTCCTCCTAACTATGCATGAGGAATTGTATAGAACAAAAGAGAACGATAGCTACTTCATAAACAGTTGGTAGGTAGAAAAGTGAAGGTTTTTATTAGATTACTCAATCTTGTTCGATCCAATATGATAATGTGATCAAAGGAAAAACAAATCAGCTCAGTCTTTTTGGTTCTTGAGAATGGTCGCCACCTCTCCCAGGACCGGAATGATTATCCCTGCCCGATGGGTCTACATCCATCCCTGAATGTCGTCGGGTACTGTTCACTTCCCCGCCATTCTTGTAACCGTCACCTGTAATCCGCGCAGGTGTGTCCGCACCCCCCTGAGTGGACGAGAAAGAAAGGATTTCTCGGAGCAACCCCACTTTCACCCTCAAGACACTGAAAGAGACGAATACTGTTCAGAGCATGTCCCTCGAGGTTATAGAGAGACAACTTTACATTGCCCTAGAGGAGACGGTGCTTCAAATTCTCTTTGTACCCTTCTTTTGGCTCTACATCACCATCTTCTCCAGTGATCCGAGAGAGTGCTAGTTTGTGAGTTCAAAATCAGCTTCAAAAAATGAATCGATATCCTTCTTTCTAGGGTTGACCCTCAAAATCTGAAAGGCAGGAATAATGGATTGCATGAACAAGCATTTGTTGGGCTCAAGCAAGAAATTAGATAAACTAGAAAATTGGTGGCCATAAGACGTATCGTTCCTAAGGGATACTGCAAATAGCATAGCTCACACTTCATCAGTGTACACATGGCCCAGAATGACGTGCAGATGGTTTACTTCTGAACGTGCATAATGAGATCATGTAACTTCCAGGAAACATGAGTATGTGTCATGTAATAAAAAAAATTTAGCCAGCTCACTCGGCATTCCTTACAGGGAAAGGTTTAGGATATCTCTGAAGCTGCTCTTGGAGTAGCTCAATATGAGCTTCATGAACATAAGCTTCCCCAAGTACAGCAGTTAGGTCACCAGGGACAAAGCCTGCAACATAAGAGATGTGGAGTTACAGAAGATCCAGGAAAAAATTTGTCATTTTCTTTTATCCGGGTTCGGTTGGGGGGGTTACTGAACATGGTGGAAATCATGGAATTGCAAGTGCAATATATTCAGAATTTCCATCAGGGAGACAGAATGCATACTGCAGACATGAGCAATCAGGCAGGTCAAGAGAGCATAAGATGCTATATAATATGGAACGCCATGACCAACATCAGCAGATGCCCAGCATATTCGACAGGAAAGTTCTCCTTTCTCCACATAAAACTGCACTTTGCCCAGAATCTTGGATTAGATTACCGTGTACATGTAGCAAGGAAGGTATAAGACAAGCGTTAAAGCACGTTTGAAGTCTGACCTGTGCAAATGTGTAACCGGGTGGACATTTTTCGACTTTTGGATCCGAGGGATCACATACTGAGAGGATGACAAGAGCATTATCCAATATTTTGTTGATCTTGTCAATAATCATGAGCAACTCGTCAAACCCTTGGCCTTTGTACTCAGCACGTGCACCTTCAATTCTGCACATGCAAAATAAGTCAGCAATTTCGGCCAAATAAAAAAACAGTAAGTTAGCATTGGACGAAATAGAACATAATTATGTTATCTTCAACCAGACACTAACTGACCTTGCACATAATTGTCTATGCTGAAATTTGAACATTGCATCCGAATCATCTTCTTCCCTATATGTCAAACTGCTTCAGGGAATTGTCAAGAATGATATTACATTGCATGGATTGACTCAAAGATGGTGCCTTCTGGTGGCCATGGACTTGCCTTTTAAGTTGTTCTCTGCCACCCCAAGTATGACCAATCATCTCTGGTGGAACCTGTGGACAACAGTATTTTTCTATCACCAGTGTTTACAGAAGCAGATATTATATATTCGAACAAACGAATGTCCAAGTAGCCATGTATCCAAGACGGCACATCATGATACTTCTGGCCAGAATGGAAATAACCCAATGGAGTGACTCGTCAAAATCTTAAACACTCATTTTTAACAACCTATATAGGTGCAGAAACCTTAATTCAAACTCCACAAAGATTATGCCAACGGTCACAAGTGCCGTAACTCTAACCTTTGCACCAGCTGAACCACTGACAAACTGGAGGAGTTCTTCAACAATTTCACCCCATAGCAGCTCCTGCAATGACAAGAGTTGTAAGTTAAAGCCTGGCCTAGACTAAAGTTCACATTGAAAAATGGCTAAAACATAGAACAGATGCACACCCCAGATCAATATCAAATACTTCCAATTGAGGACACTTGGCTCAAACAGGAAATTTACACAGCTACAGTGATTAAAACGTTATCAAAATCTTGTTGTCAAGAATAAAGCTTGTGAAAATGGTATTACAAAATGGGTGTGCAAGCCACTAGAGAAGAGGAATAGAACCTTTCTCGTCGTAAAGAAAGGAAACGATTTCCTAAGATTGAACCTCATCTGCAAAGTGTAAAAAAAGAAGTACTCAGAAGTGCAATCCAAAAGAGTTAATGCGGTATCTAGTCAACTCAAGGAAAGATGGAACCCTAGGGAGTCGGGGAAAAAAAGGTACCTGACGGCTGAATATTGATAGAATGTCAGTCCCTCTCCTGTCAATTTTATGTTTCCCACTTGATATGATTTCTTGAATCAGATTCAAATACACAAACTCCTCATGTCTCTCAAGAATCAGCTTTGGAAGGAAGTCAAAGCTTCTGAATTTTGAAGCATAAAAAAAGTCGGCTGTTTTGCCTGATGCAGGGTGCTCCAATTGAGAATCCCTCACACGAACATAGGTCACAAAGGAATGTCTAATATCGTTTTCCACCATTGGAGGAGATGCATACCATGGCCGAAACACAGACAAATCGATAGAGGGAATGAAGGTGTCACAGTCAACATGATCCTCAATCTCAGTAATATGTATAGCAACACAATCTGGAGCATTAAGTGCTTCCCTGTATGAAGATTCATCTATAAGTATGGCGCAATTGCAAAGTTCCTGTACCGGACACCAAGAAATACATCACCTCAGTAACTGGCCACCTCCTATGACAAAAACATTCTCTATTGCTGAACAATAGCGAGACGACGCAAGCAACTCAAGTGCTGATGCCCTGCTTCCACATAAAACAACATCTTCAGACAATTTAGTCTCCAACCTCCCAGAGCGGGTCAATACGACATTCAACCGCCCAGGTAGAGGCCGAAACTGGAGAGGGATGCTCTCCCAAGTCTTCCTACCCATCAATACCGCGTTCTTCTTTCTCGGATCCGAGGTAGCAGATGTAAGCTCCCGGAAGAACTGGAGATCCGAAGGCAACTTCCATGGCAGCTTCCCATCCTTCCCGATGCCCATGTCGCGAGTCGCGGCCACGACAACTTGGTAACTTCTCATGCTCACGTCATGCACGTTTGCATCTCCATCACCACCAATTTCTCGAGCCACAACCGAATACTGCCAGCACGAGGACCCGCACTTGGCTACAACATTACGAAGCCCAAACCAATTCGAGGATCTTGACACGAAATTGGTGATAAAGAAGCCAACTTCACGAGAAAAAAGGAGAACCTGAAAGCAGAAAGCGCACGCTATGTGATCCTACAACTCCTTTACCAAACGAAAAGGACAATTTTGATTAAACACTCAATCCTACCGATAAATGGGTGGGAATTTTCAAGCCGTTTTCTGTGCTCCTGCTACAATCTAAATAGAGCGCATTTTCAAGTGCGAGTTCTTTACCATTTCACACCACAATGTTGCAGTAGTTCCCAGGAAATCAAAAGGTGCCCCCTACACTAATTACAAACATTGAGCTTGAACGTAAAGCGCGTAGTGACAATCAGGTGTCGGGCGACACCGACCGAAGGCACGATAGCGTCATTCAACTATAGAATTTCCACAACCCGGAACACATCGGCAAAAAGATTTCTACGCTCTGCTCCCAATTCCACAGCACTCTCTCTCTCTCTCTCTCTCTCTCTCTCTCTCTCTGTGTCCTCGGCAAGTGTAAACGCCAGCAACGGAGATCGTCAAGCTATGGATTTGTCACTAATTTCGCTAAACGACACACAACCCACGAACCGTTTTACACCCGCAAAAGAAGAAATGCAATCGCGCACGAGCGTCTCGAACGAGTGCCCAATGAACCGAGGGAATTAGAAGGAAAGGCAGGGATTACCATGGCAACGGAAGCGATGGGTACGAGGAAGGAAGGGAGACGAGATGGGTAGCCGCACGAGTCCTACTGTCTGATTCTGGGAAGCCGACTCGAGCCTCGGGGGAGCTTGAGAGAGGGAGCGAGGTTGCACGTGTGGCCGCAGCTGGACATGCTTCGAGTCTCTGCCAACGTTAAGGAAGTGAGCGACGTTCGGATTTTATTGACTTCGTGAAATTGTTGGAGGAGAGACCACATCCGTATTCCCATTTTCGTAAATATCGTTCGCATTTTATGTGCGAAACAGCGTATTCGGAAGACCAAATTGTCCCTCCTTGCGAGATCATTTTAGCATCTTGCTTGTGATTTGTGCAAGTTTGACTTTTGGTGGATGCGCGGATTTAGGATTTGAAGATTGATGGTTTTGAAAGAGGATTTGTTTGGAACAAGAACTTAGTAAATGAGTCCCTTTGCGATACTTCTCTTAGTCCTTACCCTGTTTGGGACTTAACTTTTAGTATCTAGTTAAACCTTCATTCTGAACATAAGATTTTCTAGCCTTAGTTTTTTATGCACGAGATCCTCATGAAGGCTGAGTGCAGAGCAGATTATTAGGATAATATGCTATAGAATCTCCAATATCATACAAAAATCTAAAGGAAAAAATGGAAAAATTAGCTTTGCATGGTTTGAACATATAAATACATGATTTTATTGCTATGCCTCGTAAGGAAAAGAAAAGGTAAGCAAGATTATGCGACCTTTTTTTAGCAACATACGGAAGCTTCCCAACCCCACCTTCTTCTTTCTTCTATATTTTCCACAATAGGTCACAAAAATCCAAATGGGAGGATTTTGAATGCAGATTCTTGCTGTGGTTTTTTAGTAGACTGATAAGGACTAGACATTATCTCAGATCAAGACACAAGTATAATTGATATAAATGTGTAAAGTGATCTTTTAAAGATAAAGCTCTAGTGTGAATTTGATATTATGATATGTAACTGATCATTGAGTTAAAAGTGACTAGTGAAATACCTTGTGTTTATCCCAAAAAAAAAAAAAAAAAAAAAAAAACAAAGTGATTAGGGAAATATGTTTTAGTAATTTTTCTATAGATTTAACAATAACTTACTCGACAAAAGTTTTGTAACTCGACCGGTTGTTGCCATATCCAGCATACCTAGGTCTTAGTCGAGATTTAGAAAGGAGACCGAGGGCATATTGAAACTAGAAAGCAAAAGTTCCTCCCTCTACACATCCATCGAAATCAAGGCAACTTCACCCAACCTAGAAGTAGGAGTGATTGCAAATCATCCTCGGACCAAGCAGATATATGGCAGCTGTATGCATTTGAATCCCATCTAAACCCATAGACGGCATGGTATGCTTTAACATCAACTCACATGCAAATCGAAAGACGACGAGTGTAATTGACAAACGGAGAACTCCACAGGGGAAATAAACCTAAGGCGGAATTTGACTGTAATACAATGTTAAACATTTCACGAGAGAACTCCCAATTATTTTATAAGTTTAAATCGCGATGTAAATGGAGACTATATGAATATTACATCCATATAAACCCCATAAACAATTCGCTCTTTGAACAGATTACCCATTTGGAAGTGGACTCAACACCAACCAGTATAAAGGAAGCAGATTCGACATCAACGGTCGAGAAGGAACCCCCTATTTTCTCCCAGTGCATGACTTCATTTCACGTTGCGTGATGGTGCCTACTTCAATGCCTTCACAAAGGTCCCGAGTCCCGACTCCGGGAAGATAGATCATCGAATACGGCACGTGTGAAGAGTTCAGAAATAGAAACAATGTAATCATATGACGGTACCTTTTATTGCAACGGGACTCGCAGGACAAGTTGTGTTTTCAGCGAAACAGATGAAAGGGGATGGATTCATCTAAATTCTATCTCAAGTTGTGAGTGCAAAACAAATGCGTACGTCCGGGACGTGCTCTACAATATAGTGATGGTATGGGCAGTTTCAAATGTTGATGGAGCAGCACTCAGGGAAATACAGAATGCTAGAGAGCGATAAATGGAGCTCTTATTCCAATACATGTGACAGAAAAAGTAAAAAAAAGGAGTGCTGATAGCGATATGAGCGTGAACAAACCCTCGCTGTAGTAGAGAATAGTGCGTATCTTGGTGTAACAACTGGAACAATAAGTGTCAAATCATCTCACGGTCGGCTAGGATGCCATCCATCTTAGGAGCGATCTCTTCCCCAGCATGATTTTTTCTGCATCGCATACAGAAAATGCGGTTAACCAAAATTGGTTGCCTTGAATTCTTGACAGACTGCAAATCAGTATTTCCATATTACTGCATACAAAATTATTGATCTAACCTGCGACTTTGCTGCTGATTGACTATCTATGTATGCAAGGAGTTCTTCTTGCCTCGCTAGCGCTTCGTACAACGCCTGCCAAGCAAGAGGGGTTACAAAAATTGCACTAAAATGTTGTCTGCAATGACACTGATCTAGCCTATAACCAAAAAAAAAAAAAAAAACACAAAGTTCGCCTGCTGATGAAGATTGAACATTACTCTCAAGCACAAATTCCAGGCTTTAGCAACAAAAAGTTTGGTTTTATGCCAATTAAAGATATTCTCAAATTGGTGGAAACAACTATTTTGCATTCACAATGGCTTGTATGTGAGCAAAATCTAAACCACATGTTATCATTCATGATCAAGCTGCATACCAACCTTTTTCGTAGTGATTAGCTCTGCTTCGAGAGCATCTACACGGCAAATAGCAGCATTCAGCAGCTCCTCTTTTTCATGAGGCATTGCACGTGGCTTTGCCTGAAGTATTTCTATCCTCTGCTCAAGTCTGCCCAGCCTCTTCCAGACTGATGATAGAAGTTCTATATTTGCATAGTTTAGTGCAGTAGAACGGTGACGCGACACTTCACTGGGTTTAACGCTGGAGCCGAGAATATCATGAGCATTACCCCACATGCTTTTGGGAAGTTTCTTAATCGCCCAGTATGGGACTGAACGGAAAAGAGTTAACAAGGCTAACAAGAAGGCCACGATCACAGCATAAACACGGGCATTTAACCCCTCCACAGTTCTATTTTCTGCTACCAGAGGATCCATCCCTGCAATATATTTCAAAGATTCTGATCATATGAATTCAGCAGGTATTAACTTCAGGCAGTGGGCACAGCGAGTTTATAAAATGGGGAGTCAGGATTGCAAGAATGGTCCTCTACTGCACCATATAGAATGTGCAGGGATCTGACAAATTTTAAGGACCAGACAGATCTAATTGCATTTTTACCTGTCATGGGCCTAGTGTTACTAGAATCTATTTTTCACCTACAAGTGAAACTAAAATACAAAAATGTCAATACTCTGAAGAAGGCAAATACCAAAAGCTTTCCCTTTTCTCTAACATTGTGCTCTTCAGTACGCTTGATATCACACTTCAAAAGAAACCGAAATGGGAACGAGGGAATTCGATATTCTTGAATAAGACAATACAATGTAATAAGGTTCTTCAATATCACTATTTTAGAAAAAGCAGAGGTCCAAGCATAACCAAGCAAACATGGTGAAGTGTAGTTGACCTGAAACTTGTTGTTCCTGAAGTGGCCCTTGCTTTTCACAAGCCGTATCCACAGCTTTGTCAATCATTGGCACATACTCATCATACACCACACCATGGCTAGCGTAGCTAGGCCTATTCATCATCTTTGCCTACATAAATGCCACAATGGATTGTTTGTAAGCACATTAAATTAGATAAACCTGGCAGTATGTTTAAGCCCATGTTAACATGTTTTTTAGGTGACACATCAAGGGTCTAAGGAAATCAATTTGACAGTCCAATATTTCCTCTCTACCCGCCATTCACTTTTTGCATTCTTTGAGAGATGACAGGCATAACAAATCACCATACTTTCTAGCCGTGAAGGTTAACTAGCTGGAGATGACCAATCTAGTCTAGGAGACAGATTATTTGATAAGTTCCACAAAGACCTAAGAGATAGACAACTACAACATGACAAGTTTCACCTGTCACAGTCCTCAAAAAATGTAAATCAAGTGACAAGTTTAATTGCCACATGCACATATAACATAAGTGATAAATGAACCCTACAAGACATGCTATACAGAACATATGGTCCACAATTAATGCAATTGATATCATGAAATATTTAAATTGAAAAAAAAAAAAAAACATCACCATGCACAGTCTTAGAAATACTTCAGAAATTGACTACAGTATCTATAACCATACTTGTGTGTGCACGGGCGCACATGTGAGAGAGAGAGAGAGAGAGCACCAGCCTCAGAACCTTACAAAATCAGCTGAAGACCAAAAGAATAGTAATGTTGCATTTATACGTTTCAACCAGCCCTATCCTGGTGCTGAAACATTTAAGGTATTTCTTAGTTACACTGTGTGCACACAATGAAGTTGAGGATAGTTTTAAACCACTAAGCATTCTACTGTTTTTCAACACAACAAATCACAGTGGTGTTCGACTCTATAAAGTGAACACAACACAAAAAACCGCAAAACAGAGTTCATGTCCTTTCCTGAAAAGATACTGCCATTTGTTGAAATCTCTAGCCCAAGATCAGAAAGGCTACAACAGAAATTTTCTGTTGGATGAATCGATAAGACTATTGACATAGGTTTCCTTCTTCTTTGTATTACTCCATTTCATAACTAATTCAAAGCTGAAGGAGAAGACCAAGGCTATGTGCATTTCTCCAATGAAAGAGATCATTTGACCAAAGCAAATCCTTTTATTCAAGGAAAATTTAATTCAACAGTTTTTTATTAACCTTAATTGTTCTAAAGCTTACAATTGCATTTTTTGCATAAATTCATAGTTTTTTCTTAACAATTGCAGTAGTATACAGAGGATGCATAGTCAGTGTGCACACTATATAGTACAAAGTATGAACTTTGACAACACAGAATGCAGAGGATCATTATTACCACATTGCAGGACAAAAAGAAAAGCATTTTTTTTTCCTTGTTAAATATGAGATTATGATTGTGTTATCTTTTAAATTAGAATCAAGCAGTAAAACTTGCATCAAATTATAACTCCCAAGTCAAAAATGAATAGCCCTTCATTCTTCCATAAAATTTCTGTTCGTCAACTCCTTTCTCATATTTCTTTTCTGGGCATCACTTGTTTAATACTTACTTCTTCACAGACCGGGGTCAATATTGGAAGTACATAGCTCCTGGTTGCTACAGGAGAAACAATTTCTTCCACTTCAGAGCCTGACTCGGCTGTAGATGTATCACTCGTTTTAATCTGCATCCAAGGGTCATTCAAAATTGTTAAAATCAATATTGATACTTAATCCTGATCTTGCCATGGAGAAACAAAACATCCAGTTCAGAGGTGCATTATGATACAGTTTCAGTAAACCAAACCATTGGATGAGTTGGTTTATGACAGGCAACAATTCTGCCGTTGCAGCTTGAAACGGTCACAATTTGTCTAGAACACTGTGCTTCACCTTTAAGAACCATCTACACATATATTGCAAATAAATTTTCCTGTTAAATCCATCAATCTGACAAGATGACAATTTTAAACTCTATGTCAAATGCAGAAAATATCACTCTATGACCTTGGAAATGCTGGGATCTTTCCAGGGGCCCTTGTCAGACCTGAGGCAACCCCCCTCCGCAGCACAAGTGCAGCTACCACCAAGAAATTCTGGTAGTTCACTGAAGAAATTTGCAAAGTTAAGAAAACTCCAAGGTCAGGATGAATAAATTTTACAAAAGCAATGATAGTTGGCATTCTGTCAAAATTTGTATGGACGCACCTATCCAAGAAAAAAGCGAGAAAATTGAAAGAAGCAGGAGAGTTTCAATTACCTAGCATCAATTATTTCCAATAGTTTGGTTTGGTACTTGTTGTTGAGAACCTAAGGAAAAATTCCAAGTGAGTGCATCTGAAAATGACATTCACAGACCCTGCATAGTTCTTTGAAGGGCGTGAAGGAAAAATATCAACAAACAGAAACATACATGTATCTTGTTTGTAGTTTTGGGATCAAGAAAAGACTTCACTGTGCTCCAGATAAGCTTGAAACCAGGACCAGCATTAATGATGAACATTCTGGAAAGTGTCTGAAATATGTGATATAATTATGTAAGACAATAAGATAATAAAGACCAAAGTTGAAATGTTAAATGACAATGTCTGTAAGACAAAAAATGACAATTTCATTTCCTTGAAACATACTTCAGGATAATTGTCACTATCAATCTTCTGCAGCCGCATGATAAGTTCTCGAGCAGGTTTGGTCAGATTCTTAAAGCCCTGTAATCACAATTAGCCAAAAGAATATGTTTTTTGACAAATGAAGACGGTTCGCCACAATATTTTAACAATAGAACTTGAAATACCCTATCCAGCAACATACCACTCCTTGCACATCCAATATAGTTGTATTTGAATCAATATGTCTCTTAGCAGCAATTGAACAAGCTGGAAACTTGATCACAAAGCTCTTTTCGAACTCCTGAACATGGTATTTGATATATCTATCCATGGTAGTTACTTGCATTAGTTTGTTAACATCAACTTTTCCCAGACTTTCAATATAAACAGGTCTTCCCTCCTTGTCAACTCCATGATAACCCTGAGGATAGTACTTTAGGACTTCGTTTATCTCAGTGAAACTGAACTCCTGAAAAGATGCAGGGACATTCTTAGTGTCTTCAACTCAGTAGCACCACCAAGCAAGAAAAAAACAGCACGCAAAACTGCGGCTTAGCCTTATGAATTTCCTCTTTTGGGCATGATTTTAAAAAATTAACATTACAAGAATTTCATTCTTGAAAAACAAGAGATATCATAAGAAAGACAAGTCCATAATACCTCGAGAATGGTGTCTGTGCCAAACTCTTTCCTCCATTTGATCATGTCTGCCCACATGCATTTTGCCTTCTCAACATCAAATTTCCTTGCTTTCAAGAATCTGAGAAACAAAACAGATGGCTTGAGAAGTTCTAAGGCGGCAACACCAACAGTACATCATCTATTGTTCAATCAAAAAATAAATAAATGGAGCTGATGGGAGAAGATCAACAAGGATGTGAGCAAGCAAAATGCAATCCACTGTACACAAAAAAAAAAAATTCGAAGAAAATGTAGAGAACGAGAGAATGTGACCAAACTGAATAACCAACCAATTAAAAGCTAGTTCACAAGAGAGCCAAACTGGAGCAACAAATGCCGAGCATGCAAGTTGTGAAAGTGAAAACTCCAATGTAAAATTGTCAACATCAATAAAGAACAACGGAACTTTAACACAACAAGATTTCCACAAACTATCGTGGATAATGATGGGAGGAAGGAATTCCCATAAGTACAAATCCATAAGCAAAGGGCTGCAAGTGATAGTTCTGACAGCAGAGAAAGGTTGTCCCAGATTTCGAGATCATAAATCAAAAAAGAATAGCCTGCGGCAAAAAATCATATAAATGCCCTTCTTACGAAAACCTTTATCTTTTTGAAATTTTGCAGTCTCTGGAAAAGAAAAGGAAACTCTTAGACAGATTGTATTGGCAATCTCATCTCTTCAATGTAAATGACTGAGGGATGGCTCTTATTTAGAATTCCAATAATAACAAATGCTTTCTTGCATTGGGTACTTCAAACACATCAAAGCACAAACTTTTCAAGCATAGAATGTGGAGATGAAATAAATGCTTGTCTAATGAGCAGCATTAGCGTTTCAAAAAAAATATTTTTTTTTTGGTAAATGCGTTTCAAAATTTTTAATCACTGCATTTGAAAAAAAAAACAAAACAAAAAACAAAAAAACAAAGTCATTTGCTCATTGATCCACTTCCATAACAGTAGTCAAGCATAAACAAAGCATGAAAGACAGCCAACAAAGTGCAGGGTGACCCAAAGCACTCAGTTTTCATTCTGTTAAAAAGCAAAAACTCATCAACAATCTTCAGATGTAAACTCCACTGAAATCTGAACGTGCCTCAAAGGGAAAAGCAGCAGGAACAATAAGGAGGAGAAGGACAGATGCTTCCACTTTGACATGCCCATATGAAAAAAATGCAATCCAGTAAATCAGTCCTCTCTCGCGGATTAGTGTGACGAAGCTTGTACATGCGCACAAATGCACACATGAGAAAGAGTGAGGAATTTCACCTCAAGAGCATATGATAGTCGTCGTGTCTTGAAGGTAGCAATTCATCAGAAATAAGTGCCCTCCGAAATGCATCTACAGCCCTTAACTCCTCTACATCACGAACATCCTCAATTGAAACAGAACTAAGGCGAGGATCACTTTTCCTGCGGCCTTTCTTTTTCAGAGAGCGTCTGATTTTACTAGATGCGTTGATCGCTTTCTTCTTCAGATTACCAATCTTTGTCCTGCGGTCATCCTCTGAAGTCTCGAAATCGGACTTCCTTTCCCTTCTTTCATCATGACCAGAGGGACCCTCAGAGCCTTCAACATTTAAAGGTTCAGTCAAGTTCAAACTCAAGCTGATCAAGAAACACACTGAATAGACTATACCGATTGCTTCCATATGTCAAGAGATCACGATACATCAAAGCATCAAGTCCCGGATTCATCAAATCACAAGATGGTCAAAGAAGAACAAGATACTACACCGAAGCAAACCCATCATCTGTGCTACCAGTGTGCTGTGAGAAAATTAGCACACACATTATCTTTTACTCTATATCCATAAGAACGAAAGTTTCAAAACTCCGGCAAAGAGATTACCTCATGCACCTAACATGTCCACATTTCACTCGGCAAGGAAACAGAGGAGACTGTGAATGAATTCATCAATCCTTATAGAAAGACGATCTATGGAGAACCGAAAGGCAATCATACCATAGAAAACGGCATCCACATTAGTTGACTCATTCTACCTTCAATTTAAAAAGTGGATTTTCAAACTTCACTAAAAAATTCGAACGTATCACAAAAAAAAAAAAAAAAAAAAAAAAAATTGCAAGAGGAAGAAAATCAGAAGACCGCATTCTCATGAGCAGATAAATTCATGCGCCTGTGGCAACTTCGTGATAAATTCTGTTGGCGTACTCAACGGTGCAAACGAAATCAGATCATAAAGGCGCAATGCCGTCGGACTCGAAGCCTCGTCGATTCATCCGAGATATCAGAAAAACCGCGAGAACAAAGTAAACGAAAAAGAAAAGGGACAGCAATGCCGATGAAACAGTAGAGCGAAGCGGAGGCGGATAATTGCGAAACGAGCGGCGAAGAGACGAAGGAGTAGTAGACTCACACGTTTGCGCGGCCTGATCGACCGGATGAGACATGGATCGCGCAGTCCCCCACCCGCGAGCTCCTCGACGACGACGACGACGGCGAGAGAAGCGACCGGTCGGAATACAACGACGCGGAGCCAATTCCGAGGCGGCGAGGCGCTGGGATTCAACGGCGACTCCACTTCCCCCTCGAAAGACGAACCGACGCTCCCGCGACAACGGCTGGGATCAGGCGTTGCATGCGCCGCGGGGGTGGTGAAGAAGAAGATGAAGTCAAGACCGTAGTGTAACGCCAAAGCGAAAAGCTCAACCGACGAGGAGAGAGAAATAGAGAGAGAGAGAGAGAGAGAGAGAGAGAGGGAAGAAGAAACGCAGAGGGGCGTACGTTGCGGGAGTGGTGCGACGTTGAGAGCGAGAGCGAAGGAGATGATGGCGATGGCGGATTGGCGTTGATGATGAATCGAGTCGAGGGCGATTTCCAGCGCTCGCGTGCTTTGGCGGGAGGACTGTGCCCACTGATTTTGTCGCCCCCCCCCAAAAAAAATAAATAAATAAAAATAGATAAATAAAAGGGGAATTGGGGATAAAGGAAAATAGAACAGATTTACTTACCATTTGAGATGGAAAGAAGAGGAGATAAAGTAATTAAACACCAAAAAGTTGACTTACATTAAAAAAAAAGGGGTTAATATCTTAGAAAAATCCATAACTTGTATAATTGTGACAAAGTTACCTCAAACCAATACACTAATAACAAATTTATCCATCATTAGTTTTCTTTAAATTTTACGTCAAATTAGTGAGTTAAATAACACGTAGAAACCAATAAGTGTATCATTTTTAGATTTTTCCCTTCGTTTGTGACAATTGTTAATTTGTGATTTTTCATGATGTTCTTCCAATTTGATAGAGGGTAAATTTATCACAAGTATATCAATTTTTGATTTTTTTTATCAAAAATTAATTTGAGAGTAAATTTATTACAAATATATTAATTTGAGATTTTTTATAATATTGTATCTCTCCCCCCTTAAAGAAGTTTGACTTGCATGGCAGATTTCATAGTCGGAAGTTTTCGGATTATTAGGTTGATTATATCACGATGGAATCCGGAAATTTGAGGAAGGTAGCGGGAAAACAAGGAGAGCAATGATGATCGGAATGGAACTTTGAGTGAGAAGTGAAGGTCAACGTAAAACTGAGTGGCAAGAAGACCAAGAAACGACTTCCTACCTAAACCAAACCCACCCCCCAACTAACCCAAGTCCCCAAAATAGAAAAAAAAAAAAAAAAAAATCATCGGTGGGCTCCGAGTGCGTACAAGCCCAGTAAATCTCGAGTGCTAAATCGCATGAGTTCCCACAGCTCCGATGAGAAGAGAAACAAGATCCGATTCGTGTCGACGGGACATCGACATTATCTATGAGCAATGGGAACCGCCGCTCCTTAACGTGAGTATTATTGATAGATGTATTGTAATATCGTTCAATTTCATATAAAAATTTTCGGTCGAATGAAAAAAAGAACAAAAAGGAGAGACAGACCTTTACTTGAAGGACAGAAAATGTTAATTGTTAACTCTTTCATTCAAAGAAAGCTTATTTGGGATCCGATGTGACCAATGACGATGAAGTTGCATGTCTGTTGAGCCAAATGATGCCATTTTGCTTATCTTACAAGGGATTATTTACTCGATTTGCTTTGAATCTATGATTTCCGCCCCTTGTTTTGATTGGCACAAAGAACCCTACTTCGCAAGAGTGAAACATCGATCCAACTTCCTGATCTGCTCAAACTCTAAAAATTAGCTCAAATCTGATGACATGATATCTAATTTACGAACGGTTTGAAGTAAAATCCTACTCATCGAATCTGCAAACTCGATGTAGGGGCTAAATCTTTTTATCTAAATTTGTCTGAAAATATTGACAAAAACCCTATTGAAAAAAACTTCTCTATTGTCTTTACCAAAAAAAAAAAAAAAAAAACTTCTCTATTGTTTTAAAAATATACGGTTTTAACCACGACTCTACTTTTTGTTTAAAAGCTCGACGTTGGTCTGACTTAGTTAGGGTGTCCATTGCTCACTCCACCATCATTAACCACGGTAGCTGCCACATAAGGATTTTTTTTAAAGAAGATAATGATAAAAAATTGTTTGTTTTTAAGTAAAAATTTGTGCTTTTTTCTTACCTAAAAGAAGTTTGTGTTTTTTTTTTTTTTTTTTTTGGGAAAAGTGAAGTTATTTTAATCCAAGAATATAAACTCGTAAGTATTTTTGGCTCTCAAGAAAGAAAAATGCATTTGTTTTTTTCTATTGTTCCAAAAACAGGATTATTTTAATCCTGAAGGCTAACTCTCTGTTTGTGTCAAGTAGGATAGGCAAAGGTACTCGAGTAAAGAGTGAAAGGTAGACCACCTGGATATTCATGAGTTAGCTGAAATTAATCGTCTCCAAGATCCACGGGAAAACAACTTTTTCCAACAAAAAAAAGAAAATCACAAAAATTCTAAGCCGATACACTTAAAAGAAATTTACCATAAATTATTTTTTAACCATTAAAAGTCCTAAATTAATATATTTATGATAAATTTACTTTTTATTAATTTATATTAAATTAAATTAATACTATGAAAATCACATATTGATATATACAATTGTGATTATCGATACATACACTTTTGATAAACGAATAATAAAACCTCAAACTGATACCCAAATCAATTGCTAGATAAACCTAATAAATTGATGTTAAAATTTAATGAAAACTAATGAAGGACAAATTTATCATGAAAATACCAATATGGAATTATTGTAATAAAAAAAATTGATTTAGCTATCATAGTAGTACCATTTTGAAATTTTTCATGGTATTTACTCAAAATGACATTAGTCTACCTATTCATAAAGAAAAAAGATTTCCCATTTTTAATGACTTTTACCTAATGAATCATAACTTTCCTCTGGCATACCTACTTTGTTCCGTACTATAGTTTCTAATATTCCAAGAGAAATTTCTTATATATTACTGTTGATAAAATATCTGGCCAATCGTAAAACTTACGTGAAAAACAAGCTAAATTTTTGCAGCCTACGTGCCAGCGATTGGACAAAAATTGCAATTTTGTAGAAAGCAAATCTGTTGGATCACCTTTTATTGTCTCGCTTTTTATCCAACAATGCCGAACCGGCCCCATAAAGACGGACCATATAATTTCCAACGGCCCTGGAGCTCCGCAGCAAAGCGACAATCAATCAAAGCCTCTCTAGGCCCTCCCGATCATCATCATGTAATTTTCAATGATGCTCCACTTCGCCAACAACTCAACATGCACCCCCATAAACAAAACTTGCGATCCACGCTCGACGAATGCGGTCCAAATGTCAGGCCGGAACCGATCGACCCCATCATTCAGACAGCAGTAACATGTCGGCATTCTGGGATGAACAATGCCTCTTCACAAAGAGTATCGGGAAATCGAAATGCAGACAGATAAATGGATTTCAAGCCTGGATTATCGACTTCAATAGACCACTTTCGCATTTACCGTAGCATTAACAGTTGGGGAGTTCGTCTCTATACATATATTCACAGACATAGTTACATACAGAGAAGGCAGGGGGAGCGGACACGATGGATCACTCGAAATGGCGTCCTCATCGGATTCGAATAATGTCTATGTACAGTTCGAGCTCATGGCTACATCTGGAACAAAAACAAACAAGTTCTCCGTTAACATGAGAAGAAAAAAGGATGGGGGAGGAGAGGAGGAAAAGGAAAAAAGGAGGGTGGACGAGGGAGGAGTTAAGGGTAGTATGATACAAAAACCTTTACCTGTCATGTGAAGTTTCTTTTAGCCCGCAGCTGGCTTAGTTTGTCCCTCCATTGAGCTGCCACAGAACAAAGGATCACCACAAAACCCATTCACCAAAGACTAGAGAAAAAAAGAACATGCATTCTCCTGAGTTCACTTCACAAGCAGTTGATGCGTGAATATCCACAGTACTTTTCTCCGATTAAGATGTTATTTCAAAAGATTTGTGAAAAAGAAAATTTTCCTAATCTTAGCCGAATTTATTAGGTGTATGCTGACCAAAACCAAAGCAAGTAAGCCCAGGCAGGGACCACACGGTCCACACCCATAAATAATAACAAAGAATTTAAAGATTCAATGCATTGAACGGAAAGGATTGGAGTCCACAAGTGAAAGCTTCCAGTTTGGGAATACATGCATTAGGTAAATATAAATGAATAGACAAACAGACCACAGTGACCAACTTTATGTAGAGGAATAAGACTGATACCCGCACTCATTTAGATCCTGCTCCAAGAAGGGGAAAAAAAGAATAATTTAGAAAGCGAGACATACCAGCATCTCTGTAGCGCTCCTCCACTGCAGCTATGAGCATGTTGCGCACCAGATCAAACTCTTTCGTTTCAATGCATGGCTGACCACTGGGCCTGAAAGCAATGAAGTCTTAATTTCGTCTTTCATTAATGTTCACTAAAACACAGCTTAAAGTACAACTGTTTCAAACAAACTGTAAACATAACAATGCTCCACAAGAAGATATCACATCTGTTCACACATCCAGCACACAAAACATAAGCACTCTACTAGATGCTCTCAATTCCATAAGTACTGACATTAGCAAACCACACAAGCTTATTAGACAAACCTATCAAGTTCTGTGAACAACCACCCATCTGATCCAGGGGTCTGTGCCGAAAGCTTGCCAGACTCAATAACTTTCATTCCATCACTGTAAGCCAAATATTTGTTCACTTGTATTGGCACCTGCCAACAACCAGAAGCGACACCTTCACTCAAGGAGACATAAAAAGAGCAAATTGCAGGACAACTCCTATCTACTATCCTCGTCCATCCGCTTCACCGTTCATCAGCAATGCTTCTTGGAATGTCTATCTCATAATGATGGAATCAGTTAATTAACTTCAAGATCAAGATGTACTGAAAGACCTAAAAAATACAGATTCTATTCTTCTTTTTATTGAATTGTATACTGAATTCACTACTCAGTCTCCGGCGCAGGAACAGAATACTTAAGATGAGATGCAATTGATTGATTTTTAGATCTTGCATTCTGTCCTTAAGTCGATATTGTGAAGTGGGCCATTTATTAAACAGAGGTCATCTAGTTACACAAAACTTTACTTTCATCCTGTTATTCACCTTCACAGCCAAAACCTCAACTTTCAAATTATGCACCCATAATAATTAAATCATAAATTGTCACTCCTGAGTACCTTGCATCTTACTGCAATGTTGATGGCATCTGAAGGTCGGAGATCAAAGCTGACAAATTCTGATTTGTTGCCCATCTGTGATCAATAAAGGATTAAGCTCATTCATCAAGAAAAACTCTACTTCAAGATTACAATAAAAATCTACTTAAATATCACCCTCTTTTACAAGAGGCAAATCAATTTCTGACATCTGTATAAATCACAAAGACTTCTGGTAATTTATCCTCCTCCTCATAAGCATATGTATGCTACCCGTTTAAAAGACCAATATAAACAGCTTAAATGTATTAAGACTACATCTAGATGTCTGCATAACATGCAATAAATCCAGACTATATTTTTTCTTCAGAAAAAGAAAGACAAATTCAAGTAAAAGTATCCAACCTTTGTAAGATACAACTGAGCAAAATATGCCTCATGAACTCTCTTAGTGACCCTGACAAGTCTGACCTGCAGGAACCACGGTTATGACAATGCAAAAGAGCATTATTCTGAACAAAAACCAGATAAAGCATAAACTTACTTCATAACCCATCTTGTCAATCATTTCCTTAACCACTTGATATAAAGTTGGTCTAGCCTGGAACAAAAAGCAAAGAGGATTGTTTCATTCTCAAACCAACAGAATCCATCATTCTACTACAAAGTGCAGAAAACAAACAATTGAAAGAAAAAAAACATAATGACATACAATTTGAACATTCCGCACAGCAGCCATGAGAAGAACACTTGGCATCTCCACTGCAGTCAAAAGGGAAGAAAGGCATTAAATAAGGATGGGGCATTAAAAAAGGATGGGAACATTCCGTAGGGCAGCCAGGGGAACTCTCAATGATACTCATGCAACAATGAGCTCATCTTAAAAAAATAAAGAAAGAAAAACACATACAAACGATTATAGGGAGGAGGAGACCGGTCCCATCTTCCATCTTTAGGACAATAGCAGGATGCGGAGCATAATCGGGCAGATGTCCCCCTTGAGGATTGTTATGAACACATCTTAAGTGCCTCCCATCCCTCATTTTAATCGTGAAACCTTCTGCCCCACTCTTCACCTCAACTATACACAACGAATGAGGTATACAAATATCAACAATCTAGACTATGAATAGCAAGTATTTTACTTCAACTAGGGTAGAGAATTACTTGAGGAAAGAACTTACACATTCCTATAAAATCAGGAAACCATATCTAAGTAAAGAGGCTTACATTCCCCATGGAAATTGCTTGAAACTCAAAGCTTCAATCTATTTCAGCAATCAATCCAAAAAAAGTTCACACTATTCTTCCATCAGTGGTTCGAACCCCATTCTCAAAATCTTTAATTCCAGAAGTTAATAAAACCATGCTACGTTTCAAAAGAGTATCAGGTACAAAAAAAATTTTGGACCTAGTGTGAATGAATGATGTCAAAAGTGTAATGGGTGCTACTGTAAAATTTATGAAATCTTTTATCAAAGGCTTGCTCAGTTGGAAAATGCAGCCTGCCTCAAGGAATGCGGTAGACCTAGCTTTGAACTGTACTAAACCCTCTACCCCTTTTACAAAAAGATGCATATCTTCTATTTGCACCTTGTCGCTAACATTAGGCACATGAATTAATTATGCTAATCATGAAAGCAATAACACTTTTATATCAAAGCATTAACCAGACTGCGGCTATGACTGCATTGCAATTCAAATTCGAAGTACCAAACTTTCAGTTTTTGGTAGTACCTAAACTAGGTCACAATAATAAGATAACATAGAAAGAATCTATCTCACATAAAAAAATATAAGCTTTTGACAAGCATGTGATTTAACACTGTTGTCACTAAACACATATTTACAAATTTAATCAACAGCCCAAGAGGAGAAACCTAAGCACGGACCATGGTCTCCCTTTTCAGCCAAGGATGAATGCCAAAGTGAATGTCATTAAATTGACCGAAATCAACTGCACATTGATGCATGAGATTGTTTTAGTTGTCTTTGAGGCTGTTTTGTTGCCCTGTCTTCCTTTGTTTTCAATGTTCTGTGAAAAAGGGTGTGGTGTGTTGTGATATTCTCATGTAATGGGATTTGTCAACCCATGATTTACCCTGGTTGAGCAAACAAATAGCAACTTAACTACCAGAAAAAAAGAAAAAAAACTACCGGCTAGAAATCATAAATGAATTTTAAGAGGACCGAGAAGCAACCAGATGATCAAAACATCTGGATTCCATACCAGCTTCAACAATACTGGAATTGACATAGTCTTCATCATTTTCATTGAAGTTCTCTGCAGTGCTTCCATTACCGTCCGAGGACGAACTGAAGCTGCACCGTGGCGCCCTGTCTCTTCGAGCAATTGATAGGCGAGTAACAGTTGCAGCTTTGGTTTTAGCTCTAAAAGATCCCCTGCATCCCCAAATTTCGCTTCTAAGAAGCTTAGGCTTTGTAAACGGGGCAGTCACAGGGACAGTGTAGGCACCAGCTTGCTTCGCACGGACGGTGGGACAAATAACAGGTCCTTGTAATGACCCCATGCCTCCTCTACCAAAGTCTATGGAGTAACAACATTGATGGAGAAACAGAATCACAATAAGTTCAAAAGAGGACATAAAACAGGAAGTAGGGGGAAAAAGAGTTGGTGGCACAAACTAAACATACGTTTGTTTCACGAAAAATTCAAAATTTGAAAAACATTTTCCCAAAATGATCATTTGCATCGCTTAGAAAAATATTCTCTCGCTATCGAAAATAGTTGGTCCTAAATTATTGCCAATAATACAAATATTTTCCGTCGACTAATTTTTCTACGCGACATGACCAATTATTTTTCGAAAAATGTTTTCTCAATTTTGAGTTTTCCATACAACAAAGGCATTTTCAAAAGGGTTCCGAACTGAATTCGACTTCCGAGTGATCTTGAATTGCTACGACAAAAATGCTTCCATGGCAAGCATATTCGACACAACCCAATTGGACGCGCGTAAAATTACCTAAAAATAAAAAAGAAAATTTTCTTTTTTCGGTCATCAGATGTTTCGCCATTCGCAACTCCCAACCAAAAACAGCGACTCCTACTCGAACTGCAACATACACGAAACTCCAATCTCTACAGTACACCCAGTCGCCATTCGCAAAACGATTCAAAACAAGTTCAAACGCTTTCAGCTCGAGCCTCGAACATCGCGAGTGAATCGTCCAAAGCCCTAGCCCATCATCCACACCCAGTGCTTTCGATACAATGAACAAAGACCCATCTAAACGCACCTCGAGCGAGGAACCAGTCGCCGATGCCGAATCCCGCCTCCGATCGCCGGACCGGAAAGCCGCCCGAAACCCAACCCAAGATTCCGCCCGCGGGCAGGTGGCGTGCGCGTGCAAGTCAGACTGGAATTAGGTCCAAAGCGAGAGGCAACTCCAAGAGCAACAAGGATCGAAACAAGCAAACGGAAGAGAGAGAGAGAGAGTGGAAGAAGGGAATGAAGAGAAAGGAATCGAAGGACCGACAAGCAGAAGGAAGGATCAGATAAAATTGGCCGATAGAGAGAGAAAGAGATGAAGAGATAGAGAGAGAGAGAGAGAGAGGATAAGAGATTCTTTCTTCTGTCTGTAGAGAGAGAAAGAGAGGGAGACGATAATTATTAAACGGCGTTCTACTCAGGAATTAAATTATATACGAAGATCGTTTTTAATTTTATCCAATAATGTTATATACCGATTTACGATTGTAGCCTCGGTGCAGGGCTCTTATTACTGACTGGATTTTCTTAAAAACTACCAAGTCGTGAGGAGTTGATTCGAAAAATGATGCGCCCGAGCCAGTGACGCGACGGAATTTGAATTGATATAATTATACGGCTTACTTTCTCAAATACCGTTCATTCGGCACTCCATCGCATGCTTGATGTATTGATTTTTATCGATGAATAAATTAATAATATTATAGGATCAATGGTGGATTTCAAAAGAACTCTTTTATATTATTTTAAATTGAGTCAAAGAGAAAAGGCATTCTCAATAGCACGTTGTACTTTTTTTTTTTGGTCGAAATTGACGTCATGCCTTACTCGGTCTAATATTGACTTCAAAATTATCTATGTTGAAAAGGTCTCCTGTAAGTATCGAGAGATCTTATAAATGGATTTTTAATAAATCACATGGGACGCAAAGCACCTTCCCTCCTTTTCTCGACACAAAGTTTTTATTCCCAATGAATTGAAATTTTATTCACAATGAACATAGAAGAGCATCTCTATAATGACTAAATAGGGCCGACAAAGTGGAAATGAAGAGAAAAAGCTCATCTAGCTAATGTTGTTTTCACTATAATTAATCTCATGGGCTAGAAAGAGTTGGATTAGAGTGTATACAAATTAGGCGCTTAACATTGGTTTAGTTTATAAATGAAAATACTTTCATATTCAAGTCACTCATCAAGACATCGACCTTACATTGGAGTCACATTTTGTGGGGTTGGTGATAACCCAATTTTCTCTCATCATTATTATAAAAAAAAAAAAGAGGGATGAAGTGCATTGAAGTCTTGAAATTTGTCAAAAAATACAATTAAGTTCTAAAATTTTCAAAAATGCAATTAAGTCCTAAAATTTATCACAAAGTGTAATTAAATCCTAAAATTTTCAAAAAATACAATCAAGTCATAAAACTTAAGTCATTCAATTAATTACACTTTTTGAAAATTTTAGGATTTGATTGCACTTTTGAAATATATTTTAAGACTTTATTAAACATTTTGAAAGTTTTAAGACTTGATTGAACTTACGTGACAAGTTTTAGAATTTAATTGCATTTTTTTGAAAATTTTAAACTTTAATTACATTTTATAATAAGTTTTAAGACTTCTAATGAACTTATAAAAAAAAAAGAAATCGGTGGAATTTATAAAAATGAGTAAGTTGCGTATCATCTTTTAGAATACTTCCATATGGTGGAAATCAAAGTAAGTAAAAAAAAAAAAAAAAAAATGAAGCAAAGACCAAAAAAATAATTACGAATGAGGGAGGGGGGCAGTTCCGACATTATGCCCTGAAAAATAACGACAACGGGAGCGGATTTGGACAATTGAGCCCTTCCGTAGGACGACGTCATCGTTGGATGTTTTGCCTCGCCGGCGGCCGAAAATTTCGAGATTCGTAGATGCGAGCCACGTGGCTCCTTGTTGCCATTGTGATCTGGATAGGGATTCCCTCTGGCCAAAAAAATATCTTCTTCTCTTTTTCTGTATTCTTTCTCCAACTGGCGACCTCCGATTTTATTCAATCAAAATAAGAAAAAAATTTGAAAGAAGATTTAATAATGATATAATTGCCTTTTCCTCAAGCAATTATCAACATACAACCACTTAAGACAATAAAATTCCTCCGTGCAATGTAGTTTTAAATTTTACTAAATTATGTAAATATCATTCCATCTTAATTTTTAGAAGCATGCTAACTCAAGTATCGTGAACACGTGATATCTTTTCAATGGCGCAAACCAGAGTGAATCACAATGGGTCAGCTCTCCATCCGCATTCCAGCTATCACCAAGGAAAAATGCCTTCCCAAATGAAGAACTCTAGGCTCATAAGAGTTAATCTTGTGTTAATCGTCAGTTGCTTTATATTCAATTTTGCTTTTGGATTCATTCGTGACGGATCAAATGTGCACTATTCACTAATGTTGCAAAAAGCTATTATCAGATCAATGATTTGGCTATACCTTATGCACTAAAACATCAGCCAAACTTGCAATTCGTGCAGAAGAGACCATTTTCTGGCAAGTTCATCGTTCACTTCAAAGGTCGAAAACAATGAGCAAAACGGCCGATTCGGCCTCTTTCGTGTTTTGGGCCTAAACCCACCAAGCCTAGTGAAAGGCTTAATTGTTTGAGTTTAGGCCCAAAGGGGTACTTTTTTGCTTCCTCACTAAAATTTAGAATATTAGTTAAATCCCAGAAAGATATGAAAATGTAAAGTCAATTCAATCATACCCATGTTTATACTCCACCTTTTAAGCTTTGACCTCGAAAGGATAAATGGAAAGAAGAAAACATCTAAGGCCACCATTGCTTAAAGTAGACTGTACATTTATTATGTCGGAAGCAAATGTGACCGTATTCATAAACTTAACAACCTTTTGCTTTTGTAAACAATAAAATATATTTCTGATTCTTGAAATTCTATCTATTATGATTTGCGGCACATGCTGCGTAGCATAAACTTTTCTCTTATGGTACATAAATAAATAAAGATTAAATTCATAATCAAAAGTGAGTACAATAAGATATTCTGATCTAAAACCTAGATGGCATTCAATTCCAAAATAGATTCTAGATCATAAAAATCCATGGAGGACATGTCGATGTCACATGCATGTGATTTTCCTCTATTTGGGTCAGATGTACTATGGACATTGGATAACATAAGAGAACAAATAGCCAGAAAAGAAAATAAAATAAAAGAAAAAACATGACGAAGAAGAATCAAGCGAAGGTGGTTGATGTAGAAGAAAGCAAGCAACTTAAAATCTCACATTAAGTCCTGAAATTTTTAATTGGTTTGATCGAATCAATGATTTTTTAGAAAAGCATAATGCATTCATTTTGATGAGCGGTATCTAAAATTGTCTAAATGGCACTAAAAAATTGTCTACATGAAGAGTTGCATTTTTGATGTAAGTGTAGGATTTAAATTGTGATTCTTAATATGAGTGAACACTTCATTAAAACTAAACCCGGTTGCAGTTTGTACATGAGATTTATGACTTTTGATGTAATTTTTTCAATTGAGGAGTGATAGTTTGAGAATCATCTTTATCATTAGGAGCATCCCAATGATAGCTGGTTAGTAATGTCAATGCTTGACATCGGGGGAAAAATGTGCTAATGCTTTGATATAAATGAATGGGAAATGTCCTAAGTAGTTTTTATTTTACTCGAAATTCACAATTAAAACTGAACTAATTTTTGGTGAAAATGATCCCAATGCTTTTTAGACTTGTTCACTATTAGACTATGCTTGTTTCTTAAAAAATAAATGATTTAAAATTATTTTCTGAAATATAATCATTTATTTCGCTGAAAATAATTAGTCAATTGAAAAATATTTTTATTATCGGCAACAATTTATATATAAACATTTTCCTGGACTTTCACTTATTTAGTTTTGCACGCGATATAATCGATCATTTTTAAGAAAGATTTTCAAAACCATTTATTTTCTATTAAACAAATGAAGTTTGTCATTTTGTCCAAATGTTGTGTCAATGGATTACTCTTGGAAAATATAGTTTGAGTAATTATAGCATAGTCTGATGGCGCAAAAGAATTAGACAAATGACTCTATGCACCATTGATTACAAAAAGTTGGTAGCATAATCCTTAAATCAACGGCGGACGAGATCGTTTCTGTTATTTTTTCCTTATACAGAAGGCGTATGATATGTTTTTCCATTTAGTTTTAGTTGCAGACTGCGCATCCGAGTTGTATTTATTCCCATTGCCTTATATAATTAGCTAGAGTGCCAAATTTGGAATGGATAAATAAATGACATGCAATTTCACAGGCCCACCAATCGGCCAAATAAGACAGTGGCTAGCGCAAATACCAACAATAATCCGATTATCTAATTACAATTTATATTAATTAAGAAAAGAAAAAATCACGAAAACCATCTTAAAATTAGTATCCATGTATCAAAAACTATCATCACTTTCTAAAATATTCAAATTATATCTCATTCAATCTCAAAATACGAGGAGTGATCAATTTTTGATCTGGTTTGATTCCAAGGTGGAACCAGTCACTTTTTTTCCCTACTACTTTATGCCTTATGTTATGAAGAATTAAAAAAAAAAAAAAAAAAAGCTGATCACTTTTATTTTTTTGATTTTTTTTTTAAAGAAAAGTATGCATAGTTAGTCTTGTCCCTCCCCCTTGGAATCGGGAATTGAGATGCATAGTCAATCTAGTTTATTCTCGCTTGGAACTGGAAATTGGGAATTGGACTACTCAGATACCAGTTTCACTTTTAGGAATCGAAACCAAACTGACACTCCCAAGAACCGGACACAATCAGGTCGATTCGGTCCGATTTGGACAGTTCTTGATTTGGACGGTCCCTTTTATATAGGCCTACAAAATGTACATATCTCCTAAAACCTTACTTATATATCTTTTTCCTCCCTCCCTCTCTTCCTCCACCCACCTCCTCACTCACGCTCACCTTACAGCAGAGTTTCTCTCTCCATCCCTCACTGTCATACCATTGCTGCCTAAAATCGCCTCTAATGCCTCTTGTCACCAAGTAGAGGTGGCAAAATGGATTTAGAACTTACATTTTAACCCATATTTAATGATGCAAGTAATCAATGAGTTGCCTTAACTTTGAAAATCATGTTTAAGTGGGTTCAAAGAAATAAATGCTTAACATTTTAATGGATCTTAAATGGATTGAGAAATTACCTACTTCAAACCATATGAATAATGGAGAACTTTTTCATCAGTCTTATTGTGATAGATAAAACACCTAATGCGTCAACTAGAGTTGGATATGTCATCCTCTTGGACTATTTTTATAATTTATAATTATTTTTATTTTTATTTATTTCTTTTCATTTTTTTTTTATAATTTAATTATAATTATAATTGCCAATTTATTTTCCTTTTTTTTTTGCTGACAATGGGCAAGTAGGCCACTAGGAGAGGGTTGTTGCTGGTGACCCTCGTTGGGCTTAGAAGAAAAAAGGGAAAAAAAAAGCTGTAAAAATTATCTATGTCAGCATTGATCATACCACATAAGACAGTCAACATCTATGTTAACGATTCATGAGTCCTAACGTTAACAATTAATGGGTCCTTGGAGGGTATGATCGTAGGAGTGTGCCGAGATTCTTAGGGCTTGATAATTGTTGGGTCCACAAAGAAAGTGCAAGCTTCATCGATCTTTGTAGTTGAAACCCTAGCCGTGAAAGAGGTGCTCTTGTCTATGTTTGTGCATGATTAAGAGAAGTGTTGTCTGAGACTGAACTACTGAAGTGATATGAGGATGGAAGTGGCTTCGAACCACTTACCAACTGCGGAGTGCTTATCAGATAAAGCCCAGATGCATTGGGCTATTCGAAACCTCATTGAGGAATGCTCTAGCTACTTGGCCCAATTGAAAGGAGTTACAATTGTCCATTACCCATGAGAAGCAGACTGACTAGCAAATCGGATTGTAAAAATCTAGCGAATTAGAACCCTTCCTCCGAATTGGCAAATTAAACCTTCCTGACCCCTTTGGGATATGTTATGTTCAGAGAGTTTCGTTCATGTTTTACAAATTTCATTGCTTCAATGGAAGAAATCTTTTTCAAAAAGAATTAACCAAATTAAAAAGTTTGAAAACTAAATTGATTGACATATAATAGATTTATGACTTTTTTTTTTCGTAATTTTAGCTCTGTGGATAAGTAGAGTTATGACGATTTGAATTGTTTTGAAAGTGACAAAACTCAAAGATGCGAGTTGTAGGTTTCAAATAAGTGGACATCATTTGGAATGTAGGTGCAAACGTAGGGAGGCTTTTATATTCACGTCCATTGGTCAAAGGGTGTCCTCGGCTAGTTCAGATTCGCATGACCAGGCAACGATGAAAGTTAGTGGAAACGGGAGCAAACAGGAAGAGAGGATCGCAATGATCAAGCACATTGAACAATTCAATTCAACTTTGATTAATGGGCCGGTCCCATCAAGTGGAGATCCTCGATCGACCTTAGCAAATCCAGATCGGACAGCATGTGAACTTATTTTTCCCCCATTATTATACTAAGGAGAAAAATTCCCCGCCCATTACGAGATATCAATATCATTTATACCGCGATCTTCGACTTGGATCTCCTTAAAAGATGCTTTTATATCATTAAAAGATGCTGGTCATCGTCGACCTTCATCTCACGAGCTTCGGCTTCCTTCCATGGTGATTGGCCGGTCCACGTTGCACTGCGATCTTCGACATGGCTCGCGGGGATTTCGTGAGGTCACATGCTCTCTCTCATTGCGAATAAGTGAGGATCGACTAGGCTAAAAGGCTGCCTTTTTCTTGCAAATTCTTTTCATTAAATAAATCTCCTTTGACCGTGATTCTCATCGTGTCAAGGAAAGTGGCTATTGATAATCAAAAGTCTTCCAGATGGATCGTTTTCTTGAGAAAAAAGAAGAAGAAGAAAGAAGCAAACGGACTGTCTTTGACGCGAAATATGATTCCTTCAAAAGTCGATTGATAGTTTTGGGCGAGTGGTGAATCCATCAGTGTAACAATGTCCTCAAACATATTGTCACATCTCTGAGTAGAAACATAAAGATTACTGAATTTCTCCATAAATATCACGGTACATTTTGACAGTCACCTAAGTCGAACTGCATAGTGAGAAACGAAAAGAATTAGCTGTCTTGGGAATCTTTTGAATTTTCTCAAGATGACCTATTTCTGAGTAAAAACATAAAAATTGTTGAATTTCTCCATAGATATCACGGTACAGTGTACCTAGGTCGAGCTGCGTAGTGAGAAACGAAAATGGGTTAGCTGTCCTGGGAATCTTTTGATTTTTCTCAACATGACCTATCTTTTTCATGTGGGTCCATGTACCAATCGAGCAATGGTCTAGTGGGGTACTAAAAATTACTTGTACCATGACGATAGGAGATTGACCATCCTATATACAACAACCAAGTCATTATGGTGGCTTATAAACATGCGCCCTACCTAACTACTTGCAAATTTACCAGAATTTGAACATGGGTGTAACTCACACAATCAGAGTGTTGATCAGAGGAAGCTTGCTTCAATTGGGGAAGATGGAGCCCATCGATCCTTATACTGTAAATTACTTCCATATACAATCCTCTATTCTCAATCATAATTTCTCGATCTATTATCTCGAATGTTTTGATTACCTTCTTCATAACTAAATATGCTCACATTCGAGTTTTTCCATACATGAAAATGTGGTGAAGTAATGATTCGGATGTCGCCTTTCAAAAAAAGGGTTGGACTCGATCGCGCCAATCAAACAGTATATGACCGACTTGAATTTGGTACATCAAAATTCAAGGCTTCCAGCTAATAATGTCTTGGAGCAATTGCCCCTCCTAGCGTGTGGATGCTAAGTTAACCTTGGCTCCTGCATTCTTCCACCTTCCATACGAGCTGGAGGGTGCCTATGAATTGGTGGCAACGGAGGCCCTCGTACTTTTGGAGTTGACACGAAGCAACATCTAGCCTTTTCTCAAAAGCCAAGGACAAGTTCAGCCATCAACTTGATGCCGACTGATCTCTAACTCCCCCTGGGGCCAAATTCTGATGAGCACATGGTGACGGAGGGGTTATCTTTCCGAACATGCAACTTCAAGAAACGCACCCTCAATCAACCACTTTCGGTTTGATGTGGGGCTTCTCGCTTCGGTCTGCAGTTATATCATGCCACACCTTTTTCGATCGTATCGCCGTCGGGTGACGCGATGAGATGTAATGTTTCGTAAATCGGGGACATGCTCGATCAAATTTTTAATCGGGTGTCATTCTGATTCCCAATCCAGATCTTGTTAGCCGGTTTCCGTTGGTTCGTCCCGGTTCAACCAAGCAACATCTCGAGCACTGGATTCGCTTTCCCATCCGATCAAGAGCACGGCAGAGAGACGGGGGGTGAGGCATGGTGAAAAACAAGAATGCTCATGATGGCACCACGATCGTATACTTGCGTATTTTATGAACATATTGCACGAGTCAATGGCGCTTTGCACGACATGAGCACTTGGGTTTCTGTATCACTCATCATGTCGCTAATCGGGACAAGATAAATGCAGCCTTTTTCACCGAACTTAGTAATTTAATGAAGTTCTCCCTCGGTTGGGTGCGGGCCGATATTGATTTTTCTTTCCTTTTTTACAGCTTTGTTTAATCTTTTCTGGCTGATATTGGAGGGGGTTGGTCGTGGTTGTTTGCTCCAATATAATATCGAAAGCACTGATTAAAAGAGGTACGCCTTGTTGAGATCGATAAGGTCTCGATGGCGCATGATGCTGCGCGTGCAATCCGCACTCATGTACGTGCAGAGTTCCCACTCTTTTCTGAGTATTTTTTTTTCAAATCCTGGATCAGTCGTCGTAATTTGTATTCAGAGTCAGCTCGACAGCTGATGATCTCTTTTTGCCACTTTGCTCGTCTCAAAGAAGCAGAAAATTCTAACCTTTGTATTTTATTTGAAAAAAAAAACTAGAAGATAATATCAGTAATAAGACAACGAATGTGACTCCCAATGCTATCGTGACTTCATGAGCAAAAGAAGTGATTTGGACATGAATTTATGATCTTTGAATCAAGCATTTGACCACTTAACCAACTTTTGAAAGTTAACTTCATAGTAAATTTATAATATAGTTTACACAATATCATGTAAGAGTCGAAATTTCTCAAGTGGTTCAAATTGTGTACATCTTTTTGTCATCCATTTAATGTAAATTGATCGCCCATGTATAATCGTAAATTCATAATCCCTAATCTCATATCTATAGGTGCATGATTCAATATCTCGTCGGGTTTATGGCCATTTTCATTCTATTGGAACATCTGTGTCGATCTGCTGTGCGCTTTCATTACGAAACTCGATCGATCGACATCGTACGTACACGAGAGAAGGGCATGCATGAACATGTTCACACGTCCTCGCAACACAATCCGTCTCCTTCCCCGCCACACCCATTCCCATTCCCATTCTCCTCCTCCCTCTCCGCAAAACCCTTCATGTAAAACTCGAACTTCTCCGCCACGCACTCCGGCATCGACACCAGCACCCGCACCGCGTGAGGCTCCTCGGCGACCGGCAGGAACAGGCAGTACACGTCGCTGGTCAGCGGCCCCATGAACGCCGCCCTGCCCTCCCCGAAGTCGATGCCCTCGAGCCCCAGGTTCGCCCACTGCGATATCACCAGGCTGGCGGCCAGGTCCGTCTTCGCCGCCTTGTCCTCCAGCACGTCCAGCGTCGTCCTCACGTAAGCCCCGTCGACGCGCGACTTCGCCGCCTGCACGAGCTTCACCGCACTGGCCAGGTTGCTCCCGACGAGGTCCCGTACGGCGGCCGGCGCGCACCCGAGCACGAACCCGTTCCCGTAGTAGCCGTGGGGTAGCTTCGGGTCGACCCTGTCCCGGACGTTGACGGAGAACAGGAGCTTGACGGCGTGGAGAGGCGCCAGGGAGGAGGCGGCCGAGGCGGCGGGGTCGGCGAGGGACCGGGCCCAGGACCGCCACGTGTGGGCAGCGAGGGCCTCGAAGGAGGTGCACTTGAGCGACGGCACGCACCGCCGCTTGAGGCGGAGGATGAGGGACGGGGAGAAGGTGACGCTGACGGGGACCAGCGGCTGGGATTGAGGTAGCGGTGGACGTCGGCGGGGGGCCGGCCTTGTCGTTTCGGGAGGGGAGGGATCGGGTGTAGGCCGGGTGCGGGGAGCTCGCGTGGGGCGGGGGCCGAGGCCTCAACACGTGGCGGCCGTGGAAGGGGAGGACGGGGAGGGGGGCCCCGGGCTTCGTGGTGAGGTGGGCCCACGCGTGGAGGAACTGGGACGTGCCGATGCCGTCGCAGAGGCAGTGGCTGATGGCGGTGCACAGGATCATGCCTCCGCAGCGGAGATTGGTGACCTGAAGAAAGAAAAAGAATCCAAAGAAATTTCAATAGAGACAACATCCTCAAATTACACACACATATAGATATCTACTTCATCCAAAAATCCGTAATTCATATTTACATCTAGTTAAATTTACGAAGGGACAATATTTATAAGAAAATGATTGAGCAACAATTATAATCTACTGTGAGGATATAATTTATCTTAAACCATAAAAAATCAAATAAAATTGATGCATGATCCATTTTTTCAAAAATATATGACTCACAGCAAGATATGACTGTTATGTTAGCAAAACTGTATTTATAACAACCGCATGTCAGCAGAGGGCATTAAAATTTCCGTGCATTGGTGGAGATGAATCGATAAAAAATCTAAACTATCACCGCGTTGTTAAAAGATCGCTAAAACAATGAAACCCCACAAATGGAGAAAGGTTTCGTGCTGGAATCCTAAAGGACGGGGCACCTCTCTCTCCACCCTCAAATTCGATTTCTCCGTACGTCCTTCACTTCGATCCAGTACATCTCCGGTATCATTTCTAACAGGTCCTCCTGAATTAATACCGAAGCTTTTGCCCCTCTTTTGTTCGAATGCGGTACTCGATACACGTGGACACGGGGGACGGTCGGGGTACAACCCATGAGGGCTAAGTCCTATCGAAAAGATTTAAGTACCCAATGCGATTGGAAAAATGCTAGGTGGGCTTGGCACTAGGGTCTAAACTAGTGAAAAGAAAAATATCCATCCATCCATCGACAAAGGGATAGTCCAGCGGGAAACGAGGAGAAGTTGGGGCACCACCATACGCCACCAACCTCAAAAGCAAAGCCACTGAGTGGAGAGAGGAGAGGTGGGGGCGCATGGCTTGGGAGGGTCGCTGTCTCGAAAGGGGAGTGAGAGAGATTAGGGGGGAGGAGGGAATATAGCAGTCGCGCACAGGACGCCACTGAACCAACTCCAGGCCACTGTAGCCTTTTTGTCCTGCTTTTCTTGGTCCACCTCGCATCATGCCGACGATCAGAACAGAGCGCGCAAAGTGGGGGAATCATGGGGAGCGGGTAAGAGGGGGGAGAGAAGGGGAGAGAACGGACCGGACTGGACTGGACAGGACGCGATCGCCCTGCTCCGCTGCTGCTGCAGCTGCAGCATTTCCCGTCAAATTACTGAACCCACGTTTCCTTTTTGGTTAGGCTGCCGGGGTGTGCGCCAGATCATGCCACCCCTCCATCATTCCCTTTTTTGCTCTGTTTAGATGCCGTTCTTTTAGGAGTGTGGATATTTTTCCCCCCCTTGGATTCTGATTCTGATGGTTTTGTTTGAGCCCCGAAAGATGGTGGTTCGCATGCGAGTGAAGGGAGGAAAAGAAGAGCTGAAGATAACCTCTTAGCCCTAAAGAAGATGTAGCAGTACTTCCCAGTAGAGTTCGTTTTCTTGAAAACACTAGAGTTTGACAGATGATGAGGATAAGAATGGTAACTTGGTTTCCCTGTGTAGTTTGGGTTGGATAGCATATCATAAAAAAAATTGGTGAATGATGCTGTGTATAGTAAGTAATGTGATGGGCTTTGATTGAGCGTGGAATATGATCTTTACTCGTTTGCAGATCTCTAAATATCTGCAACATCGTTTCCTACAACGGTTCTGTAAATCGGCGTTACTTACGTGCCGGCGTTGCTCGAGAATCTTGCCTGCTCTTTGTGTGCCGGGAGAGCACGTGCAAACCGCAGGAAACGCAGACTTAAAGTGACAAGACACGCGGACTTTCATGAGAAGGAGAGACAGGGAGACAGGATCCTGAATAACCTCACCTGAACTATGAGGGGAGGGACGCCGAGGAAGCTGTGAGCCTCCACCTTGTACAGCAGCTTCCTCCAGGACCTGTTGGGCCACCACGAGAGCTCCAGGAACTCCTCCCCGGTGATGTCCATGGAGGCCTCGGCGAACACAGCACCTTCTCCGTTGCAATCCACCTCCAGCCTCTGATCAACATCGCCGCCGTCGCCGCCGCCGCCGCCGCCGTCCGTATTTCCGGCGCTCCTCAACCTCCCGGCCAGCGGATAGTAATCCACCAGCGCTTTGGCAAGGGAAGCTTTCAGGGATTCCGGGGGCACGGATTTCCTGAAGAGGTAGAGGTACTTGATGGAGAATCTGAGGAACTTCTGGTCATCGAGGTTGGACAGGGAGAGCGCGTGGTGGGGTGTTGGGCTGCTCGGGGTGATCAGTATGGGCGGTTTCAGGAGGTGGCAGTCTGGAAGCTCTTGGGTTGTTGGCATGGTGAGACTGCCTTTGTTCTTCACATAGAGAGAGAGAGAGAGAGAGAGAGAGAGAGAGATGGTAAGACAAGGGAAGAAAATGGAGGGTGGTGGGGGGCTTTTGTAGAGGGAGAAATTCTTGTCTGGACCCCGTCGTAGTTAAGATCCACGGTTCGTATAACCGGACGGTACATACCGAATTCTTGATATCAACACGCGTACCAAAACCGGTCTACTAAAATCGATACGATCCAAGCGATATGGTTGGCTGTGAACAGGCTTCTACACAAGTGGGTCGCCGTCGATATTTAACACCGGTCGGGGCGGTTACAATTTATTGCACAAATTTATCGAACCAATCTAAATATACCCATGTCCACACCAAGCGTGCTTGTACAAAAGGAGATGCTCGTTGAAAAGGAGATTGGAGGTGCACATGCCAAAACACCTTTTTGTAAAGAGCAGCATGCGGTCTCCAGAAGTCATGGCGCATCCCGTGACTACAGCTCTCTCACACGGCGATCACATAGACCGAGAGAAGAATGCATCATCAGCGTATAACCCCCAACCGAGCACCATCGCTAGTCCAAATTACCGCGTTTTGATCGGTGCTACTGTCCATTACTCATCTGTGATGTGGCAGCTAATGTTCGTGATTTCTTGCTGTCATATTCGGTCGCGGTGTCATCAAATGAACTTAACATCAGATGCATAAAAAGATGCACCTTAAAGGAGCGAGCTCTGGGACTATTCCCTCCTCCCCTCTAGCGAATACTATCCATCATGAGTCCAAATTTACGGTGTTTCGGTTGGTCCTACTGTCCATTACTCTCCTGTGATATGGTGGCTAAGGTTCGTGATTTCTCGCTGTCATATTCGATCGCGATGTCATCAAACGAACTCAACATCAGATGCATAAAAGATGCACTTTAAAAGAGCGAGCTCTCAGACTATTCCCTCCTCCCCTTTAGCGCAAGCAGAGTCTATTCGAATCGAATCCTGGAAAGGGTATCTTCCTATTCACTGTCAGGTTGCTTTCATTTCACAACCGTGCTCGCCGATGAGCAATGCACGATTGCATCAAGTCATCGACCCTCAGATGCTTTGAAAAATTGAGTCACATTCACGACATTTCCTCCTCATCTGGACCGAAATCCGTACCGACCAATCCATGCTTGCATGAACGGGAAGTATCTAACGCTTTCATGAAACATTCACATCCAAGTTAGTCCACGAGCTCAAAGATTTGGATGATTGGAAAGGCATCGCTCGATTCCCATTGTCGGCACCGGATTGTCAAAGTAAAGCGACTCCAACAACACTGAAAACTCGTCGAAGAAATGACCAAGCGAAACTATATTCCAAATGGAAGGCACTGAATCAGCATCCAATTCTTAATGCAGATTAGTGGTGAAGTTGGCTTGTTTAGAGAGCAGAGCACGTCAGGCTACTCCAAACTTTTTCTGGGTTATTATAAAGCATGTAGGCTGAATATACATATCGCCATGCTTTCGGTTCTATTCGGTCAGCCTTTTGGAATCAACAGGTACATCTGCTTCTTCATGTTTTCCTTCTTCTTTTTTGCAGTTATGCCAAAACAATGGTCAGATTAATTCAGTTCTCACGGCCGAACAGGAGATGAGTGGGATCCGATTCCCACTTAACCACATCTTAGTTGAACACCGTAAAGGAAAGTGGGAGTTGACAATGGAATCGACATTTTGATATCAAATTCGCACTCGTCCCACTCCTGCACTGTATTGGCTAAGCATATAATAGTAGCATCAGCCATATATATATCGGAAGCTGGAATTAGATTAATTCCGGTCTTTGTTCTCTTTCATTTCAAGGGCTGAAGGGAAAATAAGGCGGGATCAGATTCTGGCTAGTAACCATCTCAGGGCCAAGGCATATATTCCCTAACTAGAATAAGAAACATCTAAACCGAAAATGCAACCCGATATTTTGATGTCACGTTCTTTCTAGTCCCACGTCCACAATAACTCGAAGCAGCAATAGAGCTCCCGAAACTCGAGTGCCAGCAGCCGAAAAGTAGCACAGAATAGAGAGCTCGTATGCAGGGTTCATATATGGTGTTATAGGTTGGTAGTGCCTATCAAATTCTGCCTCCCAGTAACCATCCTAGCTCCAAGGCATATATTTTCTAACTAGAACAAGAAACGTCTCACCCGAAGATGCAACCCTATATTTTGATGTCATGTTCTTTCTAGTCCCACGTCTGCAATAACTTGAAGCAGCGATCTCCCAAAATTCAAGTGCAAGAGCAGCTGAGAAATAGCATAGAATAGAGAGCTTGAAGAATTCATTCCTGTACAACATCAAGTGGAGCAACCGAAATCTCGTATGCAGGGTTCATACATGCGACATATCTCCCCTATCATGGTGTTATAGGTTGGTAATGCCTATCAAATTCTGCCTGGTCTGGGCCTGCTTCGACGCATCTGCTTACGGTGAAAAACTACTTGTAAAAGTTCATAAGATTCAGATTAAGAGGTGCTGTTTCCTCTAGATCGTTCCTCCTATCCCAGGCAGCAAGTGACAATGCATAAGGCAATTTTTCGGGCATTTAGATTTGATGCAGAGCAACGACAGCATTGAACGCTGGAACATCTTGTTGTACTCTCATTCCTTTTACAATTGTTCACAAGGCTTCCAAATCTTGCTTCAGGCTACCGATTTTCATTATCATCAACATACAGATGCCAACGAGGAAGTTTTCTCGTGACTGCTTTACAGTCCTAATTCCTCATACATAGAGACAGTTATCTATCTCTTGAGTTTGGGATAAAATGTGAGACCTTAGCTGACTGATATGATTCAATTGAATTGGACTACCCACTTTGTTTTAACAGATTGGACATAAGTCGCTTAACCTAAGTTCCGTTCACTACATTCTGAAGCTGAATCTTCCTTCTTTTATGCTTGCGAAATTCAACAAAGTGACAACACCATTTTCCTAGTAAGACATGTGACTGCTGAATTACGGGTCATCTTTATGTTTTCTAGATGAAAGGTCTGTTGCAATTAGGCCTTCGAATTCATGAGTTAGGAGAGGATCGCAGGTCTGTAGAACAGTATCTCGAGCATTCGTCTGATCTCTGATTGAAATAGCCACCTGTGACACTAGCCTCCGATGGACAAACCTATTTGAAGTTTCATGAGAATTTATGCTCGCTGTGAAAAAGCATAGCTTGGCAGATGGATTCCTGTTTAACATTTTTAACAGATAGCAAAACTGTTTAACAAAGCCAGAAAGAGTCAGTGATCACTCACTTGAAAAAGTGACACAGCAAACTTAAAATCTTGCCCACAGAATGAACAAGAGCAATTTTCAATACACACACAAAGTTGCCTGCTGTCGCGACTGGTACAAGAAACATGCACTGTGTCAAGCAGCTTGCAATATATTATATGAATGCCAAGATAAGAGAGGTAGAGAACAAGTAGAATGAATCTGGGTTGTTTGCTTAAATACCTCCACTGTCCATCTAACTAGTATCTACCTCGCCAGTGGACAGAAATGTTGCAAGAATCGACGTAGCTCATCAGGCTCGGAGTTTTACCAACGTTCAGGACCTAGCATCTTGATCGGCGACTGCTCGAGCTGAAGATCGGGATACGAACTGTTTGACAAGAAAGAATAATCAGCATTCAGCAAAGACTAATCTGCATTTCCACATTCGGGAAGCTCGGCTGCAGAGATGCTTATGACCGCGAAAGCCACCATTGCCGCAGCCTCGGCACAAGCTGTTAGAGCTGTGCAAAGTCCATTAGCGTCTCCAACGCCGATATCAACGAGTTTCATGACAATCATTCATGATCACACATGCGCGAGCCTCAACACCAGTTATTTCTTTGAAGAACAAGAGAGAGTAATTATTTTTTGTAAATAGTAAATTATTCTAGCTGGCAACTTTAAAATAAAAATAAACTCCAGATACTAGAACTCACAAGAACAAGGCGCTACATTCTACTAGCAAAATGGTAGTTTCATGTTGGAACGTTTACAATGAAAATTGCTCGACGTCCACAATCACAACCTAAATGGAAAAAAAAGACAAAATTGGGCAATCACGATGAAATGGAAACAGAAAAGATTATCTTGTCATAATTGTTTTTGATACTCCAAGAAAAGTTACAACCGTTAATTTTAGAAAATGATCATTATACCGGACTTAGTATCTCGCCAGAGACGCACATGCTTAGTATTTGGATAACCTAACAAGCGCAAACAAGTCGAATATCAAGTTATCATGGCATGCAATTATGAATCTTCGATAAGTAAAAAGACAGGGAAGAACGATAAGTGCCTTATTAGCAATATCACAAGGATTTCACTCTAAAAAAAAAATTGATTTGAGTTGTAATTAGTTTGTATGAGTTAAAGGTCCTTTTATTTGGGCTACAGATAGGGATGAGTATAAGTTTAGAGTAGAACCGGAAATCAGATTGAATTAGCTAAAGGAACTGATCTGGTTCCAGATTTTCGTGGTTACCAATTCAGTTCTTGGTTAAAAAAAAAGTGGAATTGGTACTTTGTGATTTAAATTCATAGTTCCTAGGTAAGAACCAAATCGGAAACTAGGAACTAGTGAACTGTGGTTACATGTTATGAATTTTTTATTATATAGTTTATTTTATGTGATCATCTTCGATGAATTGTTAATTTGTTGTTGTTTATTTTGCTTAACTAAAAATGAAACAAAAAAAAAAAAGAGAGAGAGAGAGAGAGAGAAAGAATGAAACAAAAGAGAAAAAGAAATTAGTTGGTTCGTGAGTAGACCCTAAACCCAATTAATAAAATAAGTTTGAGCACGATAGGTTCTAAAATATGTAAACTAGGTTTAAGTTTCGAAAGCCGATTCTGACTGAGGATAAGTTCTGAGTTTTGGATAAAATTTGGATCGACCAGAAATCATAAGTTGGTTCCAAAAGCTATACAGAGAGGTCATAAGTTTGACCGCACTAAACGTGACTTTTTCAATGCGTCGGAACTGGAGTCAAGCCGACTCCAAAGTCAAAAATCATATCCAATGCCTGATGTTCATTCATTAGCTTTGACCTCTTGGAAGTTGAACACAGATGGAACTCACTTGTTTCATTTCTCTAAAACGCAAAGCACGTTCAAAAGAAAATGCAATCGAGCTCGAAGATCGTGGGACTAATTCAATCATTACCCCGTTCGGACTTATCTTTTATTTGGAAAAAAAAATTATTGGGTCCATAATAATATATACGTGTTCAACCTTAATTTTTTTTTTTTTAAATTATCATTTCCCACCTCATGATCAAGATGATTGCGTTTCGCTTACAAGTTTTGCTCACCCATTTCGGGAAGCGATTCAATTATATCAGTTACTTAATAGGCTTACCAATTGTTCAAGCAATGACGTGAACCACGTGTTACTGGTCTCTTCCTCTTTTCCACTTTTTGGCATTTTTTTTAAAAGGATTAATATCAAGAAAAACTCCCTAATTAATATATTTATAAGAATCTTACTCTAAATTAATTTTATGATCATCAAAATCTCACGTACTAATTTATTTATTCTTCATTATATTAAATTAATATCACGAAAAACCACAAATCGATACATATATAATAAATGCAAAGTAAAATCCTAAATTGGAATTGTCGTGTGTCATCAAATTTAACAATTTATGATGAAATTTAACGAAAATTAAGATAATATAAATTTATCATAAATATATCAGTTTAAGATTTTTTATGATATTAACCCAAAAAAGAATTACCATAATTCGTATCTCTTGATAAGGAAAATATCATTCGTTCGTTCATTCGAGTATTATACTAGAAAATCATGACGTCACCTTCCAACAGGAGAGGAACCTTTCGACGGGAAAATTCTTATCTAGACCCAATCCATTCAAACAACATTAGTAGTCATTGTGACCGGTGATTATAACGACTTCACGAGTCGGTGTCATGTAATCAACGGCTGCGATTTGATTGGGTCCATGAATTCGGATAGGGACAAGACTATTTCTCCTTCTGTTCATGCCGGCGGCATTTGGGATTAGCCCCGTCCTTATTAACTGATGATAAAAGTAGAGTTTCCTTTTACGGACAACCTCATTATACATATGGTCCATGTAATTATCCTTCTTTTTCAAGGCCTTTCACGCCTCCTTTATAACCTTTTAAAAAGGTTAAAAATCAGACAACGTAATACGGCCTACACGAGATAAGAAATGTCCCGTGAGAATCCAGCAAGGTTCCGAGGAGAATATGCTCTCCCGCGCCTCCTCTTATCCGCAGCGCCGTTCAGGTGACGGCGACGGCGACGGCGACGGCGACGGCCGGGGGGTCAGCACCCTCTCGACGCCGTCGTTTCGGGCTTACGAAAGCCATGTGGTGATGTCCCCTTCTTCCTCCTCCCGACCCTATCCGGCAAAAATCAAGAATCGCCATGACCGAAGCAGGACCCACAGAGGAGTTAAAAAAGACAGGAAAAAATCCTGCTACAGTGGCATTGGCGAAGCCCGCGTGTTAGGTCCTGCTGGAGCAGTGCATCCATCAATCGCAACATAATAATTTAAAAAAAAAAAAAAAAAAACACACACACACGCAGCAGAAGCAGACCAGGAATCACCCGTTTCTCGATAAGCAATAATTGCTGCCCTTCTCTTTTCCTCGTCACTCGCCTTCGCTTTGCCGGGTCTAATCGCGACGAGGTGACGAATCTGAGATCGAAAGTCGTCGCCTCTTGTTGCGGGGTCAGATCCGTAGGGCTCGTCGCTTGACAAGAACAGTGCCTTGCGAGGGAACAAGCAGATCCCAATGCGTTAGGGGAATGATTGCGTAGAGCTGCGATCTTGGGCATCTGTTGCTGTCGGGAATTCTCGCGAGGAGGAGGGCCTCTGAGGCTGCGTCGGGCTGGGGAGTTGATGAATTGCGCCTGCTCGGGGGAAGAGTGAGTGGGATCCGACGATGGGTCTGAGCAAGAATGGCTTCTTTCTTTGAATTCGCTTCGAAGATCACATAAAAAGTAAGTCTTTCGTTCTTTCTTCATGTTACGAGCTTTCGGGTTCGCTTCTGAATTGGAGAATCAGCTAGTTAGACGTGAATTTTTGTTCTTAATTTTTCCGGAAAACTTTTTTTTTTTTTTTTTTTTTGGGTCTGAAGGATGGATGGGATTTAGAAGTGAAGCACGGACTCGTAAAGAACCAGTAGAATGTTTAAGTGTTCGCGGTGATAGATTTCCTTTTTGAGAAATTTTGATGTAATAGTAATTGTAGAAATTCTTCAGTAATCATGGTCTTATGCTATTTGCAATAACCGGGCTACTGCTAATTTGGCGCTCTCGTTCCTCACCGTTTCTGGGTTTCATGTAATCGCAAGTCTGGTGAGCATCAGCGCATTATCGCTATTATTAAAAAAATGAAATGAAAAAAAGATAACAATTTTTTTTTTCCTAGGTAGAAAGAACTGCAATTTTGTACTGACATCAAGAGGCTTCCGTGTTTCCTTCTAGTGTCAGGTTATTGTGTTGTCTCCTCTTGATTTCACCTGCATTTAGATTTGCCCTAATGGACCCTGTGCTTCCGTTGTTGAATTGTGTTCACTCATGGCTGAGTTGGAGATAGACTCGTGTGGTGCTATTACTTCTGAATTTATGCTTATGAATGCGCTTCTTTATGAGCAGCTTGAACATGAAGTTCTTTTAGCGGACTAGATTGGCAGGGTTAATGGAATATGATATAACTCACTGATGAGGGGTTATTACATGGGAATCAAACAACTTTCAGTAGCTAAGCTAAAGATGTCCAATATCGCATAATGTAGTATTGCTCCAGCCTTCCAACCTATATGGGTGAGCAGAGATGCATTTGTCTTCGGATTTTAAAACGGTTCCTAGTTTATGACTTGCTTTACATGCCACTGTCCCTTTAGGTCATTTGCGCCTACTACTTTTTCAGAATTCCTTCCAAGTGAGAATTAACGTGTTTTGACTCGTCCATGCTTGGCGTGCAGGCAAATGGCAACACAAGTTGAGCCGCCAAATGGGGTTCATTCCGAGGGAAAGCACTATTACTCAATGTGGCAGACCTTGTTTGAGATTGACACAAAGTACGTGCCCATCAAGCCCATTGGCCGGGGAGCCTATGGCATTGTTTGCTCTTCTGTGAACAGAGAAACCAATGAGAAGGTGGCTATAAAGAAGATTCACAATGCCTTCGAGAATCGGGTTGATGCGCTGAGAACTTTGCGCGAGATAAAGCTTCTCAGGCATCTTCGGCATGATAATGTCATTGGTCTGAAAGACGTCATGATGCCTAACCAGAGGAAAAGTTTCAAAGATGTCTATCTGGTGTATGAGCTTATGGACACAGATCTGCACCAGATTATCAAATCCTCTCAGACACTTACGAATGACCACTGCCAATATTTCCTCTTCCAGGTATCCCTCTGTAATATGTTACTCTGTCACAGCATGGATGATTGAGATGTCGAAAGTTCATGGATATCGCATAAAGTTTGATTTTGTCTGCATCTTCGCTAAAAGCAAATGTGTTGCCTTGGGCATCTTGATAGCCATCCTTCTTGTTGGCTGGCTCATGGTGTGCTAAGTTTGACCTTGCTAAGAGTTAGTATGAAGAATGAGGAAGTAGTGATTAGATTTGGCATCCAGAGACTTTTTCTCAGGATGACTGGATCATTCCTGTTTTGAATATCCACCTAAACGCTATTTACTACTCAGTCTTAAGGTTCTTCTTAGCTGCAGTGATAACTTGCTTTGTCAAAACCCGAAAGTCCAATGCAATCAACGGAAGTCATATGCTCTTGATAACCACATCTTTTAGTTTTGCCACAATGACACACGGTTTGTGTTAGTTAACTGCTTCATGGAAACCCATGTTTACAATTTTTAGTTGGTTGAAACCCCATTTTAGGCTACCGGTTTATCTACTTCTATCTGTATGGTCAATGGAAGGCTTAGATGAGTCCACAAGCCAGGATGATTTCCTTAGGAAAATGGTTTGGCCTCATGTCTCTGCGAGGTCTACTGGGGATACGAACATGAGTGTGACTTCTCCAGGACTACTTTTCCATAGTGTTCTGGAGTTTTCTTCAACAGGGTAGTAGGCTTAACTTTCCCTCTGTAGCAGTTCTGCACCTACTATGGTCATGCCTTAATGGCTTCTCAGTGCATCAAAACATTGGAAAATTGTAAGAGATGAACTTAAGCCAAATGATCACTCTGACTTCTTGAGTTTGTGCACAAAATATTTGACAACTTATTTTGCTTCTCCGAATTCTGTAAAAGAAATGGACAGTCTTGGTTGTGAAAAATGCACATGCATAGTTAGTGCAACCTGTTTTTGTCATGGCAAATGAGGGTAGGAAATGTTATTGTGAAAATTTGTAAATGTTATTGTGCTACTTGCTCTTTTTTTATCTAGTATGGATTTAAACACGTAGTAAAAATTAGCAATCCAGATATTTCTCTTGTTTGTCTCATAATCAACAGAATTTCATTGCTATTGCTTTCCATGAATTCTGGAATTTCTACTGATGATTGTATTAAGCTAAACTGGCAATCTGATTAATTTTTCTTTAACTCATGTGATTTGGGCCCTACTACTTTCAAATTCACAGTTGCTACGAGGCTTGAAGTATCTACATTCAGCGAACATTCTCCACCGAGACTTGAAGCCAGGGAACCTTCTCATCAATGCAAACTGTGACCTCAAGATCTGCGATTTTGGGTTGGCACGAGCTAGCAATGGAAAGGGACAGTTCATGACTGAGTATGTGGTCACTCGCTGGTACCGGGCCCCAGAACTCCTTCTGTGCTGCGACAACTACGGCACATCCATCGACGTGTGGTCTGTCGGATGCATCTTCGCTGAGCTTCTCGGACGTAAGCCATTATTCCCTGGTACTGAGTGCCTCAACCAACTCAAACTGATCATCAATGTCCTCGGCAGCCAAAGAGAGGAGGATATCGAATTTATCGACAACCCAAAGGCGAGAAAGTTCATAAAGTCTCTCCCGTATTCCCCAGGGACTCCATTATCCCGTCTTTACCCTAATGCGCATCCTCTGGCTATTGATCTCCTGCAAAAGATGCTCATTTTCGACCCATCAAAGCGCATCGGCGTCACTGAGGCTCTCCAACACCCATACATGTCGCCGCTGTATGATCCCAACACCAATCCTCCTGCGCAGGTTCCCATCGACTTAGATGTCAATGAAGATCTGGAGGAAGAGATGATAAGGGAGATGATGTGGAAGGAAATGCTCCATTACCATCCTGAAGTCGCTGTGGGCAATTTAGAGGTGTACTCTTAAGCATTCTTCAGTTGTTTTGTCTCACCTCTTTGTGATAAGGTACTTCATCATGATGCTGCTGCACTTCATTATGATGGTTCTGTAGTTTCTCTTAACATATAGGCTAGCTTTTCCTCTTTTTCTCACAGAGGGGATAAAATAATTTGCTGGAATCATGCCTAGGAAGTTCTTGTCCTCAAAATGCATGATTGAGCAACCGTTATCTTTCTTCTTCACTATGTCTGGTTGAGATCCATGTACTAGGTTTCCTATCTAACCTGTAAATAGCCTTATTGCTATGAGACTTCAGACTTGTTGTACAATTATATGATATGCTTGAGGATGCTTTTATAACATCTGGTTTGGACGTAATAAGAGTACTTCTAAAGCTGTAACAACGGTGTGCTTCTTGATTTGTCCACAGCATTAGATCACTGCGCCGTTGATTATCTGATTATGTTATCTGATATACTGACGGTTTGGACTAAAATGCGTTCTCTCTGTTTGGTCGATGCTTTTAGATTTCCGAGACTAAAAATGCATTGTCTCTGTTTGGTCTATGCTTTTAAATTTCCGGTCTCAATGCACCCGCAACTGCATTGGAAGTGTTGCTGACATCTCTTCATGTAGCTAAATATGATTTACACAGCAACTTTTGCGACATATCCATTCAAGTGAGTCGTTGCTCCTGCCTTTCTTTCTTAGTGCCAGGCAAATACGTCTTCAAATTCTCGAATGCTCAATCCTGAGGGTTCTCTCTCCACGCATGCCCACTAACCGCTGTATGACTAGGAGAGTATTGATGCCAAACATTCACTCACTCTATCCACATCTAGCTCACCAGCCAACAGAACCTTTCCTAGATACCTTTTGACTCCCCCCTACCGTTCCCCAGAGTTTATCCGACCATATCGTGTCTGCAAAAAGAAAATCAGAGGTATCTTCGTCACCATCAATGTCCCATTCATGTCAAGAACATATCCATATTCTCCATCATGCCCGGTGAAGTTGCCAACCATTACCTGATATGCATGAAGCTTCCACAGCAGAAAAGAATGTACTGAAAAGGCACTGGTATATAGTCAATGAGTTTTGATAAGGGTCGGTACCTAAATACAAAGAGTCTGCTTAAGGCATGGAAATTCTGGATAAAAGCACTTATTAGTGGACTATTTAAATTTAGAGATGCTTTGTTTGGTTACTTTTTCATGACAGATTCAATGCGATGGGGAATGCACAAGCACTGTTGAGCTTGTTTATCTACTCCTTTGAATTCAAACTCTTTTCTTTCCAGCTTTTAATCCCTGTTCGTGAGTGGAACCTGATTGTTTAATCCACCACGTTAAGAACAAGATTCCGTTTCATCATTCTTAATTAGCTGAAAAGCAAGTGTACGATGTCCGCGTGAGACGCAAATTTGGCTACTTGTCACCGAGCCCGCCAGCGTGGGAATCAGATGCTATATCTCAAGATATTCAGCACGTTGGGCAGAGGGTTTTTCATCGATGACATCACGTCGGCATGTGGTATGAGCGCCACATGAACCACAGCTTTATTTAGCCGGGGATTCTCGAGCATTGCCTTTGCCTATTCAATTAGATAGAACGGATTCGGTTCTAGCGAGGACTGAATTATTGGATGCAGGTTTATAAATCGCCCTAAGAAATGAAGTAACTCAACCACTGGGAGAGGAACTCACCAACCAAAAACAAAACGAGGATGAAGAACCAGGCTTGCTTAGCAGCCAAAGCTATAGCTTACTAAGGCGACGGCTTTTCCTTTTTGTAAAGATCTCGATGACCGCTTAATTCATCTTTCCTTTCTCGCTCCTGAATGAGAAGCTTTCCCTCATCGAGTTCACTTCCTAGCCTTGTCGGGTTACTCCACCGTTGTGTAAAGCGTAATTAGAAGTTCCTTGTGAGCTCTATATTGATCCTTTATCGCCGGTGCATCACGTAGCATCAGTAAGATCCATGTTTTCTTCTTAACAAACTTCAACGCTCGCTCATACAATACAGGAGACGCGACCGGTTTTCCTAACAGTGCAAAGCTACGCATGTTGGTGTCGCCGGTAAACTCAGAACGACGACGCTGACCGCGTTGTTTTATGACTTCCGCTACGAGATTATTCACGGGCATTGCTTTGCTAAGAATGCTCTTTCCCTTTTTCGCTTTTGATCAGAGGACTACTCATGTTGGTTTCGGTTGTCTTCCACCTCCCTTTGAGAGAGGCATGCACTTGATGCGACCTATTGACGCGACGCATTTACACTCCTTTGTAAGTAAACTAGAGATTGCTTCTGCAAAATCGCCTTTTGAGATCCTGGAAATATTCTTCGACGATTCGGCAAATTAAAAAAGGAAAAAAGGCGGGCTCGACGTGTGACATTTTGATGTGGATCGGCCACGAAAATTTTCCCATTTGGATCGATCCAGCAACTTATTTTGTCCGATGACTGATGAAATGGAAGGGGTGTGCGTATGTTGCCCGGGGGGTAATTACCGAAAAAAGAGTGCTAAGCATATTATATGTAGGGGTGTGCAAAAGAACCGGGATCCGCCCGGATCGTCCGGAACCACCTGGAACCGGTGGTTCTTGAAGGAACCGATCCAATTCCCAGTTTCAATTTATGGGAATTGGTGGATACCAATCTGGTTCCCGATTCCATGGACGGATCCATCCACCCGCTCACCCGGACCGGACCAATTAATTTTTAATATTAAAAAAAATTGAAATTACTAATTAACATAAGATGTGCAGTGGGTGAGTGGTTTGCCAGGAGAATTGAATTATGAGAAGGTTCCATCAATGGGATAGAGGGCTCTGTCTCCATGTTTTATGAGGTGCTTGAAGAGGCAAAAACCATGGAGGAGTAAAGAAGATGCGGTGAGATGGTAAACCACCGGGAAAGGTTTTTGACAGTCGAGTCATTAATTCAGTAGAATAGAGATAGAAGCACAAGTAGCTGATCCTTGATTCTGAATTATGAGGCCTTCGTAACAGTTTAGGATTCTCTTTTTATCCTTATGTTGCTGTAGCTTTTATGAAGGAAAATGACCGAGAAGCTAAAACTCTTGGCTGCTTCTTGTTGTTTGAGTGAAACTCGATTAATGTAGTTTCTGAAATTAGTTGCTGTTTTTATTTTGTGTTTTGATTTCTAGTTGTTGTAGCTTTTAGTTTCTAGTTACTCGATATGAAGACTTCTCATGGTGGGATTTAGAAAGTGATATTATTATTATTGTGAGACCGGTTTCTGGGTGGATCCATATAACAAACGGATGGATCCCAGTTTCAATTTTTCGGAACCGGTCCTTAGTGGGCGGTTCCCGATTCTAAGTCGGCTCGGACCATGCACACCTCTAATTATACGAATATAATTTCAGTGCTAACTCTTTTAATTTTATTTATTCAGTTCTAAACATATTAACGATTTGTCAATATAGTCTTTTTGTCAATTTTGGTTGGGAATCGTTGACGTGGATAATCTTTTATTATTTTTTTCTTTTCCTTTTATTATTTTATTATTTTCCCTTTTCTCTTTTCTTTTTTTCTTATTTCCCTTTGCCAATCTAGTAGCTCAACGGAGGTTGCCAACCACAGGCGAGGGCCAAGATGCCCTCACTCAAATCTTGTGAGGGTCGTGGTGCACTTGTTATCCCTGAGTTAAAAGCAGAAATAAAAAAGAAGAAAAATTCAAAAAAAGTAATAAAAATATGCAAAAATTATCCACACCAGTACCAATAATGTTATGTAGGATGGCTAACGGCCACGTCAGTGATTTTCGATCAAAATTGAGCAGAAGAATTATATTAGTAAATTGTCCAAAAGCCTAAGGTTAAATAATCAAATTAAAAGGTTTATAATTAAATTGATATTCCTACTATATTATCCCTCATTTATGAGTGGTGAGGTACAAATGAATGCAAGGCTTAAGTGGTGTAGGCGCTCACCAATTGTGGACGAAGATAAGAGAAAGAAAGTGTCAAGGGGAGATGGCATGCTTTTGCTTTTGTTTTGCGGTTCTGCTTTTGTTTTGCGGTTCCAAAAGCAAAGCATGCATGGTGCGTGTCCTGAGGAACTTTGGCTTGTCCCTCTTCTTTAACCGTACCTTCTCTTCATTGGGCAGAGCAGTCTAGACCAAACCATAAAAGCACCCGACCATACGTACCGAAGCGAGAGAGAGAGAGAGAGAGAGATAACATGGTAGGTTGAAAGGGATGATATTCAGCTTGCGAAAGTGTATGTATTCGGTATAAGCATCCGTAAAAAATTTAAGGTGTAGTCGACAACGATCAGAAGAAAATCTTGGCTTAAAAAGGGAAAAAGGAAGAAGGAAACTCCCGATTGGCGCGGTCAGTTGAAGGTTGGGCGATTTTAGTTGTAGAACCGAGCCCCGTTCGAATTCCAGCGACTACCCGCCGGTCATTCTAGGTCAGGATTGCCTGGACGGATGGAAAAGTCTAGACTTTGATCGATTTGCAAGACTCACGTGGTACGTGGTCGGTCTCTCAATGGTCAAGTCCTCGTCTTTGTACACCTGAATTATTGAAAAGAAAAGGGAGGAAAGAAGGCAGGTTCGAGAAGGACCGTGACGACCACGACGACTAGTGGAAGGAACAAGTGCTCGGTCATGATACAAGAAAAGTCGAACCGAACCGCTCGGACCCTTCTTTTGTTTGGGAAAAGAGGGCGGCATTCGAAAGGACAAAAACAAGTTCGAGTTTTTGTCGAGCAAGAAACTACGCTTGCACGAGAATTTGGAATCTTCAATTGCAAATGATGGGGTACTAATCTAAGGGGGGGAGGCAAGGCATGTGCAAAGGACTTTTGGGCAACCAACCGCGGCGAAAAGCGGGGCGAAAGAGAGAAAACGAGATTTCAAAGTGGCCTTCGGGGAAAAGCGAACGGGCGAGAGGAACAAGTGCATGTGACGGCAAAAGAGGAGGACGACTGTTCATGCGCAAAGAAAGGAAGGTTTGCTTGGCCGATTTCGGGCATGTCCCCCATCTCGCAGACGTCTCTCTGTCGTTTTTAATCTCTTCCCCCCCTCAAAAAATAAAGCCAGTGGGTCCTGCTCTCCCGTCCCTACGGACCGACCACCCTCTCTCTCGCAAGTGCATTTGAACTCGCTGACATGAGATCCACATGATTTGCTAGTTATGGCCGTTGTCACCTATCATGGCGAGCGTGGAGATTTTGTTATGAGGGCTAACTAAGAAATTTGATAAAATTTCAGTTTCGAGGGAGCGAGGCATATGTATTTGATGAGAAACGTCTAAGGCAAGTTGTGAGGGTGAGTTAAGAAATTCTACGGAATATTAAGGAGTGAGATGTAGAAATTTGGCAAGAAAGTTATAAAGATAATTTGTGATTAAGAAAAAAGGAAATATATGCAGAGTGCTTAAAGCTAGGGGGCGGCGATCACCGTTGGCCTCCCTCCTTCGAGTCTATCTCCGACCTTGGGTGCCATTGGCGGTGGATCATTGTTGCTCTCGGCTCTCGGCCTCTAGATATGCTTTATAGCGATGTGAAATTTTTCCCAAATCAAAAACTACTTGGCCACTACAAAAACTACTGGAATACCGTTATGAAGAACCTCAAATTTACTCTAAACTATTATAAGATAATACATCTTTAATAAATTTATCCTCCATTAATTTATATCAAATTTCACAGTTAAATTACTGAGTTTAATAACACGTGATAGTTGATGGGTATACTAATTTGGCTTTTACTTTCTGTTTGTCGCACGTGCACATGTATCAGTTTGTGTTCATGGTATTAATCCAATTTTATGGAAACTAATCAAAGATAAATTTATTTTAAATATATCAATTTAGGGATTTTAATGATAAAAAATTTAGTTTTTGATAAATTCGTCACAAATGTACTAATTTACGGCTTTGGATAGTTAAAAAAATAGCTCATAGTAAATTTTTTACCGATGTACTAATTTGTAAATTTAACAACACATTTATCCTAGTTTGACACATGATAAATTCGGACAAATCCTTACCCGTGCTTTGGCCACAGATCAAAATCAATCACGTTAGTTGGTGATTATACAGATTTCACGTGAATCTTACCGAATCAAACCAACCCATTATGCCCCTACAGCCACTAGGATTTACATGAGAAATCTTTCCTGGAAGAAACTTAGGCGAAGCACGATCAGGGGTGGGGTCCAAATCTGGAAGAGTCATTTCGCCAATCAGAGCAAGGACTGTACGTTACCGGTCGCACTGCAGCGACAGGAACGTGCTAAGATCACATGCGTCTTTTCTTTTCTTTTCTTCTTTTTTTTTCTTCTCCACTTTTCTTTTTTCACTTAGATGAAAGATCGCACCTATCACATGCCACATTTGTGTAGCAGCTACCAGCTAGGCCACGAAATGCATCGCCCATCGTGCCATATCGTGCCATCAATCTTTCCAATTTTTCATTCACGCCCTTTCTTCATCTTTAATTGTTTTCAAGAACCTGTCTAGCTAGTTTTGACACAAGAATTAAGCAAAGGCTTTTCAAAATTCTATGAAATGGCTTCTTATTAATTTTATTTTTATTTTTCATGCAAGTGGCATTGATGTGGCATTATATTGTGGCTTTAATTTGACGCCGCATAAAAATAACTGCAAATTAGAAAAAAAAAACTATAATTAAAAAAAAAAGAGAGGTATCGAGGTAGAGATGTTAAGGAGGAGGCCCAGTGGTGCCACCCCTTTGCCGCCGGCCAAGGGCAGCTGCCCCTTGTCACGAGAGGCACTCTCGCCTTGCCCTTGCCCGAGCCACCATCTAGAGAGGCTCCTTGCACTCGTGTGTGTTAGTCTTGGTGATTCCCTCCTTTATTTTTATTTTATAATTTCATGATTTTTAATTATCAGTTTAATTTCAAATGCAAAACAAAATGCCTTTACACAATATCTTAGCAACACCGTCTTGGACTTTAACAAGCTTGTCACTTTAATGGCAGCCACGTGAACGAAAATCAAGATTAAAAAAAAGAAAAGGCCTGTCCCTGCTTTTTTGTTTATTAAAAGGCCACGAACCGAATGGAATGATTAATTCAAAGGAGAGCAACGAGTTTTAGAATTCAAGTGATAAAAAAATAAAGTAATGAATCTCAAGTGTACGATCAACATAAATTTTTGAACTTCCTCTAATCATTATTGTCATTATCCCTTTTTGGTGTAATTTACATGTTGTAATCCATGCGCTGTGACTTCTTTTATATGCAACAAATTTAAAGTTTTTACAATATCCAAACATTAACATGTAAATTCACATATCTTTTTTTTTTAGCAAAATCTCATTTCCATAAACATATAGCGTCAAATCCGATCTATAACTGGCCTATTACAATTGATATGTGTAACATGAGATGAGGTATGTGCCCGCTTGATTGACAACTGCTTTTACATGATAATAAATTAGAAATCAATAACTTAACTGCTAGACGTTACCCAAAAAATGTAATATTTCCTTCCTTTTTTCAATTGGAGCTTCGTGAAATTCGAAACTTAACAGTGCGGTCTATTAAAGTATCAAACTGTCAACTTTGCCCGACATACAAGATCTCAACTTTAAGGATTTCAGGATTCAATTTTCATCTTTGGATGTGGACCCCACTTTTTTTTTTCCCCAATTTTTTCACATCACATCAAATCATTATGGTTTTTAACCTTGAATCCCTGCTTAATTCACCATCAATAATAAAAAAAAGGTGAAGCCGCGTGGGAAATTATTATGCTGTCATTTTTTTTTTGAGCAAATATTATGCTGTCATTTCACGCAGTGAAGATTTGTCTTCTTGCCTTCTCTCTTATTTATTTTAATTTTCAATAAGCTATTTTTCTACACTATACAATTTCGTCCCTCTATACATTATGATTCTAAAATTGATAAGTAGCAATTTATATGGGACAGAAAGAAATGTGATTTATATAAGCAAAAAAAAAAAAAGCAAAATTTCGAAGCCATTTTCTGGTTTCATCCCTTGTATCAATGTGCATCCTCACCTTTTGAAAATTTACAATTGGCATATTCACTTTTAGTCAAGTTACGTCTAACATTAAGTTTTATTTTCAACTTTGTCATTTCCGCACCAATTTTACACCGGCATTAATTCTACATTTACCTAAGATACCTATAATTCAATTATCCAACACCCTTGCTCACCACTGATTGCTCAGCCTCTCCTCTCTCCCGTGTGGCCGAAGCTTGCCCCTTCGTCGCCATCTATCCTTGCGAGCCAAGCCACCACCTCGTAGCCCATAGTCTCCTCCTCACCACGCCATCTCTCCCTCCCACTATTCTATCCATTGTTGGGTTCGATGGCTCCTCTCCATGGCCACCGAGAGAGCGGCCTCAAGCTCGAGCTCGAGCCGAGAAGAGTGAACTTGAAATTATCTATGAGAAGGAACACAGTTTCAAGAGTCTAGTTTCATGAAAGTCTTTACCTGTAAATCTACTTAATTGCGCCGCCCTAAATTGGAAACATCCGCGTCAAGAATGCCGCACGTGGGAGATCTAGAAGTTGGCTGAGCTGTAGATTTTCCTTTAATGCTTTCCAATGTATGGGAACTGTGTCGAGAATCAAGAAAGGGTGTATGGAAAGCGCCATAGCCATGAATTTCTGAGACCATCAATTTATGTCTTTTCTATCCTTTTTTATTCTCTCAGCAATAGAGAGACTGAATCAATGGTGGGGTTTTCCAAACTGTCTTGCAGTGAAAAAAAGCAGAAACTTCCGCTCGAGATAAAAAAGAAAAAAAAAAAATATGTTTTGTTAAATCTATAGATTAAAAGCACGAATGACCTATTTGCTTTTCTTTTTCTAAATTATCATTTTCCATCTATCTCCTTTTGCGTCTTTAGGGCTCATTCAAACATGCCCAACTATTTTGGGATATATTAAGCATAGGAGATCCGACCCCCCTTTTTTTTTCCATTCCAAAAGACAAGTACGGACGTTGATCCTTTTTTCCTTTTCATTATTTTAAGGTATACACATGAAACATGAAGACTCGACTAAGGGAAAACTCATAAAATGCCATGTAAATCTCGCGAATCAATTATATATAACTTAAATATAAGTTACTCACTGTTAAAAAGTAATAAATAACTAAAAATAACCTGTTATGGTTTAATTTTCTTGAAATTTATGAACTTTTCTATTTGTTATATCCGCCCTCTGTGATGTTGATTAAAAAAAAAAAAGATTGCTTGCTACCAATGCAGATATACTAGTTTTTTCTTTCTTTTTTTGGTCTAAAGATATACTAGGTTTTATACAAGCACATTGTTGTCACATGCTGCACAGAACCCTTAATTATTATCTGCTTGCTTAATCCGTTGTTTAATGACTTAGGACAGCCTGGGCTTTGAAAATTGCTCATGCACATCCTCCTTGGTTTTGACCAACCGAACCTCCCAACACATAAAAGTCTTACAACACTTGTTTACCACGTTCAATGCTCCATAATCAAGGGAGCCGACTTTCTTAAGTTAATATTTTTGTCCCCACGCTTGATTAGTATAAATTAAAGGCCATATGTGATCGATTCGCATTTTAATCAATCACCGAGGCTCGCGGTGAGATCAGGACTATATGACAAATAATGTGCTGGACTAATTTGATCGCCAAATCCCAAACGCATAGCCTTTGTCAGGATTGTAATCTAAACTTAGTCTATCGCCTAGTGTCCTACTCTAGTTAATATCATCAAAGGAGAAGGGGTAATGTTGCTATTTGCATATTAAATGGGAGGGTTTTATTCAATTTAGTGCGACGAAATTCATTCCAAGGAATATAACACAATGTGATTCCTCAATTTTTAATTTGTTCAATGTGATCATTGAACTTTAGTTTAATATGTAATATGGTTCATAAATTTTTAAATTATTCAACGTGATACTGGAACGTTAGCCCAACGTTTGCAACATAGTTTATAAATTTTAATTTATTTGATGTGATCATGTTCAAGGATTAATTACAAATTTAGGAATCACGTCGCATATTGTACTAAAGTTTCAAAACTATATTAAACAATTTAAAAATTCATGAATCTTATTACACATGAAAATATTTATGTCATTATCTCTTTATACTATGTAATATATTCTTTTTAGGAAAAGGAAAAGATTTTGGCCGTAGTGTTTGTCTCTATAATTGAAATTTACTCCTAAAATCTCACCCAAAGTCAATGATCTCTTTCCATGAAATTAGTGATGCCACCTCCGATTCCTAGATTCCTTCGCTAGAAGCCGCCGCGGTTAGAAACTTCTGTCTCCGGCCGTGAAAGTGAGGTCTTTTCTTGTCGTCTTGTTCTACTTAGTTTTCCAATTCTTTAAGGCAGAGAAATTGAGATTTAACCTCCAATAACGTTAGGGATACTAATAAATCACAAGTTCAATAGACTCGCCTTATATGTGGAATATGACCACGCTCTACTTACTGCCCATCGTATCATCCAGTAAGGGCACGTGACTCATGTGCATCTTGTCTTAATTTTCTCGCACGGAGCATTATCTGATCAACGGCCTGTGATGATCTACTATTTTAAGATCCGATGGCTATCGACCCTTAAAAAAAAAAAAAGCAAGCACCTCCTTTGCTTTGTGATGGAATTGGAGGGCCGTGGAAATTTCCCCTCTTTTTCCACAGGCCCAATTGCCTCTCTCTTTCTCTCTCTCCAGCTACCCAATTTCTTCTAGAGGAGATTCCTGAGTCCTCTACCTTTATTCTTCAGGTGATTTCTTTAATCTTTCCTTGTTCACATTTTTGGCTCTATAAATTGGCCCCTCAACTCCATGAAGAACCTCTTCCCCTCTCGCTCCCTCTCTCTCCTTGAGATCTCGGAGCCTGAGGTTCCGCTGCTTTTCTCATATCCACCTTCTCCTCGGTCCTCCTCGTCTCTCCCCTCTGTTTCTCCATGCAAGCTCCTGGCTTTGTCGCTCAATCTCTTTGAACGACACCATCCGCAGAAAACCCATGTCGTAGAAACGCCTCTCGTATCGTCTTTCCGTCCCCCCAACCCAAATAGATTCCGTACTTCTGGGTTTTTGTCGTGCTTCTCCGCGGAGAAAATGAACTTAGATACATGACATCTGTCGTGCTGTTCTCGAACGCGTGAGAGCACCTTCATGTATCCGGTCCTCAGCGAGATCCTGCGTTCGGGTTATATGATCAGTTCTTCTCTGAGGCGCAGGACACACTTAGTTCAGTCTTTCTCCGTTGCCTTCCTCTACTGGTTCTATGTTTTCTCATAATTTATCTGCCCTCATCAGTTCTTCGACGTAGTAGTCGTATACGTATATAGCTTTCTGAATTAGCTAAGCATCATTAGGATCTGGGTCTTGCCTCGTTTTTTCTCTACCAGTGGACTCAGATCTTGATATATTAATATAATTTTGATAGAGTTGGGTGGTGTGTATTTCCTTTTTTTTTTTTTTTTTTTTTTCCTGTGTTTTTGCGAGTCGGGTGTAAATATTCGACTGTTACTATGGCTTCCTCGAGCCGGAATTCAAATTCCTCCTCGGGAACTACTGCCGCTGCCGCCACTGCCGCCGCTCAGATTCAAAACTCGAGCTCCGAAGACGAGCTACTGCAGATCCAGAGGAAGAGGAAGAGGATGGAGTCGAACCGGGAGTCGGCGAGGCGGTCGCGGATGCGGAAGCAGCAGCACTTGGACGAGCTCACGGCCGAGGTGGGTCGACTGAGGAAGGGCAACGACCAGATCAACGCGAGCATCGCCATCACCACCCACCACCTGCTGGCCCTCGAGGCCGAGAACTCGATCCTGAGGGCTCAGGCTCTCGAGCTGAGCCAGAGGCTCCAGTCCCTCAACGACATTCTCGAGTACGTCAACGCGACCAATCTCGGGGCCTGCGAGATCGGCGAGCTCGCGGGGGTCCGGACAGCAAGCCACGACCATTTCCTGAACCCGTTCAGCTCCCTGGGCCATCATGTGAACCAACCAATCATAGCTGCTTCAGAAGCGTTTCAGTACTGAACGTGAAAACCTCGTCCGGACCGGAAAATCTTCGTCCACGGGCGTTGGTGGTGCTGCTTCGGTCAAGCATTTGAAGTTAAACAATAGGGTAATAGGGTTTTACCTTTGTCCTGGTTCTTGTCTAGGACTTTGCATGGTCAAGTCATGAGAGACCAAGGGGGAAAATGGCAAGAGCAATTAGGAATTATTTAGAAGGGGGGTAGTGAGTGAGTGATGCAATGGATTGGATCAGCTATTCTGGGTGGTACTTGTGATGTGTACTTTGGACTATAGTTTTGTGTGTGGTTTTTTCTTTTCTTGTTTGTGGGTTATTAATTAATTATGTGATAATGTATTTTAAAAGGCTTGGCTATTAATGATTGGCTATCACAAAGGGATGGTCTACATATTTTAAAAATACAGCATTTGGTTCGTATATATCTATATGTATATGAAGATCCTTCTTGAATTCAGTCCCACCATGCAACGCCATGTTAATTTCAGTGACGTATCAAAGGCTCCATCGATTTCTGTGCATTGGTGGGAAAGGAAGAAAAGAAAAATCTGAAAAGGGATTTAACGAATTGACCTGATTTGTCTCTCCACCACTTATCCCGTATCTTATTTTGGATGGATGGCTAGAACTAACACACCAAGACACTCTTGCCTTCGTGAAATTTTCTTCAATGGATATTGATTGAGCTTTCGGAGTGCTGGTGGTAGAGAGAGATCGTGTCCACAAGCAAGCAGAATGCATGCTGCCAAGGGCAATGTTGAACCATATCATATTAAACATCTATCATTTCGACCAAAAAAGAAAGCAGGACCGATTCCATCCTTTGAATTGAGTGCATTTGACATAGCACAAATGTGATTAAGAAGAAAATCTCAGTATATTGGATGTTCTGCACCTGATGCTTGCACAGATGGGGTGTTTAAAACCATGGTGATGTCCAAGGTGAAGCAACATAAATGCAATCATTCTGACAGCTAAGGCAATGCGATCATCGATATGCCATAAAAAGAAATGCTGAGTGAAATCAACTAACAAGAACCCTAAAAAAAGAGCCAAGAAGTGGGTGAAATTAGGTATAGTATGCCTCCAAAAGAACGAGACAACCCCATATTGCACTCTCTCGTCATGCCTTTCTGTGCAAGGGTTTTGATTGCACGTTACAGCAACAAGGGGATGATGGAAGGATGCATCAAGGGAGAAAAGCTAAAATGTCTTTTTCTTCGTATTTTCATCTATGTATTTTCTTATTGGGGGAGTGAGTGACCCTTTTAGTATTTCTTTTTTTTTGGGGGGGGAGGGGTTTGTGGTGGTAATGAAATTCACAAGGAAGGAGAGAGATTTTGGCTTGTTCCGCAATTCGGTTTTACACCCCACGAAAAGGAAGAGAACAACAAACAACGGTACCCCCAAGGTTGCTGTAAAATATATAGAAATTTTATCAGGTCTATTGTCTTGGAAAAAGCTTCGCAGTAGCAAAGAAAGAACGTCAACAAGCATCCTTGACCAGGAATCAGGGTATGGTTAACAGAAAATGAGTACTACCACAAGAACTTCAACGAGTGCCCTTAATCAATGAACTTAGTAAAGTTGGCCACTTCATGGAATTATTTAAGATAAGGTTTACTTTGAAGACTCACTTAGGAATCTTTGAATTTCAAACCCTAACTTTATCCCGCAAAAATAAATAAGCGAAATTCTTTTTCATCGTCTTAATGGTCAGCAATAAGAAAATTCAAACCATAGCATCAGTGACAACCTGAGCATCTTTGCTTTTTGTCAGTCAAGTATATTCTAATTTCTATGACTTCAAGGAGAGGGATAGAGAAAGTGACTGTCCGCTATTATGGGTTAAAGCGTCACCACTCTCCAATGATCCCACTCCACCCACGAAAAGATCCAATGAGCATCGAACCCAACCTTCATTGGCCCGACCGCCTTTAATTTTTGCAAAGGGCCGTGGCGACCGCCTTTAATTTTTGCGAAGGGCCGTGGCGTCTCTTCAATTTTTTGGGATGTCTCTCATTGGCAATTTGTGGGGTTTGGGAGACAAAAATTTCTTACCTTTGACGGCCGGACCTTTAACGAGGTGACATCTCATGCGAATGAGTAGGATGCGATCTCATGATCTCTCGAATCAGTGGCATCGTATGTTGGCTCCCGAGAGGACAAGCACTACCCTAATTAAATGTAGAGAATCGGCCTCTACGAGAGAGCCGGCAACTTATGTCTTGCCATTAACAAAAACCCCAAAGTGGACCCATTAAACGGGTTTGTCGGGTTAGAAATGATCCCACCAATTCGACCCATATGATATGCATTTGACAAATTTTCATGCAATACAAATTTATTGCCACAATCCTCACTCAAACCATACCCAACCAATATTACTGAAATAACTCTATATTGAATCTAATGTAGGAAAACTCGCCCAATTAAGATAAGAGCGCAAAAAGAATGAGCACGAAATTGAATAAAATCGAGAGAGTCAAAGAAGTCATAAAAGTAAATTAAATCAATATAAGCTGTATGCCCATTTAACGCCCCCATTATCTAAGCCTTACATGACAAGTCCACCCATAAGCAAGTGAATAATGTGGTACAGAGAATGTATGATCGCACCATTATACCAATAGCAAGTTACAAGAGACGGAGCAATAACCAGCCTCTTGCTTCGCTCTTGACTGACTCAAAAGATGCATCGACCCGGTAAGTCTCACTTCACAACGGAGAAAACTAACGAGCTTCCTACCAAGGCGACAATTCACAGATTCACAAACGGTCATTATGATACCTACTAATGAATATGATGGTAAGTAATTGTTGTTCTGCAGCTAACAGATCCTTTTTCAAATCAGCAGTCCGATGATCAAACCAAGAACTGCAAATATCTTCATTGGAGTACGGAAACTTCATCAAATAAATTTAATATCCCATTGCACATTACAACAGAATGAACAAGAAAAACTATGGCTGAAGCATCCATGGCAATGAAAAAGAGAAGTCTTCTACTATTCTTTTCCAAAATCAGCATTATAGTGTGCACTAGACTCTAGTTTCTTTGCTTCACTCAGTTTCCGAACAGCCTGCAAAATAAATTAAGATATTGAGATGGCATCCTCAATCGGGGAAAACAACAAAAATTATTCTAATTGTGATGATAACATAACCAGTTCTTGCTCAGATGAAAAGACGAATACTGAAATATAAAATTATGCAAGAGGAAGGCCTCTTACCTTCATGAAATCTTCATGAATGACATAATCACGTTCTGCACGTATGGCAGACATTCCAGCCTCAGTGCAAACATTACGCAGATCAGCACCATTGAAGCCCTAAAGCAATAAAAAAATAAATCAGAACAAATTTGCCAGGGATAAAAGTAACAACCACAAATCAGTTCAAAACTCACCTCTGCAAGCTTCACAACAGCCTCATAGTCGATTTCTCCATGCTTGGCAATGCCAGCAGCGTGAATCTTAAGGATCTCCATTCTTGACTGCTCATTTGGCAGTGGGATCTCTATTTTTCTGTCCAAACGACCTGGTCGCAGAAGTGCAGGGTCAAGCACATCTGGTCTGTTTGTCGCCATTATCATTTTTACCTGGAAATGCCAGATTTCCAACCAGTTGTGACCATCTCATATGCAGGTCCACAGAGACAAAATGAAGGAGAAACTAGAACAACTGAAACCCACGAGGGCCTATTAAAGCTATTTTAGCTACCTAAAGAGGTCTCCATCCCATACTACATAGCACAGGGCTGGAGAAGAGAAACGTACTCAAAATATTTCCCAAGTCCCTAACAATTCAATTGACATTCCAAACAACAACTTGAGGCAACAACAATTTATGACGCTCTTGTCAAAGATAACATGCTATTGAAGTGGTAGAAGTCTGTGACATGGAGAACGAAAGCATGGGAGCACTCTTCTACTTAAGCACTATAAGAATCGTGATTAAGATGTTTTTTAGCACAAAGGAAGACTTTCCCAATCTACAACATATACATAGCACGTGGCAAATTTCCTCCCCACCCTTCTCTGCACAGAGTCTCCCCCCAGCCATATTCAAAAAAGACGACGTGATAATCATACTTAAGACCAGCCATTAATGTGAGCATTTCAACTGCAAAAGGTAGTGCTTATTCTGCACAACAGCATAAAAGATGAACTGGCTGCCCAGAAAAGGTACCTTTCCCAATTGATCAAATCCATCAAGTTGATTCAGCAACTCCATCAAAGTTCTTTGAATTTCTCGATCAGCGCTAGTTCCCTCGCTGAAACGCCGTCCACCAATGGCATCAATTTCATCCATAAAGATGATACAGGGCTTCACAAACAACAGAAAAGTCTCGTAATTGGTTTCTTGGGAGAATTATGTAAGTAGATAGCAGGTTGGGTTTCTTACTTGATGATCACGTGCATATCCAAACATCTCCCTTATCAACCTTGCACTCTCTCCAATATATTTATCAATAATGGCACTTGAGACGACCTACACTTGAGCAAGAGTGAATATTAAACAGAAAAAATTCACATAAAAAAATATTCTAACCGAGGAAGCAGCGTTGTAGCATATCAAGATATATTATCTTACCTTCAAAAAGTTTGCATCTATATTACTTGCAATTGCTCTGGCCAACAATGTCTTGCCAGTCCCGGGAGGGCCATATAAAAGAACACCCTACAGAGAGAGAGAGAGAGAGAGAGTCAGAATTTGTCCATCCGAATGCTGCTGAGCATACCTCTTCCATGTGCAGACTCAGAATTTGTCCATCCGAATGCTGCTGAGCATACCTCTTCCATGCACAGACAGGACAACCTATTATCCTTTTAAAGAGTGCGTACTACTCACCTTGGGAGGTTTAATGCCAACTCTAAGGAACAGTTCGGGATTCATCAGAGGCAGCTCAATAGATTCTCTCAGTTCCCTAATTTGATCAGATAAACCACCCACAGCAGAGTAGCTGACATTTCCAGGGTCTTCATGGAGCATGTTATAAACAACTGGATCAACCTGTTAATTCATAAAGTGCCATTGTAAAACAGTAGGATCACATGAGAAAATCATTGACTCTATAAAAACTTACAGACTATCAATCATATCCTTGGGAAAACCCAAATACCTCACGAGGAAGTGCTCGCATTATTGTCAATGTTGTCATATCAAGGACGACTCTAGTTCCTGCAGTCAACTTCTCCTTATCCACTTTGCTCCGGCAGCCAACCACATATCTGGGGCCACTGCTTGCTTTGACAATCACTGCTCATATATCAACCAGAGTTTCAGATACTTCTTTAGTGATAAAAAGTTCGATTTTGATCCTAAAAGTACAAATACCAGCTAAAGAGTTAATTATTTATCAATCCTTAACCAAATAATCAACTGAATAAAGACATTGATGAGGGAAATCCATTTCCACGTCAAAGTTTCAACATATAACTCTCCATGATAAATGCTTGCTAAGTGAGAAGCTCAAGCAATTTACTTTCAGAATGGAAAAAGCAGAGACAAACATAGCTAATTAGATTGTATCCTAAGCAGCAGTACGGGTAACAACTAAAGAAGGGAAGTTACAGCGTTCATTGTCCAGAGGCCTGAGAACTTCTCCGATGATCTGCCCAACACTTTGAAGAGACTTCAAATCATCCTCTGTCTTGTTGAACTCCTTTTTGGCACCTCGCAAATTCTCTCTCACTGCATATTTTAGACAATGCCAGTTAAACATCACAATCAAAGCAAGATAAATTAGCACACTGGCATTGCTCTAAGCTTGCAAGAAGCAACTAAACCGGTGCTATAAGAAAGCACGCATTCTTCACAGAAAAAGAATCCCTGATTTCCAGATGACAAATTCAACCGAAGAAAAAGTTGTTACTCCGACAACTCATGCACTTAACAGACTATATGGAAAGTAGTCAATTAAATCTCTCCTCCAATGCAAGATACAAGCGAAATTCGATTTCACCTCACAGGACACATCAAAACTTAAGCTTTTATCAGCCAATTTCAGCAAACGAGCGAAAATGCCGCCATAAATTAACCGGCCTCCCCTGAGAAACCCTAAAACACAGTCAACTCGAGCGAAAAACCCAAACCTCCCGCTCGTCCGGCACGAAAGTTCAAAATCGCGTCAATCAGATTTATCCACCGAGCAGAAATTGGGGGAAAAGGTGCAATCGGGGAGAGCCGCGACGATGGATCTACCGTAAGAGGCCTCGCGCGACGTCAACCCGAGGAGTACGCGGACGAAGATATCGGACCTCCCTAGCGGTTGCTTCAGAAAGAGAAACGCGCAGATCCGCGCGATCGAAAAGAACGAGCTAGGGTTCCGGCGGGGGTAGCTGACCTGATCGGACTCTGGACTCGAGCTCCTTGTGCTGGAGGAGCTTCTTGCGGTAGTCGGCGACGGCGGTGCGGCGTCGCGTGGCGTCATCTCCGTCGTTCATCGTCGAGCTCGGCGGAGGAAAATTTTTGTGCTTGCGGGAGAAGTAGCTCGCGGGTTCGCTCGCTCTGCCAGCGAGTGTCTCCGAGTTTTGAGCCTAATACCTCTCGACGCCGCGAGGAATAACCTTTCTTTTCCCCAAAGAAACCTATTTGAATTTAATATTTGCGCTTTAGGCTTCGTTTACTTTACGAAAAATAAATATTTCTTGCCCAGAAAAATAAATATTTCTAAATCCTGCTGCTTACACATAGGAATTTTTCAAAATTCGCAAAATATTGACATATAAATTTACATATGATAACTTCAGAACATTTTAAATTCTATATTTTTCCTCTCATTTTTTTGAATTTAGGGAAAAAAACGAATTTTTTAAAAGCAAATCCAAACAAGTTCCCAAGTTTATTAATAAGGTTCTTAGGAAAACCACAAATTAGGAGTATGCCGGTGTGTGCGTTTGTACATAGCTTGGTAGCCGGATAACCGGTTATGTATTTTTTCGAGTGAGAGATTATACAGGTACCATGCTAAATAAAGTTTATAAGCTTTTTTCTTGTGATGTGCTCCGTCGTTGACGAAAACTAATATACATGGTGCATGAGTACGTTAGTGTGCGACATTCGTTGTTTGGGCTTCGTATCCCATGTCGGCCGTGTATATTTGTACATGTGAGGTTATATTCAACTTGTACAAAGTTAAAGTCGATTTGCCACGTTGATGATTGACACTCAATGGTCGATCTACACGTAGAGGTCGTCAATTTTGTCTTGTGTGTCAAAATTTCTGCCTTTCTTGTGTACAATTGCGAAGTCGTGCTAACATTTTGCCACGAGCAAAACATTGTGCGGTCAGGGAAGTGAATTAGTCGAAGTCCAAGAAAAATGACCCGAAACACTACCCGACCGCTAAAACCAGAAAACGATATGTTTTGCTTTTCTTTAATATCTGGCCATTAAAATATAAATAAATAAATAAATAAATAAATATATATATATATATATCTGGCCATTACCATGGCAGCACCAACATAGCGCTGGCGGAGATATGTGCATGCAACATTATGATTCTTGCGTCAATTCCCATTTCAGTGCAAGGGGAAAAGGTCGCTGGTGCTCTCCGATTTGACGGTACAGCTTAAGAATAGAACATGCTCTGTTCGAAACACAGGGCATGCGCATGGCTCCACGACCGGTCAAAAGCGCAATAAACCTACTGGTGAAGTTAGGGTAACTCAGAAGTTGGCCATCCCAGTCCCGATCGAGAAACTGCATTCAGATATTTCCTATTGTAACATAATGTTAGATGACATCTGGTTCGCTGCTGTAACCCCATCAACCGAGGAGAGAATCGACACGTTCCCATAACTTGCTTTTTATGTACAGTCTCATGATACAGAGGAGCTTCTGGGAGCTTGCCATTTCAGTGTAATTTTGACCTTGAGGATGTCGCCGTTCCCGATGCTGTCTGCCAAGGATTTACCATGAACACCAGGCATAATCACGATTGCTTCTGTCTTCTTGCATTCTGCAACACTTCTTTCAGAACCAAAGCGATTCTCTGTGCCATGTGGTGTTCCAGGAACTGCTCTTTCATCCTCTCGTATCCCTTCTTTCCCATTGTTAGCCTAGTCTCTTTTTGGGTCGCCAATTTGATGATATTTTCTGCCAGAGGCATCACGCCTTCTTTCCCAGCAGGATGCAACCATCCCGTTGACCCATGTACCACAATTTCCGTGGTTCCTCCAGCAGCCGTCCCCTGGATTAAAACGAGTTAAAACAAACATTCTTCTGTTGGAGATTAGAAGGAAGCAAGCAAACATTTCAAAGACAACGAGCGCACGGTGAAAAGCGAATCGGCAGCACGAAAACCTCACAAAGGGCATTAAATGATCCCACCACTGCCATCATAATTCAGAGAGAAGGAACTCCATGCAGTAATCTTTAGACATCCTAGTATTAATGATGGATAAGGAACACAATTGATAAGAAAGATGATTTCCACAAACATCATAATTGAGAAGCCAAAGAAAGTGAAGAATTCTACCTGTTTCTCCAAAATGGGAAAAATGGAATGTACAATGAGAGCAAGAACAGATAGACGACATAGAAAGTGTGAAAATGTGTAGTCAATTGTCAGCCTGTTTGGTTGCGCTTAAAGCCCTTTTAAGCAGTCACATTTAAATGTCCCACCAAGGCAATAATGATCTTTTAATATGAAAAAAAACAAAGGACCATTTTTGGGTGACTTTAAATGCTTCTATATTTTAAAAGATTTCGGGTATTTCTTGTGAAAACATGTCAACTATTTAAGGTTAACATCAAAAGTAAAGGACAAAGCAAAAAAGTCAACCAAACAGTTTCTTAACATTCACTATAGTTGTCATGAAAGACAGTCAATATGCAGTGCCAAAGGTAAATGCCATCCCGAGAGACAAGCCCTCAGAGGATGCAACAAATACCCCAATAATAGAAGCATCCCGAGAGACCACAAATTGCTGTTGATGAAGAAGAAATATGAAATGCATAAAACAATGAACGAGGAAAAGCAATAACTAAATAAGGTTTACCAGTACGGGGAGTTGGAATGCCATTGCTTCAATAGTTATTCTCCCAAAGCACTCTCCCCGTGCCTACACATGATAGAGTACAAGGTTCAAGTGAGTTAGATCTACCGATCGGTCTGACACTAGATGAGCGGCCTCACTGTGGTTCTCTCAGCATTTAGAATCAAGTAAAACTAAAGGTTAAACAAACCTAACATTCTATGGTTAGAGCCCCAGGTGCATCATAGAATAAAATTGGTGAACTAACTCTTCCAACTGATCCTCAACTCAGCATGCAGGAGTCATACTCCTACATTCATATTGGAAATACAATTCCTTCCCTTTTTTATCGAATCTTTACAGACCACTATACACAGGCCTAGCCCAACCATGAATTACTAGGAATCATTTTAATTGCACAGGTCTTGAGGTATATAGAAGACACAAGGTTGATGTGATGGGGATACTCCAACTAAAGAATATGAATGCATCTACTCAGGCAAATGAGGTAAAATATGAATACCAATATACCTGAGAGTTTTGGACAGAACATCAATTGAAGCCAGATAAGGAGCAACTTGCAAGGTCTTATTAACAAAGTGTACCCGATCCTGAATTTTCTTTTCTGCTACGAAGTTGCAAAGTTCTGTCTCAAACTTTGTTTGAGCATTCATATCACTTCCAACTATCACCGCATGCATAGATGACACCTGCAATTTCTTCTCTTGTATCAATTGCAGACTTTCATAGAAGGCCCTCAGAAATAGATCCTGCCCTTTCCCACGGGAAACACCTGCAATTAGATCAGAAAACAGACAAGCAATGCTCTAGAGCATAAGTTATACCAGTGGAGTACTATCTATGAAACCAACAAATGGTACTCAGAGTGAATTAAAAGAAGTTAAGTCGATTTTGACATAGCATTTAGAAAAAAACTCAAACAAAGATCTCAAACATGAAGAAGTGAGCTCCAAATGGAGGAACTCCATGTTGCATCCTGCCTTTAGAAAGAGCCACTTCATTTTTTCCAGTGCTTCAGATACCTAGAACGAACCAAGTGGCTGTTCCACAGAAGTAAAGGATGTGAAAAGTGCAAAGGGGGGATGCAGGAGCAAAGAAGCACTCAAAAAATTCATAAACGCAGAGCAGTGCTACAAAACTCATGAGGCTTGCTTCAGCAATTAAAAATTTGTTCATGTTTCTCATTATCCTCATCATAGGTCTAATCCAACCTTACACACTAATATGTCGAATAAAAGGACCCAAACCTTCCACTGGAAAGGACTCAGTTAACAGAGACCTCATTTTAGAATTGCACAAGTAGACATAATCAGTCAACAAAATTAGAAATTCACTGTAGAAAACATACTATTGATGATGGCAAAGAGTAGATCTTCATTCCGCACTCCAAAGGACTCACGGACATGCTGACGGAGAACCCTCTTGGCCACATTATCTTCTGCTACTTCCATTAATTCATTGCTATTTCCAAGGTGCACGACGTAAGTCTTAGGCATCTTGATCCTGCCAATATAATTATTAGAAAGAGAATGGGGCGAATACAATTGCAGAGTTCCACATACTAGCAGTGAATGTCAGTGAATACAGCACTAGAAAGCTGCAAAGCATCCATATAAAAACTATCCAAATGCAAAGATAAGAAGCAGATGAGTTTGCTGAGAATGCAAGGGGAAAAAAAGAAACAAGAATAGTTGAACGTGCGAAATCCTCCAGCACTAGTCAGTTCTTCACTGTGCAATTGGTGAAAAAGGCATCAACAGACTTAGAAAACCATGGTGAAACATGACATATTTAATATGCAAGAAGAATACCCCAGACGTTCTTGAGTTCTGGTCTTCCAGTATTCAGCTGTTGTGTGAGAATCAATCATTGCCCCTGCCACATAAGGTAGGTGCTTGACATACTCCAGTTTGAAATAATGCCCTCTCATTTCGTGAATCCACCACAAAATTTTTGGGAGAACACTAGGAACATTGTCTTTGAGAACAGCATCGAGCCACTTTCCAGCAACAGCAGTATTTAACACCACCAAATCAGCCTGAAGGGCTATATCAATGGCTTTCTGTCCTTTTGCAGAGAGAACCTATTTGTATGAACAGAACATACTCAGACAAAAGCAATATGATGTAATTTATTCATGTCATATGTATTATAAAACTAATCAAAATACACTCAAATAGCCTTCTGGTGTGACTCTATATCAGCTAGGCTTGTAGGATGTCAGTGATGATGTCACGCATTGTTGCAATTTCACTGAGGAAACACCATACTACTCTCTCTTGAGGAGGTTTCTGTCTCCCTGGCCCATGCAAGAAGGATCATCTACACTTTTCCAACAAAACCGGTGCCCCTCAGGGTGAAGTTAGCAGTTAGCACAATAGAAAAGCACCCAGGCCTATTTTCCCAGTGAAATTTCTTTCTCGTGTTTAACTAAGAGGCTTCTTAGCAGGCGTTACTTAAGAAGGTTTTGTTAAGGCTTCAAGCTCACCAATCTGATTTAAATTAATGAGGGTGAACGTGGCCTGTCGAGCATCACCTGTACGGGCCCCATCAAGGGTTTTACAGCCACTTCATGGATTCATTTGTAATCCATTGACAATTTTGTCTTCAATGACGAACATTCAAAGAAATTGCTAGTCTTGCAACCCACGGGAAATGCTAATTTGTGCTGCAACCGACCAGACACTCGCTGCTTTGACTCAATTGACACTACAGATAGACCATAAATACTTGTAGAATTCCAAATTAACCAGAGAATTGCATACCATTGTGCAAAACATTTCTCAAAATGCTACCAATTCCTCGTCAAATTGAAGCTAGTGACCTTTACAATTTCCTATACCCCAAGCATATCAAATATTCTTCTGATGCTTTTACACGATCCTAGTCCAATGAGCAATGAATAATAATTACTGACGAAAGAACAAACTACCAAGCAATAACATGAACTAAAAATTTACCTGCACTCCATGGTCTAACATCTTATGCTCCAAGCTATACATGACATCATCTGGCTCTGCTGGTTTCTGGTTAGTAATCCAGACAACCTCCGAGCCCACACCTCTCAACAGAAATGCCAGTTCCATGAGCAATAATGGCCCACCTACATCACAGAACCGAAAAAATTTCAATTGATTAATGCAACCCACATCAGGAAAAGTGAAAAACTACATCTACAGCCTGTCTCAGGGGAATACAATTCATTTGCAACTAACTCTGGTTGGATTTAAGTTAGAAAAAAATCTAAGGCCACTATTGAGTTTGCTTATACTGCATTTTACACTGCAATGATGCCAAAAGTGGCATGATTTGCCCAGAAATCAATTCATGTGGAGCGGAATCTCAATAATTTGCCACGCCGCATCCCCAAACAACATCACTCACTCCAATACACACTTCACATTCCGCTAGCAACCCGAAACAGCTTAAAAACTCCCGCAAACCGAAATCAAATCGATACGGTCTACACTCGGGGAAGATTCAGAGTCAGCCAGTAACTACCGGAAAGGGAGAGCTCATGGGAGACGAGGAGGACGAGCTTCGACTTCATGAACTCGAGCGGACTGGGCGAAGGCGGGCCGCGGACCGTCTCCCCGGCGAAGCGCGCGCCGCCGGAGCCGGAGGAGACGGCGGCGGCGGCGGCGCTGCTAGGGTTGCAGGAATCGGTCGCGAACCTGGTGATCAAGACGAGGGCGGTGGAGAGGGAGAAGAGGAGGAGGAGGATCAGCAGGGGCCATCGCCGCTTCTGCATTGCGATCCACGCGCCCGATGGCTTCGCCATTGATGTTGCTACCGTCGAGTGGAGCTCGCGCGCATCAAGCGCAGTTCAGGAGGTTTCCACGCATCTGCAACTTCCTCCATCATCTTTGGCCAGGAGAAAGAGCCAGGTAAATATATTCTGCAATTACATCTATGTTTCAGATCTAGCAACAGACTGTGTATTTTCTGTTTAGGAATAAGGAATTATTTTATTTTGTTTTCATTAAAGTTTATGAATCGTAAAACTTACAAAAGAGAAACATTAAAGTGCATAATGCATTTATTAAATCTCATTAATTGCGCTTTAATAATATAAAATTTTCATTTGAAGTAGGTGACTTTTCGCATCGTATTGTAATCCTCCATTTTCGAAACTTTGTTTTATTAATTTTCGATGATCTTAACACGCTCCCTAACAAGATTCCTCTTAAAATGACATTATTATTTCAAGCTTACAAATTTGATTTAATCACAATTCAATAACATCTACTTTATGCTTTATCTATTATCTCTCCCTTTATTTATTTATATTTATAGGAATGTTTCCTTTCTTTACTGCCATTAGTCAATAGAAATGAAGTCCAACTTACACTTTTGAATTAAATAAAAAAATTTAAAAAATTGATCGATAGATAATATTTCGCCATATTCTTATCACATAAGTATAAATGTCTATGAAATAATTCCTCAAGAAATAAGTTATATTATTTAATATAGTAAAAAGCTTGTAAAACACTTCTATAATTTCGAAAAGTGCATTGGGACTGACTTTCAATTGATATTGGAAGAAGAAAATCTTTCAAAATTTCAATTGCTTAGAGTTTCTTATAATTTCTAAATTTAAAATGTTCTTATTATTTTTCGAAATTTAGAAGAAACCTCATGTCTTTTTTAATACATTAAAAGATAATATAAGTGGATAATGATATAAATAATTTATGAAATTTTAATATATTAGAATATGTAATAAGGTTAATGAAATTTTAATTTTTTTAATTTTATCCCGAATTTTAGCATAACATATGATCTTTAAATTTGTTATATATATTTAATTTAATCGTCAGTCGACAGGAAGGTTTAAATTGAAGACCGCCTGTTTATATTAGAACTAAAAATAATCACGAGCGGGAAAAAGAAAAACGATAAATAATCATCCAATCTAAGTTCCGCCGCCAAGAACAAGAGCAGACTCCTCCCTCCCCCTTCTCATCGACGGCGCTTCCCCGGAGAGCGACGGAGATGCGGTTGCGGCAGCTCCAGCTTCAGCTTCCGTCTTCTGCAACCTCCTCTCTCCGCGCCGCTCCTTCCCGTCCATGGCGTCCGACACCGTTTCGCTTCATCCGCACCCTGACCCCGCCTCCCTCCCTCTCCCGCTCGCTCTCGCCGTGCTCTCGCTCTTTCTGCTCCAGCTCGGCCTCGCGGCCGCTCCCCGAGCCGCCCTCCGTCGCGGCGCCTGAAGAATCCTCGAAGCGCGTAATCATTCTCGCCTCTGACTTTCCTGTTAATCATCCGCGCGCTCGTCGATTTGGAAAACTCTTTCGCTTGGATATTTCCGTTGTTGTGAAGCAAAGCGCAACAGAGATAGTTCGTCATCGGTGGTACGGTGGTAGCTTAGTTAATGCTTTGAGAAATCATCTTGTTCTTGTTGATGCGATAGGCTTCGCTGTGTGCTAATCGGATTAGACAGCTCGGTTTACTGCCGGCGGGCGATTTTCCAAGCTCTCGAAGAGACTGTGCGCTCTGCTGTTGTAATAGATAGCATGTTGCTCTGTGAAGATATGTTCTTAGATAGGTCTCGCGGTGTAATGATGCAGTCGGTAGTGTGTGGAGGTCGCTCTAAATACTCAGTTTTCTTTTAAGTTTCCACAGAAGGACATGAGCTCTTGATGATGCCTGCTCTTGTTTCGAATTCTCTGGCGCTTGCTTTGATAACTGTTTCTCTGATGCTGTCTCGCGATGCTGCCTTAATTTGATTGCGCAGGCTCCTCTGAAACCTGGCCTCTATCTTGTAGGAACGCCGATTGGCAATCTCGAGGATATCACTCTACGGTATTTGATTTTCAGATAATTGCCGTGACTAAAGCCTTTCCTCTTCCCTTGTGCATGTCTTACATATGTCTTAGGGGTTCTTATGTATATATTTTGGTGCTCTCTTTGATTTTGTATGTCTTAGAATTTGTGATCACGCGGCTACTTACATCCAGTATCTGTGTCTTAAAATGCCATTTCCCCTCCTTTTGCTGCACATTGGCCAACATAGTGCATCCGATATTTAGTTTGATGTCCTAGCAAACTATTCGTACATAGCATGCGCATGATGATTCTGATGCTTGGTAATCTTGGAATCATAAATGCAGTGCTCTTCGCGTGTTGAGGTCAGCTGATGTAATACTTTCAGAAGATACAAGGCACTCGGGGAAGTTACTTCATCATTATGATATTAAAACCCCTCTCGTAAGTTCCCATAGAAATACCGTACTCTCTCTTTTTTTTTTTTGCCTATACATTATTATGTGATTCTAATTGCATGCTTTAGATTTCAGCTAAGTTACCATAAATTCAATGAGCATCAAAGGGAGCACACAGTGCTAAAAAGGTTGAAGCAGGGTGAAATAGTGGCGTTGATCAGTGATGCTGGAACACCAGGCATCAGTGATCCAGGCACGGAATTAGTAAGTTGATGCACTTTTCTTCAAGATTCTACATCTGTTTAGAACTTTTCGATGGTAAGGAGTTGGAACAGAAATGTTTTTATTTAAAACTTTTTATTCACTCTACAACATTGGGTCCCATATGCACAGATGTTACTTGCAAGTTACTAGTCTTCAATGAGATAATGACAGTCTTATGGGGATGGGGAAGCACTTCAATAACTAGCTGACTCTAATCCGAGATACACCGCTTCAAAGATATCTAACTAATATCGAAATTAAAGTGCCAGTGGTGTTATTGGGATAAAGCGTCAAATCTCTCTCTTTCATTGAACTAGTCCCTCACACTTGCAAGTCTTCCCAGGCAAAATCATGTGTGGAAGAAAACATTCCTGTTATTCCTATCCCTGGGCCTTCTGCTTTGGTAGCTGCTCTCTCTGCCTCGGGATTGTCAACAGAAGAGTTTACGTTTGGTAAGTTCAAAAGAGACAGGGCCATTCAAGTCTAAGTCAATGAGTACCCCTTTAGTTATTAATTGGTCTTAGAAGCTAACATTTCACCGTTCTTCTTAAGTTGGATTTCTGCCGAAACACTCTGGAGCAAGGAGAGAGAGGCTATTGATTTCTGCAAATGAAGCAAAGACTCAGATATTCTATGTTCCTCCTCATAAGCTTCATCAATTTCTTGAGGAAGCCTCAACCATATTCATTGAGTCGAGGTACAGAAGATAGAGTATGTGCGTAAAATTTGTCTGTTTAAATTTACATATTGATTTCTAAGTATAATCTATCAATTTCCATGTAATTTGAAGCAGTGAAAAATACTCTATGAAGTCTTGCATCCTTCTAAATGCATGTCCAAGCTCCAACTGACAGACTCTTCTCAATAACTTAATCTTTTCATATGCATCTGATATGTGCTTCATTTCTGCAAGAGATAATGTACCTTGATGTCTTGCAGAAGATGCGTTGTGGCTCGGGAAATTACTAAGATTCATGAAGAGGTTGGATATTCTACAGAAGTTATTTCATTGCTAAGTTTGCTAGCTGTCTCCCAGTTCATGCTGAATTTTTTCAGATGCTGTTGGTATGTCTGCTTGTTGCTGTTCGAATATAAATGAGAACATGCTGTTAGTCGATTACACATGGGTCTCCCTACATTCCAGTTTTATGTTACATCCGTGGCCTTCTCTCTCTCTCTCTCTCTCTCCCTCCCTCCCTCCCTCCCTCCCTCCACTAAATGTGCATATAGGCCCTTATAGAAGTTCAGCCCACTTACTACTTGAGATTCAAGTATAATTGAATTCACATGAGAAGACCTAGTCAAAAGCTATAGTGATGATATCTGTAAACATATGGCTCGTATATAGGTTTAATCCCATAGGGTATCATATCATACTATACTGTAAAGGTGGAGGTTAAGATTGAGTTACAATTCAACCTTAGATAATATTGTAAGAGCTACTTTTGGTAATTGAATCAAGGAGCTTATATAAATCAAGCTTGAGTTACAAAGCGATGCTTGTGACATTTGGCAATTCAAGTAATTCAACTTAATCTATTAGTACGTCAATAGTTTCTCTTTCACTCTAGTCATCTCTGAGTGAGAAAAATGCACATTCCTCCAAGTGATTGTATTTCAGGTGACTACAGAGTTACTAAGTAGTTTTTTGTCTCAAATTTATCTTATAGATCCTACCACGACCTTCATTGACCTTTTTCATCTGAAGCTTCAGGTGATCTCTCTTTATATTTTCCTCATAAAATTATTAAAATGTTGTAATGCCTCATCAGTTCTGGCGGGGTTCGTTGGGGGAAGCTAAAGAAGCATTTTTGACACGTCAAGTGAAGGGAGAAATCACTCTGTTGATTGAAGGCAAGACAGACTGTTCTGTTGAGATGCCATCAGAGGACCAGCTTGAAAATGAACTAAGACACTTGATGTCCAGTGGGCATAGCCTTTCTGCGGTATTGATCTCATTTTGAATGTACTGGTTGCGCATTAGTTTCTAATGTTTCAAACAGTTCAATGTGGAGCTTACCACATGCCCAGGCCAATTAAACCTTGTATAGATGATTATGGACCTTATGGCAAGAATGTATCACTCTTCCACAATGCAAATGCATGTTAAAAATGAGGAACGAAGTGCACTAAAACATGCTGTAAGTTTCCTTACAGGCACGTGCTGATGGAAATGCTCTGGTTGTTTACTCTGGCTGTCACTGTCCTTTTTCAAAAACCCATATGTTTGGAAGAGCTTAGCCATTTAGGCCCCAGTTTCTAGCAGTAAAAATCTATTTCAAATCCTTGTAAAATGAGGCCAGCATTCTTGATGTGTGATGTAGTTTGGTTCTGTTCAGGCTGTCAAAGTGGTTGCTGAAGGAACATCTACTAGTCGGAAGGTAGTGTATTCACTTGCATTGCGGAAACTTGGACAGCAACGCAAGGGTGGAGATGACTGACTTTACATTTTGCTGTGGCCTGGGACATATTATGCTGTAGTTTCTGCTAAGGCTCTTTAGCTCATCTCTGTCAGACTGTAAGTGCAAGTGAAAAGGCAGAAAGGACTTTTCGGCCTGTGGAGAGATCTCTAGCTAATTCATGCATCAACATTCTCAGGAGACAAGAACTTTGACTCCAAGGCAGAGTTATTCGGCATCCCTTACATATAGAAATTGACTCCATGACTGACATGGCAGTCAATTTCCTTTTTCCTTGTAGTGTCTCTACTTAAAGGAACTGCTAGTTTTACTGTGTCCATTGGCATTCCTGCAATTGCCATGGCTCTGTTGGCGATAATTATCTATGTTGAGCAGTTGACGCGTCTCTCGAAAGGTTGATCATTTACATTATGAATGACTTCTGCATGTATTGGACTTAGTAATTTTGGTTTATTAGTCTCTTTCTTTCTCTGTCTTGCTAAGTTGAGTCAACCACTTTCCCCAAAAGGTTAGAGATGGGCCCACGAGGAAATTTTCTTGATGAATGTAAAATTAAGCTCTAGATTATACCTCAATCTTTTCATCTTCCTTTTATTGCGTCAAAATTGCATGTAATTACGCAGATACATTGCTTTCAAGATCCTTCATGTTTTGCCATTTAGGGCCTGTTTGTTTGGGTTTTGTTTTTGTTCCCCGGAACATAATTTTTGTTCTTTTGTTCTGGGGAACAAAAGAAGAACAGAAACACGTTTGTTTATACTTTTATTTCCGAAAACAAATTTGGAACATAAACAAGAATAGAAACACTTGTTTCTTGTTCCTCGGAACACTTCCGACAAACATTTTTTTTTTTCTTCTTTTTCTTTGGCCGGTTGCCGGCCTCGGCCATGGCCGGCAACCTCGCCGAAGCATTGCCGGCCCCCAACGAGGCTTGGCCTCACCTTGGCTGGGCTAGCTTGTGCTCACCTAGATTTGGCGAGGCCGAGAGTGAGGCCGTTGGCCCTCGTCGACCGGTCACCGGTCATGGCCGAAGCTAGCCACCAGCCAAAAGGAAGAAAAATAAAAAATAAAAAAGAATAATAAATAAAAATATTAAAAAAATTATACAAGTTTACCAAACGTGTTTTACGTTTTTTTTTTCTATTTCATGAACAGAAATTATACAAGTTTACCAAACGCGTTCTTCTATTAAAAATTGTTCTCCCAACATAAGAACGGTACCAAATGTAGCTTTAGAAGCCTAACTTCTAGAGCACCTACATGATGTCATTCCCATAGCGGAGTTGATCAGGGAAATCATATTCCTTTCAGATTAGAGGATGTATGAATGGATAGTCCGAATTTAATCCGAAAGGATAAACGGAGGAGGGAGTCAATTTCCTGCAGGTATGCGGGTGAACAACTCCCGTTTAAGCCCTTCGGGGTAGTCTTTTAGCAAAAAACCACTATTTCCTTTAGTTCAAAGACTAGAGACACTCAGAGATGCCAGGATAATAACATTTCTAACTATCCGAGCTGCATTTCTCAGAGGATCCTACCAAGTTAGAGAAGAAGAGAAGTTTAGAAAGCCATGGAGAATTTTCACAAAACACTCACTTTAGTTTAAGGGACTCTGCCCAATACAATACATCCTCCTTGTCTTTTTAAGACAGTAGGAGGTCACATACAAACAGGGACCAAGCTCATGGGTCCAAAACATACAGAGGCTCCGGAAATTTCCGTTAGGGAATTATTTGCACAGTATGAATAGTGACAGTAAACAGTGATTTCCTAGCTTAAAGGCTATAGTGACTTACTACGGTGACCTGTACGATCAGTAGTCTTGTCCGTCGCTAGCATTGTAGTCATTGTCTGAGTCGTGGAGAGAGAATCTGGTTCGATGTGTTTTTTATTCAACCAGGGCTATAAATTACAAAGAGCCAATACATAATTATCTCTGGATTTGAACATAAGTCACAAAGTAAGGTTTAATTATTTTTGAAAGATCATATAGTGAATTCGAAATAGTGGATCAATGGAACATCCTCAAGAGGGAGGACTTCACCGGCTTCTGGTGTCCTAGCCAGTGCTGCATGTGGACCCCAATGGCGTCCAAGTACAGGCTGCTCCTCCCATGAAATCCCACCACCTTTCCTTCGGTCGTAGTTGAAGTGAAAAAGGTACCCACTTCTTCTCCAAATGGACCATATTTCCCTCGACTCGTGTGGAATGTCAACGACCTTATGAACTGAGGCTGAGGCCACTCATCTTTGCTGATGGGGCCATAATAGCCAGAGATGCATGTTAGGACTTCATTTGGATATTCCAGCTTGATCTGACAATAGAAAATTAGCGATAAGTTCAGTATCTCGTGGGAAATAGTAGATTAACAGGAATAATTTGTCTTCCAAAAGAGAGATTTTTATTTGGATTACCCGATGTGTGGTGAGTCCTCCGTTACCTCCATGTTTGACTGACCAAACAGATTGTCCATTTCTATCATACTCTATCTGTATGGAGCAGATAGCTTCGGTTCTGGTCAGAATTATCTGTCTGATCCCGGAAAATACACCATCATCCCATGGCCGCCCGAATTCCCCTCCCCAGGGGCCTGGTCCATATGGAGCTGGCTCCTGGACAACTCCGTAAGCAACCTGGGACATCCAACAGACAACAAACTTAATGATCCCTTAGGCTATGAGTGAGTTCCTTTCAGTATAATCAATGTTTCTCCCCTGGGCTATGAGTGAGCTCCATTCAGTATGATCAATGAGTGAGTTGCATGCTATGTAAGGCAGGCTCGCCCTCAGCGTAGGCATGTGTCTGGGTGTTGCTACAGCTGAAGTATCTACAAGTAAGGCCAGCAGCTTCACAATAACCCATCTGCCTGCCTAGCTCAGACTCGAACATTGTAGGTTACCATGAACACTATATTGACGTGTGTGCGCATAGGATTGAGCCAATTAGATGGATGCACTCATAATGCAACGAACAGTACCTCTTCTGCTGGCCTTTGCTTTGGAAGGACGAATTTATTCGACCATTGAGGATAGTCCACTTCAGCCAGATCTGCTTCACTCTTGTTATTCTTGATTGCCGGAGGATAAACGGCCACCGGTACTTTCCCTTCTATCATATGGATGCCAATAGCATCTATAAACAGGCCGCCTCTACCGTGAAAGCCGAGGATCTTGCCTTCTTTCGACTTTGAAGTAAAAGAAGCTCCCCGCTCTTCTCCAAAAGGTCCATGCTTTCCTCTGTTAGTGTGGAAGGTGATTGATCTAATGATGGTAGGTCCCATGGACATTAGAGGCCCGCAGGTACCCGTTATGTGCGTCAAAACTTCGTCCGGGTAGTCCAATACTATCTGTGAAAAAGTACAGATAACAAAAAAGGAAGGATGAAAATGCAATTATATTCTCACTATTTTCTTGGATTTAGCTTAAGCACTGAACCAGACATTGTCGTTTGACCTTATCGTGTCTGTATCCTCCAGTTCCACCACGCTTGTTTCCCCATAGCGCCTCCCCGTTCCAATCATATAGAACCTTCATAGAAACGATAGCGACATTCCGAGATAGAGTGATCTGTCTGATGCCGGTGTAGGTTCCGTCGTCGAATGCAGACCCTCCAGAACCTCCCCATGGTCCGACCGTCACTAGCCCTTCAATTTTTGGGGGCACTTTTTCTACCTTGGGCATCTGGAACAGACTCGATGTTTAGTGATTCGTCGTTCCACCTAATTTGCCGAAAAGACGCACGCGCTAGATAAGTGAAAGAGCTTACCGTCTCTTTGGTTTCTTCATCGCTGGACTCCTCGGAACTAGAACTTTGTCTCGAGATTTGGCTCCTGAAACAATTGCCTTGAACTTCCTTCTGCCTCACGGCAAGCACTATGTCATAATTCTGCCCGATGCTCCCTTGTACGACTGAGTAGCCTACCTTGTTGGTTCCAAAACCAACATCAACACCAACACCGCTCTGAGCTTTAACCAGAGTTCCAGATGCCTTCTCTTTCTGATACGGCTTCAGATAAACCCCGATTGCATCCAGGTACCAGCCGGCCTTGCCATGAAACCCAACAATCTTGCCGGTGGTCGATGGGAAAGAGAAAGAGGCCCCCTGCTGGACGCCGTATGGCCCGTAAGTCTTCCGATTGCTCTCAAAGGTGAGCGATCGAACAAGAATGGGTCCCCAGTCATTGATTTTCCCATAGTGTCCATGAACAGAGATTAGGAACTCATCCGGGGAATCAAGCTTGACCTGCGAACAATTAGTAAGATCATGTGGCTTAGTGAGTTAACTAAAACGATCTGGTGAAGGATGATTTCACATAGGGAAAAATGCAGTGATGCCTCTGCTGTGGAACAGCAAAGTTCCGGTCAGATTCAGATGAATATAATTGTGTTAAAAGAGACTTTAGTCCCTCTTTCAAATAAACTTTGAATAGTGTGAACTTGCGTATGCACTTTTAGTGAGAGCTGGTTGATTTATCCAATTGCAACTGTCATAGCTTCAAAAAATCAGCCCTAAAAGTCCTCGTGTCTGAATGATCAAGGTTCAAATCAAGACAGTTAGAGATTACCAACCCTGTCCACTTTGCAACCTCCGTTTCCACCATGCTTTTCCGTCCAAATCGAGTTCCCTTTCATGTCGTACTCGATCTGGATGGAGTCGATGCCGGCTCCATGAGCTATCACCAGCTGCCTCACCGTTGAGTAGACCCCATCGTCCCAGCGGAACCCATCTTGACCACCCCATGGCCCGACTGATACAGTCTTCTTCCCGCTCCCCTCAATGTTCTATAGAGTTTTAAAAAAAAAAGAAAAAAAAAAGAAACACCCAACTTATGATCGGCAATGGTAGAAATTTGAATTATATGCCTGTGAATTATCAATCTATACAAATTCTTACCATTCTGGTTGTGCTGGGGTGGGAGAGCGGAGGAAGGTGCCGGCGAACTGCTACGATGGGAGTTCAGTGATGTTGCATTGAGTCATGGTATTGTTCGGGTTCTACGAGCTTAAAAAGGTGATTCAGATCGTGCCCTTTCATTATAAAATAGTTCAAGAATCATGTAGAAGAAGCTTGTTCGCTCTCCACTAAGAAGGGAGAGGATGGTCGGGAAGAGAACCAGATTCCAGTTATGACCAGAATGAAAATTCTCCATTGAAGGTCTTTGGGAGGAGAAAGTTGCTCGAATCTTTTCTCTCTTCATGGTTTTTGCTCATGGACAGCTCATTATTTCGTCTTTAGGTGGGAAATACAATCCCATCACCGAATGCGAGCACTTTGCTTTGGCGCCTCTTGCTTTTTCGAGCACTGAGGCATCGTTCGTGGCAGATCACGACCCATTGCGCATCTGCCTAGATGCAAAGCCATGACAGAAGATAAATCTCTTCACATCCGGACCATGACATGCCGATCAAATATTCGCCTCTTTCTTTTGTCTCAGAATATGGACCTCACACAGCTTTCTTCCGGAGAGAGTGATATTATGCTCTGTGATCCCTATTAAACTTTGCATAGACGACTGTAGACGCACTTCATTGTGCTCTGTTTGCACAAGCACATCAACCTTTAAACAAGGACGAAAGGTTTACCGTCTATTCCCGCTCAACAGATGGTGTCCTGACTCAGGTTCGTTTCAAAGTCGAACTTGTCGGTCTAAGTATTCATTGTCGATGCAAGCACCGAGCAGAACTATCCTCGAGCATGAAATGATCAGAAGGAATCAACAACGAAGCATTGATGACATGCTGTCTTTCGCCTTCTGATTATGATATATTGTAGATGGACTTTTTTGTACTTGGTCTTTGCCGGTTTGAGTTCAGCTTCGTTTAAACATGGTAACTTCCCAGATAGAGCGACTCATACTCTATCTAATCCGGACCCGATCCACAACCAACCCAATCCAGGCTCTAATTCTTAGATACTTTTCTTAACCATTGGAGTAAGGCATTTTTTGTTGGAACACATTCTTTATCATTAAAGTTGTATGGTTGAGAAACATTATCCTTTTTATTCATTTTTTTCTTTTCTTTATTTCCATATTTTCATATTTCCATGTTCGGTCTTTTTCTTCCCTGTGACATCAAGGCTGAGGAAACGAGAGAACGAGCACAAATGTCGACAACGAGGGACTCTTGAACTAGTTGCCACAATGCCTGCCGAGCATCGCTATAACGCCTCCGACCATTTGCAACCCCAATTGCTCGCCCGGCTCGACTCATTTGGCAGCTCTTAATCTATTTTTCAGTGCCGAAGTTGCGACTCGCCGCTATGGAGATTGTGACCTACAGATCAGGGGGCCACTCGCCTCTTGCGACCCCAAATCTATGGCCACTCGAAGCTAGGCCTCCATAGCCACGACTAGTTGGGCACAGCGCGTCCTCATCGTATCACTTCAGGGCCACAGAAAGAAAGCACCCATTGACACGAACATTCAACCACCCCCTCGCGATCCTAGGTTTGCATTCACACAAGGTCGACCACCCCAATGGCCGCCGCCGCGGGACCGTGATTTACAATTTGTGTGATGACCCGAGTGAGCATGTATGGTTCAATCCTGCTTTATCCAACCGAGAATGCCCATGGCAACTGGGTCATAAATGAGCTAAAATAGGTACTCATTCCATTAAGCACCCAGTTTGATAAACTTTCCAAGTTTTTAAACTCATTTTCGCCAGACCCTTTATATGTTTTAACCTCTAGTCATATGTACATGAGAGAACCTCTCTCAACCCTAATTAATCATACGTACCAGCCGGTGGCCATCGATCAAGACAGTCCAAGTTACACATGCCACACCAGATCGTCGGAAAACCTGCGATCGGACTGCGAGGCTTCGGTGGCCAAGTCTTCCGGTGACGTCGGTAACATCACCGGAACTTACACAAACCTAGTGTTTTTTTCGTCAATTTGATCCAGCAACCAACACTTAGAACTCTGCACATAAGATACTTTCTGGCCACGCAATCAAGAAAGCGCCTACTGAAACTTCAGCGCAATGAAACATGCAGCCAAACTTTAGGCCATTCCACGAAATAAAGATGTCATAGATGCCAATTGACGTAAGTTACATCAACCATCAAATCTGCAAATAGCTCAGTTCTTCACACACCAGTCTATCACTTATCCAAGGAAAGCTCACCAAGCATCTAGACTCCAAAGTATCCAACATCGGAGCCGGTTTATTTTTTTCACGGAAGTACTAGATATACAGTCAAGCAGCAACTGCATCAGTCGCGTGCTTGTTTATTGACGCCTGCAACTGTTCTTTGTCTGCACCCACAACCTTGTCCACAATTTGGCCCTCTTTCAAGAGTAAAAAAGTTGGCATTGCGTCGACGGAATGCTCCTTGGCAACAGTCTGTGGACGAAAAAACAGCGGCAATAATCCAAGTATTCAGCCGAATGAAGCCTAGCCATACTACTTGCAGTAAACTCTAAAGCCAGAAAAGATTTTGGCACATGCTTACCTGCAATTCATCCACATCCACCTTCAGGAACAAAACATGGGGCATCTTCTTGGCCATTTCAGCAAAAATTGGGGCAATGAGACGGCATGGCCCGCACCATGAAGCGGTGAAATCCACCACCACCTGGCAAAAAATCTCTTCTTTCAGCAAACACTGAAAACAGTCACAGAGGAATTGCGATACTGCAAGGCGATGTGTCACGTCATCCGATTCGAAGACTCGGGTCTAGTACGCTCATACGACAAAAGTCAGAAGTTTTCTAACGAAATGCCTCACAAAGGCACACAGAAAAAACCCTTTCAAGGTCACTGGCATGAAAAGGCTGAGAGTGACTTAACAAAGGTCAGAAAGAGTTGTTTTCAGAGAACAAGAGCATGGAGCTAATTTACTCAATGCAATTCTAGAGCTACGGACATAGATCGAACTTATATGAGTCTCGCTTCATAATGGCCGGTACCTCTTCGGTCAAAATTGCAGAGAGAAGAAGTTCTGCTAAGGGCTTTGTCCATCTCAGAGAAACAATTCTTTTAACCACTTTAAGGCAAACTGAAAGTCAATGCAAGCCAAGTTCAGGCGTTTACATAGGAGCTCCAGTCACGGCATCCTAGTCTGCAATGTCCGCTACCCATATGCTAAGGCTCTGCACCCCCAAATGAATTCTAATGAAAATGCAAAAACCCCCCCATTTCCATACACTCTCCTGTCTAAACCACAGCAAGGGAAACAGCCACCAGCAAGCTTTTTCCTCAAGTCAGCCACCAAGACAAACCCCCCGCAAAACCGAGCCAATCACGAAGCAATCCACCGCAAAAAAAATTCACGCATGCATATAACAGATGGGTATCGTCGTCTCGGCCAATCACGTAGCAAGAAAAGATGCCCCCACGATTCTGAGATATGGTCGAACGAAAACCACCCACCACCCCCACCAACCGCACTGAGAATTCGAACACGAAAAAAGACCGAGAAAAAAAGAGCTATTTCCACGCAGAGGCGGAGAGAGATGAAAGAGCAGAGATACCAATTTCTTGGATTCGACCCCCTTCTGAAATTGCTCCTTCCACGCATCCACGGTGTGGCAGCCATACACCTGTCCCTCCTCCGCCATTCTCTCTCTCTCTCTCTCTCTCTTTCTCCTCTCTCTCTCGTCCAAGGGGTGTCGCCGCTTCTACGATTGGAACGAGACCGGCTCGCGCTCCTTTATATAGCCGGACAGAGCGGGCTGAAATTACCTAAATGCACCTGCCTTTGGAGGTTTATTGCTCGCTTGCCACCGCACGAGACCCGCATGTGCTCCTGCTCCGTCGTACGTCTCGGAGGTCCCTCGAATTAAAATGGGTTAGGCGGAGCATCGCCATCATCCGAGGATGTTGGGGAGGTCCCGGGACGTCATGAATCACGTGCGCGATGGATTGAGGTTACGCTTTCACTTAGAATTCAGATTCATCTCTGTCGTTCATCCACGGTCGACCACGAGCTGATTGCAAGGGACGACAGATCTCAATATTTGAGCTCTTATCATACCTACGAGATCTCGTCCTCGCCCATCGCCATGGCCAACCAAAGCCGACTGCAAGAAGACGGCTTCTCTGTTTCTTTCCTTGATATTTGAGATTTGTCCATGGCCTTTGAGATCCCTTCCTTGCCCGTTGCCATGGAAGAGACCAGATCTGGAGACACGACTCTAGTCTAGATCCGGACGAAAACGACTGCAAGCTTCCATGACGATGAAGGGGTGGCTCGGCCGTCGATGGGGCCGACCACGAGCCGGCTGCAAGGGGCTACAGAGCCGGCCATGAGCGACGACAGTGGAAGACTGCGGCGAGCAAGAGCACGATGGAGGGGAAGCATCCATGGGTGAATAGATAGCAGAGTGTTTTTTTTTTCACTTTTATTCCACGTTAGCGGACATGTGTCGGTTTTCTATTGGATATGAGTGAAAACACATGCCACCTTAGCAGCTGAGGTGGTACTAACAAACCACCGGATATTTCCTCACGTCTTGAGATATTTCCTTCTATTTTGGTGAGTCAATCTTTTTAAGATTAATGGATTATACACTCAACTTTTCGGATACTCTAGATTACGAGTGAGCAATTTTAGGTTCGTTCATGGAATCTATAACATATGCATTGGAATAGATTCTTCATTTTTTGGAACTCTAAAGCCTACTTTACATATCCAAGAATCTAGAACGTATCATATCACAAGAACCGAGATCTCAAGTTCCACTTATATTATTTATCGAATGGTTGTAATAAATATCACATCTAATGATCATTACTTGTTACTATAATCTACTGATCACAATTTATATTTAGACAAAAAAAAAATATAAAACGTTAATAACATAAAAAGTCTTAGTTATAAAATGAAAGTTCAAGCTAGTGCTTTACATTTATCATTGAACGTCATGAAATATCTTGAGATATCAAAAGCAAATATATATATATATATATATTTATTTATTTATTCTAGGTTTTAGGTTTCACCTATCTAGAACCTAGAACCTATCTTTCGAAACATATTTTTCAATTTTTGGAATTTGGAATTGGATAGGTTTCTACTAGTCTAGTTTTTAGGTTCTAAGTTCTACCCAAGAACTATATTCACCCATAATCTAGATGTGGTTGTTTCGAGAAAATACCTTTTGCAATATTGATGAATCAATGAGTGAATTGACAAAGGTTGTGAATGTCATTTGTTGATTTTGGACAAAAAAAGTAAATGCCAAGAAATTTAAAGGTACGAAAATTGTAGCAACCGTGACTAGCCATTTAAATTGCGAAAAACTAAAGATAAAGAAAAATTTACAAAGAACGTTGAGTTATGTGATTAATTGGAGTCTCTACAAAAAGTAATATATGGTTATTTAAAGGCCACGAGATACAAACGATTATTGTTTTTAAATGATTACTTTCTAATCCTATTTGCGGAACAAATAACTTTATAATCGTATATACAATCAAAATAAATTACAACAACATTTACCCATATGAAATTATGAAATCCTAAAATAGTGGTGTAAAAATTTTAGATAAAGGCTCGAAATGCCATTATATTCTCAAAAGAGAGTTTAAAGTGGATTTTATTTTAAATAAGGGTCCGAAACGACTTATTCAATCTCAGTTAAGAACCTAGCTCTTTGGTTGGTCGAATCTGTAATAGCCAGCAGGCACATCCATCTCATGTGTTGATTCCGGCAACGTGGTTAGGGGCCATTTTTGTCTGAAGGCATTTCTTTTTTTTTTTTTTTTTTTCATTTTTCATTTTACCGTTCACCATCTTCTTCATTCTTTTTTCTTCTTCAACACCATGCCGAGCAAGCTCGAGCCGTAGGTGCATGTGCGGTTGCAGGTCTTCAAGCTCACCGTCTAGGCAGTCCTAGGTCTCAAGCTCACCTCTAGATTCGATGGCGGCTGCTTGTCCAAGGCTGTAAGCCTTGACGTAGTGATGATAGCTATCTATTTAATCTCAAATCATTGTATTCCGATAATCATGTTAAATACTATTTTGAATGTAGAAAATTGCGAATACTACATAGGATTTTGAAGCCTCTTGGAAGATGTTGTTTATCGATCCATTCAAGATGTGGTTTCCATATAAATGTACATAACACATTTGTCTAACCCCAATTGTTGTTGAACTTCTTCGGGGAAAAGTGCCAAAAAAGTCCTAAACCTTTTGTCATTGTGCCGATTTAGTCCTAAACCTTTTTTGGTGCCGATTTAGTCCTAAACCTTTTTAAGTTGTGCCGATTCAGTCCTTTCCGGCCAATTTGGCCGGATTTTGCTGACTAGACGCCGGCCGGTGACGTTGACAACTTTTATTAATATTTTAATAATTTTTTTATTTTTATTTTATTTTTATTTTTTATTCCTCCAGCCGGTCGCCGGACCTTGGCGACCGGCCGGGCGACGGCCGGCGAGGTTGACCTCGACCTCGCCGGCACCTCGCCGTGGCCGTGGGGGCGGCCTCGCGCGGGCGGCGAGGCTCGACCTCGCCGGATTTGGCGAGGGCGAGCCTCGCCCGCCCGCGCGAGGCCGCCCTCGAGGCCCGGGCGGCGAGGCTCGCCCTCGCCGGATCCGGCGAGGGCTGAGCCTCGCCCATGGCCGGTGAGGGCGAGCCCCGCCAGCTTGCCGGATCTCGGCGAGTGAGGGGTTCGAGCGGGGGAGAGAGTCGGAGGGGGTAGACCGCCGCCACCGCACCTGAGCCGCGGCCAAGCCGAGGAAACCCTGGCCACGTGAGACCACCGCCGCAATGCTTTGCCGCCCCGATGCCGTCCACCGCTGCTCGCCGACCCGCCGCCACATCCGACCAGGGTGGTGCGGCTCGCCCTCGCCGCCCGTGCCTCGAGGGAGGCCTCGCGCGAGGCGGGCGAGATTGCCCTCGCCGGATCTGGCGAGGTCGAGGGCGAGGCTCGACCTCGCCAGATCCGGCGAGGGCGAGCCTCGCCCGCCCCCGCCCACCGGCGAGGTGGCCGGTCGCCGGACCTCGGCCTACCGAGGAAGAAGAGCGAGAATAAAAAAATAAACAATAAAAAATAAAAATAAAAATAAAAAAATAAAAAAATTTAAAATATTAATAAAAATTGTTCACGTCGCCGACCGGCGTCCAATCAGCAAAATCCGGCCAAATTGGCCGGAAAGGACTGAATCGGCACAACTTAAAAGGTTTAGGACTAAATCGGCACCAAAAAAAGGTTTAGGACTAAATTGGCACAATGACAAAAGGTTTAGGACTTTTTTGGCACTTTTCCCAACTTCTTCGACAATATTTGCTAGGTTCGATTGTGGATTTAGTTGGCCATCTTGCCCCCTAGGTGGTAAAGTTGATCTTGTCAGGTAATCTATGTTAAATGGCATGTTAAGCTTAGTAAGTATATTAGCTCCTTTGAGTGGCATGGGTACACTAACTAGTCTTATGTTTTCAACGTTTGGCATCAGTCCATTTTGTCAACCATTTTGGTCCGCGAAATTGTTAATTTTATTCCGATTATTATGATTAACATCAATAAATTGAAAGAGAGACTAGGTATGTACCACCACTAGATTGACTTGGAATAATAGTGGCTGATTGGACACTATGACCTTGATAAACATCAATAAATTGAAAGAGAGACTAGGAATGTACCACCACTATTTTGCTATTCTTCGGCCAATATTCTCATGGTAGATGCCACTCTGGATTTTGGAGTAGCATCCTTTAACTGCTTATCAGTATGATGCATTAAAAAATTAACATCTCCTTTTGGTTACCCTCTTCCCCTTATGTAGTGGCAAAGGACTCCAAATGTGCGGCAGCCTCATTGCCACTTTGTGGTAATGGTTATTGTTTTCGGCAACATTGTCCAACTCTTACTTTCTCGTTCTTTCCATTGCAATCTCCTCGAGATCAATAAAATGCTTCTTACCAAGTGTGCTAAAAAGATATTTTGTTGAAAAAGTGTCAAGGAAATATCTTTCTAAGTATTGATGGATTGAGGAGCGAATCGACAAAGGTTGTGAACGGTCCTTTGTTAGTTTTGGACGGAAAAGTAAATGAAAAAAAAATTAAAAATACGAAAATTAGAGGCAATCACGACCAATCATCTAAATTGGGAAAAAGTAAAAATAAAGATAAATTTACAAAAAAAGTAAAAAAATATGAAGTTCTGTGATTGATTCGATATCTCTACAAAGATTACAATGTGGCTATTAGCCTACAGTTGATGGTTACAAAGGAACATTAAATTTAAAAGATGACTTTCTAATCCTATCTTTAGAACAAATAACTTCTTAATCTTATTTGTGGTTACAAGAAGTTACAATAACACATATCCACACGAAGCGACAAAATCCTTGTCGCGACCTCCCCGAAGCGGGTTGGACCACCTAAGGGTTCGGCTAATGAATTGCTCAGCCTAGACTTAGCTCGAGCTCTCCCAAGCTTATACTAATTCGCAACTTAGGGTTTAATTTTTAATATGCAAATGATTTTTATCATGGAGTCGTCACTAATCTATTTTTGGTGGGTTGATTAGAAACCCAAGTAAAGTAATGAGAGAATTACTTCACTCATACGAACCAGAGATTAAATGAGCTCGGGGACTTGATTACGCTAGATTTCTCTAACGCCCTTTCGGTACCTTTTCTCTTTTATTTCAAAAAAATGTTTTGCAGGCAGCTTGAATTGATTTTAGCCTAAAACACTAAAGTGATCATATGGGTGCACCAACATTAAAGGTAACATTCAAAGGGAAAAAAACATTCCGGAATTAAACACAATAAGGCAAGCAATTATATTTTTTGGGGTTTTTTCTTGTTTTAATATGAAAATTTACCTAGATAGCATACATATGATATTTTTTGGTTTTTTTTTTTTTTGGAAATTCGAAAATAATTACTGAAAATTGACTACGGAACCTGACAAGTTATCCTACTCAAGCTAGAAATAATTTAGATTAAATCCCATTTTAATTCGGAAACTTATCTTAATTAAGTAGCCGTAACATGCAATCTCATATTAAAAAAAATCTAACTAAATAAATTTTAAACAAGTGACCCTATCCTATTTAAGAAAATTATATATATATATATATATATATATATATATATATATATATTTTAAATGAGATTATTAAAATATGCAAACATCATCCAAAACCCAAAATATGCAAACATTATCCAAAACCCTATCTACAAAAAACTGTTAGTTAGATCCTCTCCTAATCTATTCCAAAATTATCTAAACATGCAATCATATTTAAACTAAATAATACTATCATGAATCCCTATATATATCATGACGTGCAAAATGCAATCCTAATTTATGAAGCCATCATATTCCGATGCAAGATTTGATTGATTTTTTTTAGTGTTTTCCAAAACAAGCAATTACCAAATAAGCATTGTACCCAACTCACTCAAGATATTCATCAAATGAAGGACTAAAATAATAGAAAAAATAATCCGTCGTCTCACGGATTAAATTAAAAATTATTTTAACCTAAATATCATAACTGTCAAGAAAAAATCAAATAATTAAAAAATTTGATCCGAAGTCTCTCGGATCAACTTAATAATTATAATGATTTCAAAGCCAAAATATCATCAAAATCAACATAATTAAAAAAATGGTCCGAAATCTTACGGACCAAATTAGTAATTATAGTGATTTTTAGCATCATCAATGCTATTGGGTAATGTCTAGCATCTCAATATTAGAATTCTGTTATCCAATTTATACAACAAAATATCGAGATGAAATTTGGCTCAAGAAAACTACCTAGTTTAGATGATTCGTTTCCAAAACGGGACCGGCAACAAGAGACTCACGAACGACAGCGATTACACGGCCACGAAGCTTGGGGACCTGCGATTCAGTTGCTCGCCAGAGGCTCTACGGGTGGCTTGGGGTAAGCTGCAGTGTTTGGTTCGAGCAGGAAACGTCTTTCTCCAAAAGACAAGGGATTACCTGCAACCCAAAATTTACGCGGAAGGAAAATCCTCGTTGAAAGCATAGCTACAGGACTTCACCAGCCAACGTGAACATCCTGCAAAGAAAAGGAAAGTGGTCTTTTATTCCCTTTTTTATTTGCTCTTTATGTGCCCCCTTTCTCTACGTTTGGTGGACTTCAGAAGAACAGTGATTTGCCGGTACTGCAACTTCTCAGTTTAGAATGGTCAGGCTCGAGCTTGGACAGCAGCTCGCCGTTACTGCCGAGGATTCCGAGGATGGCTTAACAGGCCGTATGGATGTGGCTCACGTCGGGAAATGACAGCTCGGACTCGGAGGAACGTTACGGCTGCAACAGGATCACCAGGGCTCTGAAGATGGCTCGTGGGGCTGAAATTCGTCGTTAGGGCAGTGCAGGCAGGCGGCGTTGCCGGTGTGGGACACGGGCAGCAGCAACGGACAGGAGCTGTGACGGGCGAGCAGAGGCGCGGCTGCGCATGCAGGCGTCGGGGACGGTGGCGATGCGGACGGAGGAACGGCAGCGCAAGCAGCAGTAGCGTCGGACGGAGGCGCGGCAGGTGTCGCGGACTGAAGGGCAGAGGCGCGGGATTACAGCGGCAGCGGCGTCCGGAACTCGCCGGAAGGAGGAAGGTAGTGGCGGGTTGTTGTTACGGAGGTGCTGCTTGCAGAAGCAGCGGTGGCGGGCGGAGATGGTGGCGCGCTCGGAGCTCGCTGGAAGGAGATGCTGGCGCCGGGCAGAGGTGCAACGACGGGCACGGCAGTTCGGCGGTCGGTGGTGCGGCGCTTGAAGATGGGCAGAGCGCAACGACAGGAGGGAGTCGGCACGCGGGCTGCTGCAGGGCAGGGCCACCAGCAGCAGCGAGGAACTCCCGAAGAAGATGACCCCCTCGGCAGAAGACACCCTCTCTCTTTCTTTAATTTTTTTCTCTCACGTTCTTTTCTCTCTTGCTTCACCTTTTGGGTTTCTCTCTGACAGACTCTCTATCTCTCTTCATTTTCTTCTTCTTCTTTTTTTTTTTTTTTTTTGAGACACTCGTCTGTATGTCTCTCAGCGGGCCTCTTTCATAGATTTTTTTTCTTATGTTCCCTGGACCCCCTCCGACCACACTCCTTGGTTTCTTTCTAATGAGACTCTATCTCTCTTAATCTCTTCTTTTTTCAACTCGTGTCCTCCTCCTTACGTTTGCACTCCCAAGCCTTATTTATAGGCTCAAAATTCACCGCCTCACGTTGCCGACTTCAGTGTGAATTGAGAACAGCCGCAACTTTTTTTTCACGTCCACGTACAAGTTAGCAAGTTGAACCTTGCTTCCCTGTTTCTTGAAGACTCCACTAGCTGCTATAACATATTATAATGTGTGCCCCTTCTTTTGACTTTCTTCTCCAGCCGATTTGCTCTCCAGGAAGGAGAGAATTCCTTGCAACAACTCACTATAAAATATTATAAAATTGTGACCCCTTTCTCTTGTGTATCTTCTCACGTCTTCCCCATTTTGAGCATGCATGTGCATGCATTAATGAGGGAGAGAAAAAGTGGACGCTCATGGATTCTCTTTTCTTTGCTCTCTTCACGCTTGCGGCTTCTTATGCAGCTACTTGTCCAATTGGCTGAAAAGTGCGGCTGAGAGATAAAATTAAGCCTAGGGCGCGTTGGGTAACGATTCTATTTCCGGGAGTAGATTCTGATCAGAACTGATTCTTTTTGATTCTGTTCCCGAACGATTCTAAGCATTTTAAGTCGTTTGATAACTGTCCAAAATTTCGATTTTGGAATAGAATGCGTTTGGTACCGTGCTCATTAATTCCGTTCCAAATTAATTTCTTTTAATTTTTAAATAAATTTTTTACATTTTTCCTTTTTTTCTTTTCTTTTTTCATTTTTTCATTTTTTTCTTTTCTTTTTTCCTTTTCTTTTTTTTTTTTTTTCCTTTTTTTTTTCTTTTTTTCCTTTTTCTCATCTTCTTCTTCTTCTTACGGTCGGTGACCTCACCGGAGCGTCGCCGGCTCTCGGCGAGGCCGGTCGTCGTCGGCCGAGCCTCGCCGGCGGTGCCCCAGGCGAGGCTCGCCGGAGCCACCGGGGGCCGGGCGAGCCTCGCCCCGGCCACCGGTGGGGCTAGGCGTCGCGAGGCTTGCCCGGTCCCCGCCCAACCCCGGCAAGCTCGCCGGTGGCCGGGCTTGCCTCCCGGCAAGCTCGCCGGACCTCGCCCGGTCCGGCGAGCCTCCCAGTGAGCTCGCCAATGGCTGGGCTTGCCTCCGGCAAGCTCGCTAGACCTCGCCACAGTCCGGCGAGCCTCCGAGCTCGCCGGACCGGCCGGGCGGCGAACGGTGGCCAGCGGCGGAGGTGGACGGCGGCGGCGGACGGCGGATGGTGGCGGGCGGTGGTGGACGGCAGTCGCGAGATGGCCAAAGGGAAGAAAAAGAGTTCTTGATTTTGATTCTTAAATTCGTTCCCGGAACAAGAATCAACTTTTTTTTGGTTCTTGCTTTTATTCCCAATCTGTTCCTAGGAACAAAAATTTTACCAAACGCGATTCTAGACCCAAACTGATTCTAGGAACAAAGAATCAGAATTTGGCCATGTTTTGTACCATCCAAACAGGGCCTTAGAGTTCTTTTCTGCTCAGGCTCTCTCTATTTTCTTCTCTGCACGTTGCCCCCCCTTTGATGGGCGTTCCACCGCCTTTGTGTGAAAGAGAATAACTGCAACTTTTGACTTTTCTTGCTTGTTATTTGCTTCAGCAAATTTCTCGTTGCTTCACTAAAGTTGACAACCCACACACTTGAGAGAGTATATTATATAATATATTATGGGCTCCTTTTGCTCCTCTGAGGCCTTCTCACGTCCGCCGAATTTGTGCATGCATTTGCATGCATTAATGAGGGAGAGACAACTCCTGTTCAAAAAAAAAAAAAAAATTAGGGAGAGACAACGGACGTGCGAGAACTTCTTTCCTCTTTTTTGACTTTCGCTTTTGCGTGTTTAGGCCAGCGAAGGGAGACCATCCTTTTGTGCATGTAATCGACCGTGAGCCTCCCCTTCTTGTTGCCTTTTTAGTACCGATGCAAATGCGACTACATGAAATGCAATTTTACTATTTTTTTTATAGAGGTTAAAAATTAATCCCTAAATTTTTTATTTTTTGTAGTTACTAAATGATTAGTCAAAATTTAGGTGTCAACAATCCTAAAATAGTGGCTTTAAACATAATTGCCTAACAGTTACCTATTATCCAGTAACACTTATCTAAAAAAAGTTACATATTCGAAAATATTGTTATTTGATAGTTACATGTAGATGTTGATGACTTCATCATTGATATTTGTTGTCAATAACTTTCTTGCAAGTTGTCGATATTGTTCTTTATATCGATGGCAATTGTTATTCACCAAACTCTGTTATTATCGACTAGTTTGTCATTTGTCGATTATAACTACAAGTTTATTATTTTTGGGTGTTAACAACTGTATTTCATGTGCTTTTGATATGACTAAAGATTCAAATTGCCTCGTATTTCGATGATTCAAACCTTTACATTAATTGATTATACACTCAACTTTTCGAAATTCTAATGCATTGTCTTCTTTTATCTTTGAATCCGTGTACTTTTAATGTGATAAAAAATTTAAATTGTAATCTTTCACACTTGATTAATATAACATCTCTTGGCCAAAGAAAAGCTAGTGTTAGATTAACATGGAATATTGTTTTTAATCTGGGGTGCGTTTATTTAAATGAAAACTTCATAATGAAAGAATTTTTTTAAAGAAAAATGGTTAATTTTCATTTGTTTGGTGGTTAGGGAAAGTGATTTCATTTTTACTAGAAGGGGAAGTTATTTTCCTCCAATTTAAACTTGTTGTTTTCAATCCGTAAAATGTTTTATCATGACCTTTCTTGAGGTGAATCACTGAAAGGAAAGTTAATGGATTACTAAACCAAAAACTTAGCGTGGACTCTTCCAAGCCTTATCAATCACAACTTTGGGGTTTTGATTTAATCAGTTTAAACAAATAATTTATTTCAGTTAAGAGTCACCACTAATCTACTATGGATCGATTAGAAACTCATGTAAAGCGTGGGAGGACACTTTACTTATTGAAACCATTATATATACGAGGACTTGATTATGTTAGGTTAATCTAAAATTCTTTCAAATATTTTGTAAGCAATTTTGGTCAAATTTAAACCTAAACCACTAACTTGTGGAAGGTAATTATGCGAGTGCACGATCAAGAAATTAACACTAAATAAATCAAAACAATAAAGCATAAATAAATAAATCAAATAAATCAAACCTCAAAGCCTTAAGTAAGCCAAAACACTACCACTCACCATAACGTGGTTCCTATGAACCACTAGTGAAAATATGATACTTGAACTACTAAGCTATTGACATTTGACATGAACTAAAACATTTGAATGACCTAATTTTAATTTTAATGACCGGAGAAATGAATGTGAAATAACCTACTGCTTATTTAAATACTGCCTATACGCAAGCTTAATAGATTAATCCTATTATCCAATATATGCTATGATAATTTTTGTGTTTTCTTAAAATTTAAACTATATTCTATGCATGATCCTAAAACATATAATTATCAAATAACATACAATATACAATGAGGATACATGACGAGAATATGATGACGACATAAGTATCATGATATGATAATATGATAATCTGACAATGAGGACATGGTAATGATAATGTGATGATGATGAAACTAATTCTATATGAAATATGTGTCTTTTTTTTTTAATTATAATTTTCTCTAAAACTAAAACATGAAACTTCTTGAAATATATCCTATCCTAAATTAAATTAGGAAACAGTGTTACCGGGTAGGGCGGCCGGGGTGCTGAGTGGCGGGCCTGGGGACGTCGAGGACTTGTCAAGGGCTGTGGAAATTCGCGGGAGCTCGGGACACCAGGAAGCAGCATGATTCGACAGAAAGACTTTTGGAACAAGCTGGAAGCAAAGCCTCGCGTTGAGAATTGACGAGCGGCGACGCGAAGGACGATGCGGTGCTGGCGGTGCAATTCGCGGTTGTCAAAGACGTGCAAGGCAAGCAGCGACTCTTTTTCTCCATCGTGCGCGTCTCCGTTTTTTAATCAATCCTCATTAAGGTGATGGGATCCAGAGTTGGTCAGTTCTCACTTGGAAAAAGAATTCGAACCAGAATCGGGAAATCGGACAAGAAGGATCAATTCCCCCATATACCGGTCCACTCTAGAAACCGATGGTGATATCTCCTTTTCCTTTCTTCCTATTCCTCGCGAGACTTAGAGGAGAGAGAGAAAGTAATTTTTTTATTCTAACTTCGGATGACACATGTCGTTTTATTAGTGGATCCACATAGATAAATATATGCCATGTAGGCGGGTGACGTGGCGCTCACGAACACTGAATATTTTCTCCGGCGAGGCGAGGGATGAAAACAATCGTTGTACGCTAACCATGCAAATGTGTGACATGTTTTATTCTCTGCTCTCTAGGCGTTTCGCAAGGAAGCGAGACACTGCATGCTTAAGAGTGGAATGCTCAGTGATCACTTTTGACTAAGGGATCGAGCACAATTAGTTTAGATCGGCCGTATCCCTCTAGCATCTTTACGTGGACTTTGAAAGAATCCCATTCGGTATATCACCAATAAAGTCTTAATAAAATGCACTTCAACTTAGAGATTTTCTATGCATCTGTGAGTAAAATTCCTTACCTTGTAAACTTTACATAAAGAATTGCTTGAAAATTTTGTTGGTAAGATTGCTACAGGCAAAACCTACTTAATTTCATGGAAGGAAATAATAAAGAGATAGCACACGCCTTTGAAACCAACAGGTATGCATCAAATGTCCAAGTACTTCACTAATCACCGAGATGCTGCACTAGCTGTGGTTTCACATGTCGTAAGAGGATTGGTATAAAAAAATTGACACGATAACATCAAAATACGGTATATCGTAGCAGATATAGTTGTATATATAGAGATGGAAAACCGTACACAAAATCTATGTCTTCCTCTATTCTCTAAGCTTGGCTCTGGTCAAGGGCGCAAGTCTTTCCTTCAACGAACCAAACTAACCTTTGTTTCAATGTAAATTAGTCCCGCGAGCGTCGTATTTCGATCCTAAATTCATGATTGCGTACATCTAATTCTGCTGCGCGCACCTTTACCTTATTAGGATTTTTGATAATACGTATCAAGACTGCTCTCTTGGAGACTGACTTAGACCACAACCCACGTTAAAAATCTGAGCTTTGTTCTCTAGTTATCAGACCAAACCTGAACCAATCCTCCAAATGACCACAGAAGAATCCTTCGCCGTACGACTGATTTACTTCCCATGTAAAAGATAATAGAGTAGTTTCGAGAGATCGCTCGCGCTATCTTGAGGAAAGAATGAAGCGAAAAACCAGAAGAAAGGAAGGTACAAACCCAGCTTGATCCTACACGAGTGGATTTTTCAACGGATCCCCCGTCTCTTTTCCACTGTAGATCAGTTTACTGAGGCAACGTTTCTACGCAACTTGTTCTTTTTTAATAGAAGATTAGTTAACAAAACATAGGAAACATCGAAAGAATATTACACAACAAGACGTCTGCAAACCGCTTCTCGTGCGACTGTTGTCTTATGCCGGCGATGACACGAAGCTCTACTTACTTCTGCGGTAGAGAGAGAGAGAGAGAGAGAGAGAGGGAAAACCTGAGACCCAGTTGGAGAGAGAAGATAGTCGCGATCTTTGGAGGCCAAGAGAGACGTGAATCTGGAGCTCGAGACCTTCTCAGCATCGCCGCTGGACGCGACTTCGACCCGGCTGGTGATCTCGTCGTCTCGATCTCCTCCTTCAGAGTTCATCTCCTCGACCTCTCGCCTCTCTCTCTTTCTCTCTCTATCTAAAGGATGGACGAAAGGGCACGCTTTCCAGATGATGGGAATAAATAATGGATAAATCGAGATTAGCCAATAGATTGAGATGACTAAATATGATTAAGAGACCAAAGGAAATCTGATCGAGCATAAAAATTGACATAACTTATCCATATATATATATTTTTATATATATATTTTCGGTTAATCATATATTTTACATAAAATGCGACTCGTTAAGCGACGGAACCATTACAGGGTTTGATAATCTCAACTCCTTCCATAAAGTCCAAGATCCAAACATCCTTCACAAGGCATTTTTTCCGATGCGTCGCGCGCTTGGGTCTTTTGGCTTTTGGAAATTAGACTTTTCGACGGCAGCGAGAGGAGAACCGAAGGACGCGGGACACCTGTCTTTGGCGTCCTTGGCTTTCTCTGTCTCTCTTAATCTTTCTCCTTCGTAGGGGGGCCAGGATCTCGGGGCCCCCTCTTTTCCCCGGAAAATGGTCTCGGTTTGACGAAGGATCTGTAGTAGACTCTCGGTTTGGTAAATGGACCTGATGAACAGCAAAGCTTTTGCGTCGCAACTTCACCGCAATTCGAACAATATTTTCTCTTCGTAGTACAACCCGAATCCTTACTTGTACTTGCTTTGCTGTACACCCGCATCCTTACTTGCTTTAGTATGCAGCCCCCATGAGCACTAGCACGACATTAAAGACAATGTCCTATGAAAAGGTAGTTGGACAGAGGGAGGGTGCTTTGCTCGTTCTAGATTTGGCTAATTGGCTTAGTCAAATGCACAAGTAGGGAAAAAGGTGTTTGGATACCCTTCTTCGCCTGTCCTCTCCATCTCAAGATGCCTCATGCGAGTATTGACTTCGGCGAGGGACAGAGAGAGGGTGCTTTGCTTGTTCGTAGGTGCAATCTAGATTTGGCTAATTGGCTAAATGCGGCCAAATGCAGAAGTAGAGGGAGAAAGGTGTTTAGATACCAAATGCGGCCAAATGCAGAAGTAGAGGGAGAAAGCCGTTTGGATACCCTTCTTCCTCCGCCTGTCCTCTCCATCTCAACAAGCCTCATATGCGATAGAGAGCATCTCTAGGGAGTGAGATCAGTTTGCGTGAAAGTAATTTGTTGGGATTATCGGATTCCCTAAAACTGGATTCGACACTAAATCGAACCCCTAAAACGAATGCGGAAGACGAGCTCAAGAACAAACATGTATCACCGATCAAAGACACACCACAAAATCGAGCGTACCTTATTGTCCACAGATTAAACACCAATGCTGAAGTTCGAGGAAGAATTTGATCCCGGTCTACCAAGGAGCGTACTATTGGTTCAAGGGGGAGAAAACTTACGTTGGTTTTTAGGAGAGGGAAAAGAAAAATGCACGTACGTCCAAAAGGTATGTTTTCTTTTTCTTTTCTCCCCTTAAATACGTCTTCTTCAAAAGACGTGTCCCTTCAGTAAAAGACGTTCCCCCAAAAGTTATAACTCTTCAACGTATCCCTCCATCCATGGGCCCTAATCTTGTGGGCTGGGCTTTTAGGCCCAACATGGGCGGACGGGCCAACTTAGGCCCATTACATTAATAATTAAAACCATCATCTCCCACTCACACATGGTGGGCCGAACTGGATCCTCTTTACCTCTCTTCAACATTCATACCGGTGAATAATCCGTGCGACTAGCATACTTTGAGAGCTCGTTGCCATACATATGTTAGGAATATATAGCGGCTGAATAGATTTAGTATGCAGTACCCTAGATCGATCGATCACATTTATATCTCTCTTGATCTCTTTTAAACAATGATATATATATTGTATTCACAATTATGATTATCCCAAAGACAGTCATAATTGGTTAACCAGTGAATACAAAACTACAATGTGATTCTCCAAATTCGATCTTCCTCTTTCATTCAAACTCTCAATTTCAGTTCAGCTTGTTTTTCTAGAAATGTCCCATTAGATCGAATCAACTCATGACCATTGGCAACATCCTAAGATAGCAAACACTAAATAGAAATCTTGAGAATAAGTAAAAGTCATGAGGGCACTAAAATTGAGGAACTATTTTCCTCAAGAGTCTCACATGACATAAAAGTTGAGATCAAACTTTTGCCACTCTTATTGGTTGTTTCATGCATACGTAGTATGAAATACGTATTACGGTATTAACTCTTTTCCCATGGAGCGTATGTCTACACCTTCAATACTGTACAGATGATAGTTTAGACATAGCCAATGTCTAACTTGAGTTCACGTATCTACTCATTCACAAAATTCATCAGAATTCACATCTGGCATCATAGACAGATAAAGTAAAATATGTGGGTTATTTTACTTTCGGACATAGTAAATATTATGTCCTCATCTTAACACCCAGTTAAGGCGACAAATATATTTTTAAGCTTGAACTCTCGATTATCACATAGATAATAAGCTTAAAAACCGTCTCATCTCTATTTATCACATAGTAAATAAAAGCGATTACCCGTGTGAGTGGGCCAATCTTATATTTGTCCGACATACTTTCTCAACTTAAAGTAATGCACTGAGTATTAAGATGCATAAAGATCAAACAAAGATTCATAGGCATTAATAATGAAAAAACACTAGTTCATAAATGTGAACAACTCAGGGAAATTACAATATCCAATACATCAAACTCTACGCAATCCTAAAGATTTTACATGACCATAAAACACATATCTAGGTATTGGCTTTGTCATAGGATCTGCTACTATTCTATGCGTAGATATGTACTATAAGTTCACATCCTTTGGTGCAACCATATCTTTGACAAAGTTATACTTGGTATCTATATGTTTGGTCTTGCCATGATATTTTGGGTCTTTGGTGTATGCTATAACTGCTTGGCTATCACAGTTAACCAATAATGGATTTGTAGCTTTCTCAATAACACCTAAATGATCCAAAAATCTCTTAAGCCAAACTCCTTCTTATACCACTGCTGATAATGCCACGAACTCAGCTTCCATCGTGGACAAGGCTATACACATTTGTTTTTACTACTCCAACATATGGCGCCATTATATAGTAAGAAAACAAAGCCAGATGTAGATTTTCTTTCATTTAAATCTCCTCTATAATCAACATCAGAATAGCCTTAGAGTCGCAGATCCTTTCCTTGATAACTCAGCGTATAATCAGCAGTTCCCTTTAGATACCTCAGTATTCTCTTAACGGCTTTCAAATGTGCTTGACCTGGATTGGATTGGTATCTTCTCACCATTCCAACTGCAAAACATATGTTAGGTCTTGTACACATCATAGCGTACATCAAACTCCCAACAGCATTAGCATAAGGAACATGTTTCATTTGTTCCTTCTCTTGTGGAGTCCTTGGACACAGTCTATGGCTCAATCCTTCACCTTTTGCAATAGGAGTATCAATGGGTTTACAATCTTGCATACGAAATCGTTTAAGAACCTTATTTATATATGTTTCTTGCGAAAGAGATAACAATCTCTTCGAACGATCTCTTGAAATCTTAACTCCAAGAATGTATGCAGCCTCACCCATATCCTTCATCTCAAAGTTGGAAGATAACCAACTCTTGACGGTGTTAACAAACTCCATATTACTTCCGGCAATTGGTATATCATCAACATATAATGATATGATCACAAATTGATCTCTAGATCTTTTGATATATACACAATGATCCTCATCTATCATTGTAAAATCATATGCCATTATAGCATTATGAAAAAACGTATATACCATTGTCTCGATGACTGCTCAAGGCCGTATATCGATTTAAAAAGTCTACATACCTTTCCTTCTTGGCCTTCTTTAATGAAACCAGCAGGTTGTTCTATATATATATATATTCCTCTAATTCTCCATTGAGGAAAACAGTCTTTACATCCATTTGATGTAACTCAAGATCCATACTAGCCACTATTGCCAGAATAATGCGAATCGAGGTAAATCTCACTACAGGAAAAAATGTTTCTTCATAATCAATTCTTTCCTGTTGATTATACCCCTTTGCCACAAGGCGGGCCTTATGCCTTTCTATCGAGCCATCAGCTTTTCGCTTTATTTTGAGAACCCACTTGTTCCCAATAGCTTTGCGTCCTTTTAGAAGATCAACCAGTTCCCAAACTTGGTTTGACTTCATTGACTCAATCTCCTCTTCTATTGCATGAATCCATTTTTCCTTACTAGGGCAATTTAGAGCCTCATTAATATTTCTTGGCTCATCCTCATCTTGTGGAGTAACCATAAAAGTTTCCCCTTCGATGTCAAAACGTCGACGGGGAATACTTTTGCGACTTGTTCGTCGTATGGGAGATTGTACACTGTGCACATCATTCCCCATCATGCTCCCACTCGGATTAGATAATGACGATATCATCTCATCATGTGATTGTAATTGAGAGTGAGTTGAATTAGATTCATTACTTCTCATGTTACTCCCACTTGGACGAACTCCATTAAGTTCATTATCTTGATCCAAGATTTCAAATAGGGAGTAATCCTCACCTATTTCGCCCTTCTTAGGAAATTCATTCTTTAAGAATGTGACATTCCATGATTCAAATTCAGTTATACTCCCACTTTCCTGCTCACCTATGAACACATACCCTTTCGAGTGTTCGGAGTATCTTATGAGAATACTCTTATTTCCTCTGGGACCCAATTTCCCAAACTTGTGAGAGAGCTCATGAGTATAGGCAGCATAACCCCATGGTTTAAGAAAACTTAAGTCCGATTTTCTACCTGTCCATAACTCATATGGAGTGGAAGTAACTAATTTGGAAGACACTCGGTTAAGTATATGAGCAGCAGTTAACAACGCATCACTCCAAAAAAGTGATAGGTAAGTTAGCATGCACCATCATGAACCTAACCATTTCCAATAGAGTTCTGTTTCTTCTTTCCACAACACCATTTTGTTAAGGAGTATATGGAATAGACAACTGTCTTTTTATTATTTTTTCATCACATAATTTTCTGAACTCATCATATAAATATTCTCGACCTCGATCGGATCTTAATACTTTTATTTTCTTATCTAATTGATTTTCTACCAAGTTCATAAACCTTTTGAAACAACTTAATGTTTCAGATTTATGAGAAACCAAATACACATATCCGAATCGAGTATAATCATCTATAAAAGTGATGAAATAAACAGCCCCTTGCATTCCATTCACATTCATCGGACCACAGACGACAGAATGGATTAAATGCAGAGGATATTCAGCTTTTTTACCTTTTCCAAATGGTTTCCTTGTCGTTTTCCCTACTTGGCAATGCTCATATATGGGCAAATTGACTTTTTCAATGTTGCCCAACAAGCCCTCTTTGGCTAGTCTATTCATACGTTGTTGGCCAATATGATCAAGTCTAGCATGTCACACATTCACATCATTATCATATGAAGTAGGAGACGTGAAAATGGAATAACAAATATTGACATCACCATAGTCAACATTTAGTACAATAAAACCATCTAGAAAATGACCACAACCATAGTAGTTTGTATCCAAATACAAATCTACACCGCTATTACGGAAGTTCACACTAAAATCAAGCTTAACCAACATCAAAACAGACACTAAATTTTGACGAATCTCCGGAGCATATAGAACATCATGTAGGAACAAGGTGCGTCCACCACGCATGTTCAATTGGTAGGTGCCAATCCCTTTAACTTCAGCTCTGGAGTTATTTCCTACATAGATCCACTTAGTTCCAGTTGGTACTCGTCGGAATTCCACGAAGGATTCTCTATCCTTCGCTACATGGTCTGTCGCTCCTGAATCTACAGTTCACAAAAGATTGGATTCAGCCAATAATATATAACTTGACACATAAGCAAAGTTCTCAAATGTACAAGAGGTGTTCACTTTTTTCGGCTCACAACAGTTGCGAGCATAGTGACCTTTCTTGTCACAATTGTAACACCTCACCCTTGACATTTTCTTCACTTGAGGATGTTTTCCTCTCTTGTGTTGGTTAACTCTTGATTTCTTGCAATAAGGACTTAATCCTTTACATTCTCACATATTGAACGAATCAATACGCTTGCGCTTAAAGCTCAAAGCCCTTTCTGAGCTAGAACCAGCATTGCAAATATTTATTTTCGGCTCAAATGCCATTAGGCAGTCCTCTACTAGCTCAAGGTGGCGCACAACATCCTTGAGATCTTCCATAACATGGTCAAGAGCTTCTAATGCTTCTTGCTTTTCCAGCACATATTGAATCTTCATATTCAATATTTCACAATTGTTGCTATTCATATCAGCAATCACGTTCTTAGTTACTGAAACCATCGATCTGAACACATCAGACATATATGCATGAATAATTAATGCCTATCATTTATGCATCCACTTTGCACAGACCCATCATATCAATGAACAATTTCAAGTAAGGTTTCAGAATCAAAATGTCACTATGTTTCCAATCATCTTCCAAAAATCCTAATTTAAAACTATTATTAATATAATTGTCTTATGCAAAATAAATTTTATAAAGTTACAAAAACTTCTATGAACTACTCACAGCAGTCAACAATAACAGAAAGCAAATAATATTTGACATCCAATAGAATAATAATGCTTTCACATAATATAACTATCCACTACACTAAGTAATATATATAGAGGAAAATATCAACATAGAAAGAGATATTTACACCCAAAACATCTCAAACTAATCTAAGAAATAAATAGGGAAAGTCCATTCTAATCTATCAGTCAAAATATCTAAGAAATCTGAAGGCACATTTGCCAACCATGGAAAAACTTTTGAAGAGCTTTCATGTCGCCTCTAAGGCGCATTCACTCTGCGCCATGTGGTGCTCAATCTAAGGGTTGAAGTTTTGGTTAACTCAATCCTATAGTACTCTCTTACAAAAGCTACTACTAACCTTCTATAACCCGGGACCACGTTGACCTCCCATAGGCGATCTAACACTGCTTGCCATTCAGGTGAAAGAGTGTTCATCAAGGCCGGCACCTTATCAAAATCCGGCATAAGATAACCATTCCAGATGATTTCCTGTATCATCTGATTGACCCTGACCACATGTGATACTAAATCACCATTATGCCACCGATAATTAGCTAACTCTGTCATCAGCCTTTTAAGTCTTGCACTTCGTTCGTCCGTTCTCGGGAATGCAGGTATCCGTGCATAACGCATCATAGTTCCTGCAACAAATGCAGAACTAAAAATAGATCACTTATAATCCATAATGAACATAAGGGAAAATACATAATTTTCCATGATTCATGTAACAAATGCAGAACAAAAAATGGATTACTTATAACCCACATAGACATAATTGAAAAAGAAACAGATTTTTTTTGGGTCAACGGTCAACGATCGAAGTCAACGGTCAACGGTCGAAGTCAACGGTCAACGGGTCAACGGTCGGAGTCAACGGGCGGCGGGTCGGGTTGCGGGTCGGGCCGCCGGGTCGGGTTGGACCGGTCGGACAAATCGACCGGCACGTGCGGCACGCGTGCAGCTGACGTCAGCTGGCGCGTGCGAAGCACGCGCCATCGGCAGCCCCTGTGCACATGCGTCGCACGTGCGCACGTCGGCCCCACGCGCGCGTGCGACGCACGTGCCTGCGGCTTCTTTGAGAACAAACATCTGAATGTCACTGATTTGATGAGATGTGCTTTATTTTCAGAAGTGGAATTATTTTCCTCTCACTTTTGCCTTATCTTGGTATGGTATTTTGCAACTTGCCTGGTCTAGTCTAGGTGTCATATTCCCATTTCACCAGGCTGAGACATTAAATCTTCATTTTCATGCATATTGATTTTTTTTTTTAATTTTCCTGGTACATATGAATATTGGTCTTGAATTGAGCTGTGGATGGCTGTGTGTAGGCAAAGAACTACTGAGGTCACTCTTAGGTGTTGTTGGAGAGGTGTCGGGGTATTAAAAGAGAAGTTGTAGAGGAGTCTAATGATCTCATGATAGTGGTTAGTTTGTACATGAGCATGCCTCTTCCATCACTTGAAGTGTGGTTATTGTATAGTACACTGCCCACTTGGTACCAGAAGCTTTAATGTCCACTTAGTACTAGAAGCTTCTTCATCATTTGAGAGTCTTCAAGACTTGGCTTTTCTTGCATGCACGTGAAATGTTGCTGACTCATTTCTTCTCCATTAAGCATACTTAATTCTTTAAGCATGTATAGTCTAGTGTGTTCTAGATATTTCAAAAATGGATCACAATTTCTACTTGGTTCGATGGTATGTGTGGCAGGCCCAGTTTCTATAGAATTTTCAAGAGAAAATCAACGCAGGGGTTTCAATCAATCCCATATGTGGTGTCACTCACAAGTGCAATGCTTCTACTGTATTATGGAGCAGTTAAGAAGGATATCCTCCTAATTTCCATAAATGGAATTGGTTGCATTATCGAGGCTGCTTATGTGGTTGCTTACCTCATATATGCCTCGAGGAATGATAGGGTAATCCTTCTTGTTAAGAAGCCAATGAAGGAGTTGGTATTCTTTTATGCTTAACTGAATAGACTGTGATTTTGTAGATGTTGACCTTGAAGCTTTTCCTGAGCATGAACGTACTAGGGTATGGTGCAGTATTCTTCACCACTTTCTTCTTATCAAAAGGAGCAAAGCGCGCACATATTATTGGATATATCTGCACAATATTCTCTATAGGAGTATTTATTGCTCCTCTATGCATCCTGATGAGAAATTAATTAAATTTGACGAAATCTGGAAGCACGTACATTTATAGACAATTTGCATATTTTTACACTAATTCCATTATTAGTAGACCGACTCACTTTGTCAATTTTCGCTACTATTATTGACTTCATTTTACTGAAAAATAGAATGAAAATATATGGATGGGCAGGGAAAAGTCATAAAAACCAAGAGTGTGGAGTTTATGCCGATAACTTTATCAATCTTCCTCACCCTCAATGCAATCATGTGGTTTTTCTATGGTTTTCTCAAGAAAGACTTCTTCATTGCGGTAAGTGGAAAACTGTCGACCCCACAATCCTTATTTCATTCTAATAAATCTTGCTTTTTTATCTGCTTAATGTATCCATACATGACACAGGTACCAAACGTGTTGGGATTTCTACTAGGAGGGGTTCAGATGGCGTTTTACGCCATATACAGGAAGAAAAGGGAAGTGGTAGTGGAGCAGCAGGAAGTAGAAGTGGTGGAGGAGCTGCAGGAAGTAGAAGTGGTGGAGGAGCAGCAGGAAGTAAAAGTGGTCGTGGAGGAGCTGCAGGAAGTAGAAGTGGTGGAGGAGCAGCAGGAAGTAGAAGTGGTCGTGGAGGAGCAGCAGGAAGTAGAAGTGGTCATGGAGCAGCTGCAGGAAGTAGAAGTGGTGGAGGAGCAGCAGGAAGTAAAAGTGGTCGTGGAGGAGCTGCAGGAAGTAGAAGTGGTGGAGGAGCAGCAGGAAGTAGAAGTGGTCGTGGAGGAGCAGCAGGAAGTAGAAGTGGTCGTGGAGCAGCTGTAAGAAGTAGAAGTGGTGGAGGAGCAACAGGAAGTAGAAGTGGTCGTGGAGCAGCTGCAGGAAGTAGAAGTGGTCGTGGAGCAGCTGCAGGAAGTAGAAGTGGTGGAGGAGCAACAGGAAGTAGAAGTGGTCTTGGAGGAGCAGCTGGAAGTAGAAGTGGTCGTGGAGCAGCTGCAGGAAGTAGAAGTGGTCGTGGAGCAGCTGCAAGAAGTAGAAGTGGTCGTGGAGCAGCAGGAAGTAGAAGTGGTCGTGGAGGAGCAGCAGGAAGTAGAAGTGGTCGTGGAGCAGCTGCAGGAAGAAGTGGTGGAGGAGCAGCAGGAAGTAGAAGTGGTAGTGGAGCAGCTACAGGAAGTAAGGGAGGAGATAATCGACGTGGTTGAAGCTAAGCGGAGCCGTGTGTCCACTGGGTAGCACCATACATGGCAATGTTTTTAGTTTTTTTTTTTTAACAAAAATGTTTTTAGTTGATCAGGCGTCATTCCAAGATCTCCAACTACATGACAAGGGTGGAGATGACTGACTTTACATTTTGCTGTTGCTTGGGACATATTATGCTGTAGTTTCTGCTAAGGCTCTTTAGCCCATCTTTGTCATATTGTAAGTGCGAGTGAAAAGGCAGAAAGAGCTTTTCGGCTTGTGGAGAGATCTCTAGCCAATTCATGCATCAACATTCTCAGGAGAACTGCTAGTTTTACTCTGTCCATTGGCATTCCTGCAATTGCCATGGCTCTGTCGGCAATAATTATCTATGTTGAGCAGTTGACGCATCTCTCGAAAGGTTGATCATTTACATTATGAATGACTTTGGTTTATTAGTCTCTTTCTTTCTTTGTCTTGCTAAGTTGAGTCAACCACTTTCCCCAAAAGGTTAGAGATGGGCCCACAAGGAAATTTTCTTGATGAATGCAAAATTAAGCTCTAGATTATACCTCCATCTTTTCGTCTTCCTTTTATTGCGTCAAAATTGCATGTAATTACGCAGACACATTGCTTTCAAGATTCTTCATGTTTTGCCATTTAGAAGCCTAACTTCTAGAGCACTTACATGATGTCATTCCCATAGCAAGATGATGATATTCCAATGTGTTTTTTATTCAACCAGGGCTATAAATTACAAAGAGCCAATACATAATTATCTCTGGATTTGAACATAAGTCACAGAGTAAGGTTTAATTATTTTTGAAAGATCATATCGTGAATTCGATACTGATGGTTTTATTAAAGTGATGGGCCTAAGTTGGCCTGTCCACCCATGTTGGGCCTAAAAGCCCGGCCCACAAGATTATGGCCCATGGATGGAGGGATATGATGAAGGGGTACGTTTCTTTTTGGAGGGGACGTATATAAGGGAGAAAAGAGAGGGAGGAACGCACCTTTTGGCATAACGTACGTTCCTCCTTCCTGTCTCCCTAAAAAACGCTCCAAAAACAAAGAACGGTAAGCAAAGAGGCGACGCCATCTTCCCTTCAAGGCCAATTGACGTCATCGGATCGAACGGGATCGGTTTCTCTTCCTCATATCGGCGTTGGTGTTTAATCTGTGGCTAACAAGGTACGCTCGATTCCGTGGTGTGCTTTAGGATCGGTGATGCATGTGTTTTTCTCGGGCTCATCTTCCGCACAAGTTTAGGGGTTCGATTTAGTGTCGAATCCGGTTTTTGGGAATCCGACAATCCCAACATTGGTATCAGAGCCGTAGTTCTTGTTTCCCGATCCTTTTCTATGTTTTTCCCGACCCCTTTCATGTTTATGGATGATTTCTTATCAATTTTCGTGAAATTAATCGGCCGACACCGATTGGGGCGAAAAAAATCCCGACACCCGAGCACTGTTCATCCACTTTTTCGAGTTTCTATAAGTCGAAGTCGATTTCTGATGGCGTAGGATGGAAGGTATCGTTGAGACGATCGCGACGAGTGGCGGAACGCCGCCAACGGCCGCCGGACGCGCCCCCACACGCAGCCGGAGCGAAACGGCGTTGCACGTGCCGATTCACTGGGGAAGGCGCATGCGTCGCACGCGCGCGCGCGGCTGACGCGCACACGTGCGACGCATGTGCGCGTGCGCGGTGCTGGCACGTGCGAGGCACGTGTCGGGTCGGTCCGTCCGACTCGGCCCGACCGGTCTGACCGGCTAGCCAGACCCGGCGCCTGGCGACCGTTGACCGTTGACGACCGTTGACCGTTAACCGTTGACTTTGGCCGTTGACTTTGACCGTTAACTTTGACCGTTGACCCCAAAAAAAAAAAAAAGGAATTTGTTTCTTTTTCAATTATGTCTGTGTGGGTTATAGGTAATTTATTTTTTATTCTACATTTGTTGCATGAATCATGGAAAATTATGTATTTTCCCTTATGTTCATTATGGATTATAAGTGATCCATTTTCGCCTTCATTTGTTGCAGGAACTATGATGCGTTATGCACGGATACCTACAATCCCGAGAACGGATGAGGGAAGTGCAAGACTTAAAAGGCTGATGACAGATTTAGCTAATTATCGGTGGCATGACGGTGATTTAGTATCACATGTGGTCAAGGTCAATCAGATGATACAGGAAATCATCTGGAATGGTTATCTAATGCCGGATTTTGAGAAGGTGCCGGCCTTGATGAACATTCTTCCACCTGAATGGCAAGCAGTGTTAGATCACCTATGGGAGGTCAACGTGGTCCCGGGTTATAGGAGGATAGTAATAAATTTTGTAAGAGAGTACTATAGGATTGAGTTAACCAAAACTTCAACCCTTAGATTGAGCGCCACATGGCGCAGAGTGAATGCGCCTTGGATGCGACATGAAAGCTCTCCAAAAGTTTTTCCATGGTTGGCAAATGTGCCTTCAAATTTCTTAGATATTTTGATTGATAGATTAGAAGGGACTTTCCCTATTTATTTCCTAGATTAGTTTGAGATGTTTTGGGTGTAAATATTTCTTTCTATGTTGATATTTTTTTTTTTGTATATGTTACTTAGTGTAGTGGATAGTTGTATTATGTGAAAGCATTATCATTCTATTGGATGTCAAATATTATTTGCTTTCTGTTATTGTTAACTGCTGTGGGTAGTTCATAGAAGTTTTTGTAGCTTCATAGAATTTATTTTGCATAAAATAATTATATTAATGATATTTTTAAGTTAGGATTTTTGGAGGATGATTGGAAACATAGTGACCTTTTGATTCTGAAACCTTACTTGAAATTGTTCATTAATATGATGGGTCTGTGCAAATTAGATGTATAAATGATAGGCATTAATTATTCGTGCATATATGTCTAATGTGTTCAGATCGATGGTTTCAGCAACTAAGAACGTAATTGCTGATATGAACGGTAACAATTGTGAAATATTAAATATGAAGATTCAATATGTGCTGGAAAAGCAAGAAGCATTAGAAACTTTTGACCATGTTATGGAAGATCTTGAGAATGCTGTGCGCCACCTTGAGCTAGTAGAGGATTGCCTATCGGCATTTGAGCCGAAAATAGACATTTGCAATGCTGATTCTAGCTTAGAAAGGGCTTTGAGCTCTAAGCGCAAACGTATTGATTCGTTTAATATGTGGGAATGCAAATGATCAAGTCCTTATTGCAAGAAATCAAGAGTTAACCAACACAAGAGAGGAAAACGTCATCAAGTGAAGAAAATGTCAAGGGTGAGGTGTTACAATTGTGACAAGAAAGGTCACTATGCTCGCAACTGTTGTGAGCCGAAAAAGGTAAACACCTCTTGTACATTTGAGAACTTTGCTTATGTGTCAAGTTCTGTATTATTGGCTGAATCCAATCTTTGTGGACTGTAGTTCAGGAGCGACATACCATATAGCGAAGGATAGAGAATCCTTCGTGGAATTCCGACGAGTACCAATTGGAACTAAATGGATCTATGTAGGAAATAACTCCAGAGATGAAGTTAAAGGAATTGACACTTGCCAATTGAACATGCGTGGTGGACGCACCTTGTTCTTACATGATGTTTTATATGCTCCGGGGATTCGTTGAAATTTAGTGTCTGTTTTGGTGTTGGTCAAGCTTGATTTTAATATGAACTTCCATAATAGAGGTGTAGATTTGTATTTGGATACAAACTACTATGGTTGTGGTTATTTTCTGGATGGTTTTATTGTACTAAATGTTGACTGTGGTGATGTCAATATTTGTTATTCCCTTTTTCACGTCTTCACTTCATATGATAATGATGTGAATATGTGGCATGCTAGACTTGATCATATTGGCCAACAACGTATGAATAGACTAGCCAAAGATGGCTTGTTAGGCAACATTGAAAAAGTCGATTTGCCCATATGTGAGCATTGCCTAGTAGGGAAAATGACAAGGAAACCATTTGGAAAAGATAAAAGAGCTGAATTTCCTCTGCATTTAATCCATTCTGACGTCTGTGGTCCAATGAATGTGAGAGGAAGGCATGGGGCTGTTTATTTCATCACTTTTATAGATGATTATACTCGATTCGGATATGTCTATTTGATTTCTCATAAATCTGAAGCATTAAGTTGTTTCAAAAGGTTTATGAACTTGGTAGAAAATCAATTAGACAAGAAAATAAAAGCATTGAGATCCGATCGAGGTCGAGAATATTTATCTTATGAGTTCAGAAAATTATATGATGAAAAAGGAATAGAAAGACAGTTGTCTATTCCATATACTTCTCAACAAAATGGTGTTGCAGAGAGAAGAAACAGAACCCTACTAGAAATGGTTAGGTCCATGATGGCACATGCTAACTTACCTATCACTTTTTGGAGTGATGCGTTGTTAACTGCTGCCTATATACTTAACCGGGTGCCTTCCAAATCAGTTACTTCCACTCCATATGAGTTATGGACAGGTAGAAAACCGAACTTAAGTTTTTTTAAGCCATGGGGTTGTGCTGCCTATATTCATGAGTCCTCTCACAAGTTTGGGAAATTGGGTCCCAAAGGAAAGAAGAGTATTTTAATGAGATACTTCGAACACTCAAAAGAGTATGTGTTCATAGGTGAGCAGGAAAGTGGGAGTATAACTGAATTTGAATCACGGGATATCACATTCTTAGAGGATGAATTTCCTAAGAAGGGCGAAATAGGGGAAGATTACTCCCTATTTGAAATCTTGGATCAAGATAATGATATTAGTGGAGTTCGTCCAAGTGGGAGTAACATGAGAAGTGATGAATCTAATTCAATTCACTCGCAATTACAATCACATGATGAGATGATATCGTCATTATCCGAGTGGGAGCATGATGGGGAATGATGTGCAAAGTGTACAATCTCCAATACGGCGAACAAGTCACCAAAGTATTCCCCGTCGACGTTTTGACATTGAATGGGGAAACTTTTATAATTGCTCCACAAGATGAGGATAAGCCAAGAAATATTAATGAGGTTCTAAATTGCCCTAGTAAGGAAAAATGGATTCATGCAATGGAAGATGAAATGGAGTCAATGAAGTCAAACCAAGTTTAGGAACTGGTTGATCTTCCAAAAGGACGCAAAGCTATTGGGAACAAGTGGGTTCTCAAAATAAAGCGAAAAGCTGATGGCTCGATAGAAAGGCATAAGGCTCGCATTGTGGCGAAGGGGTATAATCAACAGGAAAGAATTGATTATGAAAAAACATTTTTTCCTGTAGTGAGATTTACCTCGATTCGCATTATTTTGACAATAGTGGCTAGTATGGATCTTGAGTTACATCAAATGGATGTAAAGACTGCTTTCCTCAATGGAGAATTAGAGGAATATATATATATGGAACAACCTGTTGGTTTCATTAAAGAATGCCAAGAAGGAAATGTATGTCAACTTTTGAGATCGATATACGGTCTTGAGCAGTCATCGAGACAATGGTATATACGTTTTTTCATAATGCCATAATGACATATGATTTTACAATGATAGATGAGGATCATTGTGTATATATCAAAAGATCCAGAGATCAATTTGTGATCATATCATTATATGTTGATGATATACTAATTGCCGGAAGCAATATGGAGTTTGTTAATACTGTCAAGAGTTGGTTGTGTTCCAACTTTGAGATGAAAAATATGGGTGAAGCTGCATACATTCTTGGAGTTAAGATTTCAAGAGATCGTTCGAAGAGATCGTTATCTCTTTCGCAAGAAATATATATAAATAAGGTTCTTGAACGATTTCGTATACAAGATTATAAACCCATAGACACTCCTATTGCAAAAGGTGAAGGATTGAGCCATAGACCGTGTCCAATGACTCCACAAGAGAAGGAACAAATGAAACATGTTCCTTATGCTAGTGCTGTTGGGAGCTTGATGTACGCTATGATGTGTACAAGACCTGACATATGTTTTGCAGTTGGAATGGTGAGAATATACCAATCCAATCCAGGTCAAGCACATTGGAAAGCCGTTAAGAGAATACTGAGGTATCTAAAGAGGACTGCTGATTATACGATGAGTTATTAAGAAAAGAATCTGCAACTCAAAAGGCTATTTTGATGCTGATTGGGAGGAGATTTAGATGAAAAAAAATCTACCTCTGGATTTGTTTTCTTACTAAATAATGACGCCATATGTTGGAGCAGTAAGAAACAAACATGTATAGCCTTGTCCACGATAGAAGTTGAGTTTGTGGCATTATCAGCAGCAGCATAAGAAGGTATTTGGCTTAGGAGATTTTTTGGATCATTTAGGTGTTATTGAGAAAGCTGCAAGTCCATTATTGGTTAACTGTGATAGCCAAGCAGCTATAGCGTACACCAAAGATCCAAAATATCATGGCAAGACTAAACACATAGATACCAAGTATAATTTTGTCAAGGATATGGTTGCACGAAAAGATGTGAACTTACAGTACATATCTACACATAGAATGATAGTAGATCCTATGATAAAGCCAATACCTAGAGATGTGTTTTGTGGCCATATGAAATCTCTAAGATTGCGTAGAGGCTGATGTACTGAATATTGTAATTTCCCTAAGTGTTCACATTTGACACATCATTAATGCCTATGAATCTTTGTTTGATCTTTATGCATCTTAATGCTCAGTGCATTACTTTAAGTTGAGAAAGTATGTCGGACAGATATAAGATTAGCCCACTCACACGGGTAATCGTCTCTATTTACTTGTGTGATAAATAGAGATGAGACTATTTTTTAAGCTTATTATCTAGGTGATAATCGAGAGCTCAAGCTTAAAATATATTTGTCGCCTTAACTAGGTGTTAAGATGAGGACATAATATTTACTATGTCCGAAAGTAAAATAACCCACATATTTTACTTTATCTGTTTATGATGCCAGATGTGAGTTCTGATGAATTTTGTGAATGAGTAGATACGTGAACTCAAGTTAGACATTGGGTATGTCTGAACTATCATCTGTACGGTATTGAAGGTGTAGACATATGCTCCATGGGAAATGAGTTAATATCGTAATACGTATTTCATACTACGTATGCATGAGACGACTAATAAGAGTGGTAAAAGTTTGATCTCAACTTTTATGCTGTGTGAGACTCTTGAGGAAAATAGTTCCTCAATTTTAGTGCCCTCATGACTTTTACTTATTCTCAAGATTTCTATTTAGTATTTGCTATCTTAGGATGTTGCCTATAGTCATGAGTTGATTCGATCTAATGGGACATTTGTAGAAAAGTAAGCTGAACTGAAATTGAGAGTTTGAAGGAAAGAGGAAGATCGAATTTGGAGAATCACATTGTAGTTTTGTGTTCATTGGTCGACCAATTATGACTATCTTTGGGATAATCATAATTGTGAATACAATATATTGTTTAAAAGAGATCAAGAGAGATATAAATGTGATCGATCGATCTAGGGTACTGCATACTAAATCTACTCAGAGTGTGATGACCATTATGAGCTGCTATATATTCCTAACAGATGTATAAAGAACGAGCTCTCAAAGTATCTGGTCGCACGGATTATTCATCGGTATGAATGTTGAAGAGAGGTAAAAAGAATCCTGTTCGGCCCACCATGTGCGAGTGGGAGATGATGGTTTTATTAAAGTGATGGGCCTAAGTTGGCATGTCCGCCCATGTTGGGCCTAAAAGCCCAGCCCACAAGATTAGTGCCCATGGATGGAGGGATATGATGAAGGGGTACGTTTCTTTTTGGAGGGGACGTATATAAGGGAGAAAAGAGAGGGAGGAATGCACCTTTTGGCATAACGTACGTTCCTCCTTCCTGTCTCCCTAAAAAACGCTCCAAAAACAAAGAACGGTAAGCAAAGATGCGACGCCATCTTCCCTTCAAGGCCAATTGACGTCATCGGATCGAACGGGATCGGTTTCTCTTCCTCATATCAGCGTCAGTATTTAATCTATGGCTAATAAGGTACGCTCGATTCCGTGGTGTGCTTTAGGATCGGTGATGCATGTGTTTTTCCCGGGCTCGTCTTCCGCACAAGTTTAAGGGTTCAATTTAGTGTCGAATTCGGTTTTTGGGAATCCGACAATCCCAACAGATATAGTGGATCAATGGAACATCCTCAAGAGGGAGGACTTCGCCGGCTTCTGGTGTCCTAGCTAGTGCTGCATGTGGACCCCAATGGCATCCAAGTACAGGCTGCTCCTCCCATGAAATCCCACCACCTTTTCTTCAATCGTAGTTGAAGTGAAAAAGGTACCCACTTCTTCTCCAAATGGACCATATTTCCCTCGACTCGTGTGGAATGTCACCGACCTTATGAACTGAGGCTGAGGCCACTCATCTTTGCTGATGGGGCCAAAATAGCCAGAGACGCATGTTAGGACTTCATTTGGATATTCCAGCTTGATCTGACAATAGAAAATTAGCGATAAGTTCAGTATCTCGTGGGAAATAGTAGATTAGCAGGAATAATTTGTCTTCCAAAAGAGAGATTTTTATTTGGATTACCCGATGTGTGGTGAGTTCTCCATTACCTCCATGTTTGACTGACCAAACAGATTGTCCATTTCTATCATACTCTATCTGTATGGAGCAGATAGCTTCGGTTCTGGTCAGAATTATCTGTCTGATCCCGGAAAATACACCATCATCCCATGGCCGCCCGAATTCCCCTCCCTAGGGGCCTGGTCCATATGGAGCTGGCTCCTTGACGATTCCGTAAGCAACTTGGGACATCCAACAGACAACAAACTTAATGATCCCTTAGGCTATGAGTGAGTTCCTTTCAGTATAATCAGTGTTTCTCCCCTGGGCTATGAGTGAGCTTCATTCAGTATGATCAATGAGTGAGTTGCATGCTATGTAAGGCGGGCTCGCCCTCAGTGTGGGCATGTGTCTGGGTGTTGCTACAGCTGAAGTATCTACAAGTAAGGCCAGCAGCTTCACAATGACCCATCTGCCTGCCTTGCTCAGACTCGAACATCGTAGGTTACCATGAACACTATATTGACATATGTGCGCATAGGATTGAGCCAATTAGATGGATGCGTTCATAATGCAACGAACAGTACCTCTTCTGCTGGCCTTTGCTTTGGAAGGACGAATTTATTCGACCATTGAGGATAGTCCACTTCAGCCAGATCTGCTTCAGTCTTGTTATTCTTGATTGCCGGAGGATAAACGGCCACCGGTACTTTCCCCTCTATCATATGGATGCCAATAGCATCTATAAACAGGCCGCCTCTACCATGAAAGCCGAGGATCTTGCCTTCTTTCGACTTTGAAGTAAAAGAAGCTCCCCGCTCTTCTCCAAAAGGTCCATGCTTTCCTCTGTTAGTGTGGAAGGTGATTGATCTAATGATGGTAGGTCCCATGGACATTAGAGGCCCGCAGCTACCCGTTATGTGCGTCAAAACTTCGTCCGGGTAGTCCAATACTATCCGTGAAAAAGTACAGATAACAAAAAAGGAAGGATGAAAATGCAATTATATTCTCACTATTTTCTTGGATTTAGCTTAAGCACTGAACCAGACATTGTTGTTTGACCTTTTCGCGTCTGTATCCTCCAGTTCCACCACGCTTGTTTCCCCATAGCGCCTCCCCGTTCCAATCATATAGAACCTTCATAGAAACGATAGCGACATTCCGAGATAGAGTGATCTGTCTAATGCCAGTGTAGGTTCCGTCGTCGAATGCAGACCCTCTGGAACCTCCCCATGGTCCGACCGTCACTAGCCCTTCAATTTTTGGGGGCACTTTTTCTACCATGGGCATCTGGAACAGACTCGATGTTTAGTGATTCGTCATTCCACCTAATTTGCCGAAAAGACGCACGCGCTAGATAAGTGAAAGAGCTTACCGTCTCTTTGGTTTCTTCATCGCTGGACTCCTCGGAACTAGAACTTTGTCTCGAGATTTGGCTCCTGAAACAATTGCCTTGAACTTCCTTCTGCCTCACGGCAAGCACTATGTCATAATTCTGCCCGATGCTCCCTTGTACGACTGAGTAGCCTACCTTGTTGGTTCCAAAACCAACATCAACGCCAACACCGCTCTGAGCTTTAACCAGAGTTCCAGATGCCTTCTCTTTCTGATACGGCTTCAGATAAACCCCGATTGCATCCAGGTACCAGCCGGCCTTGCCATGAAACCCAACAATCTTGCCGGTGGTCGATGGGAAAGAGAAAGAGGCCCCCTGCTGGACGCCGTATGGCCCGTAAGTCTTCCGATTGCTCTCAAAGGTGAGCGATCGAACAAGAATGGGTCCCCAGTCATTGATTTTCCCATAGTGTCCATGAACAGAGATTAGGAACTCATCCGGGGAATCAAGCTTGACCTGCGAACAATTAGTAAGATCATGTGGCTTAGTGAGTTAACTAAAACGATCTGGTGAAGGATGATTTCACATAGGGAAAAATGCAGTGATGCCTCTGCTGTGGAACAGCAAAGTTCCGGTCAGATTCAGATGAATATAATTGTGTTAAAAGAGACTTTAGTCCCTCTTTCAAATAAACTTTGAATAGTGTGAACTTGCGTATGCACTTTTACTGAGAGCTGGTTGATTTATCCAATTGCAACTGTCATAACTTCAAAAAATCAGCCCTAAAAGTCCTCGTGTCTGAATGATCAAGGTTCAAATCAAGACAGTTAGAGATTACCAACCCTGTCCACTTTGCAACCTCCGTTTCCACCATGCTTTTCCGTCCAAATCGAGTTCCCTTTCATGTCGTACTCGATCTGGATGGAGTCGATGCCGGCTCCATGAGCTATCACCAGCTGCCTCACCGTTGAGTAGACCCCATCGTCCCAGCGGAACCCATCTTGACCACCCCATGGCCCGACTGATACAGTCTTCTTCCCGCTCCCCTCAATGTTCTATAGAGTTTTAAAAAAAAAAGAAAAAAAAAGAAACACCCAACTTATGATCGCCAATGGTAGACATTTGAATTATATGCCTGTGAATTATCAATCTATACAAATTCTTACCATTCTGGTTGTGCTGGGGTGGGAGAGCGGAGGAAGGTGCCGGCGAACAGCAACGATGGGAGTTCAATGATGTTGCGTGGTATTGTTTGGGTTCTACGAGCTTAAAAAGGTGATTCAGATCGTGCCCTTTCATTATAAAATAGTTCAAGAATCATGTAGAAGAAGCTTGTTCGCTCTCCACTAAGGAGGGAGAGGATGGTCGGGAAGAGAACCAGATTCCAGTTATGACGAGAATGAAAATTCTCCATTGATGGTCTTTGAGAGGAGAAAGTTGCTCGAATCTTTTATCTCTTCATGGTTTTTGCTCATGGACAGCTCATTATTTCGCCTTTAGGTGGGAAACACACTCCCATCACCGAAGGCGAGCACTTGCTTTGGCGCCTCTTGTTTTCTCGAGCACTGAGGCATCGTTCGTGGCAGATTATGACCCATTGCGCATCTGCCTAGATGCAAAGCCATGACAGAAGATAAATCTCTTCACATCCGGACCATGACATGCCGATCAAATATTCGCCTCTTTCTTTTGTCTCATATGGACCTCACACAGCTTTCTTCCGGAGAGAGTGATATTATGCTCTGTGATCCCTATTAAACTTTGGATAGATGACTGTAGACGCACTTCATTGTGCTCTGTTTGCACAAGCACATCAACCTTTAAACAAGGACGAAAGGTTTACCGTCTATTCCCGCTCAACAGATGGTGTCCTGACTTGGGTTCGTTTCAAAGTCGAACTTGTCGGTTTAAGTATTCATTGTCGATGCAAGCACCGAGCAGAACTATCCTCGAGCATGAAATGATCAGAAGGAATCAACATCGAAGCATCGATGACATGCTGTCTTTCGCCTTCTGATTATGATAAATTGTAGATGGACTTTGTACTTGGTCTTTGCCGGTTTGAGTTCAGCTTCGTTTAAACATGGTAACTTCCCAGAGAGAGCGACTCATACTCTATCTAATCCGGACCCGATCCACAACCAACCCAACCCAGGCTCTAATTCTTAGATACTTTTCTTAACCATTGGAGTAAGGCATTTTTTGTTGGAGCACATCTTTATCATTAAAGTTGTATGGTTGAGAAACATTCTCCTTTTTATTCATTTTTTTCTTTTCTTTATTTCCATATTTTCATATTTCCATGTTCGGTCTTTTTCTTCCCTGTGACATCAAGGCTGAGGAAACGAGAGAACGAGCACAAATGTCGACAACAAGGGACTCTTGAACTAGTTGCCACAATGCCTGCCGAGCATCGCTATTACGCCTCCGACCATTTGCAACCCCAATTCCTCCCCCGGCTCGACTCATTTGGCAGCTCTTTATCTATTTCTCTGTGCCGAAGTTGCAACTCGCCGCTATGGAGATTGTGATCTACAGATCGGGGGGCCACTCGCCTCTTGCGACCCCAAATCTATGGCCACTCGAAGTTAGGCCTCCATAGCCACGACTAGTTGGGCACAGCGCGTCCTCATCGTATCACTTCAGGGCCACAGAAAGAAAGGACCCATTGACACGAACATTCAACCACCCCCTCACGATCCTAGGTCTGCATTCACACAAGGTCGACCACCTCCATGGCCGCCGCGGCGGGACCGTGATTTACAATTTGTGTGACGACCCGAGTGAGCATGTATGGTTCAATCCTGCTCTATCCAACCGAGAATGCCCATGGGCAACTGGGTCATAAATGAGCTAAAATAGGTACTCCAAAAATTCCATTAAGGACCCAGTTTGATAAACTTTTAAGTTTTGAAACTCATTTTCGCCAGACCCTTCATATTTTTTAACCTCTAGTCATATGTACATGAGAGAACCTCTCTCAACCCTAATTAATCATAGGCACCAGCCGGTGGCCATCGATTAAAGACAGTGCGATCAGACTGCAAGGCTTCGGTGGCCAAGTCTTCCGGTGACGTCGGTAACATCACCGGAACTTACACAAACATAGTGTTTTTTTCGTCAATTTGATCCAGCAACCAACACTTTGAACTCTGCACAAAAGATACTTTCCGGCCACGCAATCAAGAAAACGCCTACTGAAACTTCAGCTCAACGAAACATGCAGCCAAACTTTAGGCCATTCCACGAAATAAAGATGTCATAGATGCCAATTGACGTAAGTTACATCAACCATCATAGACTCCAAAGTATCCGACAACAGAGCCGGTTTATTTTTTTTCACGGAAGTACTAGATATATAGTCAAGCAGCAACTGCATCAGTCGCGTGCTTGTTTATCAACACCTGCAACTGTTCTTTGTGTGCACCCACAACCTTGTCCACAATTTGGCCGTTTTTCAAGAGTAAAAAAGTTGGCATTGCCTCGATGGAATACTCCTTGGCAACAGTCTGTGGACGAAAAAACAGCGGCAATAATCCAAGTATTCAGCCAAATGAAGCCTAGCCATACTACTTGCAGTAAACTCTAAAGCCAGAAAAGATTTCAGCACATGCTTACCTGCAATTCATCCACATCCACCTTCAGGAACAAAACATGGGGCATCTTCTTGGCCAACTCAGCAAGAACTGGGGCTATCATACGGCATGGCCCGCACCATGAAGCGGTGAAATCCACCACCACCTGGCAAAAAATCTCTTCTTTCAGCAAACAATGAAAACAGTCACAAAGGAATTGCAATACTGCAAGGCGATGTGTCACGTCATCCGATTCGAAGACTTGGGTCTAGTACTCTCATACCACAAAAGTCAGAAGTTTTCTAACGAATAGCCTCACAGAGGCACACAGAAAAAACCCTTTCAAGGTCACTGGCATGAAAAGGCTGAGAGTGACTTAACAAAGGTCAGAAAGAGTTGTTTTCAGAGAACAAGAGCATGGAGCTAATTTACTCAATGCAATTCTAGAGCTACGGACATAGATCGAACTTATATGAGTCTCGCTTCATAATAGCCGATACCTCTTCGGTCAAAATTACAGAGAGAAGTTCTGCTAAGGGCTTTGTCCATCTCAGAGAAACAATTCTTTTAACCACTTTAAGGCAAACTGAAAGTCAATGCAAGCCAAGTTCAGGCGTTTACATAGGAACTCCAGTCACGGCATCCTAGTCTGCAATGTCCCCTACCCATATGCTAAGGCTCTGCACCCCCAAAATGAATTCTAATGAAAATGCAAAACCCACCACCCCCCCCACCCATTTCCATACACTCTCCTGTCTAAACCACAGCAAGGGAAACGGCCATCAGCAAGCTTTTTCCTCAAGTCAGCCACCAAGACAAACCCCACGCAAAACCGAGCCAATCACGTAGCAATCCACCGCAAAAAAAAAAAAAATTCACGCATGCGTATAACAGATGGGTATCGTCGTCTCGGCCAATCACGTAGCAAGAAAAGAGCCCCCACGATTCTGAGATATGGTCGAACGAAAACCACCCGCCACCCACCACCCCCACCAACCGCACTGAGAATTAGAACACGAAAAAAGACGAGAAAAAAGAGCTATTTCCACGCAGAGGCGGAGAGAGATGAAAGAGCAGAGATACCAATTTCTTGGATTCGACCCCCTTCTGAAATTGCTCCTTCCACGCATCCGCGGTGTGGCAGCCGTACACCTGTCCCTCCTCCGCCATTCTCTCTCTCTCTCCCTTTCTCCTTCTCTCTCTCTCTCTCGTCCAAGGGGCGTCGCCGCTTCTACGATTGGGACGCGACCGGCTCGCGCTCTTTATATAGCTGGACAGAGCGGGCTGAAATTACCGAAATGCACCCGCGTTTGGAGGTTTATTGCTCGCATGCCACCGCACGAGACCCGCACGTGCTCCTGCTCCGTCGTACGTCTCGGAGGTCCCCCCGTCGGGGGTCGGCGGAGCCCCTCGAATTAAAATGGGTTAGGCGGAGCATCACCGTCGTCTGAGGATGTTGGGGAGGTCATAGGACGTCATGAATCACGCACGCAATGGATCAAGGTTACACTTTCACTCAGAAGTCAAATCAATTCTCGTATCTTTTACTTTGTAAGTCGTAAAATTTATAACGTAGATATAATAAAATTTAAAACTTTCAAAAAGTACAATTAAGTTATCTAATTTTTTATTTGTTAAGTTGGATAAATTTATTAAAAGGACTTAGATTGCACAAGCTTGATAAATTTTAAGATTTAATCTTGACTTTTAAAAATTTTAGAATTTGATTGAATTTTTCTGACAAATTATATGACTTAATTGTTTTTTTTGAAAATTTCAAAACTCAATTATATTTCTTTGGTAAATTCTAAAACTTTCAGTACAGTTAATATATATATATATTTTTAAAGCAATAAACGCCCCCTTTGTTTTATAGAATGCTCCCAGTCAGTCTTTCCGGTACTTCTATCTTTCTCGTCTGTTCTAGATTCATCGAGACTTCGAATTACCCCCACCTAAATTTGACCTAAGATCAGCCAAGAATTGACTAAGATTTGACGGATGATACGTAGGGCGCGGGACGCTTTCTTGGCGCATGGCGCGGAACCTAGATTTTGGTTTTGAAACTGGCTTTTGCGAAGTCCACAGGGCTCGTGTTCCCACGCGACGCACGACATCGTTATCGTCTCTTTTGGTGGGGACGATGGTGTCGTGCTCTGCACATATTTCCTTTCCTCTTTTATAATTCATTTTAGCGACACTTTCCATTTTCCTAATGGAAATTTCACGCCCCATGTGTCTTCTATTTTGGTTAAAAGAATCTTGACGATGGTGTCGTGCTCTGCACATTTTTCCTTTCCTCTTATATAATTCATTTTAGTGATATTCTCCATTTTCCTAATGGAAATCTCACGGCCAACGTGTCTTCTATTTTGGTTAAAGAATCTTCCATCTTTCTAATTGAAATTTTCTTTCCCGCGTGGCCAAATTAGTGCCGCTCTTTTGTAGAAATCCTCTTGCTGTGACGCGGGTCCCGTTATATGCTAGTTTTTTGTTTTTTTGCTTGAAAGGTTGAAAGGTTGATGGGCATCGGATCTCTCTATAGTTACTTCCAAGTGGTGTTTCCAAAAAATTAGAACTTATTAACCACTTGTGCAGTCTCTGCCTTGTTGTGCTTGCAACTATTTAATCGTGTTTTTATACACTTAGCCATAGAACTTGTTCATAAATTTCTTGATTGTGTTAAGAGACATGCGGAGTAAATATACACATAAGTTTGTCAAATAGATAAGTTGGATCAGATCAAAAATAGACTAATATTTACTTAGTTTTAGTCATTTTCCATACAATACAAATCTAATAATCGATACCCAACCCAACCCATCATAATCTAATTATTAAAATATTTCTATATTTAATTCAATTTAAGAAAACTCGTAAGAGCACGAAATGAAAAAGACAATATTGAGTGTGAGCAAGAGAGGGTCATAGAAAATAGTAAAATTGATTTTGTTTTTTTGAAGAAAAGGGATATTTGATTTTACTTTCATTAGCTTTTTGGCCGAGTGTATGAAAGCAAGGAAAACCACCAAAGAAAAGTATTTTTCAAGAAGCCATGTGTTGTTTTTGACAAAAAAAAAAAAAAAGAAGCCATGTGTTGTTGAGCTGGAAAAAGGGGCCACAATGGGGCCCTTAAACCGACTTCGCTAAATGGCCTCCATAAACCGCTAGGTGTGGACTCATTAAAGCAATTTTGTTTCTTTTTTTCTTGAAGTCGGCAATTCCCGTTCACATTGAAGCTGGCAGAGCAAAAATTCGATTTTGGATGCGTTTGTTTGTGTTTCTTGTTTCAAAATTTAGGAAACAAATATAAAACTATTTCTGCTCCTAACAGCTTTTAAACAAAAGAACGCGTTTGATAACTGCACAAAATTTATGTTTCTAGAATAGAAAAAGAACAGAAATATGTTTGATAACTGCACACAATTTTTGTTCCTGGAATAGAAAAAGAACAAAAACACGTTTGGTAACTGTAAAAAATTTATGTTCCACATTTATCAAAAAGTGCTTTTTTTTTTTTTAATAAAGTGTGAACTTGGTATTGAATTCTCATTCTCATGAAATGCTCATCAATTTAATTTTGTTCATGGTGAGTGAAGACGAACATTCTGAACATGGTCATATGTGCATACTTGGAAGAAAATTTTGTAAGTAAAATTTGTACAATAAGAGCTAGCAAAAAGAAGAGTATCTTTATAGATCTCTACATAGACCCTTTCATACATGACATCCCAATAATGAAGTAATATAATTCATTGTTGTTCAACTTCATCACATTGACATGTTTGACCGAGCGACGCCACAAATTTCAAGTCATCTGTCCTTAGCACAAAAGCCTCCACTTCGAAGAGGGTTTTGACCGAGCGGATCAATGATGGTAAGATAATGCTGGGGCTTGGGTCCAGGGCCCATGTGAGCAGTTCTTCACCACAGAAATCTCCCGGACCGATGCGGCACGTGTTAGCCGGGTTCACTCCTATGCTGAGGAGACCCACGAGTTCAGTTCAAAAAATGGTTTGAGCCCATATGATAAGTTATACGGAAATAGGGTTTCTCACTATCTATATAAAGAGGTAGAAATTTGTAGAAAAAACAAGAATAAGAGAAAAAAGAAACGAAAATCCTGGGTTTGGGGCAATATCCGATTTACATCAAGCTGGCGTCAGAGGTTGATTCGTGGTCCGATTGAGCTGAAATTTTGTCAGCATGTTCGTGATGCAATTTTCTCGAATCTGGACGGTTTGATTTTCGTTTGAAGCTCCCTATATCAGGTTTTTCGTGGATTGATCAAAACCTGCGTTTTTTGGTCAGATTTATCATTGATCTCTTGTGAAGTTCATGTGTATTGCCAAGAATTATGTTCTTGAGGTGTTTGCTGCTATGTACCTCTAGTATTTGCTAGAGAAGAACAATTTTATTGATAGTGAAGATTTTCGGGTGGACTCCGGTCCCGTGGTTTTTTATCTCCTCACATCGAGGAGATTTTCCACGTAAAAAATCGTCTTGTGTTCGCGTGCTTGGTATTTATTTTACTCTACTATATCGATTCCTATTAGGTTTACACAAGAGGGGAGATTATTTTATTCCGCTGCGTTAATTCGATATTGTTCGAATTATTACCGTTCTCCCATCATAGTGGTATCAGAGCAACAGGTTATTGCTTGGTTTTTCTGCCTTGTGTTAAACAATGGAAACGAATACGAGTAGAATGGTTACACTAAATGGTTCGAATTATCATATCTGGAAAGGGAAGATGGAAGATCTTTTATATGTGAAAGATTTTTATTTACCCGTATTTGCCGAGGAGAAACTGAGAATAAAACCGACGTTGAATGGTCTATATTTTATCGTCAAGTGTGTGGTTATATCGTGCAAAGGGGTAGATGATAATGTTTTGAACCATATTATTGAGGAAACACATGCACGCAGCTTTATGGGATAAGCTCGAACAGTTATATGCTCGAAAGACTGGGAATAATAAGTTATTTTTGATAAAAACAGATGATGGCTCTGAGATATCATGATGGTACTTGTTTGACTGATCATTTAAATTCTTTTCAAGGAATTATAAATCAGTTGGCTACGATGGGAATCAAGTTTGATGATGAGATACAAGCACTATGGTTGCTTGGTACTTTGCCGGACTCATGGGAGACGTTCCGAACATCTTTGTCTAATTCTGCCCCGGATGGTACGATTACCATGGATTTAGCCAAGAGTAGTATTTTGAATGAAGAGATGAGAAGGAAGACACAGGGATCGTCCTCTTCACATTCTGATGCCTTGGTTGTTGAGAAAAGGGGGAGAAGTGAGTTTCGAGGTCCGAGAAATAGAGATAAAAGTCGAGACAAAAGCAGAGGTAAGTATAATAAATTTGCTAATGTTGAGTGCCATTATTGTCATCAGAAGGGACATATTCAGAGGTTTTGTCGCCGCTTAAAAGGGATAAACAAAAGGAGAAAGGTAAAGAGAAGAAAAGTGATGATGACAGTGATGACAATCGTGTCGCTGCTCTTAAAGAAGACTTTCTCACTATTTTTGATGGTGATGTGGTGAATTTTGTTTCTCATGAGACCCGCTTGGGTAATTGATAGTGGTGCATCCGTTCATGCTACGTCTCGTAGAGATTTCTTTACATCATACAGTCGTGACTTCGGATCTGTGAAGATGGGAAACAATGGACTAGCTCAAGCTGTAGGCATCGATGATGTGTGCTTAGAAACCAGCAATGGCACGAGGTTAGTATTGAATAATGTTAAACATATACCCGATATCCGCTTGAATTTGATTTCTACAGCAAGTTGGATGATGAGGGGTATTGCAAAGACCTTCGAATGGTCAATGGAAGCTCACCAAAGGTTCTCTTGTTGTGGCTAGAGGTGAAAAATATTCTTCGTTATACATTATGCGCAAAGTTGTCCACGACAAAATTAATGCAAAGTAGATAGCGAAGATGCAAATGAATTATGGCATAAAAGGCTCACCACATCAAGTGAGAAGGGTTTGTCAATATTGGCCAAGAAGAAGCTCCTTTCGGGATTGAAAAGTTCAGCGCTAAAGAAGTGTGCTCATTGTTTAGCAGAAAAAATAACGTAGTTGCATTTAAAAGCTCCCCTCCTTCAAGAAAGTCGGTATACCGGATTTAGTGCATTCGATGTTTGCGGTCCTATGAAAACAAAATCACTTGGTGGCTCTCTTTATTTTGTTACTTTTATAGATGATTTTTCAAGGAAAATTTGGATTTATACCTTGAAAACTAAAAATCAAGTGTTAGATGCTTTTAAGTAATTTCAGGCTTCAGTTGAGAGACAGACTGGGAAGAAATTGAAATGCATCAGAACTGATAACGGGGGAGAGTATATTGGACCTTTTGATGAATATTGCAGACAACAAGTTATTCGACATCAAAAGACACCTCCCAAGACGCCTCAGTTAAATGGCTTAGCTGAGAGAATGAACAGAACATTGGTTGAAAGGGTAAGATGCTTACTTTCACAAATCAAAGCTACCTGGATCCTTTTGGGGTGAGGCTTTAAGTACGCTTGTGCATATATTAAATCTTACTCCATGCGTTCCTTTAGAGTTTGATGTTCCTAATAGAGTTTGGACAGGTAAAGAAGTTTCTTATGATTATTTGCGTGTATTTGGGTGCAAAGCATTTGTGCATATTCCCAAAGATGAGAGGTCTAAACTTGATGTGAAAACACGACAATGCATATTTATTGGTTATGGACAGGATATGCTTGGCTACAAATTTTATGATCCACTTGAAAAGAAAATTGTAAGAAGCAGAGACGTTGTGTTTATGGAAGATCAAACAATAGAGGATATTGAGAAATCGTAGATGATTTCAGCACCACAGTTAGTGATAATCTGGTTGATTTAGATCCAGCTTCCTCTTACAAATATTCTTACACAAAGTTGATGAAGAGCAACAGGAAGTCGGTGTTCCAAATAATGCACATGTTCCCGAACATGTTGAAATAGATAATACTATTCCCGAACTAGAGGCTCAATTAGATGTTCCACTGGATGTTCCAAATCGAGATCCGTTAGAGACCGACGACCTTCCACCGATATTCAAGATGAGTATGTATTATTGACTCGATGCGAGTGAACCAGAGTGTTATGCAGAAGCAATAGAAGATGAGTACAAAAGCAATTGGTTCGATGCTATGCGAGATGAGATGCAGTCACTTTATGATAATCATACTTTTGAATTGGTGAAGTTACCTAAAGGTAAAAGAGCTTTGAAGAACAAGTGGGTATATAGGTTGAAGCAAGATGAACATACTGCACAACCATGGTACAAAGCTAGATTGGTTGTTAAGGGATTCGGTCAAAGAAAGGGTATTGATTTTGATGATATATTTTCTCCGGTAGTAAAAATGTCTTCTATCCGTGTGGTACTAGGCTTGGTAGCTAGCCTAGATTTGGAAATTGAGCAAATGGATGTTAAAACGGCCTTCCTACATGGTGACTTGGAGGAAGAGATATACATGAAACAACCTGAGGGTTTCAAAGTGAAAGGGAAAGAGGATTATGTATGCAAATTGAAGAAAAGTCTCTATGGCCTAAAACAAGCACCGAGGCAGTGGTATAAGAAATTTACATCAATTATGACAGAACAGGGTTATAAGAAGACTTCTTCGGATAACTGTGTGTTTGTCCAAAAATTTTCTGATGATGACTTTATTATTCTCTTGCTTTATGTTGATGATATGCTGATTATTGGCGAATGCTTCAAGAATTGAGTTATTGAAGAAACAGCTTGAGCAAGTCTTTTGCCATGAAAGACTTGGGCTCGGCGGCGATTCTTGGCATTAGAATTACCCGAGACAGAGATGCTAAGTTTATTTTTGTCGCAAGAGAAATATATCGAGAAGATCCTTCAAATTTTACATGGACAAGGCTAAAGTGGTTAGTACTCCTCTTGCTGCCCACTTTAAGTTAAATATGATGCAAAGTCCTACGACCGATAAAGAAAAGAAAGATATGGAAAGTGTTCCATATGCTTCAGCTGTAGGAAGCTTAATGTATGCGATGGTATGTACACGCCCGTACTTGGCGCACGCAGCTTGGCGTTGTTAGTCGCTATTTGTCAAATCCAAGTGCGAGAGCAGGGCGGAATGCAAAGAAGTGGATTATGAGGTATCTTCGGGAACTTCAAATTTGAAACTCGGTTTTCGGGACCGGGAAACTTGAGTTAGTTGGATACACGTATTCCGACTTGGCGGAGATATTGATACTCGTAAATCTACTTCTGGTCATTTGATTTCCTTTGTGGGTGGAGCCGTGTCATGGAAGTCAAGATTGCGAAGTGTGTTGCACTTTCTATAACCGAAGTTGAATTTATTGCGTTGGATCAAGCTAGTAAAGAGATGCTATGGATGAAGAAGTTCTTAAAAGAACTTGGGTTCAAGCAAAAGAGGTATGTGCTATTTTGTGATAATCAAAGCGCAATTCATCTTGGTAAGAATTCATCTTTTCATTCTAGATCGAAACATATTGATGTTAGATATCATTGGATAAGGGATGTTCTAGATGAAAAGTTGTTGGAACTTGAGAAAATTCATACGGATCATAATGGCTCCGATATGATGACAAAGACTCTACCAAGAGAGAAGCTTGAACATTGCCGTTTGATAGCGGGATGGTGAATCCCTCCACATTGTCGTGAGTGGGAGATTTGTTAGCTCACTCACTCCTATGTGGAGAGGCCCAAAGTTCTGGCCGTTCTCAAAAAGGCTTCCCATATGATAAGTTATATGAGAAATATGGTTTCTCACTATCTATATAAAGAGGTAGGCAGAAAGGAAAAGGAAAACGAGAAAAGAGAAAGCGAAAATGCTGGGTTTGGGCAATATCTAATTTACACGCTGGCGTCGGAGGTTGATTCGTGGTCCGATTGAGCTGAAATTTTGTCAGCATGTTCGTGATGCAATTTTCTCGAATCTGGACGGTTTGATTTTCGTTTGAAGCTCCATACATCAGGTTTTTCGTGGATTGATCAAACCTGCGTTTTTGGTCGATTTATCCTTGATCTCTTGTGAAGTTCATGTGTATTGCCAATAATTATGTTCTTGAGGTGTTTGCTGCTATGTACCTCTAGTATTTGCTAGAGAATAACAATTTTATTGACAGTGAAGATTTTCGGGTGGACTCCTGTCCCGTGGTTTTTTATCTCCTCACATCGAGGAGGTTTTCCACGTAAAAAATCATCTTGTGTTCGCATGCTTGGTATTTATTTTACTCTACTATATCGATTCCTATTAGGTTTACACAAGAGGGGAGATTATTTTATTCCGCTGCGTTAATTCGATATTGTTCGAATTATTACCGTTCTCCCATCAGCACGAGTTGAAGAACCCGGTGCGGCCCCCATTGGTAGTGTAAGAGTTGAGGTGGCCTCGGATGATGAAGAGCATCTCATTGACCGGGTCACCTTCACGAACTAAGAACGTTCCTTCAGTGCACAAGGCGGGTTTGAGCCTTTCACAAATCGCATCGAGTGTCCTTTCATCCATCTGATCAAACAGATGTACCTGCATATGCCAAAAAAGAAAAATAAGTATGATCAAACAACCATCAATTGCAACGAAAACCTTGCTTATTCGAATTATATACTATAGAATCATTGATCTTTGCTCATCTAATATCTTCCTGCAAGATGTCTTGAGGCTAATAAAGTGGTTGCTTGCTTTATGAACCACTTGAGGACAACATAGGTAAGTTGCAGCTCAAATCTAATTGAGTTTGGTATTGTGGTTTTCCTGCGCTCAGCAAGTTATGCGGTTCTCGAACATATTCAAGACAATTTTTTTATGGCAGGTCTTACCACAAGTATAGCAATTCCAAGATTGCTTCTTACCTTCACACACAGAAAGAAGTTCTTGAAAGTGGCTCCAGTCCTTCAGTGTTTCCTTTCTAAGTTTCTCAACTATAGTCCCTCTCTGTCAAAAGAGATAGCTCTCATGGTGATTTTGGATGAGCTCATAGTTCCTCAGCATAGTCCAAAGAAATTTACCGCCGGATCGCTCGCTCAAGCGAGCAGAGTGCCACCAATTTTAGTAAAATTTGGGGAGGTAGAGAGCAAATTGATTCACACAAAGTAGTAACAAGGCATTTGAGCGAGCAAGATAAACAAAAGATACAGAAAAATTGAATCCTCTTTATTTCCAGAGCATCATTATCTTCGCCAAATGAAGAACCAGCTCAAATGTGAAACAACTACTTCTGTTGTTCACATCAAACAAATCATGGAATTAAACATTTAGCATAAAAATCAAGAATCATGTTTAAACAGAAATCTAAGATGACCTTCTGAAGCTCTGAAACTTTTTCGCTTGTGCCTGAAAATTGCAGGAATAAATTATCGCTTGGATATCTTTTTGGGTCATTTTTCAAGAGTGGGCACAGATTAGTTGATCAATATTGATATCATCAGTGATGGAGGACGAGCACAGCAGCGACGCAATCACAGCAGCTCTGCTCGAGCCGAGCGTTGCTGCTTTGCTCGCGATGCTCGCTCGAGCGAGCACAGCACCGATGCTTGCTCGGGCGAGCAAAGCATCCCTGCTCTGCTCGCCATGCTCGCTTGAGTGAGCAAAGCAGCAAAGCAAAGCAACGACACTCGCTCGAGCAAGCACAGCAGCGACGCTCTGCTCGAACTCGGCATTCTAGCAATCAAGTATGACACTTACTAGAAACTAAATGAAAGATTTTGGTATTAAAAAAGAAGTAAAGAGAAGGCTTAGAATTTCTGGCAAAAATAGATGGACCACCTGTGTCATTTCACTAAAATATGAGTAGAGTGTTTTTCGTGTTGCCTTGAGCTTAAAAACAAAAGTAAATCTTGCGTAATTTGGACCAGACTATGCACACACTACATCTTCCACCTTTCTACTTCATCCTTGACACCCTATAAATATATTTACAGAAATAAAGTTTCATGAACTCATGGAAACAGAGCATGGCAAGGTCAACGAGGTTATGGGGTGAGCATTGTCACTACAGAAGGTAAGAAGACGCAAATACTGAGAACAAAATTGGTAAATAATGAAAACAACTGTGTTTGAAACTTATGTTACGGAAAGCATAGATGATGCTTAATTAAACTACGGTAGTTGGATGCCAAAACATGTATCATCCCACAAAGTTCCACCTTCGATAGAAAACCAGAAATTCCTATGTAATATCCCAGCCAAGCACAAGTTCTTACATTGTAACCAGGTAATCGATTATAAGCGTCGCTGATATGCCTGCGATGCTCGCTCAAGTGAGCAAAGCAGCAACGCTCGCTCGAGCGAGCAGACGCTACCACAGATCTGGGCGAGCAACGATGCCGTAGATTTGGGCGAGCGTCTGCGAGATGCTCACTCGGGGCTCGAGCGCGAGGGCTCGCTTGAGCAAGCGTCTCGCAGATTTGGGCAAGCGCTTGCTCGAGCGAGTCGTCGCGCTCGAGCCCCGAGCAGCCGTCACCCAAATCTGCGAGGGGTGGCTCTCGCTAAAGCCCTCGTCAAACGGTGAAGGAGGAGCAGTAACCGGTGAAGGATGAAACTTACCTCGAATAAGAAGCTTCAGCCGGTGAAGGAGCAGCAGCTGTTGGCGCCCGAGAGAATGACAAGTTGGGAGGCGCCAGAGAGGATGACGGTGGAGAACCTATGAGAGACGCCAGAAAAGGGAGGGACTTGAGACAGAGAGGGCATAGGTGAACGATAGAGGGCACGAAAGCAAGAAACAAAAAGAAACAAGTTTTTTTGTGTTTTTGTTCTTTTTGGGCCTTCAAAAGTGTTTCTGGAACCAAAAAAAAAGCTTTTTTTTTTTTATTCTGCTCCAATTTTATTCTGAGAAAAAAGATTTTGAACAAAAACGCAAACAAACGCGTTTACTCGTTTTTTTTTTTGCTTAACAAAAAAAAAAATTTTTTTGTTCATAAACAGAAAAAAGAACATAACCATGCATGCCCTTTGTTTCGCACATGAAGCCAACTTAATTCTAAGCGGTGTCGTTTAGGTGGTTATATAAATAAATATAATAGTCATGAATGTTTTTTAGCGATCTTTTCTTACATGCAGAGAAAAGCTTTCCTTTGCTTTGTAATGCACCTGACTATATACTAAACACTTCCTTGTCTCGGGTCATTGTTGGTCTCTTTCATTCATCTCCTTTCTTGTTATGCTTTACACACAAGCTTCCGCAAAACTAAAATTTGTTCCACAAAGTTAGGTGTAATTAAATTGTAAATCCATTTAACATTCATATTATTTTGAGTTTTACTATTCTAAATCCATTTATAATTCATTTATTGCATATAACTAACTTATATAATAACCAAGCCTATTAATATGAGTTAATCAATGGATTTATATCCCATTTTAATATGTCTACATACACACTACGCGCTAATAGAGATCTTATTTATTATAGTAAAAAAGTTGCATAATAACTGTTGAATCCTAGCTAGACTTGCCTTGAATCAAGTTAATCTCCAAATGAGATTTCAATGGAATATCATTTCTTTAGTTTATCGGATTGGGGGCAAAAATGAGGTCATTTCTCTTCTTCACAGTGGGATGATGCATCATTGGATACTAAGAGCTTATCATCCATATGCTTCACTAGACTAGAGTACCCGATAGGTAATATCAACTAGAATGGAGCATAGGTGATTACTGGGCAAGATTGGATCAAGCCAGGTTGGATTTTAATGTCGTGATTCAATGTTTGTGCAAACTATGTCTATTCGTGATATTTTATGAGACCATTGTTAGCTATTCTAAACACTTAAGCTATTAGATGAAGAAGTAGTTTATTATTTAAATATTATAATACTTCCCCTCTCACTCATAGTCTAGCTTAAGCATGGAAATTTAATTAGAGAGGTAAATAGGGTATATAAATATTCGAATTCAGGACCCCCAACTTTGGTATCATATGAGATTTTGTGAAACCACTTGTTGTAAAAAACGAGCGATCAAACAGTAAAATAGATAAAAGAAGAAAATAAATCAGACACCGGATTTACATGGTTCGGTTGTAAAAACCTACGTCCACGGAGAGAAGAAGAATTTAATTTCATTATAGATCGAGTGATATAAGGAGATTACATACTCGAGTCACTCAAACACTCTCTCGGTATTTCCCAAGCCTTAATTACACCCAATAATGCACGCAGTGTTTAGCCTGAAATTCCTCAAGAAATAATCTGTCAATCTCACGAAAGAATTACGCACAAATCTTACCACAAGATTTAATTGGCTTGAACACTAAATCTTCTTGGATGTAATTCACGGACAAGAACGACAAAGAAAAACCCTCCCAAGCACTCGACTACAAGACGGCGCTTTAAGACCAATTCTTCATGATCAACCTCCACCCACGAACAAGCCTTGAGAATTGATATATAATCCACTACCAGAGAAGTCTACGCCTGAGGGAAACCGAATCAGCTAGGATCCAGTCAACCCAAGCAAAAGTTGGACTTTCGTTTGCAATTATCTTGACGATTTTAATCAAAATATATATCTAAATATTTTAAACAAAGTCCAAGTCCAAGTCAAAGTTGGATTTTCCTATTTTAGCGACCAAACTCTTCAACGCATACTCAAAATTTTGGGAAGTTGATATTCGGATGTTCTTTGCTCGATTTCGAACGTCTGCAAAATATCCAATTTGGAATATTCGGAATTTCGCATTGGGCTCAGATTTGAGACATATTTTAACAATCTTCACCTTGGCTCGACGTTTGGGCCAAGCTACAATCGCTTCGCAAAAATTCAAACTCTATTGCTACTTTCCCATAGCCCCTGATGGGTTCAACCGCCATAGATATTATCCAAATCCAAGGTTCGCTTGAACTTCGTCAGAACCGAGGATCTCATTAGAATACCAACTCCACATCTATGTAGCACCGACACGAATACGCGACACACGACACGATATGACATGTTATTTCTCAAAAAGTAGAGAATTCGAGACACGTTATACATTAAATAAATATTTTTATATATAAATGCATAAATAACTAAATAATAATAAAAGAGCCTAGAATTAATGTATACTAAAAAAATTAATCCTACATTTATTAATATTATTCATTCTTTTAATTTGATAAATTCAACTACATTTCATTTTAATAATCCATAAAACTTGGAGGAAAAAATAAGTAATCCACATTCCACTATTAAATTTAAAATTTAACAATAAACAAAAAAAAAAAAACAATCAACATTTCATCATCAAATATAACAAAAAGTCATTTATCCACATTATCCACCTCTTCTAAAAAAAAAAAAAGACTTCATCTTCGACTCATCAAGTGAAAGATTTGCAACTTCAAGTACTTCAACATCTTCAAACGAGTCAAATGCATTTTTACCAATATCCCACATCTTGGTCTCTCATTCTGCGTATTGTGGGCTTTTTCTTGATATAAGACAAAGATTGCTATGAGTAAAAACCAAATCTTCTGCACGTTTTGGGGTTATCTTATTTCTTCTCACCGAGTACACAAATGAGTAAGTACTTCAATTTCTCTCAGCACATGATGAAGAAGAAGATTGTGTAAGAAACTTTAAGGCTATGCTTTGAAACATCAGTGCACATGCACCATGATTAACCCATCAAGCCTTAGGATCTATAGAATATCGATTTTGAATGAAATCAAAATCTCTAAAATCCCCATTTTTACTCACAAAATCTACATACTCTAAATTCACCTTGTTGTGCTCATCCAAGTTAAGAAAGTATTTCTTGAAGCATTTCAGTCATTTGTGATTGATCTCCTTATTCTTGTATGGAGAAATTCGAGTAGAATTTTTATCAAGCCATTGATCACTATAGTACTTTTTATTTAATAAAATAAAATAAAATTAGAAAACAATGATAAATAAGATAAGTATTATATTATTATATTAAAGAAAGAATAACTACTAAAGTATTAATCTCATACTATTTTAGAATTTACCTGGGATTTAAGGCATGTGCCAAGTAATGAAGTGGAGTGTTGTTCTTTGTCCAACGATCCACAAGAATTGTATGAACCACCTCATAAAATGTGGACTTCTCTTCTAAACTCTTCACTTCATGTGCATATATAGTTTTCTTCACTTTTTCGATCATCGAACCCCACATATCATAAACTAAGTGAAGACAAAACTTATCGGTGTCACAAATTCTAAGCATATCATAAATAGGAGCCTTGAAGGAAAGTATATAATCAATCAAATCCCACCAAAAATCATCCAACACTTTCTCCTTGACAAACTTAGCTTTCCATTGATTATCATCTCGATAGATATTTCATTTGTCACAAATCATCATGTTTCGAAGACCACTTTTTATTAACTTGAATCTCCAAAGCATCACAATCATCGAAGCAAAACGTGTATTCGCTACAGAAAGCAACCTCAAGCTAACAAACTCATTATATATTACTAATTTTATAGAATGGTTCATAATAAAATGTTTGATTTGCTAACTTTCTTAACAATATCTGAAATCCAACTACATTTCTCATAAACTATTTGATTGCTCTTCATATTTTTTGCGGCACAAATGTTCTTCAAAGCTAGATTAAGGGTGTGCACCACACAAAGTGTCCACATAATGGAAGGAAATTCTTGCTCAATAAGTTGTCCCACGCCCTTACAATTTGAAGCATTATCTGTAATTATTTGGACCATATTCTCATGCCTAATTTCATTGATAACTTCTTTCAGCAAGTTAAAAATGAAATGTATAACTTTTGTTTCTCCCGAGCAATTAACCGATTTTATAAACATTGGTTCTCCATTTGATATTGCCATGAAATTAATAAGCAATCTTATTTGTGAGTCGCTTCATCCATCACTCATAATACTTACATTGTTTTCCTTCCACATGTTTTTGATAGATGCACACAACCTATCAATATTTGCCTTCTTTTTTGCAACAAAGTGGTCCTCAACAAATTCAATTTCGATGGTGCATAACCTACAATATTATGATTAGTGGCATAAGTGAAAGCGGATAGAAAATAAGGATTCATTACTAGGTTAAATGGCAAGCCCACAATAAAACATCCTAGCAATCTTACAATTTAGACATGCCCATTGAGTCATATTAAATACATCTTCAAGTGATTTTCCACTCCCATTTTCACATTTCCTTTTTTTAGAGTTAAATGATAAATCCATTCCGTTACGACCACCACCAGTTAAGTGAAAAATATAAAGAGGCAAAGGTACATTTTTAAGTGTAATACTCATTAATTTAGTATTGATCTATTCCTCTAATCTTTCCATCTCCAAAAGATATATATTGTGCACTTTCCAATTCATTTTCCACCTATCATCATCAAATAGCCCCTCACTCTTATGTATAAACTCTTAATTTTTTTTTTTAACAAAAGTTGCATCTCCAAGACAAATTTCCCCCCACATTAGTATGATTAACTAACTTGGTAACATACCTCCATAATGTGGTTGTGTACTTGAAGTACTACTAGCCATGTTTGAACTTGAAGACATTCTGCAAAAAAATAAAAAATAAAAAAAATAAACATGTTATTATCAATTACTATAAGGTTTCTTAGTTAAAGTTAATTAAGAAAGATTGGTACTAACCGGAAGCACGTTGTGGGAAACAATAAACAGCAATAGACTGTAGCAAAATAGTGACGGACAACAATGAACAACAATAAATGACAGCAAGCAGCAGTAGACAGCAGTGAGCTGCTGTGAACAATAGTAATAAAGTAGCCAACAACAGCCAACAACAGCAATACAACAACGAATGGTAGAGAATAGCGGTAATACAGTAGCATGAATAGAAGCAATACGGTAGTGAACAACAGTAGCAAAATTTCCATCATCAATTTCCAACCATCACATATACACGACCAAAGCCATTATGAAGAGGGCATTGGATAAGACACTCGTGTTTTTACTTATTGCATGACCATCGACATAATAAAGTCAACAAACTAGTTGTACAAATACTGATAAAAGAAAGCCGCCTACATGAATGAGATGCATTATTGTTCCTTACAAGTACTTAAATTTGTGGCACCACTTCCACTTATCTAAACCCTATAAATAGAATTAGGAAACATGCCGCTAAAGATCGGTAGAGGTTAGCATCAGGAAGAGATTTAAAATGCACATTGCAGCTCCCCCTTCTCAAACTCATGGCTAGCCATCCTATAATCCTTTTTATATTAACAAACAACTAGCAATAGTAGCTACCAATCCTAAAAAACAACACAATCGACGCAACTTCCGAATGTCATAACACCCATCTTAACTCAAACAAACGCTAATGGCATCTAGATTACAACAACAATATAAGCTCATATGTTTTGAAGAAATTAAACAACTCATCTCCTTCCCACAAAACAATTCTCAATTTTCGCAAAACACGCGCAAGCACTATCGGCCAGAAATTCATTACCTAAACAAAATTTCAACTTGAGCTCAACAACTCATCTCCTCCCCACGAATCAATTCACCCTCCAACCCCCCCACCCCCCTCTCTCTTCCGCTACGATACGTAATAAGTAAAAACACGAGTGTCTTTCCTCGAACTAACTCTAGGGTTTGCGAAAAAATCCCAAATCGCATTATAAATAAATCAAAGATGCTGAATCGAAAAGGAAAACGGAATGTCACAACTTGCTAACTTGAGATGAGCAAAAAGATGAAATCGCAATTGTGAGACGAAGAAAAGCAATGCGGCAACGCCTGTGAGAGGTAGAGGCGCTAGTCACTTAGTCGGGGTGACGACCCGATGCTTGCGAGAGATGAATGCGGGGTCAGAGGCGGCTATGGCGATGGTTGGGGCTGAGGCGCGGGGGGCTACGGTGAGTCAGCGACTAGTGGGGTGGGCTGCGCGGCTGGCGAAGCAATACCGGCAAGAGAATCATGGCAAAATAAGAGAATGGTGCATGCAACGGTGCGACTGAGAAGAGTCCAGAACCAAAAGTATTGGAAATTTGTTTTAGCTTTTATTAGTTTTTTTAATTTTTTTTCATATATTTATATTTAGACTCCATAAGTTTTGGAAATTTGTAAAAATAACCCCATGTGTGTCAGAGTCACGTGTCGGAATTTCCGACTCGCCTGTCGGAGCATGCCGAAGGCAATTGACCGCGTGTCGGACATGTGTCGGAGTGTCGGACACGACACGAAGGGTCCTAGAGAGTATCCGTGCTTCTTAGCTCCACATGCACTTTTAACTGTTTCGCAAGGATTTCCGACGCAATCTCCTTAACCGCAAATAAAGCAAAACCATTGTTGCATCCATATTTGTTAGAAGATCGAATACATACCTTGTTAATTTCAGCAATTACGGCAACCATTAACTCTATAGGCTCCACCTCGCTACAAGCACCATCCATATTGATTACTTTGCTAGTACTTGTACTCGCTACCTCAAGAGATTCTGGTTGCAACTTCACCTCAAGATGAACATCATTCAAATCCATTTGAATATTGCTATAATTACTCATAGCCAGAAGTACCAGAGACTTGTCAAATGTAACTTCTTTGTTGATAATAAGTGAATTTAACTCCAAGCACCACAATCGATAACCCCTCTCACCTCATGCATAACTTAGGAATATGCACTTTCTTACTCTTCCGTTGAACTTACCATCATTCGCTCGAATATAACATGGGCAACCAAATATTCTAAGAATAGAATAATCAGCAATGTTACCGAACCACACTTTTCGGGAGTCTCATATTCAATCGTAGTTGATGGTGATCTATTCATCAAGTAGCATGCTATACTTAGTGCATCCGCTAGGAATCTCTTAGCCATACTAGCACTAGAGAGCTTTTTATGAGCTATCTCTAGCAACGTTTTACTCATCAATTCCGCAACATATTGTATCAGCATTAGTGCGGTGTTTCACAATACCTTCTTTTATGTAGAATTTGTTTAACATATTCGAGCAAAACTTCATGCTACTGTCAGTCTATACATACTTGATCGTCTTATCAGTCTCATTTTTGATCAAAGCTATCAACTGCTTGATCCTGATAATAGCATCAAACTTGTGCCTAAGCATAAATACTCACGTCTTAATCGGGTAGTCATTAACAACTGTTAGCATATATCTAGCACTTTTCCTCGAAGGAAACCGCGACAACTTGCAAACATTCAAGTGAATTAACTCTGCAATTTTCATGGTTTCTTTGACAGTCGTACTAAATTGCACTTTCCACCATTAGTCTAAATCATAGCACCTACATACATTCAGTTTGTTAGGAACATAACCACATAGCAAATTTCTTTTACTTAAAACCTTCAGACTTCTCTCGTCAATGTGCCCCAAACGCATATGCCATAATTTAGACTCACGAATAGATACATCTGATGTCTCCGCAGTGAAATTTGTCACTGTCTCACCTTAAAGCTCATACATGCCATTATGCTTAATTCCTTTCATTATTATCGAAGCACCTCAACTAATTTTCAGAATTCCACATTCTGAAATATATCGATACCTAGTTGAATCCAAGGCACTCAAAGAAATTAAGTTCTTCTTCAACTTTGGAATGTGCCTCACTCCAGTCAATATCCTCACGATATCATCATGCATTCTATTCTAACATTGCCAACACTAACAACCTTGCATTCAGCATTGTTTTCCAACTGTACTTTACTATTATCCATACATTGATAAGTAGTAAACCAGTTTTTATTTAGTGTAACATGAAAAGAACAACCAGAATCCATAATCCATCCATCAAACGATGAATAATTAGTGACAGACAAGACATAATCGGCATTATTTGATACAGCTGCAACATTATTTGTAGAATCAACTATAATTTCTTTACCCTTCTCATTCTTCAGCTTAAAACAATTCCTTCTAAGATGCCTCCTCTTGCCACAGCTCCAATAAACAAATCACCAATTCGAGACTGATTACGCCTGTTTATATTAGTACTATTCTTACTAACACGTGTTCTAAATCTTCTTCTATTTTCACCTACTAAAGCAGCAGATACAGATTCGTCAGATTCTCTTTTACAGATGTCCTCACTCAGAATCAAATCTCAAACAATGATGAAAGGTTTACCGTCTATTCCTGCTCAACAGATGGTGTCCTGACTCGGGTTCATTTCAAAGTCGAACTTGTCGGTCTAAGTATTCATTGTTGATGCAAGCACCGAGCAGAACTATCCTCGAGCATGAAATGATCAGGAGGAATCAACAACGAAGCATCGATGACATGCTGTCTTTCGCCTTCTTGATTATGATATATTGTAGATGGACTTTTCTGTACTTGGCCTTTGCCGGTTTGAGTTCAGCTTCGTTTAAACATGGTAACTTCCCAGAGAGAGCGACTCATACTCTATCTAATCCGGACCCGATCCACAACCAACCCAACCCAGGCTCTAATTGTTAGATACTTTTCTTAACCATTGGAGTTAGGCATTTTTTGTTGGAACACATCTTTATCATTAAAGTTGGATGGTTGAGAAACATTCTCCTTTTTATTCATTTTTTTTCTTTTCTTTATTTCCATATTTCCATGTTCGGTCTTTTTCTTCCCTGTGACATCAAGGCTGAGGAAACGAGAGAACGAGCACAAATGTCGACAACGAGGGACTCTTGAACTAGTTGCCACAATGCTTGCCGAGCATCGCTATTACGCCTCCGACCATTTGCAACCCCAATTGCTCGCCCGGCTCGACTCATTTGGCAACTCTTTATCTACTTCTATGTGCCGAAGTTGCGACTCGCCACTATGGAGATTGTGACCTACAGATCAGGGGGCCACTCGCCTCTTGCGACCCCAAATCTATGGCCACTCGAAGCTAGGTCTCCATAGCCACGACTAGTTGGGCACAGCGCGTCCTCATCGTATCACTTCAGGGCCACAGAAAGAAAGGACCCATTGACACGAACATTCAACCTCCCCCTCGCGATCCTAGGTCTGCATTCACACAAGGAAGAAAGGACCCATTGACACGAACATTCAACCACCCCCTCGCGATCCTAGGTCTGCATTCACACAAGGTCGACCACCTCAATGGCCTCCGCCGCGGGACCGTGATTTACAATTTGTGTGACGACCCGAGTGAGCATGTATGGTTCAATCCTGCTTTATCCAACCGAGAATGCCCATGGGCAACTGGGTCATTAATGAGCTAAAATAGGAGAATAGGTACTCCAAAAATTTTCCATTAAGGACCCAGTTTGATAAACTTTTAAGTTTTTAAACTCATTTTCGCCATTTTCGCCATTTTCGCCAGACCCTTTATATGTTTTAACCTCTAGTCATATGTACATGAGAGAACCTCTCTCAACCCTAATTAATCATACGCACCAGCCGGTGGCCATTGATTAAGGCAGTCCAAGTTACATGCGCGCTCGACGAAAACACACCAGACGTCGGAAAACCTGCGATCGGACTGCGAGGCTTCGGTGGCCAAGTCTTCCGGTGACGTTGGTAACATCACCAGAACTTACACAAACCTAGTGTTTTCTTCGTCAATTTGATCCAGCAACCAACACTTAGAACTCTGCACATAAGATACTTTCCGGCCACGCAATCAAGAAAGCGCCTACTGAAACTTCAGCGCAATGAAACATGCAGCCAAACTTTAGGCCATTCCACGAAATAAAGATGTCATAGATGCCAACTGACGTAAGTTACATCAACCATCAAATCTGCAAATAGCTCAGTTCTTCACACACCAGTGTATCACTTATCCAAGGAAAGCTCACCAAGCATATAGACTCCAAAGAATCCAACATCGGAGCCGGTTTATTTTTTTTCATGGAAGTGCTAGATATACAGTCAAGCAGCAACTGCATCAGTCGCGTGCTTGTTTATCGACGCCTGCAACTGTTCTTTGTCTGCACCCACAACCTTGTCCACAATTTGGCCCTCTTTCAAGAGTAAAAAAGTTGGCATTGTGTCGACAGAATGCTCCTTGGCAACAGTCTGCGGACGAAAAACAGCGGCAATAATCCAAGTATTCAGCCGAATGAAGCCTAGCCATACTACTTGCAGTAAACTCTGAAGCCAGAAAAGATTTCGGCACATGCTTACCTGCAATTCATCCACATCCACCTTCAGGAACAAAACATGGGGCATCTTCTTGGCCATTTCAGCAAAAATTGGGGCAATGAGACGGCATGGCCCGCACCATGAAGCGGTGAAATCCACCACCACCTGGCAAAAAATCTTGTCTTTCAGCAAACACTGAAAACAGTCACATAGGAATTGCGATACTGCAAGGCGATGTGTCACGTCATCCAATTCGAAGACTCAGGTCTAGTACGCTCATACCGCAAAAGTCAGAAGTTTTCTAATGAATTGCCTCACAAAGGCAACCAGCAAAAACTCTTTCAAGGTCACTGGCATGAAAAGGCTGAGAGGGACTTAACAAAGGTCAGAAAGAGTTGTTTTCAGAGAACAAGAGCATGGAGCTAATTTACTCGATGCAATTCTAGAGCTATGGATATAGATCGAACTAATACGAGTCTCGCTTCATAATAGCCGATACCCCTTCGGTCGAAATTGCGGAGAAAACTTCCGCTAAGGGCTTTGTCCATCTCAGACAAACAATTCTTTTAATCAATTTAAGGCAAAGTGAAAGCCAATGCAAGCCAAGTTCAGGCGTTTAGATAGGAACTCCAGTCACTGCATCCTAGTCTGCAATGTCCCCTACCCATACGCTAAGGCTCTGCACCCCCAAATGAATTCTAATGAAAATGCAAAACCCCGCAGTACCACCCCCATAACCTAACCGGCACGAAGTGGGTCAAAGCACAACCAAAACAAGCCAAACCCCACGCAAAACCGAGCCAATCACGTAGCAATCCACTGCAAAAAAAAAAAAAAAAATCACGCATGCATAATGATAACAAAAGGGTATTGTCGTCCCGGCCAATCAAGTAGCAAAAAAGGATTCCCCCACGATCCTGAGACATAGTCGAACAAAAAACCACCCACCGACACCCAGACGTACTGAGAATTAGAGTACAAAAAAGACCAATAAAAAAGAGCTCCGTCCACGCAAGGGCGGAGAGAGATGAAAGAGCAGAGATACCAATTTCTTGGATTCGACCCCCTTCTGAAATTGCTCCTTCCACGCATCCACGGTGTGGCAGCCGTACACCTGTCCCTCCTCCGCCATTCTCTCTCTCTCTCTCTTTTTCTCTCTCAAGTCCAAGGATTGTCAATCACTGGGTTTCGCTCCGTGGCCACCCTTCCAACTTGAAAGGAGGAGGTGAGGGGTATTAGGACTCGACCGGCTCGCGCTCCTTTATATAGCAGGACAGAGCAAGCTGAAATTACCGAAATGCACCCGCCTTTGAAGGTTTTTTGCTTGCATGCCACCGCACGAAACCCGCATGTGCTCCTGCTCCGTCATACGTCTCGGAGGTCCCCCGTCGAATTAAAATGGGCTAGGCAGGTCACCGCCAATCGCCATCATCTGAGGACGATGGGGAGGGCCCAGGACGTCGTGAATCACGTACACGATGGACCGAGGTTACACTTTCGCTCAAAATTTAGATCATTTCCCAAACACCGTATGTTGTAAGTCTTAAAATTTATGACGAAAGTATAATGAAATTTGAAAATTATCAAAAAGTATAATTAAGTTCTCTAACTTATTATCAAATTGGTACAATCACATCTCAAAATTTTTTAAAAATTTTTATTCGTTAAATTGGACAAAGTTAATTAAAAGATTTAGATCGCACAATTTTAACAATTTTTAGAATTTAATTAAACTTTTATGGTAAATTGTAAGACTTGATTATATTTTTTGAAAATTTCAGGATTCAATTACACTTTCTCAATAAATTTTATAATTTCCAGTATGCTCAATATCTTTTTTTTATTCATGCAATAAACGCCCCTTTGTTTTATAGAATGCTCCCATTTAATCTTTGCGATACTTCTATCTTTCTCGTCTGTTCTAGATTCATTAAGACTTCGAATTTTCCCCCGTAAATTTGACCTAAGATCGGTCAAGAATTGACTAAGATTTGATGGATGATCCCAAGGGCGCGGAACGCTGTTGGCGCACGGTGCGGAGCCTAGATTTTGAGATTTTGGTTTTGAAACTGGCTTTTGCAAAGACCGCAAGGTTCGTGTTCCCACGCGACGCACGACATCATCATCGTCATCGTCATCGTCATCGTCCGCGGGTTAAAGGCGGTTATATATCCTCTCTTTTGGAAGGGACGATGCTGTCGTGCTCTGCACATTTTTCCTTTCCTCTTTTATAATTCATTTTAGTGACATTTTTCATTTTCCTATTGGAAATCTCACGCCCAATGTGTCTTCTATTTTGGTTAAAAGAATCTTGACGATGGTGTCGTGCTCTGCACATTTTTCCTTTCCTCTTATATAATACATTTTAGTGACATTTTCCATTTTCCTATTGGAAAATCTCACGGCCAATGTCTTCTATTTTGGTTAAAGAATCTTCCATCTTTCCAATTGAAATTTTCTTTGCTGCGTGGCCAAATTAGTGCCGCTCTTTTCTAGAAATCCTCTTGCTGTGACGCGGGTCCCGTTACATGCTAGTTTTTGTTTTTTTTCTTTGCTTGAAAAGTTGAAAGGTTGATGGGCATCGGATCTCTCTATTGTTACTTCCAAGTGGTGTTTCCAAAAAATTAAAACTTATTAACCAATTGTGCAGATTTCTCTGCCTTGTTGATGCTTGTAACTATTTAATCGCGTTGTTATACACTCAGCCATAGAAGTTGCTCATAAATTTCTTGATTGTGCAAAGAGACATGTGGAGTAAATATACACATAAGTAAGTAAATTGGATCAAATAAAAAATAGACTGATATTTACTTAGTTTTGGCCATTTTCCATGCAATACAAATCTAATAACCGATACCCAATGCATCCTAATGTAATTGCTAAAATATTTCCATATTTAACTCAATTTAAGAAGACTTATGCCAAAAATGAGGTAAGAGCACTAAATGAGTGAGCACAAGATTGAGTGTGAGCCAGAGAGGGTCATAGAAAATAGTTAAATTGATTTTGTTTTTTTAAGAAAGGGGATATTTGATTTTAATTTCATTAGTTTTTGGCCGAGTGTATGAAAGCAAGGAAAACCGCCAAAGAAAAGTATTCTTCAAGAAGCCATGTATTGAGCCACTCCTTAAACCGACTTCATTAAGTGGCCTCCACAAACCGCTAGGTGTGGACTCATTAAATAAATTTTGTTTCTTTTTTTCTTGAAGGTGGCAATTCCCATTCACACTGAAGCTGGCAAGAAAATATTCAATGGTTAGTAACCATCACGTCATCAGCTGACGTGACGTGCATATTCCACTGAGAAATCGACATCTATCCGTGAGTTAGAATATGTAGAAATTGAAAAATAAAAATCAAAAGGGCTCAGACGCTCTTTTTTCTCTCCTCTGGCAAACCACTAACACAAGAATAATAAATGATGTCTTCGCTCAAACCCTCTCTCTCATCTTTTCAATTTTTCAAGGGCTTGATTACCCACGCGCTCTCTCCCCTCTTTTCTTTCTCTCTCATCTTTTCAATTCAAGCGATAGGTTTCTTCACTTGCTCTCTCTCTCTCTCTCTCTCTCTCCTTTTCGGAGAAAATAGTCACTTGTTTCTCATTGCATCAACAAGAAAATCGAACGTTGGAGTGATTTCCATAAACACAGATCAAACAACAGGCATAACCTCGGACAACCAAGGCACGGGGAGTGGGAGATTATTCGCAGTCTGCAAAAAAAATGGGGTGCATGCTATTGGTCCTCCTCCCTGATGTTGTTCATCTTGTTTCTCTTGCTAGACGAGTATGCATATACTCTGGTTGTTGGAGGCATAATTTACTATCACGCCTCGAACCACAAGCGTGCGAACAACCTGCCATGGTCATGCAATTGCGACATTATCAGGTAGTGTCGCCGACCCCAATCATTTATTATTGCGCATGCAAAATGTATAATAAAACCCTTTGACAAAAACTCACGGGATAGGAAAGTAGGAAATCAATTCAATCAAAAACAAACATACTTTCATAGATAATCACGTTAAAGTTTACATACACCAAAAATGGGTCAGAGTTTATATACACCAAAAAGGGTCAGCCTACAAAAAGGATTAGTCCACCAAAAAGAAGGAATGGTCCTAAGACTACTGGTCGGACTCGTTCGTGGATCCCACTTCTGACCGATCAACCTTCGAAGACGACGGGTCCTCCACCCTACCACCGGGAGGGTCGACTACGCCCTCACCTAGGATGGTCTCTTCCACAGCAAGTGGAATTTCAAAATCACTGAGAGGACCAATCTTGAAACCATCGGCTCCAAAGTGGAATCACATTCTGCATCGATGAGGCACTCTGACAAACATGGCCTCATCAACCCAGACAGCGGTCCCAATCAACTCATAAATCCAATGACTCCCAAGATCAGGAAAACTATGCACCTACTCGATAATTTGCATGGGGACACCATATCACTTCGGGGATATCGTCATCTACGGTCCTGTAATATTTGGCTCACAACAGGGTGAGACATTGTCTCAGCAAGTTCACCCCCTAAACCTCTATTAGAAAGAAAATACATCAAAAGGTGGCCTAGCCACACAGTATAGAAGACTTATCTCGCCTCATTTCCTTCTTGCTGGTTAGTATAGTTCATATCACTCAATCACAAGTAGTAATCAGAACTTAAACAATTGGAACGCAATCAATTCCACATAATCACAATCACAGCATACGATCTCAATTTATTTATTTCCACATATGCACATAGCCTACTTGCAGTTAAGCTATCTACTAGCATATGGTCAGGCATCGTCTCCCACCTTGGAGCACGGCTTCGTCATTACGTCGACGGCTTTCCCGAAGGAGCATGGGCTCAGAATCAATTGCGACTCGCATCCGCTGTATGGGGCATCTCATATAGGGGTAAGTCTAGCTCAACAACTCAGGACAATTTTCTCTTAATTATCACATAATAAAATCATACCTAGCCCATGACACTTTGCATTTCACTCAATGCTTCCATTTAAAATAGTGATCCTAGCCTCTTTTCTTCATATTAAAAATATTCCAGAAATTAATCACGCTTGTAGGGGCACGTTAATTTCAAACCATAAAAACTAATTTCTTACTTTCTCAAACCCCACTATTTAATATAATCCTTAAAACCCAATTTTGGTATCAAAACCCGACACTTGAGATTTTATGAATAAAATCCATATTTTTCACAATCCACACTCAATTTATAATATCCAATCATCAATTTCAAAATTTGAATACACAATGATCAGCGCGAAATTCTGAAAATTTTGAGTCCCGAAATAATTTTCGGAATTTAATAAATAATTAAATTTATTCTGAAAATTAATTAAATAATAATATTTAAATAATTTTAAATAATATAAAATATTATTAAATAATTAAATAATTTCGAAATATTTATTTATTTAAAAAAATCAATTAAAGCTAAGTTACCATTATACTAACATAAACATCAATTTAGCCTTAATTAAACATACACTAAACTAATCACACCCCTTAATCTAATCTACACTTAAATAAATCCATCTACCAACCTAAACTTACTTAACTCAAACTAAGTATACCTAAAGCATCATTAACCCTCTAATAAAGGTTTAGTGAGCTAAACTCACCAAAATTGATTTTCGATGAGTCCCCGGCGAAGACAACAGCGAGGTGGTCGGAAAACCTCCTCGGGGCGGCACCAAAAGAAGACTGGGAGGCGCCTAAAATGGGCCTTGAAGGTTCGGCTAGGGTTGGAACTTCCAGCTGCTGTCCAAGGCCGAACGGTGGTGCGTCGGTCACCGGTTGGGTGCGGAACTGGTAGAGACTGGCGGCGGCGGCTCGTGTGGGTGGAAGTGGCAGCTTCGGCGGCCAGGCGGGACCTCCGGCGATGGCTGGCAACGAGGAGCAGTGGCTGGATGGAGGAGAGACGACAGCTGGAGGCTCGAGCGGGGCGGCGTGCTGACCGGCGAGCAGGCGCACGGGCGAAGCATGCGAACGGCGGCGACGGTGACGGCATCGGTGACGGCATCGGTGACGAATGGGCAGCGGTAGAGGGGGCGTCGGGCTGCTGGTTTCCATTGGTCGCAACTCCCTCTCCCCCCTCCAAAATCAAAAAGAAATTCCAAGGAAGAAGATGGAGGTGATTGGTTGAAGTGAAGTCACACCTTTTTTAGGGCCAATGGGCTCTTGTCACTTGTCAACACTCCATTCACATTAGCCTTGCCATGACATCAGGTGATGTCACACTCCACTCACACCAAGCTTCTAATAGGTCCAATTTCTTCCTTCGCCGTGGCATACCAATTTCTAAACTTTGTACAACACATTCTTCAATTCTATTCAATCCACTTCCAATTGAGCCAAATTGAAGTCCATAAAATTAATCAAATGTCACCACCCTTCAATTCACATATTTACTTGACCATAGAACCATTTTGAGTCCCCAAAAGCGGGCCTACCAATTTCCCGAACCAAATTAACCATACTTTGATTATTTTGCCGAAAAACTTGGTTTGCATGAAAAATCTTCCGAAGATGAGTCAATGTTCCTAAAATGATTTGTGACACAACAGGACTTCCAATGTCAGAATTCGATTTCGATTTCATGGTTAATTTCACTCTAACACGATATTAGCGCGTTCTGATCTATCGGGTAGCTTTTAGAAATTTTCATGCATTTGACCCGTGTTTGATCATTTTTAAGCCACAATATACATCTTTGACACATTGATGACTTTCGGTTGTCGTGGTAATCTCAAAGTTTCAAATACGAACACAGAGTACCCAAACGACAGAAAAGCCAGTCCAGTGCCGATTGACAAGAATTGTGCGATCTGGTGGAATCACCCACACTCGATTACATGCCTTTGTCGAGTCGACCTATCTCTGGTCTCTAATCGATTTTTAACTGTGCCTTAATGATCCTTGCAGATTAGCTCGGTCAGAAGGTCGTTTCCTGGTTGAATTCTCGAGTTTGATGCATTAGAATCCCTTATCGGCTTCACCTGATAGATTAGTCTTCTCGTGAATGACCAACTCAGAGAAAAGAACTACACACGTGTAGATGAAATGCCCGACTCAATCTAATGAAAACAAAATTGAAAAATCGAGATGTCACATTTACACTATCACAGATGTTGAAGAATTGGGTGAATGGATGAAGGGCTGTTTGGAAAACCACCCATGTTTGAGGCACTGACGGAGGAAGAACTCATGAACAATCCGGTGGTGAAGTTATTAACCAGCGCGACCGAGGAAGGCCAAAATGTTGCCAGGAATGGTGGGCGGACATTTCAAGCAGTGTGCAGACGCATTGCCCCATCTCTATGATAGAAATCAACTAATGGCTTTATGTTTTTGTACCAGTAGTAATTTTTTGGGACCATCCTAAGTGAACTTTCATGCATTTTTTTGGGATCCTTTGAAAGATTGAGATATTCTTTATAATGCAAAAGAGAAATTGCATACCCGTTTCTTCATTTCTTCTTATGCCTTCCTCTTTTTTTTTTCCTCTCACCATTCTGTACTTTATTTTTTTGGCCAACTATGTATTCACATTATCATTGCATTTAAGCTTCGCCACTTTGAAAATTCCATCAACCAGAATTTTTTTAGCAGCGATAAAGCTTTAGTATCAAGACTTGATAGGGACGGCATAATTAGCCATCTATTTCAATCTACAAATATACATTATTAACAAAATGCTACGAGCAATTGTAAAAATTTGCCTTTTCAATGTGCTTCTTCTCACATTCGGCAATAGAGCTTTCATACTTTTAGAGCATCAATGGTTAGAGTTTGCTATTGTGATGTCAAAAGGCCAATCATATATGGTCTAAGATAGAGGCGATGAAGAAGGAACTGTCGTCATCGATTTGTGCACATAGGTTCAATTCTTCTTTGCTGGTTCATGCCGTGACGTGCAATCTCACATTCGACGATAGAGTTTTCTTCATTATTGCTCATCAGAGAAGCACAAACGCACCCAACCTCATCGACAAAGAGTGTTCGTTCCACTAGACTTAGCTCTCAAATATACGGTGACGAACTGCTTCCACAAGAAACCCACACTAGGTAACAAATGGTGGTAGGCAGAGACTTGCTGCGCTTCGAGCGTCTTCTCGTACTCCTCGATGGACTTGAAGAGCTCCAAGAAGCTGAGCTTCCCGAATCCTCCGCACCCGCCCTTATGATACACTTTCCCGTGATCGTTCGTGAGCATGCACCCCACTCTTTGTATGAGCTCTATGAATATGGTTGGCCTGCCCAGTCATGTAGCAAGAGAAATCGGATGAACAACATCAGAGAGGAGGACCAACAGCGTGCACCCCATTCTTTTTGGAGACTGCAAATAATCTCCCAATCCCCATGCGCTGGTTGTCCGAGGTTACGCTTGTTGCTTGATCTGTGTTGATGGAAATCACTCCAACATTCGATTTTCTGGAGAAGATGGAGGAAGAAAAATGCTGTCTTCTTGTTGATGCAGTGAGAAACAAGCGAATATTTTCTCCAAAAAGGAGGGAGGGAGAGAGAGAGGGAGAGAGAGAGAGAGAGAGAGAGAGTAGGTGAAGAGCCTATCGCTTGAAAAATTGAAAAGACGAGAGAGAAAGAAAAGAGGGGAGAGAGAGCACATGGGTAATCAAGCCCTTGAAAATTGAAAAGATGAGAGAGAGGATTTGAGCGGCGACAGGCATTTATTATTTCTTGTGTCAGTGGTTTGCTAGAGGAGAGAGAAAAGAGCGTCCGAGCCCTTCCGATTTTTATTTTTCAATTTTTACATATTCCTGCTCATGGACAAATGTCGCTTTCTTAGTGGAATATGCATGCCACATCAGCCGATGACGTGGTGGTTACTAACCATTGAATATTTTCTCAAAGCTGGCAGAGCAAAAATTCAACTTTGTTTCATACATGAAGTCAACTTAATTCTAAGCGGTGTAGTTTAGGTGGTTATACATATAAATATAATAGTCATGAATGTTTTTGAGCGATCTTTTCTCACATTCAGAGAAAAGCTTTCCTTTGCTTTGTAATGCACCCGACTATATACTAAACACTTCCTTGTCTTGTGTCAATGTTGGTCTCTTTCATTCATCTCCTTTCTTGTTATGCTTTACACACAAGCTTCCGCAAAACTAAAATTTGTTCCAACAAAGTTAGGTGTAATTAAATTGTAAATCCATTTAACATTTATATCATTTTGAGTTTTACTATTCTAAATCCATTTATAATTCATTTATTGCATATAACTAACTTATATAATAACAAGCCTATTAATATGAGTTAATAAATGGATTTATATCCCATTTTGATATGTCTACATACACACTACGCAACCACTGGAGGTTCGTCCCAGTGGCCATCCTTCCAACTTGGAAGGGGGAGGTTGGGGGTTCAAATCCCCACCTTTCTCAGGGGGGATTGGGGTGGGGACGATTTCATTTTAGGAGTGGGTTTCGACTCCCACGTTCTGCAAGGAGGTAAGGGCAAAAGTCTGAGAGTGAGTGTTAGAGTAGGATTAGAGTAGGACCGACCAAAAAAAAAAAAAAAAAAAAACATACACACTACGCGCTTATAGAGATCTTATTTATTATAGTAAAAAAGTTGCATAATAATCATTGAATTGTAGCTAGACTTGCCTTGAATCAAGTTAATCTCCAAATGAGATTTCAATGGAATATCCTTTCTTTAGTTTATCGGATTGGGGGCAAAAGATGAGGTCATTTCTCTTCTTCACAGTGGGATGATGCATCATTGGATACTAAGAGCTTATTATCCATATGCTTCACTAGACTAGAGTACCCGATAGGTGCTATCAACTAGAATGGAGTATAGGTGATTATTGGGCAAGATTGGATCGAGCCAGGTTGGATTTTAACGTCGTGATTCAATGTTTGCGCAAACTATGCCTATCCGTGATATTTTATGAGACCATTGTTAGCTATTCTAAAAACTTAAGCTATTAGATAAAGAAGTAGTTTATTATTTAAATATTATAATACTTCCCCTCTCACCCATTGTCTAGCTTAAGCGTGGAAATTTAATTAGAGAGGTAAATAGGGTATATAAATATTCGAATTCAAAACCCCCAACTTTGGTATCATATGAGATTTTGTGAGATCACTTATTACAAAAAACGAGCAATCAAACAGTAAAATAGACAAAAGAAGAAAATAAATCGAACACCGGATTTACATGGTTCGGTTGTAAACACCTATGTCCACGGAGAGAGCAGTAACGAATTTCATTATAGATCAAGCGATATAAGGAGATTACACACTCGAGTCATTCAAACACTTTCTCAGTGTTTCCCAAGCCTTAATTACACCCAATAACGCACGTAGTGTTTAGCCTGAAATTCCTCAAGAAATAATCTATCAATCTCACGAAAGAATTACGTACAAATCTTACCACAAGATTTAATTGGCTTAAACACTAAATCTTCTTGGATGTAATTCACGAATAAGAACGACAAAGAAAAACCCTCCCAAGCACTCGACGACGAGACGGCGCTTTAAGACCAATTCTTCATGATCAACTTCCACCCACGAACAAGCCTTGAGAATTGATATATAATCCACTGCTAGAGAAGTCTACGCGTGAGGGAAACCGAATCAGCTAGGATCCGGTCAACCCAAGTAAAAGTTGGACTTTCCTTTATATATATATATATATTAAACAAAGTCCAAGTCCAAGTCAAAGTTGGATTTTCCTATTTTATCAACCAAACTCTCCAAAGCATACTCGAAATTTTGGGAAGTTGATCTTCGGATGTTCTTTGCTCGATTTTGAATGTCTGCAAAATATCCAATTTGGAATATTCAGAATTTTGCATTGGGCTCAGACTCGAGACAGATTTTAACAATCTTCACATTGTCTCGACGTTTGAGCCAAGCTACAATTGCTTCGCAAAAATTCAAACTCTACCGCTACTTTCCCATAGCCCCCGATGGGTTCAACCGCTACAGATATTATCTAAGTCCAAGGTTCACTTGAATTTCGTCATAATTGAGAATACCAACTCCACATTTATGTAACACCGACACAGATACGCGACACGATATGACATGCTATTTCTCAAAAAGTAGAGAATTCCTACACATTATATATTAAATAAATATTTTTATATATAAATACATAAATAACTAAATAATAATAATAAAAAAAGAGCCTAGAATTAATTTATACTAAAAGCATTAATCCTACATTTGTTAATATTATTCATTCTTTTAATTTGATAAATTCAACTACATTTCATTGTAATAATCCGTAAAACTTGGAGGAAAAAACAAGTAATCCACATTCCACTACTAAATTTAAAATTTAACAATAAGCAAAAAAAAAAAAAAAAAAACAATCAACATTTCATCATCAAATATAAAAAAGTCATTTATTCATATTATCCACTTCTTTTGAAAAAAAAAAAAGAAAAAAAAAATACTCCATCTTCGACTCACCAAGTGAAAGATTTGCAACTTCAAGCACTCCAATATCTTCAAACGAGTCAAATGCATTTCCACCAATATCTCACATCTTGGTCTCTCCTTTTGTGTATTGTGAGTTTTTTCTTGATAGAAGACAAAGATTGCTATGAATAAAAACCAAATATTTTGCATGTTTTGAGCTCATCTTATTTCTTCTCACTGAGTACACAAATGAGTAAGTACTCCAATTTCTCTCAGCACATGATGGAGAAGAAGGTTGTGCAAGAAGCTTTACAGCTATGTTTTGAAGCATTGGTGCACATGCACCATGATTAACCTACTAAGCCTTATGATCCATAAAATATCGATTTTGAATGAAATTAAAATCTCTAAAATCCCCATTTTTACTCACAAAATCTACATACTTCAAATTCACCTTGTTGCGCTCATCCAAGTTAGAAAAGTATTTCTTGAAGCATTTCAGTCATTTGTGGTTGATCTCCTTATTCTTGTATGGAGAAATTCGAGTAGAATCTTTATCAAGCTATTAATCACTATAATACCTTTATTTAATAAAATAAACTAAAATTAGAAAACAATGATAAATAAGATGAGTATTATATTATCATGTTAAAGAAAGAATAACTACTAAAGTATTAATATCATGCTATTTTAGAATTTACCTGGGATTTAAGGCATGTACCAAGCAATGAAGTGGAGTGTTATTCTTTGTTTAACGATCTACAAGAATTGTATAAACTACCTCATAAAATGTGGACTTCTCATCTAGCCTCTTCATTTCATGTGCATATATAGCTTTTTTCACTTTTTCGATCATCGAACCTCACATATTATAAACTAAGTGAAGACAAAGCTTATCGATGTCATAAATTCTAAGTATATCATAAATAGGAGCCGTGAAGGAAAGTATATAATCAATCAAATCCCACCAAAAATCATCCAACACCTTTTCCTTGACAAACTTAGCTTTCCCTTGATTATCATTTCGATAGATATTCCATTTGTCACAAATCACCATGTTTTGAAGACCACTTTTTATTAACTTGAATCTCCAAAGCATCATAATCATCGAAGCAAAACGTATATTCGCCTTCAAGCTAACAAACTCATTGTATATTACTAATTTCATAGAATGGTTCATAATGAAATGTTTGATTTGCTAACTTCCTTAACAATATCTAAAATTCAATTACATTCTTCATAAACTATTTGATTGCTCTTCATATTTTTTGTGGCACAAATATTCTTCAAAGCTAGATTAAGGGTGTGCACCACACAAGGCGTCCACATAATGGATGGAAATTCTTGCTTAATAAGTTGTCCCACGCCCTTACAATTTGAAGCATTATCTATAATTATTTGGACCACATTCTCATACCCAATTTCATTGATAACTCATTTCAGTAAGTTAAAAATGAAATGCATATCTTTTGTTTCTCCCGAGCAATCAACCGATTTTATAAACATTGGTTCTTCGTCCGATACTGCCATGAAATTAATAAGCAGTCTTCTTTGTGAGTCACTTCATCCATCACTTACAATACTTACACTCTTCTCCTTCTACATGTTTTTGATAGGTGTACATAACCTATCAATATTTGCCTTCTCTTTTTGTAACAAAGTGGTCTTCAACAAATTCAATTTCGATAGTACATAACCCGCAATATTAAGATTAGTGGTATAAGTGAAAGCGGATTGAAAATAAGGATTCTTTGCTAGGTTAAACGGCAAGCCCGCGAATAAAATATCCTAGCAATCTTACAATCTAGACGTTCCCGTTGAGTCATATTAAATACATTTTCAAGTGATTTTTCACTCCCATTTCCACATTTAATTTTTTTGGAGTTAAATGATAAATCTATTCCGTTAGCACCACCACCACTAAGTGAAAAACTAGAAAGATGCAAAGGTACATTTTTAGGTGCAATACTCATTAATTTAGTATTAACCTCTTCCTCTAATCTTTCCATCTCCAAAAGATCTTTTTTTTTTTTTCTACTTTTGTGCACTTTCCAATTCATTTTCCATTTATCATCATCAAATGGCCCATCACACTTGTGTATGAACTCTTAAAATTTTTTTAATAAAAGTTGCATCTCCAAGACAAATTCCCCCCCACATCAGTATGATTAACTAACTTAGCAACATACCTTGATAATGTGGTTGTGTACTTGAAGTACTACTAGCCATATTTGAACTTAAAGACATTCTACAAAAAAAAAAAAATGTTATTATCAATTACTATAAGGTTTTTTAGTTAAAGTTAACTAAAAAAATTGGTACTAACCGGAAGCACGTTGTGGGAAGCAGTAAACAGCAATAGACAGCAGCAAAATAGCGACGGATAACAACGAACAACAATAAATGATGGCGAACAGCAGTAGACAGTAGTGAGCTACTGTGAACAGCAATAATAAAGTAACCAAAAGCAGCCAACAATAGCCAACAACAGCGAACAACAGCAATACAACAATAAATGGTAGAGAATAGCGGTAATACAACAGCGAATAGCAGCAATACGGCAGCGAATAGCAATAGCAAAATTTTCATTATCAATTTCCAACCATCACACATACATGACCAAAGCCATTATGAAGAGGGCATTAGATAAGACACTCGTGTTTTTACTTATTGCATGACCATTGACATAATAAAGTCAACAAACCAGTTGTACAAATACTGATAAAAGAAAGCCGCCTGCATGAATGAGATGCATTATTGTTCCTTACAAGTACTTAAATTCGTGGCACCATTTCCCACTTATCTAAACCCTGTAAATAGAATCTAGAAACGTGATTTTCCCAATCACGAGCAACATGCCGCTAAAAGATTAGTAGAGGTTAGCATTAGGAAGAGATTTAAAATGCACATTGCAGCTCCCCCTTCTCAAACTCATGGCTAGCCATCTCATAACCCTTTTTATATTAGCAAACAACTAGCAACAGCAGTTATTGGTCCTCAAAACCGACACAATCGACGCGACTTCCGAATGCCATAACACCCATCTTAACTCAAACAAACGCCAATGGCGTCTAGATTACAATAGCAATATAAGCTCATAAGTTCTGAAGAAATTAAACAACTCATCTCCTTCCCACAAAACAATTCCCAATTTTCGCAAAACACGCACAAGCACCATTGGCCAGAAATTCATTACCTAAACAAAATTCCAACTTGAGCTCAACAACTCATCTCCTCCCCACGAATCAATTCCCCCTCCAACCGCCCCCACCCCCCTCTCTCTTCCGCTACGATATGTAATAAGTAAAAACATGAGTGTCTTTCCTCGAACTAACTCTAGGGTTTGCAAAAAAATCCCAAATTGCATTATAAAGAAATCCAAGATGCTGAATCGAAAAAGAAAACGGGATAACACAACTTGCTAACCTGAGATGAGCAAAAAGATGAAATCGCAATCGCGAGACGAAGAGAAGCAACGTGGCAATGCTTGTGAGAGGTAGAAACGCTAGTCACTTAGTCGGGGTGACGACTCGATGCTTGTGAGAGACCAAGGCGGGGTCGGAGGTGGCTGTGGTGACAGGTGGGGCTAAGGCGCGAGGCGCTCTCGCGAGTCAGCGACTGGTGGGGTGGGCTGCGCGGCTGGCGAAGCAACACCGGTGAGAGACTCATGGCAAAAGAAGAGAACGATGCATGTGACGGTGCGACTGAGAAGAGTCCAGAACCAAAAGTATCGAAATTTTGTTTTAGCTTTTATTAGTTTTTTTCTTAATTTTTTTCATATATTTATATTTAGACTCCATAAGTTTTTGAAATTTGTAAAAATAACCCCATGTGTGTCAGAGTCACGTGTCAGAATTTTCGACTTGTGTGTTGGAGCATGTCGGAGGCAGTTGATCGCGTGTCGGACATGTATCGAAGTGTCGGACACGACACGAAGGGTTCTAGAGAGTATCCGTGCTTCTTAGCTCCACATGCACCTTTAATTGCTCCGCAAGGATTTTCTGACGCAATCTCTTTAACTGTAGATAAAGCAAAACTATTGTTGCATCCATATTTATTAGGAGATGGAATACGTATCTTGTTAATTTCAGCAATTACGACAACCATTAGTTCTATAGCCTCCACCTCACTACAAGCACCATCCATATCGATTACTTTGCTAGTACTCGTACTCGCTTACCTTAAGAGATTCTGGTTGCAACTCCACCTCAAGATGAATACCATTCAAATCCGTTTGAATACTGCTATAATCACTCCTAGCCAAAAGTAGCGGAGACTCGTTAAATGTAACTTCTCTGCTAATAGTAGGTGAATTTAACTCCAAGCACCACAATCGATAACCCCTCTCACCTCATGCATAATTTAGGAATATGCACTTTCTTACCCTTCCGTTGAACTTATCATCAATCGATCGAATATAATATGGGCAACCAAATATTCTAAGAATAGAATAATCAGCAACGTTACCGGATCACACTTCTTCGGGAGTCTCAGATTCAATCGCAGTCGATGGTGATCTATTCATCAAGTAGCATGCTGTACTTAGCGCATCTGCTAGGAATCTCTTAGCCATACTAGCATTAGAGAGCTTTTTATGAGCCGTCTCTAGCAACGTTTTACTCATCAATTCCGCAACATATTGTAGTTCATCAGCATTAGTGCGGTGTTTCACTATACCTTCCTTCATGTAAAATTTGTTTAACAGATTTGAGCAAAACTCTATGTTACTGTCAGTCTGCACATGCTTGATTGTCTTACCAGTCTCTTTTTTTATCAAAGCTATCAGCTGCTTGATCCTGACAATAACATCAAACTTGTGCCTAAGCACAAATATTCACGTCTTAATCGAGTAGTCATCAACAACTGTTAGCATATATCTAGCACTCTTCCTCGAAGGAAACCGCGATAACCTGCAAACATTCAAGTTAATTAACTCTGTAATGTTCATGGTTTCTTTGACAGTCGTACTAAATTACACTTTCCACCATTGATCTAAATCATAGCACTTACATATATTCAGTTTGTTAGGAACATAACCACATAGCAAATTTCTTTCACTTAAAACCTTTAGATTTCTCTCGTCAATGTGCCCCAAACGCATATACCATAATTTAGACTCTCGAGCAGATACATTTGATGTCTTCGCAGTGAAATTTGTCATTGTCTCATCTTGAAGCTCATACAGGTCATTATGCTTGATTCCTTTTATTATTATCGAAGCACCTCCAACAATTTTCAGAATTTCACATTTTGAAATATATCGATACCTAGCTGAATCCAAGGCACTCAAAGAAATTAAGTTCTTCTTCAACTCTGAAATGTGCCTCATTCTAGTCAATGTCCTCATGATACCATCATGCATTTTGATTCTAACATTGCCAAAACTGACAACCTTGCATTTAGCATTGTTTCCCAACTATACTTTACTATTATCCATACATTGATAAGTAGTAAACCAGTTTCTATTTGGTATAATATGAAAAGAACAACCATCATCCATAATCCATCCATTAAATGATGAATAATCAGTGACAAACAAGATAGAATCGGCATTATCTGCTATAACTATAACATTATTTGTAGAATCAACTATAATTTTCTTACCCTTCTCATTCTTCAGCTTAAGACAATTTCTTCTAAGATGCCTCCTCTTACCACAACTCTAATAGACAAATCACCAATTCTAGACTAATTATGCTTGTTTATATTAGTACTACTCTTACTAACACGTGTTCTAGATTTTCTTCTATTTTCACATACTAAAACAGCAGAAACAGATCACCCGCCGTGGTGGCTCTGCTGGATAAGGCCCTACTGATCCTTTCCTCAAAGGTGAAGGGTTTGAAACTCAGTGGAGGCGCTTGACACCTTAACCGCTGTCATGGGGTGGTGGTTCCCTCATGCGGCCCCAGGGTTTGTCCCGCCGTGCTGTCGGCGTATAGGGTTTCCCTAGGTCACAAAAAAAAAAAAAAAGTAGAAACTTCTCTTCTACAAATGTCCTCACTCAAAATCAAATCTCAAACCCCATCAAACATCAAACTTGTTGACCCAGAGGAATTACTAACAGCAATAACAGTAATATTCCAACTATCAGGCAATGAAGATAATAGAATCAAAGCACGTACCTCATATTCAAAGCCAATCTCAACTTAACTCAATTGACTAACAATCATATTAAATTCATTGATATGATCTGCAACTAATGCACCTTCGTTCATCTTCAAATTAAACCGATATCGCGTCAAATAGATTTTGTTGATCGCAGAGGGATTCTCGTACATATCTAATAGGACTTGCATTAAATTAGTAGTGGTCTTCTCATTCAAGATGTTAAACGCGACATTACGAGCCAATGTCAGTCGAATAACACCCATAACTCGTCTATCTAGCAAATCCTAATCAGCTTGCTTGATTGACTCTGGTTTCTCCTCAGATAAGGGCAAGTGTAATTTCATCTGGTAGAGAAAATCTTTAATCTGCATCTTCTAGAAGCCAAAATCCTTTCCATCAAATCTATCGATTCTCACTTTTACTTCTTCAATCGCCATCGATTCACTTCAACTTAGCCAAGTCTAGCTCTGATACCAATTGTTGCGAAAAACAAGTGGTTGAACAGTAAAATAGACAAAAGAAGAAAATAAATCGAACACCGGATTTACATGGTTCGGTCGTAAAGACCTATGTCCATGGAGAAAGTAGCAATATAAGGAGATTACATACTTAAGTCACTCAAACACTCTCTCAGTGTTTCTCAAGCCTCAATTACACCCAATAACGCATGTAGTGTTTAGTCCCGAAATTTCTCAAGAAATAATCTGTCAATTTTATGAAAAATTACGCGCAAATCTTACCATAAGATTTAATTGGCTTGAACACTAAATCTTCTTAGATGTAATTCACGGATAAGAACGACAAAGAAAAATCCTCCCAAGCACTCGACGACAAGACGCCATTTCAAGACCAATTCTTCATGATCAACCTCCACCCACGAACAAGCCTTGAGAATTGATATATAATCCATCGCCAGAGAAGTCTACACATGAGGGAAACCGAATTAGCTAGGATCCGGTCAACCCAAGCAAAAGTTGGACTTTCCTTTGCAGTTATCTTGCCGATTTTAACCAAAATATATCTCTATATATTTAAACAAAAACCAAGTCTAAGTCAAAGTTGGATTTTCCTATTTTAGCGGTCAAACTCTCCAACGCAGATTCAAAATTTTGGGAAGTTGATATTTGGATGTTCTTTGCTTGATTTCGAATGTCCGCAAAATATCCAATTCGAAATATTTAGAATTTCACATTGCTCAAACTCGACACATATTTTAACACCATTGCTTACTATTTTAAAAGTTTAAGTTATTAAATGAAGACGATATTTATTATATAAATATCCTAACACTATCGTATAATTTTTATCATACAAATTCAGTTGAGTTAGGCTTAGCTCAAGCCCAATTGAGTTATAGGCCAAGCTTCTCACGATTTGCCTAGCAAAGCCTATTCAAAGTTGTCTTCAACCTTTTATGGCTCAAGCAACGCATGGATGGGAGCTCACGATCGGGTCTAAGTCTAGTTAAGAGTGGCCGTGCGTGATGCAAGTTTCTACCAAAAGGCCTCAAGTCAAGTCAAGATAGGGACTCATGCTCCATCGCCAAATATGATTAATTTGATGACATAATGATTACAAGTTCCATTGAGAACTTAAAATCTACTTTGTCACAAGTTTCAAGATTAATTTTAGGATCTAACAAGTTCATTTTTTTCCCTTGACTTTTTGATCACATGCATTGATATCTTAGGAAAAAACAAGTGATTAGAACTTACGGGCAACGTGTGAATTTATGGGTATGAATTAAATTTATTCTTGTTTACATTCAATCATCGATTGATAGGTGACTTTTCTCTCCTTAACACCATGGTTCAAACATATTCCAAGTATGGTGATGAATATAATGTCTAATGGCTAATATACATCACCTTAAAAACAATGTCATTGTTGATTACCAAAAGTAAAGCTACCTTATTTATATATTGACTCAATTTTCTTCGTAACAAACACGGGCACATATCAATTATTCTATTTTTAATACTAGTAACTCCATAATGTTTCGTGTAGGTATCCGAAGGACACATAGGTAAAGGAGACTCATGTTCAATACCTTATTGATTTATCAATCGAAGTCACTTTTGATTGAATGGAAAGAGATGGGGAGTCCAAACTTTGAAATTAACACAAGGATTCAGAAAAACAATTTACACGAAGATCATAGAACTGTTTTCTTGTCTCTCTCTCTCTTTTTTTGCAATTTTTAAAACAACATTCCTAATTTTCCTTAGTCCATATTGCCCTTATAAATATAAAATATGGATTATTTTCACCCAAACACAGCTAGTGAAAGAAAAATTCAAACACAAGCAATGACACAAGTATCTTTACAGGCAGTTATAAGGGATCAAAGACTATTCATAGAAAGTATTAGAACCACAAGTTAACATTCAAATAATATGAGAAAATTTAGTCAAGAAAACATCTGTTGATATAATAAAAAAAAAAAAAAAAATCTTTCACACAAGATATCTTCATTGTAAAAGGAAATAACATCATATACAAATCCGGTTCGATTCCACTTGTCGGTTCACGGTGAGAACCGGCATTCTCGAGAAAATGGAACCGGAAAACAGATCGGAATACATTGAAATTTGAAACCGGACCGGTGCTTCTCGATTTTTATCCTGAAACCATGTTCACCCTAAAGATCTCCGCCTCTACTGAAGAGTCGAGAGCACCATCGACGGCGCACCAAATCGAAGGGTCCACACCCAAAATCTTGTAGGTGGCCCATCGCCGTCCACACAACATCCCCTCGGCCAGCAACAGTCCCCGCCGAAGCTCAGCAATGGCCGCTCTCTCTCTCCTCAGCTAACTGCAAAATCCTCTCTCTTTCTCTCTCTAAACCCATCAGCAATGGCCTTCCCTCTTCACTGCCCTCCGCCCTCTCCTCCCCTCAGAATCTCTTCCCCTCCCGCCGCCGCCGCCGTGCCGATCCCATGTCCCAATCTCTCCTCCCTGGCCCCTCCCCGCCTCTGCCTCCCCCGCCACCGGCGGCGCCGGCGGAGGCCGGGCTCCCTCCGGTGCTCGGCCTCCTCCTCGTCCCCGGAGAACCGCCGCGCCGGCCCCGCGTCCTCCTCCGACGCCGCCGAGCTCCCGCTCTTCCCCCTCCCCCTCGTCCTCTTCCCCGGCGCGGTCCTCCCCCTCCAGATCTTCGAGTTCCGGTACCGGATGATGATGCACACGCTCCTCCAGACCGACCTCCGCTTCGGCGTCGTGTACGCCGACTCCGCCTCCGGGACCGCGGACGTCGGCTGCGTCGGCGAGGTCGTCAAGCACGAGCGCCTCGCCGACGACCGGTTCTTCCTCATCTGCAAGGGGCAGGAGCGGTTCCGGGTCACGGGCATCGTCCGCACGAGGCCCTACCTGGTCGCCCGGGTCGATTGGCTCGAGGACAGACCGTCTAGCGACGGGGGCGACGACCTCGAGTCGCTGGCCGGCGAAGTGGAGGCGTACATGAAGGACGTGATCAGGCTGTCGAATCGATTGAATGGGAAGGGAGAGAAGGAGGTGCAGGACCTCAGGAAGAATCAGTTCCCGACGCCGTTCTCGTTCTTCGTCGGGAGCACGTTCGAGGGCGCTCCTAGGGAGCAGCAGGCGTTGCTCGAGCTGGAGGATACCGCGGCGAGGCTGAGGAGGGAGAAGGAGACGTTGAGGAACACGCTCAATTACTTGACCGCTGCTTCCGCGGTGAAGGATGTGTTCCCATCGTCGTGATCGATTCCAGAGATCGATTCCAGAGGTTGGTTTCGATTTAACTTTACAATTGTTATATAGACTTCCTTCTTGTTGGAAACGATTGGAGATTGGTCATTGCAATATGTTGATTGGATGGCAATGGAAATTGTACTTGTTGCTTGGGGTGATTGGCTTATTCTGAGGGTAGAATTTGGATTGAATGCGGAAGTGAAGCAGGGTCCTTGAATTGGAAGATATATGCTTACTCATACATATGTTGAGCATGGTCTACATTTGGCATGTTGAATGTTTAGGAAAGAAGTGCAGTTTCATGCCTAGTAGAACATGCCTTGCTCTGCTATCAATTGGATTGGCATTGAAATAGTAAAAATGTAAAATGGCAAAAATCCCATTTTCTGATTTTCGCTGAGCTGAATATGGATTGTTGAGTTTGAATTGAAAATGTAAAAGCTTCTTGTGAAAAAAGTAGAGAAACAAACATGTTATAAATTTTCCATCTAGAATCTAGTTGTGAATCTGGTTCAGAGCATTCAGCTTGTAGGTGGATGATTAAGGCATCACCTTCTCTGTTTCTACTGGCTTATTCTCATCTTCTATCTAGCCCTGAAAAAAGAGGGACTTTGGTCACTTGATCTTCCTCTTACTTGTTCGAAATGAACTACGTTTACTGCCTATCCCCATGTTCTCTGATGTTTGAAATGCATATTTAACCATTTGTCAAAACTGATTATTCGAAGCGAATCCTCTTAAGTGAATGCTAGTTGGAGCAGATGGATGCTAGACCTCGTACTTGGCTCACTTCTTAAATAGCTCAGCAGATCAATTAGGGACCTAAGTTAGCTTTCTGAGAATTTTTCATCCATATGCGGGGGGGTGATCTTTATGTTTTCCATCTACTGAAATATTTTGTTTGCAGAAGGGTCTGTGAAATTGCATTTTGCTCCAAGTTGATGGTGAGGTTGACTGTAAAAATTTTCATCATCTGAGGTTGGCAAAATGAAAATAGCCCGACTTTGGTGGTGTTAGTATTCAGAAGCACAGTTTTCTCCATCGACCTTTGTTGACTTTTTCCAAATTTTTTCAGCATAACATCTTGAGGAGATTGTGGTGGGATTCTAGCTATGTTGTATCGATCATCATTATTGCCACCGTACAGTTTTGTCTATGATCAGACTCCTTGTTCAAGGTAAGAGATGGGGATCCAAGAAAACTGACCGTCCTTTATCTGGCAGTCCTACTCTTGAACAACAAATTAAGCGCAGACAGAAGTTCAAGTTCAGAGAAGTGCAGGCCAATATAGCAAACCATAGAGCTTCTCTGATCTCAAGCGGGTTCTAAAGTAGCGGCAGATCACTGTTCTGAATCCGGATTATTGCTGCTACTGAGTATGTCATTGAACATGATCTGTGTAAGAGCTCCTGCTGTATATGTTTCTGTTCTGCATCATCAGTTGAATTCTTCCTAGAGCTGAACTTCGAGATGTTGAGGTGATTAAATCCGTTTATTTTCAGTTGTCGGTATACAAATGCGTCAGCTACCCTGCGGATCCACTGTTTCTGCAAGTCATGATATGATCTATCCATGTTACTAGCCTAAAGTTAATCATGTGATTAGGCATTTTGTGAATTTTTCTTAATTTGATGGAGTTACTTGTGCATCCTTTCGAAAGAACTGAGTGCTTCTTGTTTTGGCAACCGAGTGAGAGAAGCAACCGCCTTTTAGGTACTACTCAGTGATGTGCGAATCATTCTCTGCAGAACTCAAAGGTCGCTTTCGGCTATTATCCTTTAAAGTTAAGTTTCAAGGACCACAATAAATAACCGAAAAGGCAGTTTGAATTTTTCCCCAAAATGTATGTGTGTGTATACATACACACACGTTTTAAATAATTTTTATATTCAAATTGTTAAAAAAAAATGGGATTTGCTTCCAAACAAAAATAATCAAGAATTATGAAAAGTATTATGGTGATTCCAAACGTTAAAATTTTTGGAGGGTGTTTGTCATTAAGACGCGTTTAGAACGTTTTTGTTCCCGAAACAATTTTTGATCAGAAATGTTTTTTTTTTTATTTTGTTTTCGGAAACAATTTCTAAAGATTTTGTTCGTTTGATAACTGTTTAAAATTTCAATTCCCAGAATAAAATTGTAGTTGGCACCGTTTTCAAATTTTTTACTTCAAATCAATTTCTTTTAATTTTTAAATAATTTTATTACTTTTTCATTTTTTTTCCTTTCTTTCTCCTCTTCTTCTTTTTCAAGGTTGTTGGTTGTCGGCCTTGGGATAATTGGCGACCAGTCGATGAGGGCCGGCGACCCCGCCCTCGGCAAGGCCGTGCCTCATTGGTAGCTAGGTGAGGCTCGGTCGAGCCATGGCTGGGCAAGGCTCGTTGGTGGCCGGGGGAAGCTTGGGCGAGCCTCCGGTAAGTTTGCTGGACCTCACCCTAGCCTTGTGAGCCTTTGACGAGCTCATCGGACCTCACCCAATCGGTCGTCGATGACTAGCGGCAGTGGGTGGCGACGGCGGATGGCAACATCGGTGGCAATTGAAGAAGAAGAAAGAGAGAAGAAGAACAAGAAAAAGAAAATAAAAGAGAGAAAATAGGTTGGTTGATTCTAGAATTGTTTCCGAGAACAAAGAATTAACTTTTTTGAACTTATCGATTCTGTTCCAAACTTACTTCCGGGAACAAAAACATAGAAATTTGTTTCCGGGAACAAAATTTTTATCAAATAAATTTCTATTCTAAATCTACTTTTGGAAATAAAAGAATAGAAATTATTATCGTTTTGGCAAGTTGCCAAATAGACCCTAAATGAAAAACTTTTCTTACCCCCAAAATATAAATGGAACGTCAAATCTATTTGGTTTGGTTTAGTTTTAATTATGAGTTGTTAGCTTTCTAATCGAAGAAACATTTTTCTAATAATAAAAAAACTATATAAAAGAGATTCTCAATTATTTTGAGAGGTCCTGGTTTTTTATTTTAAGTGTATAGTATTAGGTAAAAATTAAACATCAAATGTAAAACGGTGAAAAACACTTCAAATGGAGAGAGGAGTAAACACTCTGTCCGGGCGAAATAACGTCGAAACTTTGAACTTCTGTTTTGGAAAATTTGGTATTCCCGGGGAGTGGAATGAGAATAGAAAGAAAAGTGGGGTGGAGAAATGAAATACCGTGTTTGAGAGGGCCTAGGAATAAAAATAATTAAGTGAAGATTTGGGATGCTGAAATAAGCACTTGGGTCCCACCACTTTTGTCAACCTCATAAATAATATGATAAACAAAGTTTAGCGCCACCGATATCTTTGGGCTTTATACTAAAAAAATTAGGGAAAATATCACAAATGGTCTCTATACTATTATTTAATATGTAATTTGGTCCATGAATTTTCAATCAGCTCAATTTGGTCCATTAACTTTCGATCGGCTCAATTTGATCCCTGAACTTTCGATCGGCTTAATTTGGTTCCTAAACTATTGATAAATGTCCGTTTTAATCATTCATTACTGTTTTTCCTTCTTCTTTTTTTGGCTTTTTCTCTCTTCCCTCCGCCGGTCGGTGGAGGGAAGTCGGCGTTCGGCGAGGGTTGCCCTCGTCAACGTCGGGCTGTCCTTGTTGGACGCAGGCAAGGGCAACCCTTGCCCGATGTCGGGGTGCTCCTCACCCGACGCTGGTGAGGGACCCTCGCCGGACGCCGGCTTCCCTTCGCTGGAGCCGGCGGAGGGAAGAGAGAAGAAGAAAAAAAAAAAAAAAAAAAAGGAAAAACAATAACGAATGACTAAATCGAACATTTATCAATAGTTCAAGGATCAAATTGAGCCGATCGAAAGTTTAGAGACTAAATCGGACATTTATTAATAGTTCAGGAATCAAATTGAGTCAATTGAAAGTTCAGGGACCAAATTGCACATTAAATAATAGTATAAGGACCATTTGTGATATTTTCTCAAAAAATTATTGTTAATTAAAAAACCCAGAGATTTGTGGGCCAATTGTTGATTTCCACAACTAACCTCTTAATCCTCCAAATTTTGCACTCTCTTTCATTGTCTTCTTGGCGTGCTCGGCAGTAAATAGACCATTATAATAAACGTGGATATTCCTAAAGTTTATTTCATGAGGTGAGATTATTTACTTAAAGCATCTCTTATGCACAGGCACAATAAGGTCATTTAACAAATAAATTATTTCTTTCTCCTTCCAAAAAAATCAATTTTCAACTCGTCAATTTTTTCATCGCCCCCCAATCTTTGCTTTTCCAAACAACATTGGGGAGAATTTCCCTTCACCATCCACTTTTTGCTTTCGAATAAAGTGTAAAGGATCAAAATCTATGCTTAGTTGGTACTGGTGATATCATTATTCAGTTTGGAGCGAGCGGTTTGATGACCGCAATCCAAAAAAGGTCGGAACCGGGCATTGGCCCATTGATGTTTTGGGCCAAGTTTTCATAAAGAAAATGTAGAAGCCACACTATTGTCGGACAAGTCATTATGTTGTTGTTTATATTGAAGAGCGTGATATAAATTTTTGATGGGTGCGAAACTGTTTCTTCCAAAGGAGATTTCGAAAACAAATACAAAAAGTTCCCAGGTAGAACCGGCTGTTCCGACCTTGGTATGGGGGAACCTGACCGATCCTATCAAGAACCGGCCTTGAGCCGATCGGTCCAAGCAGGTCCGGTCTGATTTCCTGACTCGAACCGGACCGAACCGATCCCGGTGCTCACCCCGAAGGGAGGAAAACCCACCAAGGCCCATTCGTTCTCGAACATTCGGAACACTTTATCAGGCCGGCCCATGCATCATCAACGAACATCGGGCCTCCGTCTGCCAAGCAATCCCGCCTAAATCACAAACCCCCCCACCGTCTCTCCTTCGCTCGCTCTCGTCCTCCGTTCTGCTTCAAGCCTGCTGCCGATAATGGCGTCCCTGGTTCAGTCCCCACCTCCCGTCCGCTGCATTCCCTCCGCCGCCGCGTCGCTCTTCTTCGGCCGTTCCCTCCCCGTCAGGTAACTCCCCTCTCTCGAATCCCTCCCTGGAGGGACCCCCGAGCTTCGTCCCCTGATTCGACCTTCGCGCGCGCGCAGGTGCGGCCGGAGGGCGGAGGGAAGCGGTCCCTCGCGCCCCCTCGGGTACCGCTCGATCGTGTGCGGCGGCGGCGGCGGCGGCAGGTTCGCTAGGGCCAAGGAACCGGCTGCGGCGGCGGCCCCGACCCCGGCCTCGCTGGCGCGGGAGCCTCACAAGTACTTCGACCAGGCGGTCGTCACCGTGCGGTCGGGGGACGGGGGCCACGGCGCGGTTCTCGGCATGCCTGGCCAGGAGAGGGCCTCCGGCAAGACGCGCGAGAAGGAGAAGGCGAAGAGGCGTGGCTCGCTTAAGAGGGACTTCGACGGCTCGCTCGTGCTCCCGGTGGGCGGGCACGGGGGCGACGTGGTGATCTACGCGGACGAGGCCAAGGATTCGCTGCTGGAGTTTCACGGGAGGAGCCGGTACAACGCGAAGCGGGGCGGGAATGTGGATGCCATGGGGGTTTTGACGTCTCAATTGCACAATGGATTCGCTGCTCCTACTCTACGCATTGCCGTGCCTGTAGGTCGGTGGAATTGTTGATTTAGGTTTGATAGAGGATTGCTTCTGGTCTCTTGAAGCAGATACTATTACTATACATTCTCTACTGAACAAGTTTCATGTCTTTTTCTGGTGTACTCCTGTGATCTATCCCAGGAACAGTTGTCAAACGTAAACGAGGGAAGTTGTTGGCTGATTTGGCAAATCCGGGGGATGAAGTTCTTGTCACAAGAGGTGGACAAGGCGGGGTGAGTCAATTCAGTTCAATAAAACTAGATACGTCAATTGGTGGTCGAAAGCATCTGTGTGTTTCCTTCTATAAATGCTTTGGCATGTTCCTGTGAAGTTATTGCTTCTTTCTCCTTTCTTAACGTGGTTTACTTTTACATTTTCCCATATGCAATTTGAATTGCGGCTGCTGATAGCTAAAAGGTAGGAATCTATGCAATTAGAAAAGTCGTGAAATGTTAGTTGTCATGATCTTACACCCATAGTATGAGTACGAATTCTGTTGAGCTTTCTATTAAGCTGATATCTTTGTAAGTTGGCTTCTTACATAAGTTTGTATGTTGGCAGATTAGCTTGTTAGAAATGCCTGAACATAGAAGGAAGAAATTGATGACGCTGACGACCAATGTCATGAGAGATGACAGTGATAAGGTATAAATAATGCCTCTCCATCCTCAAGATTGACTGCTGATAATCATCTTGCATTAATTATATTTGAGATTCACATGAACGTGTTTCTGTCATTGATTGTCTGATATTTTCTGACGGAGGCCGGTCCTTGAGTAGCACTGGCTTTCTTTTTTTTGAATTTTTTCGTATGAGATCTTGAGGCTGACGTCAGCTTATCTCCATTAGCTGGACACTTTCTTACCCTACCATTGAGTTGCATTTGGTTTGGTAAACTGGCATCTGGACATGGGAATGGCTTGTACTTGTGTTGATACTGGATTTCCATGACTCTACGTTTTGTGCTTTATTAACTGTGAAATCTTCGTAACACTGAAGCTTGAAGCATGCTGAAAACATATGAGCTTAGGCATGCTACTATATGCCATAGATCCGTGTTAATGTCACCTAGAGACATCAAGTGTTGATATTGTATCAGTTTATTAAATTTCTTCCAATAGATCTCACCTAATTGTAGTCTTTCTCCAATGGATCTTGTGAACTTTTGCAGAAATTTGATTCCTTTTTTCACTTTCACGTGATTCTGCTGGCAAGTCATATCATTTTCTTCGTCCACATTATTTGTTTCTTTATGTCCTGCTTTATCATTTTTATCTAATTTCAGGTTTTAGTTCTTGGTCAGCCTGGGGAAGAGGTTAGTTTGGAGTTGATTCTACGTGTTGTAGCAGATGTTGGTTTAGTGGTGAGTTTTACTCTTCCGTTGGGCAAAGCTAACTAGAACAAATTAAACTTGTAGTAAAATCATAATTTCAGCTTCCATTTTGGTGTTAGCCTTGTGGTTGTACTCTGAAGCTTTTATTTGTATATATTCTCTTCATGCAGCCCCACCTAGCCCAGGCTATGCATCCCCCCTAGACCTAGGCCTCCACATAACTTCCTTGGGACTGAGCCAGTATTTATTATGGTCATTGTTCGAGAGATGGGATCCTAATATCCCACCTCCCACATATCCAAAGGGGTGTGCAAACCACTAGACTAGGGCTGAATCTGTGATCTGTAGATTTTTCGTTTAGACTTCTTTATATGGAACTGTTGAACCATCCACCAGAGACAGAAAACTGAAGCCTATCTTTTGATTTGCACTTGTGTGTCCAGGTGCGTGCCTATGTGAGTGACTACATGGACTTGAACTTGAGAACCACATTAATGGAAAACCCTTTTCATCTCCTGTTTCCACCCATTTACGCTTTCATCTGTTGCTCATATGGTTCGGTTGCTTTTACCTGGTTCAATTAGAGACTTCGGTGGAAATTGGTCTTACTTACAGCTTTCAATCTTTAAATCATGGATTTGCAGTCGGTACAAGATACCTGAGCCACAATGTTGAATGGGTACCCTTGGATTATCACCCTCTCTCTCTCTCTTTCTCTCTCTCTCTCTGGCACAAATCTATTATGAATATCATACTTAAAGCAGCTGCATTTGACTTTGTAATTGTGAGGATAGATGATTTGAATGACTATTAATTGCAGCCATCAATATGTATTTAATGGACTGTAGTTGAGTTGACTCAAATATAATATAAATGGAGAAGAATACAGAAGGGATTTGAGTTTGACCTTCCTTATAGGTTAGACAAGGTGGTAGGGGTTGGTGAGGCTAGAACCCAGCGTTAGTGGCTTGGAAAGGGTCTCTGACAGCTGGGCCAACCCTAGATCATAGAAAAGAGCCTTTTGGTACATGTTTACTAGCCTTTCATGTTGATGTAGCATGTATATGGAGTCTGTATCAGGTACCGTTTTGCTAAAAATTGTTTTGATTATGTATAGGGTCTTCCAAATGCTGGCAAATCAACACTCTTGGCAGCCATAACACGTGCAAAACCTGATATTGCTGATTACCCATTCACAACTTTGATGCCGAACCTTGGGCGCCTTGATGGTGACCCCAATTTAGGGGCTGGGAAGTATTCATCTGAAGCTACATTGGCAGATTTGCCTGGTCTTATAGAAGGGGCACACCTTGGGAAGGTAGTACTTTATCTTCTTCATATTGTCATGCGGTTTACTCTGGCCATGAATTTGCTAATTTGATCTTCTATGTAGGGCCTTGGTCGCAACTTCTTAAGGCATCTCAGGAGAACTCGGCTATTAGTCCATGTAGTTGATGCAGCAGCTGAGGACCCGTTGAATGACTACAGAACTGTGAAAGAGGTAGATCTGATTGAGCTTCTATTCCAACAAGAGTTACCCATCTCTTAATTGTGGCCCAAATTCTCTTAATGATCAACTTTGCAGGAATTGCGAATGTACAATCCTGACTACCTGGAACGACCATATATTGTGGTTTTAAATAAAATCGACCTTCCCGAGGTATGAGGCTTTTTGTTTTATGTCCTCTCTCACATAATGTCCTTTCTTCCTTGTTTTTGGGATATCCGATCACTAGTTATAATCTGGTTTCTTATATAACAGGCTGGGGATAGAGTTCCTTATTTGACTCAAAAGATACTAGAAATTGGTTCTGAAAGGAAGCCACCTGAGTCAGAAATGAGGTCTAGCTCTTCTGACAGTCGAAACGAGGAAAGTCTTTCTTCAAATGTTTCTGATGTCAGAAGGGATAAAGAAATTGAGGACTATCCAGCCCCTCTTGCTGTTGTAGCCGTCAGTGTCCTGTAAGACCAGTTCTCATTCTCACTTCTCTTCATTGAATCTGTATGGTTTGGGGGCTGTGGCTTCTCTTAGAGTTAGTCTTAGATCCTTAAATTTCTGTATCCTCCTGCCCAAATTTAGTAATTCCTGTGCTATTTGTCTGGAGTTTTTTTAGCATTTACAAGCATACATGCACAGTTCTATAATGTAATCCTAAATTTTAACTAACTAATGTAAACATGTGCTTGTGTTCACAAACACATTGTGCGCATGCATGTGCACACACACATTCATGGAGTTTTCATTCTATTGAAGAAAGAAGCCTTGGTTGCAATGTAAATGTGGGTCATCATAGATTTTGTTTTATTGTAACTTGTTGAGTGCAGACTGCAATGGGGTAGGCTGAAAATATATTTAGTCAAATTTGGAACTTTACCTGCAATATTGTGGGGTGTTTCTTTCACTCTAGCTTTTGGTCAACCCCCTTTTAATGATTATCACAAATTTGCTTTCGAGCTCCTAATGGTAATTTTTTTTATTTCTGCGATAACTATGCCAAAAGTAGTTAATCTTTCACCAGATATGAGGTGGAAATTCTTGTTGGCTACTGTTGTTCAGCATCCTGGGCTAACATGTCCTTTTTTGCTTGCTTGATTATCCAATTTCTCTTTGTGGATGTATTGGAAGTTTTTACCCCATTCATAGATTTTGTTTCAGTGTAACATGTTGAGTGCAGACTGCAATAGAGTAGGCTGAAAATATATTTAGTCAAATTTGGAAGTTTACTTGCAATATTGTGGGGTGTGTCTTTCACTCTAGCTTTTGGGTCAACCCCCTTTAATGATTATCATGAACTTTCTTTCAAGCTTCTAATAGTAACTTTTTGATTTTTTATTTCTGCGATGAATATGCTAAAAGTAGTTAACCTTTTACCAGATATGAGGTGGAATTTCTTGTTGGGTACTGTTGTTAAGCAACCTGGGCTAAAATGAACTTTTTGGCTTGCTTGATTACCCTATTTCTCTGTGGATGTATTGGAAGTTTTTACCCTGTTCATATGAGTTACACAACGATTCTGTTATTCATAATCCCCTTCTGCTTCCCTTATGTGGTCATATTGAAGTTATGATTCACTGAATTTAGCAGTAGTCTAGTAGGTCTCCTGTACTCCGCTTGGAAGCTAGAGAAAGGAGAGGGGATGAAAATTGGGGTGGAAAAACTTTAAATGTTATAAAATTTTCCACCCTGATTTTCCCCCCACCTCAACTTCCCAAATAAAGCCTTAGCTTTCCAAACATAGTGTCAATCTATGCAAGTGAACAGGCATAGACGGAGGTCTGTTTGTACATGGATAAGAGTGAGATTACTGAAATAGAGACATTTTTTTAAACTCAAGGCTCTTCTTGCATTGTGGATGTGTTATAGTCTCATACCACCTGTGCTTTAATGTAGACACAATTGAAGTGTGAAACTTTGAAGTTATGATTGAATAGTTTTCTCTATGACAGACATCTTCTTTCTTGGTCTTTCAGTCATGTGGGACTGCTTGTTTAGTATATTGATGAATTTCAGCATGCAGCTTTAGAATGTCTCCCTGAGAAAAATGAAACTCGTCTTTATGTTTTCTTTAGAGGTGCGTTTGTTTTCTCATCTTGATGGTCACCACAAAATAAACTCAACTTGTTTATGTCTTTGCTTTTGTTTTTTATTTTTACGACATTCCCATGCTCGTGTCCCAAAATTTAATTTGCAAGGTATCACCTTTTCAATTCCTTAGAAGATTTTCTTCCAACAGCTGAAATTGTTGTCCTTCTGTTGGTTGAAGCAGCAAAGGCATCAGAATAAATGAGATGCTGAATGAGATAAGAGCAGCTTTAAGGAAGTGCAAGGAACAAAATGAACCCTTGGAACTAGCTTTGAGATCATAATGGTAAAGGGGTTGCTAATCCTAGAGGTGTTTCTTGAACCGTGTTTTGAGCCAGAATGCATTAAGGTGGTACGCTTTTTTGGCCATCTGTACCTGCAGACGCGGGAAAATTGGAATGCCACATCTAGCAATGACCGACCCAGATATGGCTCAAAGAAAATCAGGTGCTTGCTGTCACCCTTATATGGTTCCTAGTATATATCTGCATATTTGTAAGTCAAAATGCGAGCTATCTCTCTAATCTTCTTGTAGTCAATGCAGATCTGATTTTGTTGTGACATTATCGTTGCAATATGTCTAATCATGTCTTACCATTTCTGTTGAGTTTAATAAATGCATTTACCTAGTCTGTGGAAACAACAGACTGGTGTGTCTTGCTAAACATGGCACTAAAGACATCCTTACCTACGTAAACTCAGAATTAGATTGTGGATTCTGGCATTTATGAAATCTCATGCATGGGGTTCGGCAAATGTCAATGCATGCAGGGAATGGTTCCGTCCGTTGTCACTGGCTCGAGACGTGTCACGGGACGCGATTTTAGATCGGTTGCGATCTTGAGGTGTTTTTCGTCAATCGACAGTGGCAGACGGTGGTTGAGGAATTTATTTCTCATCGCGTCAACGATGCCGTCACCCCGACGAATGAGGCGGTAACTCCAGTTTTATCTTTTCTTGACTTATCTAGCGTCTAGCGTCCTCCTTCAATCGGTTTTTATCTCTGTAAAAAGTTATACCCGGCTCACTTTATAGTATGCTCATCAGTAACTTGAACTAGCTTATCTGTATCTTGTGCTTAATTTTCTTCTGCATTGAAGTGTTCTGACTGGAAAAGAGAGATTGAGAATGCACTGTACTCTGCCTTGCTCTAGTTTTTTCCTCCTTTGGAATTAATTACATAACTGTGCAAAAGGGGCAAATGCGGTGAATTCGGCCTTTGAAATATGTTGTGATCATGACAAAAAAGAATATATATATATATATATATATATAGTAATTAATTAATGGCTCGATGTGAAGGGGATCTTCCCCGGAAGTCTCCCTCTATTTTGTGGGCCCCCCACGCCTAGGAGAAACTGCGCGGACAGGACCACCCTTGCGGGGCAAAAGGCACTATGATATCCAGAGGTTGTCACGCATTTCCAGGTTCTTCAAGCTTCCCGGTCTTTGGTGAAATGTTACGTGCGCCCCCACGTATTTAGGGATCACTACAAAACTTTTGTCATAAGCATAATCTCTTCTCTTTTTCATTTTTCTTTTTTATATTCTGGGAACTCCCGCACGGGCTTATCTTATAACCGTCGTTTCTTTTGAGCAACTCCAACCCCGAAGATAAATGACGATTGTCCTATCCCTCCCCGCGGGAAAGAGAGAAGGAGAAAAAGGCGAAAAGGAAAATGAAAATGAGCAAATTCGGAATTTGCTTCTCTGTTCTTGCCCACCCGGGCCAAGTGTGCTTAGACCACATGAACAGAGGACCCTCCTTCTTGACACGACCAATCTGTTCCTGATGCCAAGTATCTTCTGCCGTGTCACTGCGCAGACACGTTACGGTTGTTGGTGCTAATCTGCTCCTCGCCCCCGGGCTTTCGTCTTACCTGGCAAGTACATAAATAGGCGCTCGCCCGTCGAGCCGTGAGCTTTACTGCTTAAGTTCCTCTCAGTCTCTGCCCCACCGTCTGGTCCTTTTCCTTGGGTGTTGGGGAAGGGTGTCTTGGTGCGTTTTTCCCTTCTTTGTTTTTAGCTCTCGAGAGAGGGAGAGAGAATGTTGAAGCCTGGGGTGGGAGAGCGAAAGCAGGGCCGGAAGCCCGCTCAGGCGAGCTCCAGGAAGGGGTGCATGAGAGGCAAAGGTGGTCCTGAGAACGCTTCTTGCTCCTACAAGGGGGTGCGGCAGAGGACGTGGGGCAAGTGGGTCGCTGAGATCCGGGAGCCCAACCGTGGGGCCCGACTTTGGCTCGGGACCTTTGACACGTCCCATGATGCTGCAGTCGCCTATGACGCGGCTGCCCGGAAGCTGTACGGGTCGGAGGCAAAGCTGAACCTGCCCGAGCTGTACGCCGCTGCGCCTACCACCAATCTGCAGCCTCCTGCCCCGGCTCCAACTATCGCTACTCAAGCTGTTCATCCCCTGGGAAACCAAGCTCAAATCTTTCATAACTTGGTCCTTAATCCACCAAGCGCGCCCCCTGTTCCCGTGACCCAAGCCATGCCCATCTCTAACGATGGCCTTCAGGCTCAAGGTAATGATCCAATCGATCCAGTCCCCGACAACCTCAAATTCGGACAGAACATCGAGGAAAATGACCTGTGGGGGAACCTGAACGTGAACTTGCCGTTCTTGGACGAGTCGATATGGGAAGAGGCCGCAATGTCCGTGGACTTTCCTGTTCTGGAGGATCCTGTCAACTTCGCAGGGAATTTCCTAGATGGCAACCCCTGGGAGTCCTCTTTACCGTCCCCTTGGTGCGTGTGAAAAAGAGAAAAAGGCCTTCGGGTCGTCAATACATAAGACATATATCGTCATATATGTGTGCATATACTATTGTATGAAAAGTCTATATAAGAACGTATAGGAAAACATATGTAGATATATAGAAGCATGCATGGTGACGGCCACGAAAAGACCCTGATATTTCTGAGCTTCTGCCTTGGCCACTTTACATGTAAATAATAATCAATTCACGTGTCCCCGAGGCGTTAAATTATGTATTTCCATAGGCATCTTATATTGCACATAATGGAAGTCCGCATAGTGTATTTCATCAGTATTAGTGTGCGTTTGCAGGTATTTTCTTAACTGTAAATAAATAAGCGTACCGTGTCATCCCCACAAATACATACGTGTATATATGTATTTATATGTGCATGTCGTGGTCATGTATATATATACGTACGGATATAAATGGTGGAGATACTAGTCGTTTCTGCGTAGATGATTGTGGGATACCGTGCGTCTTGCGTCAGCTGCAAAATAATTTGGACAAGTTCCTCCTTTGTCATTTACGCAGGCTTTGATCTCACTTTCATAATTGTTTGAATCCATGGACGCGTAAATTACACGGCTTTATATATATATAATATGATAAGAAATTGAGATAATACAAGTTACGAACCTCGCAGCCAAAACTCTGGAAAGATATCATGGACTGGAAGAGTGAAAAAAATAGAAGACAAGCTTGCACAAAGTCAGAAATCATTTAACACCTTGAGATGGTCTGGTTTCTATGTTAGTATTTATGAATTAGAAAATTTTACGTAAGTTTTTCGTATCGTGACGTTGTTTCTATCCCCTTCCTCGACTTCCGGAAGCAATATATTGAGGTCTTTTGACTTCTTTTAGGTATCGACTTTTGGGTCAAAACTTTAAAAAGCAACTGTTTAGATTAGAAAAAAAAAACAATAATAAGAATTGCATAAGAGTATGTCCAAATATAGCCATATGTCTACATTTGTACGGTTCAAAAGCTCTAAGGTGTTTAAGGAAAAAAAAATGAAAACAAAACTTAGTGTTTTAATGTACTGTGAAATTTCTGAATCGAGATGGAAGCTCGAAGGAAAGCTCTTCTTTCCATCAACTTCTCATTCTTTGCCAGACGAATTCGATGTCTGTGCTTCGATGGGTCTTCATGATGCTGTTATCCCAATGACTTATGTCATGTTGGATGAGTGAAATCTAACTTAATCCATGTCTAATGCATTTGTGCCAATTCAGTTTTAAACCTTCTAATTTGGTTAATTTAGTCTGAAATACTTTTACGATTTGCCAATATAGTCATTTCAGTTATTTTAGGGTGGAAGTCGTTGATATGGATATCAATGTCTTATATGACAATTAGCGCTGATGTAGATAATTTTTATAGTTTTATAGCTTTTATTTTATTTTTTCTTTTTCTTTATTTTTCTTCTAAGCCCGTGAGTGAAGTAGTTAATGGAGAGGTTACCATTATCCTTTTTGTAGTGATGTATATTGTACGTGTTCCTAAGAAATTAAAAGGAATTTGTCAATTTTTAAGTGCTATTGAGCACAGAGTCAGAAGTGAATTACGAGTTAGCACAATTTGCGAAAATAGACTACACTTACGAAGTTGTTCCAACTTATTAATTGGCATTGACCCTAGATCCTTGCCCTAAGAAATGAATCAATACTTTCTACTCGAGCTACATCACATACTGTTGACACTACAACCCAAGAAAAAATGAGGTTTTGAGTGGAACGGAACAAAGAATGTCGAGCCAAGAGCATCTTCATTCCTATATAATAAAAAGGGTGGGTGCAAGAATCCACAACTGATCATGTCCTTCAAGTCGCACGTTGCTTTCTACCACATTGTTTCCAATGAAGTTTTACCATAACATTCCTCTAGTTTGGAACTGATATGTAATTGATTCAATTAGGGAATCATGAATAGTCATTTGTGAGATAGCTAGTATAAGCACCTAGAGGGGGGGTGAATAGGTGTATAAATAGTTTTTCGTGATAAGTGAGCAATACTAAGCAGACAATAGAAAGGAAGTTCTCCTTTTGTTAACAAAACAAATTATGATCAAAGTAAAGCAGAGAGTAGTGAAGAGAAAATGAACACAGAAATTATAGTGGTTCGGCTTATCCCAAGCCTACGTCCACTCTTTCGCATTGATAGCCCACCGGCTAGATTTCACTATGAACAAAAGAGTTGTTACAGCAAAGCTCTCCCTTGATCCACAGTGTAGATACTCTACCACACTTCCTCAAGGTTTCTCAAGAATATAGACTCTCTTTTGCGTACAAGATTTTGCTCAGTAAATGAATTGACTAAGAACAAAAAGCTTTAGACTTTGGAATTTTTCTATCGCGCATGCACTCGAACAAATGGAACGTCTTCCTTATATACTCCTTTATGCCATCATACCCGTTGGCACTTACCAAATGAATTCTTTCAATCTTCCCGTTGGACAGAATCAATTAGGAAGATCATTCGAGCTATTTAAGGAACATGACGATAGCCCATCAATCCTGCTCGCTCATACAATCAGGATCTCGGTTTCCATAAGTAGAACATTCCAAGTGTACTTCGCCAATAATCGGATCCTCAATCTCTGAATCAATCTTGATCCGAATAAAGGATTCCGTTATGTCATATCTAGCCAAAAGATCTTCTTCAGTCGATAAGGTCAAATCCTTGACGAAACATCCAGTCCTGGATAGGCCTTCTTCGACGGACTAGAAACTGTCAATGAGAATAAACTTTGAGTCTTGAGTCTGGCAGTCCGGAGGTCTTCAGACTTTAAATAGAAGAGTCTGCAAATCTTCAGACTAGACTGATGGAAACGTTTTGTCAGTTTCAAAACACTCCACGAAGATTTCTCCAACAATCTCCCCCTTTTTGATGGTGACAAAACTTTCCTACAGATTTGGATAACTTTGACCTGCAAAACATTACTCAAGCAAATATGGATATCTCATAAAGATAAATGGCTTAATGATAACATTAGAATCTGCAACCACAGAAAATAGGTTAGTCTTGTAGATGAGTAAAGCCATAAGATATCAATAGTACTTAAGATAAACATTCAATCCAAATCAATCCCAAATCCAGTCCACATTACCAAAACAGACACAAAAGTCAAGTTAAACATCAAAACAAATCAAGAGTTCAAGTTCAAAAAGTTCAAAGTTCAAATCTGTATCACATCTCTCCCCCTTTTTGTCATCATTAAAAAGGTAAAGATGGAAAGAGAATGTAATCAAGATTGCTTGGGAACACGAACAAGCTGGAAATCTTCCATTGACTGGACAATGCATTCTAGCTTTTTCAACTCTTCCTTCAGTTGAGCCACATCTTCACCCTTAGCATTTGCTTGAATCTAAAGAGTAAGGGCTTGGATTTGATCATTCAAAGAAACTGAAGAAGCTTGACCTGCAGTTTGCAAATTCTGTACTTTGCATCCTAGAGCATATATCTGACCCCGTAACTCTAAGAGAACATCAAGAATTCTGCGAAAATCTGCTGAATTATCAGTCTGCGTACTGGCTTCTGCACGATCAGATGGAGTAAAGGCAGACAATGGCAAATCAGCATAGGCACGCAGATTGGGCGATGAAACATCATGTCCCTCCTCAGGAAATTGAGAGGCATAGATGTCCTCTGGTTCTGCTGGAGAGCGGCTTACTCCTTCACTGGTAGCAGGATATAAGGACATTCCTCTTTTCTCACGATCTCCCCCTGTTTCCATGCCTTCAGGTGGAGAAGAGTGTTCCTCATGCTCTGCTTCCTCTTGATCTCCTCTCTCATCTTCTTCTTCTTCTTCAATTCTTTCCTCCTCTGCATCTCTTTCTTCTGCTTCTCTCTTCTCTGTTTCTTTTTCCTCTGCTTCCAAATTTTCTCTTTCTCCAGTCCTCTGTTCAGTCTCATCTGTGTCTTTCTCTTGTCGTTCCGTTGATTCTGGAACAGAACGACTCAGGTTTTTCAATGCCATTGCAGAAATGGTGATGTCATCCTCATCTTCTTCATCCTCAACGATGAGAGCTCTTCTTTTCTTGGATGGAGCAACCATGGGTTCATTCCATTTTCTTTTTGCTACCGAAGAGATTTGATGAGTCTTAGCAGGGGTTTTCTCCTTGAATTTCTCCAACGCCTTGTTGAGTTCTTTCAGACGCATATTAGACACCATTTTCAGTCCCACTACCATTTGATCACAAGTTCTAACACAGAGAATCCAGGGAGGCTGAACATTCAAATGTCTGAATAACTTGGTCACAAGAGCTGGATAAGGAAGTTGACCCTTGTCCTTCACCACTGCTCTATACATGTGGAATATAATAGTGTGAGGAAGAGAATTTTTTCCTAGCATTGATGGCATACATCAGCTTTGCCTTTGAGTTTGAAACATCAGTCTTTAAAGTAGATTTTGGTCTAAGGCAGTTAATCACAATCTTGTGAAGCAGAATGTTGAACGCACTCATCCTCAAGTAGGAAATCTTTTCCTCTGTCCTTCTATCTTTAACAAGTTCCAATGTAGCACGAGCAATAGACACATTGATAGGTTGATATTTCCCTCTTTCAACCCCAATCACATCAGCCAACATATCTACATCCACCACATAGTCTTGATCTCGGACACTAAAAGAGAATCTATTTGCATCAAAGAAACTGAGATTCGAATAGAAATATGCAGTGAGTTCAGCATAGGCTTCTGTAGATTCAGAACAAAACTGTTCAAGTTGAAGAAGACTGAATTTTTCCCTTAAATTGACGTTCACAGAGTCAAGGAAATCAAAATCTACACTTCTAGGGTTGATCACCCCATGCTTCAACAACTTAGAGTATAGATGCTTGTGTTCCTCCAATCGAAACAAGTCTGTCCTTTTACTCCGAATTTTTGTCGCAACACCCATTCTCGATTGAAACTGACTGTAAAACTTGTCATCATCATTTCCATCTGGCTGATTCAGCCCTCCAACACGTGGATCGCTTAGGATATTTGCCATTGCCTCTTCCGCCGACCCAGCAGGGGCAATTCCCAACCGTTCCATTGTGTGTAAAAAGAAGGTTTCATTTTTATACCTTTTGTCTTTCAGAAATTCGTCAATGTAGTTCAAAGGAGTTCCACCCCTTTTCAAAGCATGATAAAGCTTGTAAGTAAAAGAGGGCTTAGAAGATCTTACGGGTTCTGCATCTTCGATTATTTCTTCCTCTTCTCGATGAGCAACATCTTGTGGTCTAGATGGAGGAGATGGACGCTGCTGAGAATGTTGTGGGCTCTGCTGTTAACTAGGAGACTCTTCTTCCTCGGTGAGATCAAGTGCGTAGGCCCCTCACGCATTTGCTGTGGTCCCCTGTTTGCGATCCTCAAAGACTTCCTTTGAGACGACATCTTTCACAGTCTTTGAAAGATTCCAAATTTGTTTTTCCCAAGAAAGATGACAACTTTTCGAAGATTAAACAAGAGAAGAAGACAGAAGTGGAAGATCGATGCTTTTTAGGGTTTTTGGAGTAAAACGAAGAGAAACCGACAAAGATATAGGATAGTCGAAGAGAGGCATACAAAACGTCGTAAAGGAAAGTAAAAAGATGCATTTTAAAAAAATAACTGCCTTTTTTAAAAATTAGATAGCTGTCATTTAAAATTAACTCCATTTTCGAAAAAGAAAGATTGCAATAATCACGGAAATTGAAAATAGCAAAAATCAATTATGAATAGATGATTGTACCTTTTCGAGATTTAATCTGAGAGAGAATAAAATAACTTACAGTCAAAAATCTTGATTGTCTGAGTCTGAGAGTCTCTAGACTTTTATTTCTTCAAACCTCAAGATGTTGAGTCTGGAACGAATAACTTCAAATTGATTTTTCTCCAAAGGCTTTGTAAATATATCCGCCGCCTGATTCTTTGAGTCAACAAACCGAATCGAAACTTCTCCATTTTGAACATGATCTCTAATGAAGTGATGTCGAATCTCTATATGCTTTGCTCTTGAGTGAAGAATTGGATTCTTGGTGAGATTGATTGCGCTGGTGTTGTCACACTTAATCTCCGTGCATGAATCTTCAATTCCAAAGTCTCTTAGCTGTTGTTTTATCCACAGAATTTGTGAACAATAATTTCCAAGAGCTACATACTCTGCTTCTGCTATAAAAAGAGCTACTGTATTTTGCTTCCTTGAAAACCAAGACATTGTCTTGCTTTCAAGTAGTTGACAGGTACCCGAGGTGCTCTTTCTACCAACTCTGCATCCGGCTAGGTCTGCGTCTGAGTATCCAAGAAGAGTAAAGTCTCCCTTTTTAGGATACCAAAGACCAAAATTTGAAGTAGATGCAATGTATTTGATAATACGCTTTGCAGCACTTAGATGAGATTCTTTAGGGTCCGCTTGAAATCTGCACAAATGCAAACACTAAACAAAATGTCGTGTCTAGAAGCAAGTAAGATAAAGAAGTGAACCAATGATACTCCTGTATAGCTTCTGGTCAACTTTCTTTCCTCCTTCATCTTTGTCTATCTTCAAGGAACTTGACATTGGTATATCAGTCTTTTTGCAATTTTCCAGTCTAAACTTTTTGACAAGATCATTAGCATATTTTTCTTGATGAATAAAAGTTCATTCCTTCAATTATTTTACTTGAAGCCCGAGAAAGAAGGTTAGTTCACCCATCATGCTCATTTCAAATTCATCTTGCATAGACTTAGAGAATTTCTTGCACAGATTTTCATTAGAGGATCCAAAAATAATATCATCAACATATATTTGAATAAGCAGAAAACTTTTGCTTTCTCTTTTGATAAACAATGTAGTTACCTTTGACAAAACCGTTTTGAATTAAAAACTTACTTAGCCTGTCGTACCAAGCTCGAGGTGCTTGCTTTAAACCATATAAAGCCTTTTTCAGTCTAAATACTAAGTCTGGTTTCCTTGGGTCTTCAAACCCAGGTGGTTGTTCCACATAGACTTCCTCATGGATAAATCCATTCAGAAAAGCACTTTTGACGTCCATTTGGAATAACCTAAAATTCTTATAACAAGCAAAAGTAAGTAATAATCTAATTGCTTCTAACCTCGCTACTGGTGCGTAAGTCTCATCATAGTCTATCTCTTCTTCTTGCGTATATCCCTTGGCCACGAGTCTTGCTTTGTTTCTTACGACCTTTCCTTTCTTGTCCATCTTGTTCCTGAAAATCCATTTAGCTCTAATAATAGATTTACCTTTCGGTTTAGGAGTCAATTCCCAGACATCATTGATACTGAATTGCTTGAGTTCTTCTTGCATAGCTTCAATCCAACTTTTATCAGATAAAGCTTCTTTTATGCTTTTGGGTTCTATCTCAGAAATAAGAGCCACAGCACTAAACTCTTCGCGCCTTTTGGATCTTGTGCAAATTCCTTCATTAATGTCGCCAATAATGAGATCTTTGGGATGACCGGACTTATGCTTCCAGATTGCTGGTTGATTTTTGTCGGGTTGTTGATCTTTTTCTTCATTTGAATCTTCAACAATCATTTGTTCTTTGGTCTTTCGAAGTCTAAGTCGCTTCTTGAGATTTAGACTTTGTAGAGTCTGGAGCAGTTCGCATTCTTCAAGATGAGTCTGAATAGATTCATTTTGCATAGAATCTTGGAATTTGACATTCATTGATTCCTCCACAGATTGAGTCTTCTTGTTGTAGACTTTGTAGGCTTTGCTTGTGGTTGAATAACCAAGGAAGATGCCTTCGTCTGATTTTTCTTCAAACTTGCCAACTCGATCATTTGCATTTTTCAATATAAAGCATTTGCATCCAAACACATAAAAATAAGAAACAATAGGCTTCTTTTCTTTGAATAACTCATAGGGGGTTTTTCACCAGAATAGGCCTTAGAAAAACTCTATTAATGATATAACATGCTGTAGAAACTGCTTCAGCCCAAAAACGTGAAGAGATATTACTTTCAATTAAAAGAGTTCTAGCCATTTCTTGAAGCGACCTATTCTTTCTTTCCACAACTCCGTTTTGTTCTAGAGTATATGGAGAGGAGAACACATACTGAAAACCAGATTCATCACAGAATTTTGTAAAATCTTGATTTTCAAATTCACCTTCATGGTCTGTTCGTATACCTGAAATAACATACCATTTCTCATTTTAGACATTTTTAGCAAATTTTTCAAAGTAAGAAAATGTTTCAGACTTACTTGCCAAGAAATATACCCAAGTAAATTGTGAGTAGTCATCCACAATTACTAGGCAATATTTCTTACCTCCAATACTCTGAGTTCTAGTTGGTCCAAAGAAATCCATATGCAGAAGCTGCAGTACACGATTAGTGGAAACTTGATTTATTGGTTTAAAGGAGTTTCTTACCCGCTTTCCCAATACACATGGTGTACATAGATCAGTCTTTTGGTATGACAGATTGGGTAGACCACGAACAAGCTTCTTTGCTAAAATTTTGGCTATTTGCTTCATATTGATGTGCCCAAGTTTTCTGTGCCATAAGTTTGCTTCGTCTTGAATTGAGATTAGACATTGTGATTCATCTGGTTTGACATCCAAGAGGTAGATATTTCCATGTCTTCGACCCTTGAATGACTGAGTAGAATCTTTACTGGTTCCTGAACATATTCCCTCTTGAAAGTTGATTTTGAAACCGGTATCGCACAGCTGACTGATATTAAGCAAATTGTAGTTGAGCCCTTCCACTAAGTAAACATTACTGATTGTGAGGTTTCCAATCTTTACAGTTCCGAATCCCACAATTCTTCCTTTGCTATTTCCTCCAAATGAAACTTTTCCACCATTTACTTGAACGAGCTTTATGAAGTAATTTGAATCTCCTGTCATATGTCTTGAGCATCTACTATTCAGATACCATTTTACCTTCTTCTTGATAGTGACCTGCATTTAAAAAAGAGACTCAAACTTTCTTTGGTACCCATATTTTCTTGGGTCCATTGGTGTTAGTATGATATGCGGTCTTTGCCCATACTTTCTTAACAGGTTTCCAAACTATAGGACATTCTTTCTCAAAATGATCTAAACTATTGCACTTAGAACATCTGAGAGCATTGCGATTTACTGGTTTTACAAAAACTTTTTTGAAATGATTTTTGTAAGCATCTCTTGTGGGTCTTTGCTTAATTCTTTCATTCACTTCAGGAAAATCAATTAAAGGAATGGTTTCCACAGTCATTCCCAAACCAGATTTATTGAAATAAGGTCTTTGTGTTAAAAGAATTTTCTCAAGTTTCTCAGATCCTATAGAAAATCTTTTGGAAATATTTGATATGTCATTTTCTAAAAATGCATTTTCTTTCGAAAGATTGTCTTCACTTTCTTTAAGAGTAGAAACATTCATGTCTAAACATTTAACATTTTCTTTCAAAACATTTTCCTGTAGTCTTAGTGCAGAATTTTCTTTTTTAAGTTCGGAAATCCTTTTAAGAGAAGTCTTGAGACTAAAATATAATTCATCAATGTATTTAGAAACTTTAATAGGGATTTTAAAGTTACTCATCTCAAATTCACTGTCTGAATCTAAGTCTGTCTCGGAGTTTGAATCTGAATCCGATTGTGCCATTAGACATATATTGGCATAATCATCATCATTTTCTTCACATTCTGTATTACTCCAAGTTTCTGCTTTGAGAGCATTTCGATACTTTTCAGCTTTTCCTTTCTTCTTCTTCAGAAGGGGACAGTTGGTCTGATGTGTCCCTTTTTCTTACATTCAAAGCAGACTACATCTCTATTAGATTCATCATCCTCAACAGACTTAGTCTGTTGCTTTTGAAAACTCTGTTTCTTTGGATTGAATCTTCTTCCTTTTCTGTTCAGCTTTTTGAATCTTCTTATCATGAGAGCAAGCTCCTCATCATTCATATCGTCTTCTGAATTTGTAACATCAGAATCATCATTGGATTTTAATGCAATGGATTTCTTACCTTTAGGATCTTCGTCTTCATTGATTCGCTCCACTTCATAAGATTGAAGAGTCCCAACCAACTTATTGACAGATAGTGGCATAATTCTTTGTGTCTCTCTTATTGAGGTCTTTATGTGATTCCAATCTTTGGAGAGTCCACGCAGTAGCTTGTTTACTTTCATCGGATTAGAAATTGGTTGATCTTGATTTTCAAGACCATTCACGATTTCTGTAAAACGACTAAACATGTTAGTTATAGATTCTCCTGATTTCATTTTGAAGGCTTCATATTGATCGAGGAGAATGTTGATTCTGGTTTCTTTCACTCGATCAGTTCCTTCATAGGTGATATGTAATCTATCCCAAACTTCTTTGGCTATAACACAAGAAGATATTCTGTTATATTCAGTATGTGACAAAGCACAATATAAAGAATAAATTGCTTTTGCATCAAGAGCTTGTCTCTTGGTTATCTCTTCCTGAGTCATTTCACTAGACTCAACAGCTTCTTTTCTTCTCTCTGAGATAGGTACAACTTTAGGAATGATTCCTTTGTCTACCACGTCCCATTCCAGAGGATCCTTTGATTTAAGGAATGCTTTCATCTTGTTTTTCCATATGTTGTATTCCTTTCCATCAAAGTAAGGCGGTCTGGTATTGCTTTGCCCTTCTACTAGCCCTGGAGCCAACATACTAGCCATGGATCTTTAACTCTGAAGTAAAATATTTCAAACAAAGTGAGTACACAAGCTCTGATACCAATTGAGATAGCTAGTATAAGCACCTAGAGGGGGGTGAATAGGTGTATAAATAGTTTTTTCGTGATAAGTGAGCAATACTAAGCAGACAATAGAATGGAAGTTCTCCTTTTGTTAACAAAACAAATTATGATCAAAGTAAAGCAGAAAGTAGAGAAGAGAAAATGAACACATAAATTATAGTGGTTCGGCTTATCCCAAGCCTACGTCCATTCTTCCGCACTGACAGCCCACCGGCTAGATTTCACTATGAACAAAAGAGTTGTTACAACAAAGCTCTCCCTTGATTCCATGGTGTAGATACTCTACCACACTTCCTCAAGGTTTCTCAAGAATATAGACTCTCTTTTGCGTACAAGATTTCGCTCAGTAAATGAATTGACTAAGAACAAAAAGCTTCAGACTTTGGAATTTTTCTATCGCGCATGCACTCGAACAACTGGAACGTCTTCCTTATATACTCCTTTATGCCATCATACCAGTTGGCACTTACCAAAGGAATTCTTCCAATCTTCCCGTTGGACAGAATCAATTAGGAAGATCATTCGAGCTATTTAAGGAACATGACGATAGCCCATCAATCCTGCTTGCCCATACAATTAGGATCTCGGTTTCCATAAGTAGAACCTTCCAAGTGTACTTCGCCAATCATCGGATCCTCAATCTCTGAATCAATCTTGATCCGAATAAAGGATTCTGTTATGTCATATCCAGCTAAGAGATCTTCTTCAGTCAATAAGGTCAAATCCTTGACGAAACATCCAGTCCTGGATAGGCTTTCTTCGATGGACTAGAAACTGTTAATGAGAATAGACTTTGAGTCTTGAGTCTGGCAGTCCGGAGGTCTTCAGACTTTAAATAGAAGAGTCTGCAAATCTTCAGACTAGACTGATGGAAACGTTTTATCAGCTTCAAAACACTCCACGAAGATTTCTCCAACAATTTGTTCGGTCGTTCCATTGAAAGAGCTCCAGTAAAGGAACCAACCTTCAATCTAGGTATATAAGCACATATTGATATTTTGTTCCAAAAATCGTAAGAAAAAAATTGGGGAAGAAGAAGAAATATTTTTTTATTGGATATATTCGCTCATTTAATTTTGAACGACTTTATCATATTCTGTTTATCACACTAATTTCTACTCTACCTTCCCAGAGTTCATTCTCCAATGAACTCCATTTAACATATTCTGACAAATTCCTCACAAATTCCTTTTTTATTTTATGATTTGATCTCATTAGAAATCATATAAAGACAATTCCTATTTAATGTAGCTATTTGTGCAAGTATTTTACGATTAAGAAGCAACTATCTCTTGTACAGATTGTGTATTAATTTACTATAATGATAGGATACTCTATTCCTGCTAATTACTGCATTTATTGGAGTGATCCACAAATGACGAAAATCTATTTTTTTTTTTCTATCCTGAACACTTGATGCAAATAAACGAATTTTTGTTCCACATCTCTGAGTTATATATCCTTGTCTAATTCTAGTCATTGAATAAATGAAACTTTCATTAATACCTAATTGATTTGCTTTCTTTCGGTTATTCTCTTCCTAGTTCCTTTTTTACATAAGTAATTGAGTGTGAGAGTCAAATGAATTGAAAGATTCATGTTTGGTTCAGGAAGGGATTATGGAAGTTTTGAAATGAATGGAAAAATAATCTACTTTCATTAAGCGATTTATTAGATAATCGAAAACAGAGGATCTTGAATACTATTCAAAATTCAAAAGAATTACGCGGCGGGGCCATTGAACAACTGGAAAAAGCCCGGGCCTATTTACGGAAAGTGGAAATGGAAGCGAAGTAGTTTCGAGTGAATAGATACTCTAAGATAGAACAAGAAAAGTTGAATCTGATTAATTCAACTTATAAGACCTTGGGACAATTAGAAAATTACAAAAACAAGACTATTCATTTTGAACAGCAAAGAGCGATTAATCAAGTCCGACAACGGGTTTTCCAAGAAGCCTTACAAGCAGCTCTAGAAACTCTAAATAGTTGTTTGATTCTCAAATATTGAAAAACATAATGTGATACAATGAGATAGAATGCAATAGAAACAAAGGCACATGGAACAAACCGGTTACCTACTCTTAACGATCAACGAACCTTTTCATTTTGAATCCTTTAATTCGAAATGAGAAAGAAAACTATTCTACCTCGGCTAGATCGGTATCGGTACCCACCTCAAGGGAAAGAGGAGGATCCTTATGCTCAGTAAAAAATATATCCCTATAAGAAAACTCAATCTAGTTAGACATTATTTTTGGCCCTCTAAGGGAACTATCTATATCCCTACTAAAGACTATTATCGTTGTTAGCATTACCATCCTAATACGCCCAATGCCAGATAGCTATCAAGAAGCACAAGTTAGAAAACACAATATGTGCACTAGCCATGCCTTCGTAACTCCAAATACCCGGATTTGTTGTTACTATGGTGTCCTAAAGCACAAGGAGATTTTACTCATCACTAGCCGGCCCTTGCCAACCATTGACGAGTAAAAAAAATAATGAAAAGAAAAAAGAAAAAAAGAAGAAAAAAATAATCCATGTCAACACTAGACAACTTATGTGGTATGATTGGCATCCATATTAGCAATTTCCAGTAAAAATCGGTAAGAATAATTAACTTGGCAAATTGTCAAAAGATTTAGGACTAAATTAGCTAAATTGTAATTGAAAGGTTTAAGACCGAGTTAATATAAGTACAATAAGTTTAAGACTTTTCTAATAATTTTTTTGATTATTTTGACTTAGAGCTGGGCTGGCTTAAGCATTTACTAAAAGTAATGGTTGCTCTAGTTTTCTATGTACTCATCCGAAACCAGAACAAGGAATCACTGACGAGCACAGCTTACGAGCCATGGAGGACCGAAATTTCTATTTTTCTTCACATTTGCGTTGACATGTGGTCTGCAGAATCTTTGGCCAATGTCCTACTTACTTCCCCAACATTTATGCTTGGGCAGGGTCCTTGATTGTCCCTTGGCGATTGCGGTGGGCATATACAACTCAATGAAAGTGTTCCGCTCCCTTTCATTTTTAATGGAAAGTTCAGATTTTAGTAAACTTGTCAACATTGCATTTATAGCATAAATATTTTGACAGTCTCTGGCGCGGGCAGGTCGGTCCCCTTAAACATGTAAGACAAGATATGAATGATATAAATCAACAAGATAATCGGAGAATAGGAAAAGCGATAAAATGATAGAAATAACAAATAAGAGAAAATTGAGGGAGTGTGTAAGGATTCGAACCCTTGACCTATGCTCTGAGTGTACCTTGAAAAGTACAGTTCAAAAGTTTATATTATGAGAAAATATGTCAACAACTTACTTGTATCATTTTCTTTAATCAAAAGAGACGCCTGTCTTTTCTTGTTTTTCAGGTTATTCCACATTGTGAATCTTCAGTGGAATTTATTCGGAATATGTGGGTTGATCTCATCCCACCACATTGTCTTGAAGAGTTCTTCTCAATCAATGGTTGAAATTCAACCCAGCTGATTGTGTGAGATTTAAATCTTAATTTGATTGGAGTATTACTTTTGGTGTGAGTATATGGATTTTTTAGCAATGGTGAAACAAGTCACTGCTCCAAGAAAGCTTTATTTTTCCTTCCAATCCTGTACAAATAATCCATCACACACAAAGGAAATCATAGCTTTTGCCATGATCAACTTGTCTAAAAGTGGATCACGTACTTCTCCCATGATGGTTGCTTGGGATCCTCCACCTCCAAGACGGATCAAACTGAATAAGGACGGAGCATCTAAAGGTAATCAGACTTGCACGAGCTGGCGAATTATTCCGAAATGAAGGGGGTGATTGGCTTGCCGGTTTTACCTCATTTCTTGGAATTTGTTCATCTGTACAAGCAGAACTATGGGTGTTATGGTTGGGACTTACCATCGTAAAGCAACAAGGTTCCCTTATACTCATCATTGAGATGGACTTCGAGATTATTACAGAACTTGTCAACCAAGAAAGAATAGCGGACAACATTAGGCTAGCACTTCTTAAGGATATCAAGAGAATTTTGAGCTCTCATTTTCAATCTAAAATTTGTCACGTTTTTCACTAAGGCAATCGGCCTACAAATATGCTTGTCAATATTGGCATAGTGTAGCATTTAGATACTATGTTCTACTTGCAGCCTCCTAGAAAATTAGCTCATAATTTGTTCAGTGATAAAGTTGAGATTGTAGATTGTAGACTGTAGACATTAATTTTTCTGATTTTTTAACTTACATTTACCCAAAAAAAAAAAAGGTTGGTAATAGTAGCCTCATTTTCATATCTAGAACCAAGAAAAAGCCATTTGGCCATTTGCCTCTATGCCTTCTCTGAAATTTCAATATTTTATTGATAATTAATCAGATGATTGGTACTACTATGAATGGAGCTACCTATTTATATAAATAGCATTTGAAACATTTTTCTTAAGGATGTGAGTTGGTCCTGATTACACTAGGGAACTCAACCAAATGGAACTGGTCTGGACTAAACAATTCAAAGCCGGTTCACCCGTGAGTTGGATAGGTTCACGGGTAAGTAATTCGGGAATTGGTCAAGACCAGTTTTGGTCAGAGTTTAATGTGCCGATAGGTTGGAATTGGTTCTGAATTGATGTGCGTTAGATTGGCCAAAATTTTCAAAAATATTAATTTTTTTGCAAAACAAAACAGAGCATTAGATCGGTCAAATTAAAAATTTCCGACATGCATATCCAAGAAAAGGGAAAAACAGATCCCTAATCTACTTATAGATCAAATTAGAGTTTTTACAACTTAATTGTGGAGAATGCTTGGATGATAAAGAATATTAATTTTAAAAATGATTGAATAAATGCAAAAGCATTGAAGTGAATTTAATGTGAATATCTGCGTCTCCATTTTCTCCCGCTCCTTTCATCCCAAATTCAAAACCAATTAATAGCTCATTTGACCCCATCCCAGGCCTTCCCCACAACAGTGATCTCTCAATTTCCACCACCATCTCTCAAAAAATCTCCGCCACCGCGCCTCCGACGGCACCACAACCACCATCTGAACCTCTCCTCCTCTCCCCCCGAAGCCTCGCTAGAGCAGCAGAATTGGGGGAGCTGGAAAAAGAAAAGTAACTTCGATTTTCACATTCGCTCTTCAAAGTTCCATCTTTTTCTTGTGTAAATTCGTAGCATTTGATCAATTGTCTTATGATATTCATTCACCCAGATTGCGATTTCTCCCGGGAAAAGACCGACCCCGTGAGTTCTAATAGTCTTCGACGTGACTCACCAAATAGCACTGCGACCGCCATTGGCGAAGCTCGATTTCCATACATGTAGGGGAGGGAGAGAATGAGGAGGCTAGTTTTTATTGAGTAAATGTGTTGCAACGGAAATGAGCTTGAAATGGGTTTGTTCCCAATCCAATTAGACCTATTTACACTTAGGCATTTATTTCTTAGACACATTTAAACTGCTTTCAAACATTTTAGACTACTCATTTATGACCATAAAAAATGAGTTAACACTTTGACACCTCTATCTAGAACCAATGATCCTTATTTGTATTTTTTAACGTTACAAAATAAATTACATTTGTAGTTCCTTTCTCTCCCTTCTCTTCCCCTTTTTGAATTGCTGGCACCTTTGTTATCCTTTAAATCTTCATACCTACAAAGAAAAAGTTCACAGGTTAGGAACATGCTTAGTAACCCAATAGCTATCAGTTCTAAGGGTGAGCGGTTCTGGATTCTATATAGGTTTCGCCTAGAATTTGAAAGTTATCATGCATACTATAAAACCTGGAACCTACCCTATTACAGGTTCCAGGATTAGTTCCAAACTCTACCCAAGTTTTATTTGTATAATTAATTGAATAATTATAATGAATCATCACTTTTAATGATCACCACTTACTGGTATAGTCCATTTACCACAACTTATATAAGACATACGAATAATATAAAATATTGACAAAGCAAAAGTTTCAATCATAAAATGGAAACTTAGATTAGTGGTTCCAAATTATACATTCAACATTGGATGTTATAGAATTTCACAAAATTGTGCGAAGACATAAGCTAAGAAAAATACAAAAACTTATTTGAGGTTTTAAGTTTCAAGTTTCAAGTTCCTTATTCCATCAACCTAGAATTTGGAACGTACCCATTGAAATAGGTTCCCCAATTTTTAGAACATGAAACTGATCTTGTATAACTTGGAACCTAGAACCATATAGGTTCTTATTGGTCTAGTTCTTAGGTTCCAGGTTCTATTATGGAACTATGCTCACCCTTAATTAGGTCACCAGAAGTAAATTAGCAAAATCTTCATGCTCCATCAACTTTCATCTTGGCCGGGGTCGCGTGGGATCCGTGTCAGGCCAAGGCGATCTGTTTTCGGGCCTTCAACTTTCGTTTCTTTATAGATGGTCCCTGAAAAACTTAAGCTTCATATAGTCCAGTGCGATCTTTTCTCTGTTTTACTGCTGCTGATGTGCGTGTTGGTCATCAGAAAGAGCTTGGAAACTCGAGACCGCATATTGTAAAACAAACACGGGTCGCCTTTTCACTTCCGCGATCGAGCAAAGACACCTGCACGTCCACCATCGCTCATTGATCCGTCCATTGTCGGGAAGTCCCTTGTGGGGGGGCCCAAAAGGCTTAACGAGAAAGGCTAAAACCATGATGAACCGTTCTAATCAGCGTTTCGCAAGGATCGGTGCGAGTGCGGTTGATATGATTGAAGAGTGAAAGTAAAAGCATCTGATCCTTTTAAGACTTGATAACTTCTTTTTAGGGCGGGTTAGAATAAGAGAGGGATGCGATATCGACAGAGATTAATGATTTAGGTCACCTTCTAATGATGAATCTCGGGATTCGAAGAAAATTTGACTCGTTTTTATTTTTATTTTTTATTATTTGACTAATAGTGAGCATACTAAGACGGATCTACTAAATTGTCCGTGAAGTGATGTGATCGAGCTTTATTGAAATATTGAACACGACCCATTTTTTCAAACACTTCGATCTATCATGTCGTTTAATAAACTAGCATAGTGAATCAATTTTTCATGTACCTAGCACTAGTCTTTTGACTTTTCTTAGCCTATGAGTGACCTGAAATTAGCATCAGGAATAGTAAAGAAGCTATTTAATTACGCCAATCCGTTTTGTGACTCGACTAGAATCGGCCAAGGAAAAAGCATCTGAATAATTTCTTGCTTTCCAATGCCAAGAGATTAGGTTGGCCAAAAGAAAGGTTAGGTTGAAACTTACTTGTTTAACATAAAGGAATTGCTTTTTGAATATTTGATAGAAGGAGTCGATATAAATAGTGATTTCTCAATTAGTTATGTGATATATAAATTTTGATTCACCAAGAAGGAGTCGATATAAATAGTGATTTCTCAATTAGTCATGTGATATATAAATTTTGATTCACCTATGATTCGATAGAAGATCTATCCCGAGTGCCCAAGCTCCCCACAGACCTTTATGATGTGCCTTAGTGTGGGCTACCTATTTGACACGTCAAATTGATAATCAATTAGTTTCTCCATTATTAGACTTGCTCCCGAATTGTCTAGAGTAATGATTTGAAGTAATAGAATAGCACATACGAGTAAGTTAATTATGTCAACGTTTGATTTCGTGGTTGACTGCCATAGTATACATTCGATGAAGACTTAAACAGGGATTAGACTTGATCATTAACTTAGCGAGTCACAAGTCATACCTCCAAATTTGCAGGCTTGGTCAAGGAAATAAAGGCCTACCCAATGATCGCGTCTAATATTGATCGAGTTGGTCATAGACCCTTTTTTAATATAAAAAATTAAACTTTATTGTACAAAAAGACAAAATAGTAAGGCAAGGAAGATTCAACGCACTGGAACTCCATAATAGGGTGCAACTTTCTTTAGTTGATTGACCAAAACCATGAACCAAGACATAAAACCTTATGCAAAATTAAAATCAGTCCTTTTGGCGCCCCCACATTCGGGTGCCAATATCTCTCCCTTTTTCGGGCTTCTTACTAGAAACCCAAAAGTAAATTAAAAAATAAAAAAAAAGAGGAAAAGAAAAAAAAAGTGCAAAAGAAAATTTAAGTAGAAAGGGACAAGCGACTCCAATACATTACACACAAGCACAACGAGCTTATTAGCTCCTGTGGTTGGTCAAAGGGTGTCAGCGATGCGGCGGTCAAACGTTCTCGGTGGACGGCGGGAGGAGGGGCTGAGTGAGGGACGGCGCCTTGATGTGGGCCGGTGGGCGGTTGTTGCCATGCTCCGGGGCGGACTGGATCGCAGCCTTCTCCAATGCGAACTTGCGCTCCTCGTTCTTCCCCCACAGGACCAAGTAGAGCTTGGCTATGATCGGACCGCTCCTATGATCCTGCGTACCCCAGAAAAAGAAAAAAAAAAAAATCTTTCAGGTCCTGTTTTCCGATTCTGACAAAGAAAAGGCGAATAAACTTTTTTTTTCTCAAACTTGGAACCCATGATAAATTATTAGGGCATGGTCGAGTCCCGCAAAGATCGTCGTGGGACATTGATTCCCTGTGCTATGTTGTCCCTTGATGGTTTTATTTGTATGTTGATGGGCCTAAGTTGGTCTGTCCGCCCATGTTGGGCCTAAAAGCCCGGCCCACAAGATAAGGGCCCATGGAGGAATAGCTGCGATGTGAAATGTTGCGTTATTTAGATATGAGGGGTTATGACTTTTGGGGGAACGTATTACGTCGAAGAGTTATGTCTCTTGGAAGAGACGTATTTAAGAGAGAAAAGAAAAAAGAGAAAGGTACATTTTCAACGTACGTAAGTCTTTCTCTCCCTCAAAAGAAGAAAACAGAAAAGAAGAATACGCTATTTTCTCCCCCTAATAGCAACGGCACGCTCCTTAATCGAACGAGATCAGAATTTCTTCATCGATCTTCAGCATTGGTGTTTAATCTGTGGCTAATAAGGTATGCTCGATTCCGTGGTGTGCTTTAGGATTGGTGATACATGTTCTTCCTGGGCTCGTCTTCCGCATTCGTTTTAGGGGTTCGATTTAGTGTCGAATCCGGTATTAGGGAATCCGACAATCCAAACATTGGTATCAGAGCCGTAGTTCTTGTTTCTCGATCCTTTTCCATATTTTTCTTGACTCCTTTCATGTTTGTGGATGATTTATTGATTGATTTTTCGTGAAATTAATCGGCCGACACCGATTGGGGCGAAAAAACCCGACACTCGAGCACTGTTCACCCGTTTTTTCGATTTTTTGTAAGTCGAAATTTTTTTTCTAAAAGCGTAGGATCAAAGCTCTCGTCGAGACGAGAAAACCGAGTGGCGGATTGCTGCCAGAGACCGCCGGACGCGCTGCCACGCGCGGCCGAAACGAACGGGGCACACGCCGATTCGGTCCCCCGTAGGCGTGTGCGACGTAGGCGCCGTTTCGGCCAAAGGTGCGTGCGACGCAAGCGCGGAAGCTTGGCGTGTGTCGCGCACGTGCTAGCTGACGTCTGCGTGATGTCAGCCCGCGCATGCGCGCGGCACGTGCCGGTCGGTTTGCTCGACCGGCTCGACCGGGCGGTCCAGTCCGACCGGTTCGACCGGCCCGACCTGCCGCCCGTTGACTTCGACGTTGACCGTTGACAGTTGACCCGTTGACTTTGACCGTTGACCAAATAAAAAGAAGAAAAAGAATCTGTTTCTTTTTCAATTATGTCTGTGTGGGTTATAAGCAATCTATTTTTTTATTTTGCCTTTGTTGCATGAATCATGAAAATTTATATATTTTCCCTTATGTTCATTATGGATTATAAGTGATCCATTTTTAGTTCTGCATTTGTTGCAGGAACTATGATGCGTTATGCACGGATACCTGCATTCCCGAGAACGGACGAAGGAAGTGCAAGACTTAAAAGGCTGATGATAGAATTAGCTAATTATCGGTGGCATGACGGTGATTTAGTATCACATGTGATTAGGGTCAATCAGATGATACAAGAAATCATCTGGAATGGTTATCTTATGCCGGATTTTGAGAAGGTGCTGGCCTTGATGAACACTCTTCTACCTGAATGGCAAGTAGTGTTAGATCGCCTATGGGAGGTCAACATGGTCCCGGGTTATAGGAGGCTAGTAGTAGCTTTTGTAAGAGAGTACTATAGGATTGAGTTAATCAAAACTTCAACCCTCAGATTGAGCACCACATGGCGCAGAGTGAATGCGCCTTGGAGACGACATGAAACCTCTCTAAAAGTTTTTCCATGGTTGACAAATGTGCCTTCAGATTTCTTAGATATTTTGACTGATAGATTAGCATGGACATTCCCTATTTTTTTCCTAAATTAGTTTGAGATGTTTTTGGTGTAAATATCTCTTTCTATGTTGATATTTTCCTCTATATATATTACTTAGTGTAGTGGATAGTTGTATTATGTGAAAGCATTATTATTCTATTGGATGTCAAATATTATTTGCTTTCTGTTATTGTTGACTGCTGTGGGTAGTTCATAGAAGTTTTTGTAACTTCAAAGAATTTATTTTGCATAAGACAATTATATTAATAATAGTTTTAAGTTAGGATTTTCGGAGGATGATTGGAAACTTAGTGACATTTTAATTCCGAAACCTTACTTGAAATTGTTCATTGATATGATGGGTCTGTGTAAAGTGGATGCATAAATGATAGGCATTAATTATTCGTGCATATATGTCTGATGTGTTCAGATCGATGGTTTCAGCAACTAAGAACGTAATTGCTGATATGAACGGCAACAATTGTGAAATATTGAATATGAAGATTCAATATGTGCTGGAAAAGCAAGAAGCACTAGAAACTCTTGACCATATTATGGAAGATCTTGAGGATGCCATGTGCCACCTTGAGCTAGTAGAGGACTGCCTAACGGCATTTAAGCCGAAAATAGATATTTGTAATACTGGTTCTAGCTCAGAAAGGGCTTAATACTGGTTCTAGCTCAGAAAGGGCTTTGAGCTCTAAGCGCAAGCGTATTGATTCGTTCAATATGTGGGAATGCAAAGGATCAAGTCCTTATTGCAAGAAATCAAGAGTTAACCAACACAAGAGAGGAAAACGTCCTCAAGTGAAGAAAATGTCAAGGGTGAGGTGTTACAATTGTGATAAGAAAGGTCACTATGATTGCAACTGTTGTGAGCCGAAAAAGGTAAACACCTCTTGTACATTTGAGAACTTTGCTTATGTGTTAAGTTTTGTATTATTGGCTGAATCCAATCCTTTGTGGACTGTAGATTTAGGAGTGACAGACCATGTAGCGAAGGATAGAGAATCCTTCGTGGAATTCCGACGAGTACCAACTGGAATTAAGTGGATCTATGTGGAAAATAACTCCAGAGCTGAAGTTAAAGGGATTGGCACCTGCCAATTGAACATGCGTGGTGGACGCACCTTGTTCCTACATGATGTTCTATATGCTCCGGAGATTCGTCGAAATTTAGTGTCTGTTTTGGTGTTTGTCAAGCTTGGTTTTAATATGAACTTTCATAATAGAGGTGTAGATTTGTATTTGGATACAAGTTACTATCGTTGTGGTTATTTTCTGGATGGTTTCATTGTATTAAATATTGACTATGTTAATGCAAATGTTTGTTATTCCCTTCTCACGTCTGCTAATTTATATGATAATGATGTGAATGTGTAGCATGCTAGAATTGGTCATATTGGCCAATAACGTATGAATAGACTAGCCAAAGAGGACTTGTTGGGCAACATTGAAAAAGTCGATTTGCCCATATGTGAGCATTGCCTAGTAGGAAAAACGACAAGGAAACCATTTGGAAAAGGTAAAAGAGCTGAATTTCCTCTGCATTTAATTCATTCTGATGTCTGTGGTCCAATGAATGTGAGAGGAAGGCATGGGGCTGTTTATTTCATCACTTTTATAGATGATTATACTCGATTCGGATATGTCTATTTGATTTCTCATAAATCTGAAGCATTAAGTTGTTTCAAAAGGTTTATGAACTTGGTAGAAAATCAATTAGACAAGAAAATAATACCTAGAGATGTGTTTTGTGGCCATATGAAATCTCTAGGATTGTGTAGAAGCTGATGTACTGAATATTGTAATTTCCCTAAGTGTTCACATTTGATGAATTTTTGTTTTCATCATTAATGCCTATGAATCTTTGTTTGATCTTTATGCATCTTAATGCTCAGTGCATTACATTAAGTTGAGAAAGTATGTCGGACACATAAAAGATTAGCCCACTCACACGGGTAATTGCCTCTATCGCCACATATTTTACTTTGTCTGTCTATGATGCCAGATGTGAGTTCTGATGAATTTTGTGAATGAGTAGATACGTGAACTCAAATTAGACATTGGGTATGTCTGAACTATCATCTGTACGGTATTGAAGGTGTAGACATACGCTCCATGGGAAATGAGTTAATACCGTAATACGTATTTCATACTACGTATGCATGAAACGATCAATAAGAGTGGCAAAAGTTTGATCTCAACTTTTATGTCGTGTGAGACTCTTGAGGAAAAGAGTTCCTCAATTTTAGTGCCCTCATGACTTTTACTTATTCTCAAGATTTCTATTTAGTGTTTGCTATCTTAGGATGTTGCCAATGGTCATGAGTTGATTCGATCTAATAGGACATTTCTAGAAAAGCAAACTGAACTGAAATTGAGAGTTTGAAGGAAAGAGGAAGATCAAATTTGGAGAATCACATTGTAGTTTTGTATTCACTGGTTAACCAATTATAACTGTCTTTGGGATAATCATAATTGTGAATACTATATATATATATATATATATATATCATTGTTTAAAAGAGATCAAGAGAGATATAAATGTAATTGATCGATCTAGGGTACTGCATACTAAATCTACTCAGAGTGTGATGCCCATTATGAGCTGCTATATATTCCTAACAGATGTATGGTAACGAGTTCTCAAAGTATGCTGGTCGCACGGATTATTCACCGGTATGAATATTGTAGAGAGGTAAAGAGGATCCTGTTCAACCCACCATGTGCGAGTGGGAGATGATGGTTTTATTTGTATGTTGATGGGCCTAAGTTGGCCCGTTCGCCCATGTTGGGCCTAAAAGCCCGGCCCACAAGATAAGGGCCTATGGAGGAATAGCTGCGATGTGAAATGTTGCGTTATTTAGATATGAGGGGTTATGACTTTTGGGGGAACGTATTACGTCGAAGAGTTACGTCTCTTGAAGGAGATGTATTTAAGAGAGAAAAGAAAAAAGAGAAAGGTACCTTTTCAACGTACGTGATTCTCTCTCTCCCTCAAAAGAAGAAAACAGAAAAGAAGAATACGCTCTTTTCTCCCCCTAATAGCAACGGCACGCTCCTTGATCGAACGGGATTAGAATTTCTTCCTCGATCTTCAGCATTGGTGTTTAATCTGTGGCTAACAAGGTACGCTCGATTCCGTGGTGTGCTTTAGGATCGGTGATACATGTTCTTCTTGGGCTCGTCTTCCGCATTCGTTTTAGGGGTTCGATTTAGTGTCGAATCTGGTTTTAGGGAATCCGACAATCCCAACATCCCTTATTCGACCGGAATCAATTGAGGTGTAGTTACATGACGTGCTCGACAATACCTTTGATTTTGATGAATGAGGATGATCATGTCGGGCCTGGCTAGTGACAATTGATGATGGCGGAAGCATTGAGAAGGGTGGTGCCTAGAATGGAGGTACCCCTCGGGGATCGAGTGGACAAAAGTGAGGTAAATTGGTGGAGCCCAAGAAGGCCGTCGTTAAGTTCACTCGAGTCAATCACCGTGTATGACGTACTTCATGCTCGAGGAAACACCCGAAAGTTTCTCTCGACTTGGTCGTTCTAGCGGCGGCTGTGGCCGGCTTGATCGTCGGTTCTAATTATGTGAATCTAGGTATTTCTAAGAGACTCATTGGATTAATTTACATGTGCGGCGTGCACGTAAGATCCCCTCTGGTTTCTATTAGTTCAGGTGGATCGATCGAGCGGTGCATGTGTTTTTCCGAGAGTCGGGAGCGCATCACGTACCCGCCCAAGTAGAACTGCTCGCCGAGAGCAATGGAGGCCATGATCGCGACAATGAGGGTCTGGACGGGCTGGTACACGGCCACAAACACCGGGCCGCCTCTGTTGGTGCACCATATTTGTATAGCGAACGCAATCCCGGACGCCACCACTCCCTGCGCATACATTCGCATGACAAAAAGCACGCAGATCATCATCATCATCATGTCTAGAAATGGAATACTTTTTCATCCGATTATGATGGAAGATATGATTTAGTAGATTTGTATCAATAAAGAATCAAGTTTATTTTAGGATTAGAAAGATAGGAGAATATCTAATTTCCTTTCATTAATTCTTTCTTTGTAATTAAATACAGGATGTTATACAGAAATTACAATACATAATGAAGAAACAATTTTTCTTCTACGTCTTCTGTTTTCCTCATGAATCTAGAAGACCTTCTTCTACTTCATCTCCTTTCTGACATGGTATCAGAGCCATCTATGGTTCTGAACTAAATTTTTTGCTTCCGCTCCGATTACCTCGCAAGGAACTTCAAATTCCAGAGAAGTGTTGCCATAGGAATCAAAGCTTTGATTGCCCAAGTGAGGAACCTCATATGTAGAAGGAGTTGCTGGAGGAATCAATTTTCTATTAACCATGACAAAGCCACAAGATCTTACCTCAACTCCAGTCGACCAATCTGTAGGAGAAGCATCGCTGCAAACCTTGGGAGACCAAGATTTGTCCGTTGTGATTCCTGCATTAGAACAATAGGAAAGCCAAATCCAAACTCAACCTCAACACGTGCAATGGCAGCAGCAGGCTCAAGCTAATCTGGGGCAACCCTTCATGGGCTATCCTTACCAATGGATGCCGTATCCGTGGTACCATGGGCCGATCCCCAATGCATCATCGCCTGGCTACCAAAGCAGCGCGCGAGCCGATGGAGGTCTACCAACCAACAATGGGGCAAATCCAACCATCGGCCCAGAGAAGACGAGCGGGTCGACTGAATCGGGTATGGGAGCGAATCCCTACTCGGGTTTTCACAATGCGGGTCACGGATTTGGGTTGGGCGGTTTGGGTCAGGGCACAAATCCCTACCCGAATCCTGCACCAGGTTTCTTTCTGTATTAGATCCTCGTTGCCAGTGGTCGGCTGGAACCCGGCGATCCCCTTTATACAACAAACGGTGACGGACCAAAGCTAAAAATCATTAGTTAGCAACTAACAGGTGCAGACAATTATTCAAGTTAGTCGCACAAATTCCGGCGGGCACTAGTAACGAAGGATAAAGAAGTATTCATCGACGGAACGTTCCCGATTCCATCCGACGAGCGAATGGCATGACTTTGGAGGAGATGCAACCAATTGGTCAAGACCTAGATTGGAAATTGCATCGCACTCGAAGTTGTGGCTGGACTTCCCCCGACGGAGGACTTAAAGAAAATGTGGGAAAACATAAAAGAGATGTATGGAAAACTTGATCCAGTTAAAATCTTTTCTCTCACAACATATCTCAGATCTAAAACAGGGGAACATGACTGTTGCGATGTTATACAACAAGCTCTCGGCTCTGTGGAATGAATTAGAGGCAGTTGAGGAAAAGTTCGATTGGCCTGACCACATTCAACAACAATATAAGAAAATGCGAGAAAGGGAGAAGGCGATGAGGTTTCTCCTCATTCTCAATGAAACCTACCTGTCGTTCCGTTCTCAAATACTGACCATGGAGCCCATGCCAAGTCTCGGCCGTATCTATCAGCTCACCATACAGGAGGAGAGCCAATAGAGGACGGTGGTGGACCATGGTAAGGGAGGAGACGGAATGGTCCTGGCGGCAAGGAGCCAGTTCCGCTCCTCACAGAAGAACACGGGGAGAAAAGAGGTGGATCTAGGGTTCTTAGAGAACGAAAACCCTAGGTCGTTTTTAAAGAAGGCAACGGACGGTGGAGATCACTTCCAGCAATCGGATGGATCACGCTTCTTCCAGGGAGCGACTGGATCCGACGGCTCACGCGGCATTAATCTAACTGGATCGGACGGCTCACGATTAGCAAACATCCATGGGCCGGATGGGTCGCACGGTCACTTTTTCACAGGATCCGACGGCCCATATGGGCCCATTTTGGCCCAAGCTTTTCAGCCCACAATTACTCCTCCATCAACTGCGAAAAATAATGGGCCAAAAGGAAAAAAGGTAAAATGTATTGTGATTATTGTAAACGCCCGCACCATACAATTGAAAACTGCTGGAAATTACCTGGGAAACCAGGAGAAAAGGAAAAAGGAGAAATTTTCCTCAATTTTTCAGGTATTGGGCCAACCAATGGGAAAATCAATCACCCATGAACAATATCACGAGTTGATGGAAGCATTGAAGAAATTGGATGCCACTGATAAGGGTGGAAGCTTCACAGGTACATCTTACTGTTTGATGAACTTAATTTCGAAGAATGCATGGATTATTGATTCGGGTGCTAGTGACCACATAGTCTGTGATAAGGTTTTCCCTTACAAAATTATCTTTCCCCATATCAGTACAACTTCCGAATGGGAATACCACCAAAGTCACCATGATTGGCATTGTAAATCTTAGTTCCCTTATTACTCTTTGAAATGTGCTTTATGTTCCCAATTTCCACTTCAATCTAATCTCAATTGCTCGAGCTTGTGAAGAACATTCATGTTGCATTCTTTTCCACTCTGATAAATGTTTCTTTCAGGTTCTTTCGACTGGCAAACTGATGGGCTTAGGTAGAGTCAATCAAGGGCTGTATTTTTGGGTGGAATTTCCGCATCTCTTTAAATTACCTCTTGTTGAGTTCAATAAATCATTGTGTAATGCTATTGCCAATGATATGAATTTTCTTAATCATAAAAGATTGGGTCACAGTGCATCATTTCCTTGTCCTAAATGTCCCATTTGTCCCATGGCAAAGCAAACACGTGCCCCTTTCCATATCATACTAATGGCATTTTTTTTCTAATTCATGCTGATATTTGGGGACCTTATCATACTTTGAATCATGATGGGTATCGGTTCTTTCTCACAATCGTGGGTGATTACTCTTGTGCAACATAGATATTTCTTATGCAATCCAAAAATCAGGTCTTTTCTCATCTAAAGACCTTCATTTCCTTATCCAAAACTCAATTTCAAAAACCAGTCCGTCGGATACGCACTGATAATGGAAGAGAGTTTTTCAATGTTGAATGTGCTTCTTTATTTTCTCTAAATGGAATCTTGCATGAGAGTTCCTGTACCTATACACCACAGCAAAATGGAGTTGTTGAGAGAAAGCATTGTCATCTCTTAGAAGTGGCACGTGCACTTAAATTCCAAGCGTCTATTCTTGAAAATTTTTGGGGAGATTGTGTGGTCACAGCAGCATACCCGATCAATCGCATGCCGTCACGCATTCTAAAAGGAAAGGCACCTTTTGAGCTATTATATGAAAGGAAATTGGATCTGAGTCATCTCAGAGTCTTTGGGTGTCTATGTTATGTGACTACAGTAGGACATAGATTTAAGATGGCACCTCGTGCTAGACAAGGCATATTCATGGGCTATCTAGCCTTGCAAAAGGGATATCGGCTTTACGCACCATCTACAGGAGATTTCTTTGTAAGCCAGGATGTTGTCTTTCATGAAGATGTTTTTCCATTTTTGAAATTAACTTCCTTATCTGAAGATGAGAAGACAACGAATAGGCAATTCTAATTGGAAGAGGATTTATCTTCTGGAGGAACATTCATTGTTACTTCCCCTCCAAGACCAGTTGATATATTGCCTCCAATGCCTGTTGAGAGTGCTATTGAAGATTCCATTGAGAAGCCTCCTGTAGAAGAGCCAGCACTAGAAGAACCAGCATAGTTGAGGGATATTTCAAAAGCAAGAATTACTGAAGAATCATCCTTGACACAACATGAGCCACAGCGGCGCTCTAGTCGAGCTACTCGTCTATCTACTTGGACGAAAGATTATGTATGCATTCTTCAAGATCATCAGGTACTCGTTACCCTATCTCGTCTTATATTTCCTTTGATAGATTATCACCAGAACATCTATGTTGTATAGCCGTATTTATGAAGAACAAGAACCTTCTAGTTATAACAAGGCAAGAAGTGATCCTCATTGGCAAAAGGCCATGGAGTCTGAATTACATGCCTTGATGGAGAATCATACTTTGGATGTTGTATCATTACTTGCTCATCGCAAGCCAATTGGATGTAAGTGGGTATATAAGATTAAATACAGAGCAGATGGCTTTGTAGAAAGGTACTAAGCCCGGTTGGTGGCCAAAGGCTTTACACATCGAGAAGGTTTCGATTATCATGAAACATTTTCACTCGTAGCAAAGGATGTCATGGTTCGTACTTTTTTATCTGTTGCTGCTTTTCGTGACTGGCCACCGCATCAAATGGATGTCCATAATGCCTTCTTGCATGGTGATCTGGACGAAGAAATATACATGGAGCTTCCACTAGGATTATGGAGACAGGGGGAGTCTAAGGTATGTCGACTCCGCAAATCTCTTTATGGATTAAAGCAAGCTTCTTGACAATGGTATGCCAAGTTCACCAATGCACTTATGGCCGTTGGGTTCAAACAGTCCAAATATGACTATGTCTTATTCACCTGCACGAAAGGTATGTCATCTATTTATTTGATGATCTATGTTGATGACATACTTATCATGGAAATGATGATTCTGCTATGAAGAAACTCAGAGTATCTACATTCCACTTTTCATATTAAAGACTTAGGGCCACTTAAGTATTTTCTTGGGATTGAGATAGCTCGTTTAGATTAGGGAATCTCACTAAGCTAGCGGAAATTTGCAATGGAGATCATATCATAAGTAGGACTATTAGGCTGCAGACAATCGGTTATTCCTATCGAGCAAAATGCCAAACTGACTTCCATCGACTATGATACTGGCATCTCTTCTCCTTCTGATGATCCATTGTTAAAAGATCCCTCAGGATATCAAAGACTCGTAGGGAAACTGATATATCTCACCATGACTAGGCCAGACATTTGCTATGCAGTACAAACTCTTAGTCAATTTATGCACAGTCTGAAGCAATCTCACATGAATGCAGCCTTGAAAATTGTGAGATACTTGAAGACGTGTCCAGGCTTATGAATACTCCTTTCTCGAAAGTGCAACATGGAAATGACGGCCTACTGCGATGCAGACTATGCCACATGTCCTATGAGCAGGAGATCTATCACTGGTTTCTGTATCAAATAAGGGGAATCGTTACTTTCATGGAAGACAAAGAAGCGGTCTACTGTGTCCTTATCTTTAGCTGAAGCCGAATATCGATCTATGGGCAAGACTATTTGTGAAATTGTCTGGTTAAGGGGTTTGCTTCTGGATCTCGGGGCACAAGTTAAAGGACTAACTTTACTCTTTTGTGACAATGATTCAGCACTCAAACTTGCAGCAAATCCTATACTACATGAGAGGACCAATCATATAGAAGTCGATTGTCATTTTACTCGAGAAAAGATTCAAGAAGGAATTGTCGAGACGAGAGGAATCAGAACCTCGGAGCAACTCACGGATATATTCACTAAACTTCTTTGTCAAAGACAACATACATATCTTCTAAACAAGCTAGGCGTCTTGGACATATACAAGCCACTAGCTTGAGGGGGAGTGTTGGAAGATATGATTTAGTAGATTTGTATCAATAGGGAATCAAGTTTATTTTAGGATTCGAAAGATAGGAGAATATCTAATTTCCTTTTATTAATTCTTTCTTTGTAATTAAATACAGGATGTTGTACAGAAATTACAATACAGAATGAAGAAACAATTTTTCTTCTACGTCTTCTGTTTTCGTCACGAATCCAGAAGACTTTCTTCTACTTCATCTCCTTTTGTGACAGATTAGCTTCTTTTTGTTAATCTAATCGAAGGCCCTTTACTCAGCTTGTGAAATATTTATGTTCTTGCCACCACCACCACCACCTCCCCGCATTATCATTAGGTCCCAACGAGGAAAGAAAAGGAAAGGAAAGGCAACAAAGGCGGGCTTGAAAGGAGGAATGAAAGAGCTTTTGCTTTATCCTTCTTCAACTGAAAAAGATGACAGCATTGATGATTTGAATATCTCACCGCGTAGAAGATGCTGAAGACCTTGACCCTTGTGTGGACGAGCCAGGCGCTGGAGTTTCGCTTGATGAAGGCCGAGATGATGAGGAACTGGACGAGGCCGAAGAAGCAGGTGTAGGACATGACGGAGAGGCGGGCTGGGTACTTCTTTAGCACTGGCGCCTGAAGCACTAGCCACCCGAACCACAACAGGCAGTGCCCAATTAGGTACACGCACCCCAGCGTCCAGTTCTTGCTCGCCGCATCCCCGAGTGCCAACGTTGTTTGCCATGTCGGGCTCGCCACGTGTAGCAGCGGCTTCGGGCTGTATATGATGGGGCCCTTGTACAGCCGAGGCCCCAATGATGCAGAACGCCATCCCGAGGACCTTTGCAAGGCCGTCCTTCCAGTCCAACTGCACTTTCTCTATCCTGAAAATTAGATGATATCGAGATTTCAGAAGCCCCAACTAATTGAGTATATGCGCACGATTAATGTCGGGAAACATGTTCAAGACAAGCATAGTTAAACAATGACATATGTTTGATGTCGTAAGTTCGAGCTTGCCTAAGTACGGCGGCCATGAGAAAAGTAATGGCCGGGATCGAGTTTTGAATGGCAGATGCGAATGTCAGCGAAGTGTTATCAAGTCCCAACATGTAGAATCCTTGGTTCGCCGTGATCCTGCCATATCACGTACATCATGTTGGAGAAAACTCCTATTAGATTTTGAAGCTAACAAAACTTTTCTAGTTCTATTCTCATTTTCATTATGAAGATTATGAGACTTCTGTGTAATTCTTTCAAAGTCTATCTTACATCAGAAGTCTGCTCCACTCTGACGAAGACCCAGACTGAACGCAAGAAAAGAACGAAGACATAATCAGACTCAGGATTATTTTTCTTCAAGGCTTTAGTATGAACATGATATATCTGGCTTTCTGGTTTGAAATATCACTTACCTTTTTGGTTATCTTTATTGGAATCAATCACGGAACAGAAAAATCATTTTTGGAAGGCAAGTTTATTTGGAAAGAATCTACTTATGGAAACCAAGATTCTAATTGTATGGGCGACTGGGATTATCGGATTTTCATCTCAATCTTCAAACGGCTCATTTTGATTGATTTTGTCCAATGGATTAATTAAAAGAATTCCTCTGGAAAGTGCCAACGGTCGAAAAGGCATAGATGAGTATTTAAAGGAGGTTTTTCAAGTCATTCAACAAAGAGCGTGAAAGAATAATTCCAAAGTCTGAAGCTTCCCAATCACTTGTTCCTCCTCTTATAGTGCTCAAACTTGTATTCGAAAGAGAAAGAAACTCAAAAGTGTGACTTTGTGAAAGCAGTAGAGACTCTTCACTGAGAAGTCAAGATTATAAGGCTATAATTCTCTTTCAATTTATAGTGAAAACCAGTTCGAAAGCTGTTAGCGTTGAAGAGTGAACGTAGGCTTAATCTAAGCTGAACCACTATAAATCTTGCGTTCATTTTCTCTTCCCTAAACTCCTTTACTTTATTTGTTGTGATATATTTCTGTGTTTCAAAATAGTTGTTAAAATCTGAATTCCTTCAAATTATGTTATTCATTAGACTCAGTTTAAAAAGTAAAGTATTTTTACTGCATTTTGCAAAATTTATTTTCATACCTATTCACCTCTCCTCTAGGTGTTTATACTAGCGCTTTCAATTGGTATCGGAGTTTGTGTGCTTATTTTGTAGAAGTGTTTTACTTCTAAACTAAAGATCTTCTATGGCTAGTATTCTGGCTCCGGGATTGGTTGAAGGACAGAATGACACCAGACCTCCTTATTTCGATGGAAATGAATATAATATGTGGAAGAACAAAATGAAGGCATTTCTCAGATCTAGAGATCCTCTGGAGTGGGATGTTGTTGAAAAAAGAATCAATCCAAAGGCAACATCAACTTCAGACAAAGGGAAAGAGTGATTCAGAAAGATGCTAATGAATCCACACAAGCTGAAATTATCAAGAGATAGGCTCTTGATGCAAAACCAATTTATTCTTTATACCGTGCTTTGTCTCCCACTGAATATAACAGAATTTCTTCTTGTGAAACAACAAAAGAAGTTTGGGACAGACTACATGTTACCTATGAGGGGACTGACCGTGTGAAGGAAACAAAAATAAATATTCTACTTGGACAATATGAAGCACTTAGAATGAAGCTTGGAGAATCTATTTCTGATATGTTCAGTCACTTTACAGAAATTGTGAATGGCCTGGCTTATCAAGGTTAACCAATTTCTGGACCAATGAAAGTCAACAAAATACTGCATGGACTTTCAAAGGACTGGAATCATGTGAAGACTTGAATAAGAGAAACTCAAAGGATCATACCTCTATCAGTTGACGAATTGATAGACACACTTCAATCATACAAAATAGAGCACATCAATGATGAAGAAGACCTAAAAGGTAAGAAATTAATTGCATTAAAATATAATATTGATTCTGATGATACAGATTTGGATGATGATATGGACGATGAGGAGCTAACCCTTATAATAAAGAAATTCAGAAAACTAAATAGAAAATGGAAGAAGATTGAATTGGAAGAAGCAAAGCACGCAGAATTCTCAGAAGAGACCAACGGAGGACATTAAAATTAACAAGGATGTTATATGCTTCGAGTGTAAGAAAAAAAGGGGCATATCGGATCAAACTGTCATTTGTTGAAAAAGAAGAAAGGAAAATCTGAGAAGTATAAGAAAGCTCTTAAAGTAGAAACCTAGAATGACACAATGTGAAGAAAGTGAAGAAGAATTTGCAAACATATGTTTGATGGCTGACTCAGAGTCAGAGATAGACACTGATTCAGATTCTGACAAAGAAATCGAGGTTAGTTACTTAGGGCGCGTTTGGTAACGTTTCTGTTCAAAAATTGTTCCATGAACAAAAATAGAAAAAAGTGTTTCTGTTCCGGGGAACAATTTTTGACCAGAAAGATGTATTTGGTAAACTTGTTCTGGAAATAAAAAATGAATAGGAACACGTTTGGTAAATTTATATTCTTTTTTTTTTTCTTTTAATTTTTAATTTTTTAATATTTTTATTTTATTTTTCCTTTTTCCTTTCTTTTTATTTTTTCTTCTTTTGGCCGGTCGTCGGCCTCGGCGGCCGGCCGACGGGGTCGGTAGCCTCGCCCAACCACGGCGAGGCCAAGCCTCGCCGTGGTTGGGCGAGGCTCGGCCTCGCCTTGGCTGGGCGAGCTTGGGCTCGTTGGATCTGGGCAAGCCCAAGCTCGCCCCGATCCGGCGAGGCCGAGCGTCGCCGGCCCCCGCCAAGGCGAGGCCGAGCCTCGCCGGGGCCGGGCGACGCTCGGCCTCGCCGGGGGCCGGTGATGCTCCGGTGAGGTCACCGACCCTCGACGGCGTCGCCGACCCTCGACAGCCGGTCGCCGGCCATGGCCGAGGCCGGCGGCGACCGCCAAAGGAAAAGAAGAAGAAAAGAAGAAGAAAAGAGAAGAGAGAGAAGAAGAAGTGTTTCTTCAAAAGTGTTTCGAACAAGAAACAATTTTTTTTTTCTCATTTCTGTTCTTTTTGTGTTTCGGGAACAAAAAATCAGATTTTGAACAAAAACGCAAACAAACGCGTTTCTGTTCTTTTTTTGTTCTCGGGAACAAAAAAACAAAAAATCTGCTCTTAAACAGAAAAAAGAAGTGAAAACATGCACGCCCTTAGAAATTCCTGTTAAAGTTTCTATGTATATAGATGGACTTTGTCTCAATCTAAAATTCTCTTAAAAGGATCTCCAAATTGAAAAAAGGAGAATTCTAAGCTCAGGCAACAAGAAGTGTCTTGGAAAGAAAAGTTTAAAAGTTTGAAAAGAAGCTTCGACTTTTTGAATAAAAATTCCGATTCTCTTTCAAAAGAAAAATGTTGTTTTGAAAAGGGAAGTCTCGAGATATTTCAAAAAGGTTTTCAAAAGGATCAGAAAAATTGGAGAAAGTTCTTACAACTCAAATACCCTATTTTAATAAATCTGGTTTGGGTATGAATAATGAAACTATTCATTTAATTGATTTTTCTAAAGTAAAAGAGAGACTTAGACAAAAACCTGTAAAGACATTTTATAAAAATCATTTTCAAAAAGTGTTTGTAAAACTTGTTGGCCGAAGTGCTCTCAGATGCTCTAAGTGTAGCAGCTTAGAACATTTTGAGAATAAACATCCCAAAACTTGGAGACCAGTTAAGAAAGATTAGGCAAAAACTGTTTTTAAGATTAACACCTCTGGACCCAAGAAAATCTGGGTATCAAAGAAAGTTTGAGTTTTTCTTCTAATTGCAGGTCATTATTAAAAGAAAAGTCAAATTGTATTTGGATAGTGGCTGTTCTAGGCATATGAAAAGAGACTCAAGCTGCTTCATAATGCTTGATAGACTAAAAGGAGGAAAAGTTTATTTTGGTAGAAACAACAAAGGGAAGATTATAGGATATGAAACAGTGAAGATTGGAAGTCTGATTATCAATAATGTTTCCCTGGTGAAAGGTTTAAATTACAACCTTCTGAGTATAAGTCAGCTTTGTGATACAAGCTTCATAATAAACTTTCAAGAAGGCATTTGTTGTGGAATTAGTCAAGATTTCTCTCAATCCTTTATTAGACGAAGGCATGGCAACATATATCTTCTGGACATAAATCTAGAAAATTCACAGTGCCTTATTTCTATTCAAGATGAAGCAAGTCTCTGGTATCAAAAGCTTGGTAATGTAAATATGAAGCAGATTGCCAAAATTTCTTCTAAGAAGCTAGTTCGAGGGCTTCCTAATTTGGCTTATCAGAAGTCTGAGTTATGCACTCCTTGTGTCTTAGGAAAATAGGTTAGAATTTCTTTTAAACTAGTAAATCAAGTTTCTACCAACCGTGTTTTATAGTTTCTTCATATGGATCTCTTTGGGCCAACAAGAACTTAGATTCTTGGTGAAAAGAAATATTGTCTAGTAATCGTGGATGATTATTCACATTTCACTTGGGTATTCTTTTTGGCAAACAAGTCTGAGACTTTTTCATATTTTTCAAAGTTTGCCAAGAAAGTTTAGAATGAGAAAGGTTATGTTATTTCAAGCATAAAAACAAATCATGGAGGTGAGTTTAAAAATCAGGATTTTGCAAACTTCTGTGATGAATATGGTTTTCTATTTTCTCTTCTCCATATGCTCCATAACAAAATGGGGTTGTGGAAAGGAAAAACAGATCTTTATAGGAGATGGTCAGAACTCTATTGATAGAAAGCAAAATATCCTCTCGATTTTGGGCAGAAGCAGTTTCTACTGCTTGTTATATTATCAATAGGGTATTTTTAAGGTATATCTTAGAGAAGACTCCCTATGAAATATATAAAGGAAAGAAGCCAAATGTTTCTTACTTTCATGTTTTTGGCTGTAAGTGCTTTATTTTGAAGAATACGAATGATCGATCTGGAAAGTTCGAAGAAAAATTGGATGAAAGAATTTTTCTTGGCTATTCAATGTCAAGCAAAGCTTATAGAGTCTTTAACAAGAAGACTCAATCTGTAGAAGAATCTATAAATGTCAAGTTTCGAGATTATGTGCAGAATCAACTAGATCAGATTCAACTTGAAGAGTCTGAATCAGTTCCAAACTTAATAAAGTCTATTTCCGCCGAAGAGGTTTAGTCTTCTGGAGTACAAGCTGAATAAGAAGATTCAAACGGAACTGAGGATCAACAGATTCTCAAATCAAATAGCAACTGGAAGCACAAGTCAAGTCATCCAAAAAAACTCATCACTGGCAAAATTGATGAAGGGATTCACACTAGATCCAAAGGAAAAGAAGACTCCAGTGCATTAGCAATTGTTTCTAAGATAGAACCAAAATGAGTAGAAGAAGCATTGACTGATGAAAGCTAAATAGAAGCTATGTAAGAAGAACTCAGATAATTAGCATCAATGATGTGTGGGAGCTGATTCTAAAACCCAAAGGCAAATCTGTGATTGGAACAAAATGGGTATTCAGAAACAAGATGGATGAGAAATGACAAGTAATCAGAAACAAAGCAATGCTTGTGGCAAAATGATACACACAGGAAGAAGGGATATATTATGATGAGACCTACGCACCAATAGTAAAGTTAGAAACGATTAGATTATCACTTGCTTTTGCTCGTTATCAAAATTTCAGGTTATTTCATATGGATGTCAAAAGTGCTTTTCTTAATGGATTCATTCAAGAAGAAGTCTATGTGGAACAACCACCAGGATTTGAAGATCCAAGAAAACTAGACTCTGTCTATAAACTAAAAAAGGCATTGTATAGTTTGAAGCAGGCACCACGAGCTTGGTATGAAAAGTTAAGTAAGTTTCTAACAAGAAATGGCTTTGAGAAAGGAAAAGTTGATACTACTCTGTTTATAAAAAGAGAAAAAGATTTTCTGCTTGTACAAATTTATGTAGATGATATAATCTTTGATTCTTCTAACGAAAATTTCTGCAAGAGACTTTCAAGATCTATACATGATGAATTTGAAATGACCATGATGGATGAATTGACATTCTTTTTAGGATTGCAAGTCAGACAATCAAAGAACGGTATATTCATTCACTAGGAGAAATTTGTCAAAGATCTTATCAAGAAATTTGGATTGAAAAATTGCAAGAGAACATAAACTCCTATGTCAAGCTCATCAAAACTAGACAAGGATGAATGAGGAAAGAAAGTAGATCAGAAACTATATAGAAGCATGATCAGTTCTCTTCTTTACCTCACTGCTTCTAGACCTGGCATTTTATTCAGTGTGTGCATCTATGCTATATTTCAATTTAATCCAAAAGAATCTCATTTAAGTGCTGTTAAACGCATCATCAAGTATGTTGCGACTTTTCCAAAGCTGGGTCTATGATATCTAAAAGAATGAGACTTTACTTTACTTGGTTATTCTGATGCTGATTTAGTCGGTTGTAGAGTTGACTGAAAAAGCACATCTGGCACTTGTCAACAGTTGGGACATGCTGGTATTTTGGTTCTCAAGGAAACAAATTACGGTGGCATTATCTACATCAGAAGCAGAATATGTTGCTCTTGGGAGTTGTTGTTCTCAAATTCTATGGATAAGACAACAATTAAGAGACTTTGGAATAGAAGAATCTTGCACAGAGATCAGATGCGACAACACTAGTGCTATCAACCTGACTAGAAACCCAATTCTTCACTCAAGAGCAAAGCACATTGTGATTCGTCATCATTTTATAAGAGATCATGTCCAGAATTGCGAGATTATGGTTCAATTTATTAATTCAAAGAATCAACTGGCAGATATCTTCGCAGAAAAACTTATTTGAGTCAATTTGCAAGAAGCTGAATATCATCTCTCCTTTTGATTAAAGTCTAAAGTTGATCAGACTCAGGACTTCAACTTGAGGAAGGTACTTCAATATGTAAATTTTCTCCAATCTAGGTATTTTATTTTTAGTATGTAAAATATGAATAGGTATGATTATATTTGAATCATCGCTTGCCTATTTTATTTTTAGAATTTACTATTTTGTTGCTAAAATTCGGATTTCAAATATTTGGCGGTTACCTTTTTTAAATTTATTCTGAAAAGGTATTTTTCTTTGTGGCAATTCATTTACTTCTTTTCGATTTCTTTAAATACCTTAGAATATTTTTTTTGAGCACAACACTTTCAAACCCTAATACCGAATCCCTCTCTCTCTTGATTTTTACTCTCAAAATTTCTTTGCAAATTTCATTCCCTTTCACTCGAATATGTCATCGAAATCCTCCAAGTCTGGATCAATGTCGTACCAGAGGAAATCCTCTCGTATAGCAAGTCAGGGTCCTCGAAACATGCCTGAAGGACCAACTCACTTTGATCTTATTGAAGAAGATTCTCCGCGAAGTTCTCCTCATCAATCTGCAGATGAGGAAGTTGCACAAGAAGTGATTCCTATCAGAGTAATGAGGCCTAAGGTACTCTTCAAGCACTGCACTTTTCTGAAATAGGGTGGAAGTCCAATGACCTTTATTATTGACTTTATGAAAGATAATGGGTATGGAAACGAACCCTTGTTTTTTAGAACAATGGAAAGACTTGGAGTAACGCCAAAAGGAATAGCTTGAAGATGAATTTATGAACTTTCCTTCTGATCCTCGTTTTGTGTCAGAGAGTCAGCTTGAGAACAAAGATGATGATGAGAGAAATTTTACAAATTTCCAACCCTAGATGGGTGTGGCTACTGAAATTCCTGGAGAAAGAACGAAGCTTTTCGTTCAAAAGAGCATAAAAGGGTTTATGCTCAAATGTTGAACAGAGGAGTGATAAACCCTCGCACAGTGGATTTTGACTTTCTAGACTCCATAAAGGTTAACTTGAGGGAAATGTTAGCCAATCTTCAACTTGAAAAATTTTGTGCAGAGACTACCGAAGCATATCTTGAGTTGACGGCATATTTTTACTCCAATCTGTCTTTCTTGGATTAAACTCACATTCAGTTCACTGTTTGTGACAAAGTTTTTGTTGTGGATGTGGACATTCTGGCTGATATTTTGGGTGTTGAACGTAGTGGTTTTCTACCTATAAATGTCTCCATCAATCAAGCTACTCGATTTCTAGTGAAGGACAGATTATCGAGCGGGAGTATCACTTACTCTCGTACGCCAGCTTTAAATATTCTGCCACACAAGATTGTCATAAATTGCATCAGACCCAAGGCTGCCTCCAAGACTGATATCTCGAGATGTAAGGCAAAGATTATATGGGCAATTTGTAATGGAATTCCTTTTTCTCTACCACATTCTATCTTCTTGCATATGTACAGGATTGTGATGAAAGAAAAATGACAACTGCCTTACTCTGTCTTGATTACAAGATTGTTCAGACACTTCCAGATCCAGTTGCCCTCTCAACTTCGATCAAGAACTCTCACTCCTATGGAGATAGGAATGAAGATGATTTCTAAAATGACGCTGAAAGATCTGTCAAAGGCCCTGGATCTCTTGAAAAAGGAATCACCTAGCAGAATCAGGGAAGGATCTATTGCTACAAAGAAGCGAAAATGAAAAGATGTTGTCCAAAAGATTTCCAAGAAAAAGAAATCTATCCTTCTGCGGGATGAAGAAGAGGAAGATGATTTGACAATATCCGCTATTGCTTTGCACAATCTTCAAGGTTCTGTTGATTCTGAAGAAACAGAAGAAGAAGAAGGTGAACAGGAAGAAGAAGAAGAGAGTGATATTGAAAGATCAGTAGAAAATGAGAATGAAGATGACAATTCTGAAGGAGACATTGGTGCAATACCAGTATCAGATGGCATTGAAGAAAACAGGGAAGATACTTGTTGACACCTAAATTTTGGTGACCTGTTTAGTCATTTATTGCATTAAAAATTATGGGGTAATTTTATCCCTGAAGAAAAAATATGAATTGCATAGCATATAGATTTAGGTGCATTTATTTTAATTTGCATATTTTGCATTTATTTATTGGACCGGTGACGGGTGGGTTCGAATTAGTGGTTATGAGCTTTAATTTGGCAAGCCGGATTAAGCCCACGAAGCAAGTAAATTGGCCTAAACCCATTTTCTTTTAATGACAAAAATTACCTAAATGGATATTTGAAATGATATTATGGTGAATTTTTGGAATTTAAGAAAATTGGGTTGCAATCTTATCTTTAGGCGATAAAATCAAGAGACGTGGAAAATAAAAAAAGTGATATTGCGTGCGGAAAAAGAAATCTTCGTGGATGTTGATTTGAAAAGGAAATTAAAACCCTAATCTTTGGTCTATAAAAAAGTTTTTCGTATAGGGTTTTAGAGGGAGGCCATACGTTGAATACACGGCCACATTAAAAGGTCTTTTCTTGAGAGTTTCCCTTGGCTTTTCAGTTCGCTCCATTGAAAAGAAGAAGAAGAAAAGCTTTTGGGGTTTAGTTCGTTTGTGCTTTTTGCACAGGACAACAAAAGAAAAAGCAAAAAGCTTTTTGGGGTAAAAGTCAGCAGAGAAAGACAGAGAAGAAACGTGAGGGAGACTTGAAGACACAGAGAGAAAAAAAAAAAGAAAAGGGAAAAGCAAGAACAGAAGCAGGAGAGCTTCTTCTTCGCAGCCGTTCGCCCCCTCTCCCATGCATAGATTCTTCCATTACTGCCGTCTGTTCGTCCTGCGCTGGCGACCACACCAGCACCGCCATTTGTCGCTCCACCAACGGCGACGCAATGCCGGCAGTTCGCGACCACCCAGCGTCGATCTGCTTCTGCTCCGCCTCGCTTGTGACCCGCGACCCGCAGATCTCGCGTCTGCAAGCCCACTCCGTGCGCCTCTACCTCGCTCCGGCGACCCGGTGTTGCACTCCGCCCGTTCGTTCTTCCGCTTTGTCTCGCCAAAAGCAACCAAGTGACACCCACAGCAGCCCTCCATTGATCCTGTTCTCAGCCCGCGCTTGCACCGCCTGCATCCGGTCGCTCGCCCGCACGCACCGTGCCTGAGTGCCGTCAACAGTCGCACTCCCACTCTGCCCAGTCGCGTATCTCGCCAGAAGCCGCACCTGCCTGCAACAAGACGTTCCTGTTTCGCTGCGCTCACACCCAAGCACCGACGCCACATCCGTTCGATCTTGTCACCACCGTGCCTCCGCGAGCTTTCCCCTGCCGATCCGCTACAACCCGATGTCGCTGCTCTTGCCTGAACTGTGACTAGCCGCGACTGCTGCGTTTGCTAGCCATGAGTCCTCCGCCTGAGCGAGTTGCTGCATGCCCGAGCGACCTCCTTGCTGCTGGGTTTTCTCCTCTGCTAGAGACTGAGCGAAGCCACCTGCTGCCTCCCCTATTTCGCTGCTGATCTAGCTACTGTTGAGCCAACTGGCCGGATCTCACCAAACCTGGCCAGACCTCGCCGGACCTCCAAACACCGACAGCTGCGCACCACACGAGCCACCAAATTTGGAAACAAAAGAAAAAGAACAAAAGGAAAAAAAATCAAATTAGGTAGATTTGCTTCATTTTATTAGGCAAGTTTATTTTGTCTCATTTTATTTTTTTTATATCTTGGTTTTTTTGTTTGAAATATTTCTCTATGCATAATTAGAAATTCCGACATACCACCTAATTCGCAACCGCACTATGATTTTTTATTACATCTATAAGTCTTTAGATGGAAAAATTAATCAAGCGGTAATAAAATTGATATTTTGATCTTTAAGGCTTAAGATCAATTTATCGATTTTATTAGCGAAACAGGTTTGATTAGATATCGTTTCCAAACTCGAACAATGGATAATATCTTTGATGACCATGGATGATTTGGTTGCTTTATTTATTCCAAAAATACAAAAAAATTGCATATTTCATTTTAAATTTAAATTGATTTAGATAGACTGCATCTTATGTTAGAGATTGCTAAGTTAAAATAATATCTTGGTTTTAATTAAGATTTGGCTTAACATAATTCCTAATACAAATTGAATAGAATCTTAATTTAGTTAGATAATTTTCACATTTTTTTAAATTTCGAATTTCATGAAAAATACAAAAATGTCTTAGAATAAATTAGTTTTATTTTTTAGGATAAATTGCATTTTTTTAAATGTCATGGGCATGTCATTAGGATTAGATTCATGAAATGCATGCCATTTAGTGATTATTGTTAGGTCCATTTAATTAGAAATTGCATGTCATTAGAATTAGGTCATTTAGTTATATTGCATTGCATATTGCATGATTTTCATTAATTAAGTAAAAAAAAGCAAAAAATACGTGTTAATTAGAAATCATATTTAGAATTGTCGATGTGAATTCTAATTTAACATTGGAGATGCTTTCGTTGTTTTGCGATAAGTTTTGCAATTTATTCATTGTTTATTTGGGTGTTAAATTGGTGATTTGCACACCTGCATGATCGCCTCACATTTTAGGGAAATAGATTTAAAATTAATCCAAACTGCTTGCAAAAATATTTTTTCAAAATAAAAGAAATGGTACCGAAAGGGCATTAGAGAAATCTAGTGTAATCAAGTCCCAGTACCCAAATCTCTGGTTCGTAGGAGTAAAGTAAATCTCCCGTTACTTTACTTTGGTTTCTAATTGACCCACCAAAAATAGATTAGTGGCAACTCTTAATTTAAAATTAATTGCATGTTAAGAATTTGAACTTAAGTCGTGAATTGGTATGGACTTGAGAGAGCCTGAGTTAAGTCTAGGCTTAACAATCCATTAACTAAATCCTAGGTGGTGCACCCGAAATTTAGGTCGCGACAATGCTGCATCCGAAAAAGAGGACACTGAACAAGAAAAGAGATCTAGTGCTGGAAAAGAAAAGGAACAAGAAAGTGAAGTCTCATCTCAACCCGAAGGCATGAAAACAGGGGGAGATCATGAGAAAACTCCTTTAACTGCACCTACTGCTAGTGATGGCATTATTAGATCTCCTGTAGATGCTGAAGACGTTTTTGCATCTCATTTCCTTGAAGTTGATGTTAAAGAAGAAACTTCGAGTCAGGGTAAGTAACAAATTGCCCTCGATCAAGTTGATGTTCCTCTGTTTCTGGATACTCCACAGATTCACTTCGCTAAAGCCAGTGCTCAAACTAAACCTGATGTAAACTATCCAAGGATAGTAGAACTCCTTTTGGAGATAAAAGCACAGCAATATGCAATGAAGGTTGAAATCTAGAAGCTACATATTGCCTTAAGGTCTACATTAGATTTTCTAACTAGCAAGGTACAGTCTCTTGATACTCAAGTTCAGACACTGAATCAACAAGCTTCACAGACTGTAGCCAAAATAGAGAATGTCTATCATCAGTGCCAAGAGAAGCTTGAGGAGGCTATGCAGTCGCTGGAGGATTTCAGACTTATTCGGGTTCCTAGACAACCATAAATGACTCCATCTTATTATCATTTTTCACACTTTTATTCCTGACTATCTTTTTCTTTTTGTTGTTGACAAAAAGGGGCTAAAAAGAGAGTAGATTTAAATTTTTTTGTTTATTTCTTGTTTGTTTAAAAGTTCTTGTTTGTTTGAACTTGGTAGTGTGTAGTGTTAACTTTTGTGAATTTGGATTGAGTTTTTGTAGTTCTTGAACTTTTGAACTCTAAATTGTCAAGACTAATGTGTTTTTTGTGGATGCAAAATCAATGTTATTCAGTTCTATAACAATCTGTCTTTATTATAAATATTGTTTTGCAGGATATAAGTTTTAAATTTGCATGAAAGTTTTGTCATCATAAAAAAATGGGGAGATTGTTGGAGAAAACTCCTATTAGATTTTGAAGCTGACAAAACTTTCTTAGTTCTATTCTCATTTTCATTCTAAAGATTATGAGACTTCTGTGTAATTCTTTCAAAGTCTATCTTACATCAGAAGTCCGCTCCACTTTGACGAAGACCCATACTAAACACAAGTAAAGAATGAAGACATAATTAGACTTAGGATTATTTTTCTTCAAGGCTTCAGTATGAACAGGATATATTTGGCTTTCTGGTTGGAAATATCACTTACCTTTTTGGTTATCTTTATTGGAATCAATCACGGAATGGAAAAATCATTTTTGGAAGGCAAGTTTATTTGGAAAAAATCTACTTATGAAAACCAAGATTCTGATTGTATGGGCGACCAGGATCATCGGACTTTCATCTCGATCTTCAAACGGCTCGAGATCTCTTTGATTGATTCTGTCCAATGGATTGATTGGAAGAATTCTTTTGAAAAGTGCCAACGGTCGAAAAGGCATAGAGGAGTATTTAAAGGAGGTTTTTCAAGTCATTCGACAGAGAGCGTGAAAGAAGAATTCCAAAGTCTGAAGCTTCCCAATCACTTGTTCTTCCTCTTATAGTGTTCAACTTGTATTCGAAAGAGAGAGAAACTCAAAAGTGTGACTTTGTGAAAGAAGTAGAGACTCTTCACTGAGAAGTCAAGATTATAAGGCTGTAATTCTCTTTCGATACATAGTAAAAACTAGTCAGAAGATTGTCAACGCGGAAGAGTGGACGTAGGCTTAATCTAAGCCGAACTACTATAAATCTCATGTTCATTTCCTTTTTCCTAAACTCTTTTACTTTATTTGTTGTGATATTTTTTTGTGTTTCAAAATAGTTGTTAAAATCTAAATTCCTTCAAAGTCTGTTGTTCATCAGACTCAGTTTAAAAAGTAAAGTATTTTACTCCATTTCGCAAATTTTATTTTCATACCTATTCACCTCCATTCTAGGTGTTTATACTAGCGCTTTCACATTAAAACCTTATTATCATCGTCTTTACAAGCACTTGCTAAGATGCATGCAAGACCTAGGATGTTGAACAAATCAACTTGCCGGTCTCATCTAATTAAATCATACCCAACAAGCGCTAGAAGAAAGAACTGAAGCAAGAAGCTCAAGGTGATCGCCGACCTCTCTTTCCTGGACCAAGAGAAAGAAAAGGAAATATTTCATTATCCATAACATGGTTGTGAGATAGCATTTAGCGACGTCGAGCAGCTGGGGCAAGGTGACTTACTTCTCGAGGAAGTAGGCGAAGGGAGAGAGCAAGAGGAAGGCGATGATGTTGCGGTAGACTATGAAGACGATCTTGCTGATGCCCATGTTGAGCGCGGCCCTGGAGACCATGTGGAACTCAGCGTAGCCGAACTGCAGGGCCAGCATGGCTAGGTGCAGCTGGACTCGCTTCAGCACCGAGCACCACATCCTCTTAACTGATCCGGCGCCGGCGTCGACCATGATTCAATGACGGAGAGAGAGAGAGAGAGAGAAGGCTAAAATCCTAAAGAAGCAGAAGCAGTAGGAGGAAGGAAGGAAAGGGGAAAGAGTTTATGGAGTACGAAGACCAAGGTTTGAGGGATATAAATATTGGAGAGGAGGAGGAGGAGAGGAGAGGGAGATGGCTTGATGAGTGTTGCGTACTGTAAGTAAGAGATGAAGAGTGTAGGAGGAGGAGAGGGAGTTACTATAGACCCTCTAGGTGGGCCCTAGAAGAGGAGAGGTTGTGTCAACTGTGGGATGGGCCCCCCTTTCAAAATGTTTTTGGTTGTCTCCCACATTCTCTGCCTTTCTCCAAGCTGACATGACAACCCTCAATCGCACTTCACGTTAAAAATCAAAAGATTTTCTCACTTGGTCCCTTGCCATTTATTAATGATATTGCCGCTTCTTATACAGAGCAATTTTGTCTTAGACAACTTTAAGCTTCTCGTATTGGAAATCTAAGGGGACAAATGGCTCCAAAAAGCTTCATTTCCATATGATTTGATGTATTGGAGATCACAACACCCTTAAAGCCACGTGAAATCAGAAAACGGAGCTCTGCCGGAGAAAATTCCCTTTTGCCTCATGAAAAATTCCGTTTCGGTATTTTGCCTAAAAACCTCGCACGGTTGGAAATCTGCGAGGACAAATGGCTTCAGAAAGCTTCATTTCCATATGATTTAATGTATTGGAGATCACAACACCCTTAAAGCCACGTGAAATCAGAAAACGGAGCTTTGCCGAAGAAGATTCCCTTTTGGTATTTTGCCTAAAAACATTCGACGGTTGGAAATCTGTGAGGACAAATGGCTCCATAAAGCTTCATTTCCATATGTTCTGATGTATTGGAGGTCACAACACCCTTGAAGCCACGTGAAATCATAAAATGGAGCTCTGCCGAAGAAAATTCCCTTTTGCTCTATGAAAAATTCCCTTTCGGTATTTTGCTAAGAAACCTTCAACAGTTGGAAATTTGCGGGGACAAATGGCTCTAGAAAGCTTCATTTCTATATGATTTAATGTATTGGAAATCATAACATCCTTCAAGCCACATGTAATCAGCAAACAGAGCTCTGCCGGAGAAAATTCCTTTTTGCTCCATGAAAAATTCCCTTTCAGTATTTTGCCTAAAAACCTCGCACAATTGGAAATTTGTGGGGACTAATTGCCACACTTCATTTCTAAGCAAACCCTTTATGTGGAGTTAGCAGTGTGTATATGATTGGTGCAAAGATCATAAAGAAGCCTCTTATGAATTGCACCCTCAACGATCAAAGCAAGAAGTTGAATTAGTAAATAAGCAATGCTGGACACCGTGCACTAATTTGCAAATTGCAATTAGATGGTTAAACAAGTGAGTTGTACTTGAGCACCAAAGTGGTGTCGTATCCATTAGGTGTCGCATCCTTTGAAAACCACATGCCCGAACATCTTATGCAATTTCTTATTAGTACGATAGTTTTTCTGTTCATAAGTTGCAATCGTTAACCAATACTACTAGTAAACTGTATAAGCAATCCATAATCAACCAGCAAACGATAGTTCATAGTCTAAAAGAGTATTTCAACTTGATTAATCAATTAATATATTTGTATGTTACTGAAAAATAAAACTTGGTACTTGGTAAAATCGAAGCAATGGCCATTATCTACTAACCATTTACCATGGAAAATAGTACTTTGTTTGTTAAAGTATCTATGCAAATCATAATCTTCATCATGTGTTAATTACAAATTATACTTTTAGAACAATTAGCAATGCTCTGTGTTTTGCAAAGCATCTCGTGAAATTTGCTCTTTACAACACCACCTTCAGCTTGCTATTTTTTAATTGGGTTAATACCCTAAAAAACCCCAAGCTGGTACATTTGTGACAAATTTACCCCAAACTATTTTTTTGACCATGAAAAACCCCAAACTGGTATACCTGTGACAAATTTACCCCGACTAACCATAACAAATCATAAACTGGTACATTTATGACAAATTTACCCCAAACTAATTTATTCGACTATAAAAAACTCCAAACTGGTAAATTTGTGACAAATATACCCTCCGCTAAATTGGATTAATACAAAAAAAATCACAAAAATTGTAAATTGTGACAAAATGGAGTATAAAATCCCAAATTGGTATATCAATCAACTGTCACGTGTCATTTAATTTAATAATTTGACAATAAAATTTAATAAAAACTAACAGAGGGTAAATTTGTCACAAGTGTACCGGTTTTGGGTAAATTTGTCAAAGGTGTACCAATTTGGGATTTTTGGTGGTAAAAAAAATAGTTTGGGGTAAATTTGTCACAAGTGTACCAGTTTGGGGTTTTTCAGGGTATTAACCATTTTTAATTTGATATCAAAGCCAGTGCTATCTCTTCTTTCGCATATATGTGTCTAACTCCAAGTGCCATGGTCAAATTCCACAACTCTCTCCTAGACTTTGGTGTTCTTTTGGTACAACCTTGTCCTATGCATATTTTTTTCTTCACACTTTTAAAACTCGATCACGATGAATTATTGTGACATCGTAAGTTTCTTTTATGATGCTTTACAATTTTCCTTATAGTAACTTAATTATGACTCTACACCATGAAGATGCACGAGTGAAGAATATACAGAAGTGCACAATTAATTTATAAATTATAATTAATCAATGCCTTTTTTAAGTCTCAAAAAGAAAAGGAAGATTTTCAAATAAAAATCTGAAATTTGGTTATTTTTTCAAAAGAGAGCCTTAAGCTAACATGTCTCAAACATAACTCTAAAGTTGCCAATTTAATCTCAAATATTTGTAGCTCATTAGCTGACTAGACCATCGAGATTGTGCATATCATGTGCATCTTTTGTGCATTTATGCATGTGAGACACACAGGCTTGTAGCTCAACAAACATTTGGTCGGCCAATGAACAAGAGTCCTTATTGGAGACTAAATTAGCCATTTCATGGCCTTATATGAGACAATATCCACTCTAGGCATTTTTTTTGAGAAAAATGTCCCATTTATAACCCTAACTTGAAATTTCCCCAAAAGAAAAATTGAGGACAATAACTAACTCTCGTCACACCCTATGTTATGCCCCGATCCTCGAGCGCATGCACATCCCTTGGTGGTCTATAAAATTGCAACGTCCTAGGACGCGTCGCCGACTTATTCATTTTATTGCACATGCGGAAGCGAATTAAAAACCCTTGACAACAAACAGCATGGGATAGGAAAGTATGACAATCACATCAAACCAAACACCTTTAGAAACAAACTGAGTTTATACACAAAGGTCTACAAAAGATCGGTTTTCAAAAAGGAACCGTCCTATGACCACTAGTTTGACACATTCACCGATCCTTTGGACTCCACCGACTCCGGGGGCACCGGGTCCTCCACAGCTCCATCAAGAGGGTTAGCTGCACCCTTGCCAAAAGCGGCATCGACGAACACCGCGGGAATCTCAAAACCTTGGAGGGGCCTACCCTGTATCCATTGAGTCCATGGCGGAACCACGCCCTGAATTGATGAGGTACCCTATCGGGTAGGCCCTCGTCGACCTAAACGGTGGTCACGATCAACTCATAAACCCAATGACTACCGGGGATCTGAACATCTATCCCCTTTTCAATAATAGCCTGCGATTGTCCAAAACGTTCCGGAGGAACTACCATCTAAGGACCTGAAAATATTGAGCCCACGACGGGGTGAGACAATGTTTCAGTAAGTTCACCCCTTAAACTCAGACTTTAAAGAAAATACGCTTAGGGCGTCCTAACCACGTAGTCACACAATCACAGAGACTTATCTCGTCTCAGATCCTTCCTGCATGTCAGTATAGTTCATATCATAGACATAAACAGTATTCATACTTAAACAATTGGAATGCCAACACTTTCACTTCACAAATACAAGGGGTCCCGATTATAGGGCCAAATCATTATGACATGTCCTATTCTGTGCCACACAATTTTGTCTCATAATTCGACGCGTCAATTTCACTCAGCATGCATTCCAATTGTTAATCATGGCCACACACAGGCACGACCTACTTGAAGTTTGGTGATCTTTTGGCGTAGCAAGTGTCGTCTTGCCCCATCAAGCATGACAACGTCATTATGTCGACGGCATTCCATAAAAGAGCATCGGTCCAACCACTACTGCAATCGGCATCCATTGATAAGACATCCCATATAGGGGCACATCCAGCTCAACAGCTCGGGACAGGTTCTCTTAACCAACACACGACCATTCAATCTCGGCTCAGAACATCGTGCATTGCACTCAAATGCCTCAATTAAAATAGTGAACTTGGCCTATTTTCTTCGTATTAAAAATACATGGTAAAAATAATCGTGTGTGGGTACGCGGTCAATTTAAATTAGAAAAATTGATATCTTTCTTTTTCAAATCTCACTATTTGATATAGTATTTACCCTTTTTGGTGTCAAAACTCGACACTCGGTTTTTTTTAAATAATTACCAAAATTTCCAAATTTTGAATTAAATACTCAAAATTACAATCACCACTCAATTTGTACAATTTAACACTCAGTTGCGAAAATTAACCACACCATTGCGATCAACACGAAATTCCAATCATCGACTATTTCGATATAATTTTCGGGAAATATTAAATAATTAAATAAATACCAAAATTAATTAAATAATTCAATTTAAATGCAATAAATAGCAACTTAGGCCGAAGACGCTAATCTAACCACCTAAATCTAACCACCTAAACGGGCTTAGAAAATTTCTGAACCTAACTAGATAAATAGTACAATCTATCTAGTTCTTAATTTATCTAATCTAATCACCTAACATGCATAATTGTATAATTAAATTACCAATCTAATCTAACTAACTACCTAATCCCTAATTAGCCTAAACTAATAATCATTTAAGTATCATTAACTCTTAACAAGTAAACTCATCGGTTTAGCGATTCGTGAGTCCACGACGATAGCGACGTAGAGGCGGGCATAACCAAGCCCACGGCGACACCAACCGGGTTCGGAAGGGCTCGAAAAAGCCTCTCGAAGCTCTCAGCTGGGTTGTGAGTTCGGTTTCTGCTCCTTGGGTTGTTGGACTGCTCGAGTGGCTGAAATAACTCGGAAAGGGAGGCAGTGGCTGCAATAAGGTTTAGCGGGCGACGACGGTGGTTCCGGATGGTTGGACAGTGGCCTGGTGAGCTGCGACAATGAGCTAAGCGGCTCAGAGACGGCGAACGACGCTGCTGGACTGCGGGATAGCAAGGACGAGCGGACGGCTGGCGATGCTAGCTCGAGCTCGTGGCTGGCGTGCAGGCGCGTGACGAGCAGCGAGGGAGCTCCGGTGGTGGTCGATGGTGAAGGGGGAGTGCTTGGCTTGGTTTCTCTGGTTTTCTAAGCTCTCAAAATGTTGCAACAATAGGGAAAGCAGGCTACTGAAGGAAGAAGAAGCTGTTGAAGGTTGAAGGGGCTACCAAAATATCCAAATTGCTCGAGTGCTTGGCCCTACCACCTTAGCTGGCATCCTTAGCCAATTTTCAGCCCTTAAGCTTCCCAAACAAGCTTCCCAAAAGGTTGTCTCCCCCTTGGCCTATGAATTTGGACCATTGGCCATCTAATTTGGTTCAAATCTCATTCAATACCCCTCCAATTAAGCTCAATTCGGTCCCTAAAAATTCAACCAAGATGCCCACACTTGAATTTACATTTTTTCTCGTCAATTTATCCAACTTGAATCCCAAAGCGTAACAAAAAAATGGTCCTCTAATTTTCTCGGTAAAAAATGGTCCTATTTTGAATTTTCGCCAAAAATCTCGGTTTGCAGAAAAAATTTTAGAAGGTGAGTCGATGGTTCTAAAATGAATCATGACATGACAAACTTTCAATTTCTGAAATTGGGTTCAAATTCCCAGTTGATTTCAATATGGGGCACGATTTTAGCATGACCTAATCTATCGGGTAGCTTTTAGGAATTTTGAGTACAATTGACTCGTGGTCGATTGTTTTCGAGCCAAATTGTACATCTTCAACATATTGGTAACCCTTGGCTGTCGTGAAAATCTCGAGATTTCAAATACGGGATACAGAAATGACAGAAAAATCAGTCTAGTGCCGTTCGACAAAAATTTTACAATTGGGTGGAATCACCCACACACTAATCATATATCTCTATCAAATCGACCTATCTCCGGTTTCTGATCGATTTTGATAGTACCGTAATGACCCTTGCAGATTAGCACCATCGAGCAATCGATTTTTGGTCGAATTCTCAAGTCTATTGCATTCATATTCCTTAACGGCTTCACCAGATAGTATAGTTATCTTGTGAGTGATCAGCTCATAGAATAGAACTATAGGTGCGTCGATGAAAAGCCTAGCTTATTAAATTGAAAACAGAACTAGAAAATCAGGATGCCACATCCTATAATCTCGAAAAAACATTAATCTCATAGGAAAAAATTGGCATTCAACAATTTTTGATGTTAGAGAATAAGAAAACCAAGTAATGAATTTAGGGTCGTGACTCAAAACGCTTATCTTAAGCTAAACTACACTCGTTTTAATTTTGGTTGAAGTACTTGTTTATTACCATTGTTATACTTGAGAAAGCTGAGTTAATTCCTGCATTTGGAGAAAGTCAAAAGAGAAGGAAAAACAATGTGAATCCCTCACCCAATTTTTAAATGTGAATGCAATATTTACAAAAATTAATTAAATATTCTTTAGATTTTCTAGAATACTCCCTTATATATATATAGGCAAAAAGAAAATGGATTAGTCTGTGAGTGGGAACAATTGGAAAGGGATCATCCCATTCATTCTTTCTCAACCTTGTACCATACCGCATGCAAATTGACTCAATTCAGCTATGTATACCTTTCTCCCTCCACCTGTCCTCTCCATTCTCAAGAAGCCTCATTCGAGATTACACCCATTGTCACGCTCCGAACTCCGAGCGCGCGAACATCATTAGCGGTCGATTAAAAATGCGACGTCCTAGGACGTGTCACTGATCCAGTTTTTTTATCTTTCAATTAAATGCATGTGAAAGCGAATTAAATAAACCCCCAGTAAATAAACAAACAATCGGGATAGTAAAGCAAAACAAAAGTTGCCGAAAACAACTTATTTATTTATCCACTGTTACCCCTAGGACTTCTAATAATTACAAGCCTTTCTATGGCCACTTTCTATCGACCTTCTCAAAATCCTCCAGGGAATAGGGTTAATCTAATCCTCACTAATGGCAAGGCCAGCCAAAAGGTGTTGCATCTCGTGCCCACCACATCCGCCTTCAGTAGATCTCCACGCTACGGCCCTGAAAAATGTTAAACCATGACGGGGTGAGATAAATTTCAGCAAGTTAAAATCCCTTAGTCTTGGTTAGGACGCAAATTCGTCTCGAAGGTAGCCTAGGCACGCACCACACATAAACTCACCTTGCCTCGACACCCCCTTGCATGTTAGCACGTCACATATGTCATTATCAATATCATGAGCATAATCAACAACTGGAACACATAACTCTTATCATCCAAACATTCCCACGGGTTCTGATTATAAGGTAAAATTGCTTTGGCACGTCCCATACCATGCTTAGCAGTATTACCCCATAATCAAGTGTAATACATCACAATCATTCACACTTGTTCCGATTATTACGACCCCTCGGGCCATAGCCAATGCAAGAGTCGGTGGTCTTTCGGCATAACCAGGCATCATCCCGCCTCATCGGGCACGGCAATGTCTAGCACCCCCCGTTTAGATGACATTCCATAAAGGAGCATCGATCTGGCCTCAACCGCGACTTGGCATCCCGTTGACTTAGGGGCATCCAAACTTAATCGGGAATTGCCCCCAACTCTTGTCAGGAAAAGTACTAGTACTAACACTTAGAGGGGGGTGAATAAGTGTTTAAAATAAACCTTGGCAAATAAATGCAGAATAAAATAAATTTTGAGTAAAGTCTAAATAAGGATCAGAGTCTGATAAGCAAGTCATGGTAGATGTTCAGAATCTGTTATGCGATGGAACAGACTTTTGAAATAACCTGTAAGAGTGCAATAGACTTAAATAAGAAGAGTTAAGAGAAGAGAATGTTGCACACAAAATTTTATAGTGGTTTGGCTTAGATCAAGTCTACATTCACTCTCCCACACTAACAGCCTTTTGGCTAGATTCTACTATGTGATCAACAAGAGATTACAATGTTGAGTGCAAACACTTAGTGATAGATCACACTATTTCACTAAGTCACTCTTTTGGTATTTTTCTCACGATCACAAATATTTAAGCTCACGAGAGATAAGTGTATGATCGAACGTCGCTTAGACTTTGGAATTATAAATTCTATACTCCGCCTCTTACTTGCTTATCAATCCTTGGTCTCTTTAAATACTCCTCCACTTCTAAACTAGCCGTTGGACAGTATCCAGAAGATCATCTTCCAATCTACCCATTGGATAGATTTGTATCTAAAAGATTTTGTAATTGTTAAGTGACAAAAGTAGAATCCGAAATTGATTTTGATTGCCCATACAAACAGAATCTTGGTTTCCATTGTTAGGGAAATCCCTTATGATGTTTTGAAAATGACAAAATAAATCAAAGGTTACTAACGTGTTTAATGGTTAAGTAAAAGACTGTGCAGATGATAGAACATGTAAATGATATCATCAAAAGTCTGCTCACTTTGACAAATTCCAGATTGAACGTGAATGAGGAACCAGAAAACAGACTCTATGTTGAAACTGAACTTATTCAAACTGTGTTCAGACCTTAAAGCTAAATTTGTTCAGAAGCAGAATATGTTCAGACCCAGATTGTAAAGTCTATTGCACTCATATTCAGATTGTAAAGTTTATTGTATTCAGATTTTACATCAATATTCGACAGAACGTAACACAAGTCCCAATCATATAATGGCTAGTGATTTGGTTTGGATTCTACATCAAGATTGATTTGATTGACTCAATCTAATTGATTGACAATTGGATATCGAAGACAAGAACTTTCTATACGAAAAAGCTCTACTTATGGAAACCAAGATTCTGTTTGTATGGGCGATCGAAATCAATTTGGGATTTTACTTTTGTCACTCAACGGCTACCAAATCTTCTAGATACAGATTTGTCCAATGGGTAGATTGGAAGACAATTCTGAAGATACTATCCAACGGCTAGTTTGGAAGTGGAGGAGTATTTAAGGAGATGAAGGACCGATGAGCAAGTAAGAAACGGAGCGTAGAATTTATAATTCCAAAGTCTGAGCGACCTTCGATTATGCACTTGTCTCTTGTGAGCTTAAACGTTTGTGATCGTGAGAGAAATACCAAAAGAATGACTTAGTGAGATAGTGTGATCTACTACTAAGTGTTTGCACTCAAAGTTGTAATCTCTTGTTGATTGCATAGTGGAATCCAGCCAAGAAGGCTGTTAGCGTGGGAGAGTGGACGTAGGCTTGGATTAAGCCAAACCATTATAAATGGAAAGGAATACAATGTGTGGAAGAACAAAATAAAAGCATTCCTAAGATCCAGAGATCCCTTGCAATGGGATGTTGTGGAAAAATGAATCAATCCCATTGCTGCGTTTACATCAAATAAGAATGGCAAAGACAAAGAAAGTAAACCCCCACTCCTATGTCTTGGACGGAGATGTCCAAAAGAGAAGCGCTTGATGCAAAAGCCATTTATTCTTTATATTGCGCATTGTCTCCTACTGAATATAGCAGAATCTCTTCATGTGAAATAGCAAAAGAAGTTTGGAATAGACTTCATGTTACATATGAAGGGACCGATCGTGTAAGAGAGACAAAAGTAAACTTCTTGCTCGGCAAATATGAATCCTTTAAGATGAAGTAAGGAGAGTCGATTGGAGATATGTTCAGCCGTTTTACAGAAATTGTAAATGGTTTAGCGTATCAAGGTCATCCAATTTCTTCCCCAGTGAAGGTCAACAAACTCTTGTCTTTCAAAAGATTGGAACCATGTCAAGACCTCAATCCGGGAGACTCAGAGGATTATGCCACTCTCCATTGATAAATTGATTGGCACTCTTCAATCCTATGAAGTGGAACAAATCGTTGATGAAGATCTCGAAGGTGAGAAGTCCATCGCTTTAATATTTAACGCTGATTATGATGATACAGACTCAGAAAATGACATGGACGACAAAGAACTTGCTTATGGTCAAGAAATTCAAGAAACTGAGTAAAAAAGGAAGGAAATTAGATGGAAGAAAACAATACAAGTAGAATGACCATAAAAGAACAATGAAAGAAGACGATGAGCAAGGAAATATATGCTTGATGGCACATTCAGAATCTGAGTCTGACTCAGATACAGACTCAGAATCCGATGAGAAAATCGAGGTAAGCCATTCAAAAATTCCTATCAAAATTTCGAAGTATATAAATGAGCTCTGCTTAAATATCAAATCTTCTCTTAAAAGGATCTCCGAACTTAAAAAGGAGAATTCTCGGCTTAGGCAACAGGATCTTTCTCAAAAAGAAAATTTTGAAATTTTACAAAAAGATTTTCTACAAACAAAAGAAAGTCGAGATTTACTTGTCAAATAAAATGATTCTTTAAAAAATGAATTTTTAAATATTTCAACAAGATTTTCAAATGGTTCAAAAACATTAGAGCATATCCTTTCCATACAAGTACCTTACTATAATAAGTCGGGACTTGGTTTTAAAAAGGAAAGTGATTCTCTAATAGATTTTCCTAAAGTTAATGAGAGACTTAGACAAATACCTCTTAGACTTGCGTACTAGAAGCATTTTGAAAGGATCTTTACAAAAACTGTTGGTCAAAATGCCCTCAAGTGTTCAAATTGTGGAGATTCAAAACACTTTGAGAAAGAATGTCCTAAAGTCTGGAGACCTATTAAGAAAGATTGGGTAAAAACAGCATATTCTACTAACTCTCATGGACCCAAGAAAAAATGGGTACCAAAGAAAAGATGAGTTGTTTTTGTAGGGAATAAAGGAAGAGAAGAAAGAAAATTTGGTGAGGAATACATTTTTTTTTTCAATTTGATTTGGACTTTATAATGACCGTATTCCTTGATTTGTTTTATTGAAGAAAGAATCGTGTGATTTATTTTTGTGATTCGTGAGTTGAGATTTGATATAATACGTGTGATTATTATTATTTTTTTATATTTTGCTTAGAGACAAATGAATTTATTTGGTTTGATTTTATACTCTCAGATTTTGTCATATTTAGCAAAGTGAAAATCTGTTATACGTTATGTTCATTATGCAAGATATTCCTAGATACTCAAAGATTTTATTCTCTCTGCTTTTATCGTACTATGACTGAGTGAGAATTTATTATTCTTTCTTTGAATACTTTGTTATGATGAATTAAGAAAGAATGTTTGTTATTTATGGAGATATTCTATTTTGCTCTAATGTCAAGGAAGGATCCAAATTAATGGATACCAAAAAAGAAATGAGTTGATTGCAGGAAATTCTATAAGGAAAGAACGATTGCGAATCTACGTAAATTTTGGTGCAATCAGAAAAATATCTCCTACGAAGATTGGTAATGATTTTTTTTTATCAATGGTATATTTCAAACATATACCATGGGTAAGAGAATATTTTTTTATTATCCCGCCTTACAAATTTCTACATGCATTTATCATTATTTTGGATGATTGTTTATTATATTGCAAATATCTTATGTCATAAATATAAGGCATTGCAATTTTTTGGCACGTGATAGCAATCTCAACTTTCTTTTTGCTAAATGATTCAATAACATATTTTTGAGATTTATGCTCAAAGAAATCCCTTTGATCTTGAAAGATATTATTGCATATTTATGGATATTCTTGTTATATTCATAGAAGATATCTTATGTCTAGCAAGTTTGATATGCAAATCAAAGGAAGATATTACATGACATTTTTGCAAAGATTATTATCTGTTTTACAAGATTTTGCTAGTGGAAAAAGAATCTTCCATATGAATTTTGGAAAACTCGATAAGAAAATCATGGAGATTCTATACTATCTTTTGGAGGTTGAATTCGAGAAGAGCTTGATTGAAGGAAATAAATTTTTGCCCCGAATTTCAAAATGCAAATGATCATTGTGGATATTGTTGTTACGAAGGAAATAATTGAAAAATATTCAGCTCAACGTGCACAAGCAACAATTGTTTCTATTCGCAAATCTTATCATGATGATAGGGGGAGAAAATGAATCCAAGAGAAAGGAAAGAATCGTGATCGTCTCAAAAAGGCAACAAATTGAGGGGGAGCTTTGATCAATTATGGAAAAATCTTTTTGAATTGATCGTGATCTTGATTATTTTGGAAGAAAGGAAAAGGTAAATGTGTTAGAACTTACCAAGTTCTACAAAATCTGGTTAGTGCATCTTTTATTACCTTTTGTCATTAACAAATCTCTTATTTATATTATCATTTTATTATGACAAAATGGGTCAAGTGAATTTTATAATGCATCCGTGATTTTTATTGGATATTTGCTTATCGAAGTGAGCTATATTACATATCTTTAATATTCGATTTACTTTATAAAAGCTGATTTTTGGAAATTATGTTTCATGCAAGACATATTTGTTATCATTTTATATTCTTTACGTGATACTTTTTATCGCTTTTTGATTATGACAAAAAGGGGGAGAGAATATGAATATGCATATGTGTTGATTGGTTGATATTATTTATTGCATAATATTTAGCTGCGATTATTTTTCTATATATTGTTATGCTCAATGTATTTGCTATCTTCTGATATCCTTTGATTTAAATTAATATTTTTAAAAGCGTGTTTACAAATCTGCATATTCAGAGATTGTTTTGTCATCATCAAAAGGGGAAATTGTTAGAGAAATCCCTTATGATGTTTTGAAGATGACAAAATAAATCAAAGGCTACTAACATGTTTAATGGTTAAGTAAAAAACTATGCAGATGATAGAACATGTAAATGATATCATCAGAAGTTTGCTCACTCTGACAAATTCCAGACTGAACGTGAATGAAGAACCAGAAAACAGACTCTATGCTGAAACTGAACTTATTCATACTGTGTTTAGACCTTAAAGCTAAATCTGTTTAGAAGCAGAATATGTTCAGACCCAAAATGTAAAGTCTATTGCACTCAGATTCAGATTGTAAAGTCTATTGCACTCAGATTTTACATCCAGATTCGACATAATGTAACACAAGTCCCAATCATATAATGGCTAGTGATCTGGTTTAGATTCTACATCAATATTGATTTGATTGACTCAATCTAATTGATTGATGATTGGATATTGAAGACAAGAACTTTTTATACGAAAAAGTTCTACTTATGGAAACCAAGATTCTATTTGTATGGGCGATCGGAATCAATTTGGGATTCTACTTTTATCACTCAACGGCTACCAAATCTTCTAGATATAGATCTGTCCAATGGGTAGATTGGAAGACGATTCTCAAGAGACTATCCAACGGCTAGTTTGAAAGTGGAGGAGTATTTAAGGAGATAAATGATCGATGAGCAAGTAAGAAACAAAGCGTAAAATTTATAATTCCAAAGTCTGAGTGACCTTCGATTATACACTTGTCTCTTGTGAGCTTAAACATTTGTGATCGTGAAAGAAATACCAAAAGAATGACTTAGTGAGATAGTGTGATCTACTACTAAGTGTTTGTACTCAAAGTTGTAATCTCTTGTTGATTGCATAGTGGAATCCAGCCAAGAAGGTTATTAGCGTGGGAGAGTGGACGTAGGCTTAGATTAAGCCGAACCACTATAAATCTTGTGTTCTTATTCTCTTCCCCGAACTCATTTATTTTGTTCGTCGTTTGATTTAACTGCTAAAGTCTGAACTCGCTCAAAATCTGTTATTCTTCAAACTCAGTTTCAAAAGTCTATTGTTATTCAGACTCAGGTTAAAAGTAAATGTTTTTATTGCATTTTACAGAATCTAGGTGTACTAGCACTTTCATCCATAAGTAGAGCTTCTTCGTATAAAAAGTTCTTATCTTTAAGATCCAATTGTTAATCAATTAGATTGAGTCAATCAAATCTATTTTGATACAGAATCTAAACTAGATTACTAACCGTTATATGTTTGGGGCTTGTGTTACGTTCTGTCAAGTTGTTTCGTTCTGAACATACTACGTTCTGAATTTGTTATGTTCTGAACTTGTATCTCGTTGTGGACCTTATCACGTTCTGGACTTGTGTCTCATTCTGTATATAAAGTTTGAGAGTGTCTTGTCGGAAGTAAAGTCTAATTTTCTTTCGTCTGAAGTAGAGTTTGAGTGTCTTCCGTCTGAAATAAACTTTACAATGTGGACATAAGTCTGAGCATATTCTGCTTCTGAACATATTTACCCTTAAGGTGTGGACACAGTTTGAATAAGTTCAGCTTCAGCATAGAGTCTGTCTTCTGGTTCTTCCAAATATAGATCTTGATAATATCTTTTATATGTTCTATCATCTGCATAGTCTGTTACTCAATCATTAAACACGTTAGTAGCCTTTGATTTATTTTGTCATCTTCAAAACATCATAAGGGATTTCCCTAACAATCTCCCCCTTTTTGATGATGATAAAACAATCTCTGAATATGCAGATATATATTCACACTTTCTAAAATATTGATAAATCAATCATCAAATTTTAGATTTTCAAAAAATGTGATTTAAATCAAAAGACAGCAAATAAATTGAGCATAACAATATATAGAAAAATAATTGCAGCTCAATAACTAATATCAACACATATGCATATTTATATTCTCTACCCCTTTTTGTCATAATCAAAAAGCGATAACAATGGAAATAATATCTCGTATGGAATATAAAATGATAATAACACAATTTCAAAAAAAAAAAACAGCTTTTACAAATTAAGTCAAATATGAAAGATATGTAATATAGCTCACTTCGATCATATATATCAGCAAATATCCAATACAAATCATGGATGCATTATTAAATTTATTTACCTTTTTTTGTCATAATAAAACGATAATGTAAATAAGAGATTTGTTAATGACAAAAGGTAATAAAAGATGCACTAACATGATTTTGTAGAACTTAATAAGTTCTGTTATATTTACCTTTTCATTCTTTCCATAATAATCAAGATTACGATCAATTCAAAAATATTTTTCTATAAAAAATCAATGCTCCCCCTTAATTTGTTGCCTTTGTGAGAAGTGATCACGATTCTTTTCATTTCCTTTTGAATTCACTTTCTCCTCTTGTCATCATGACAATATTTGTGAAAACTTTGCACAAGGAAGAGAATTTTTGAGCCTCCAGATAGTAATATAGAATCTCCATAATTTTCAGATCGAGCTTTCCAAAATCCAAATGGAAGATTCTTTTGCCACCTTTTTGATTACACCAAAATTTGTGTAAATTCCCGATCATTCTTCTCTTATAGAATTTCGTGCAATCATCTCATTTCTTTTTTGGTATTCATGAATTTGGATCCTTTCTTTTCGTTAGAGCAAAATATAAAATCTCCATAGATAATCAAATATACTTTCTTAACTCATCATAACAAAGTATTTAAGGAAAGAACATTATGCACAATAATATCTTGAAAAAGAAATTCTCACTTAGTCAAAACACAATAAAATCAGAGAGAATAAAATCCTTGAATATTTAAGAAATAATATTTTGCATAATAAATTAATATCACATAAAACAGATTTCTACTATGCAAAATATAATAAAATCTAAGAGCATAAAATCAAACCAAATAAACTCAATTGTCTCTAAGCGGGATATCAAAAAATAATCACACGATTCTTTCTTCAATAAAACAAATCATAGAATACGGTCATAATAAAATCCGAATCAACCGAGGCATAAAGAGGATCTATCGAATATCAAGCATAATGAGAATTATGTGCCCAAATAAAAAAAATACATTTCTTACCAAATTCTCTTTCTTCTTTTCCTTTATTTCCTGCAAAAATAGCTTTATCTTTTCTTTGGTACTCATATTTTCTTGGGTCTATGAGAGTTAGTAGAGTATACTGTTTTCACATAATCTTTCTTAATAGATCTCCAGACTTTAGGACATTCTTTCTCAAAGTGTTCTGAATTTCCATAATTTGAACACTTAAGGGCATTTCGACCAACATATTTTGTAAAAATCATTTGAAAATGCTTCTTGTACGCAAGTCTAAGAGGTCTTTGTCTAAGCCTCTCATTGACTTCAGGAAATTCTATTAGAGAATCACTTTCCTTATTAAAATCAAGTCCCGACTTATATGAAAATGATATGCTCTAAAGTTTTTGAACCCTTTGAAAATTTTGTCGAAATATTTGAAAATTCCTTTTTTTTAAAGAATCATTTTCTTTGACAAGTAAATCTCGACTTTTTTTTTGTTTGTAGAAAATCATTTTGCAAAATTTCAAACTTTTCTTTTCGAGAAAGATCTTGTTGCATAAGCCATGAATTCTCATTTTTTAGTTTGGAGATCCTTTTAAGAGAAGATTTGAGATTTAAATAAAGCTCATTTATATACTTTGAAACTTTGATAGGAATTTTTAAATGACTTATCTCAATTTCCTTGTCGGATTTTGAATTTGTGTCTAAGTCAAACTCTGATTCTAAGTCTGATTCTAATTCCGAATTTGAGTCTGGTCTGAATGTGCCATCAAGCATATATTTCTTTGCTCGTCATCTTCTTTTATTGTTCTTTTATGCCCATTATGCTTGTATTGTTTTCCTCCACTGAATTTCCTTCCTTTTCTACTTAGCTTTTTGAATTTCTTGATCATAAAAGCAAGTTCTTAGTCGTCCATGTCATTTTCTGAGTATGTACCATCAGAATCAGCGTTAGATATTAAAAAGATCGACTTCTTACCTTTGGGATCTTCATCAACAATTTGTTCCACTTCGTAGGATTGAGGAGTACTAATCAATTCATCAACGAAGAGTGGCATAATCTCCTGAGTCTTTTGAATTGAGGTTTTAACATGGTTCTAATCTTTTGAGAGACCTCGCAAAAGTTTGTTGACCTTCATTGGAGAAGAAATTGGATAACCTTGTGTGGCACCCCTGAACACCTAAGGTCGCCATAGCCTGTCTATCTCTTTATCTCAATAAGATATCCGTTACTTGTCTTTTATATAAAGAGGTTTAAAGAAGGACCGAGGTCCTTAGGCATTTTTTTTTTTTTTTGAAAATGGTCCCATCGCAACTTATTAGCGGAAGCATAAACGAGTCTCACCATTTCTCCCTCCAATAACCATAATGCAATGCACACCAACTACGCACCATAAGAAAAGATAAGGCCGAGCCACTTTTATTTATATTTTCATGATGGATTTCTCGGGTCGGTACAACCAAAAAGAAAAGCCAAGACTTTTAACTACACTTGGCCACAACCCAAAAGATATCTTGACCCCTATATCAATCACGTGTCATCCCCCATCTACAAGTGTCGGCTACTCTCAAAAAGTGTCAGCTCTCACTCCTCACGCGGGCCATCACACCCATCCTGGCGCATCGGGCGGTGGCGGCGGTAACATCCCTCATATCACTCCACCACGGCGGACATGGATCGACAAGAACTTCTGGATAACCGGGCCCCGAGCTAGGCCCACATCATACATCACCAGCACGCGAACCCGAATAAAAGTCAGACCAGGGATGGTAACACAATCAATCTCTGAACACTCGACCTCCACGTTAGAAGGAAGGCTGTAAAAGGTACCCCGCGTGATCGGAGGGAGCGGCATTTTTCTAATATGAAATGTTGGTCCCCAAAGGGGTGAGTACAGCCACTCAGCAGGTAAAAGATCCATTAATTACTCAATGCATCACACAATACAATCATAACATCATAGCAGAGTACATATCTTTCATGCATTCAAGCATAACTTACCTTGCAGCCATGCATATGTCGTCACACCATATGTGCATACATCATCATGCACTCATCACCAAGCATTCATACATATGCTATCATGCCATAGGTGCATATACAACCATGCACTCATCATCAAGCATCCACACATACACCATCATGCCATAGGTGCATATACAACCATGCATTCGTCATCAAGCATCCACACATATACCATGCCTCATGTACACATACCATCAAGCCATAGGTGCATATACAACCATGCACTCATACACATCATATCATACAGCCATGCATACATGTCACCATACCATGCATGATTCAATTTCTACTTTTTATCTTTCAATTTGATCACCATATCTTTCTTTCCCGGGATCAGTAATTGCATCCCACATTTTATCACTTGCACCTCAACCTGGCATCGCGAGAAACCTCCGTCACACACCATTGGGCATCCGGCAGCCCCACATTCCGGGCATTTCGCATCCCAACTGGCATCACGAGGCATCCCCCGGGCAAAAACCTTCGAGGCTTCCGGCACCCAACCATTTTGGGCATCTCGAAACTCCCGAGGACATCCGGGCATGTATCATAAGACAACCGGGCATCCGGCACCTCCCATCCCGGGCATCCTGACACTCCTAGGGCATTGTCGACTCTCCTCCAATAGTCTTCTCATTCATCATCATTCATATTCACAATTTTCATGTCTCAAAATCAACATGGCACATGATGTGATGGCAAGAAAGTCAATTTCAGCCTTTGATTCTATATGTAATGCCAAGAATCATCACATGTGCAGCAAGATTCAATCACTTAAAACAATATAATTCATGGGGCTCATCCAAAACAGAATAGTCATGCATCCAGCTTTTGAAATTCGCAAAATCCAGCTTGCACAGTTTTTGAAAACATTTTATTTAAATGCCCAAATAACTTTCAAAAATTATGAAATTCAAACATGTGATAGTCAAGACATAAAGGCAGATATTTTATGAAGAACACTGCACCAAAAGACCCTCATATCATGCGGTATAGACCGAACATCACAGCACCATTACCATAACCACGTAACTTGCACAGTTTTCGAAACATTTTCAGTTAAATAGGCAAATGAACTTAAAAAATTATGAAATTTGAATATGTTGCAGGGAAGACATAAAGAGAGATACTTCATGAATAACACTTTGCCGAAAGAACTTCATACAAAATGATATGGCCCGCACATTGAAACTGACTAAGTCCGAACGCGTCAGATTACACGGGTTTAGAAATATTTCCGATTAAATACCCTAATGACCTTCAAAAATTATGAAATCCGACTATGTGGTAGTCAAGACCCTAAGGTAGATATTTTAGGAAGGAATCAAAGTCAGATTCGTTCTAGATGATTAAATATAGGCGATTAAAACTTCTGTTTCAATACCGAGGTTTCCAGATCTGACTACTTCCGAAAAACCACGATTTCACCTATCTATTCTTGTTAGTTTTCTCTAGATTTTTGGTATGTTAAACCTCAGGATGTCTTTTACATCTTTTGTTAAGAAATCGAAGTGAAATTTCAACAAAAAGATAGCCTTACAGTCCATGCATTCATCAAAGCTAGTTACCGAAATCTCCAGATTCAGTCTCTCCGAAAAATAAAGATTTCACCCACTTATACTTGTTCGTTTTGTTCCAAATTTGAGTATGTCATATTTCAAGAAGTCCTTAACAACTTTCATTTAGAAGTCACGGACAAAATCCAACTCAAACAACACACGCAAGCCAATAGAACATCCAAGGTCGAACTGTTTTCTCAAGAACAGTTTACTAGTCTCAAACATCCCTCTTAAAACTTCAACTTTTAACACCCTAAACATCCGAAATCTATCACCATTCAAGCACACATATTAGGCACAACATGTAAGAGCAGATTAAGGATCCCAACTTGCCTCTAAACCGAGCAAACAGCAAGCACACGGCGACTGGACACGGCGGCGACGGACGACGGACGATCGGCTTCCTTCTTCTTCCGCACGCTCACTCTCCCTTTCTCTCTCAATTTCTCTCTTTCTCTCGGTAACTCTCTCTCTCTCTCTCTCTTCGGACGAACCCCTCTCTCTCCCTCTCTTTCTCGCTTAAGCCGGCCATCATTCCCTAATTTTTCTTCCCCTCAATGATGAGCAATCATTGGATGTGCATGGGGAACACTTGGCAGCTAGGAGGGACAAATGGCCTTCTTCATGCAAGATGGGCCTCCATTTTTCGGCTGGGCTTGGGCCAGCCATGGGCCGACGGCTGCTTCCTCTCCTTAGGCTTCGTGGGTCGGCCAAAAATGGGGTGAGGTAATGGGCTGGTTTGGGCTTTTAATTGTCCAGCCCATCCTCATCCTATTAATTTACCCAATCCTTAATTATAAATATATATATATATATACACACACACACACACACACACACACACCTAATTGAGATTTATTTTTCACCAAAACTTTGTGACCCAACTTAATAAATTCCAATCCATAATCCACATGGCCAAAATAGAATTTTCCTATCAGATAATTATTCACTAAAAACTTGGCCAAAGTCTTAATGCAAAACATGAATTAGAACACTCCTAAAGATTGGTAAGAAATTCTAGGATGCCATAATTCTCCCCTCCTTAGAGAATTTTGTCCTCGAAATTAGACAGTTACTCATGCCTTTTGAAACAAATAGGGGTACTTTTCCTTCATCTGATCTTCACTTTCCCATGTAGCTTCTTCCATATCATGATGTCGCCATAATACCTTAACTAGTGGGATTGTCTTGGTCCTAAGGACTTGCTCCTTTCGATCCAATATTTGCACAGGCTCTTTGATGTACCTCACTTTTTCATCCACTTTGATGGCTTCATGATCGAGTATGTGACCAGGATCCGGCTGGTACGTTCTCAACATTGACACATGAAACACATATGTAAATTCCCCAATTTAGGAGGCAGCGCCAAACGGTAAGCTACATCTCCTATTCTTTCAAGTATTTCAAAAGGTCCAACAAATCTAGGGCTCAACTTACCCTTCATGCCAAATCAAGATATTCCTTTCATTGGAGATACTTTAAAGAATACATGATCTCCCACACTAAATTCCAAAGGCCTTCTATGCCTATCTGCATAGTCTTTCTGTCTACTCTGGGCCGTTTTAAGTATTTTCCTGATAATCTCGACAGCTTCAATGGTAACTTGTACCAGTTCAGGTCCTGTCAATTTCTTTTCACTTACTTCATTCCAACAGACAGGAGTCTTACATCTCCTTCCATATAACGCTTCATAGGGAGCCATGTCTATACTTTTCTGAAAACTATTATTATAAGCAAACTCCACCAAATGCAATCTTTCATCCCAATTTCCCTTAAAGTCAATCACACAAGCCCTCAACATATCTTCTAATGTCTGGATTACTCTTTCTGTTTGTCCATCTATCTGAGGGTGAAAAGCAGTACTAAATTGGAGTTTAGTTCCTAAGGCAATTTGAAGACTCTGCCAAAAGTTCGAAGTAAATCTTGAATCCCGATCTGAGGTAATAGTTACTGGAATACCATGTAAGCGTACTACTTGACCTACATATATATCCGCATATTTGTCCATTGGGTAGTCTATGCGAGCTGCTAGAAAATGAGCAGACTTAGTCAAACGGTCCATTATTACCCAGATAGAGTCATGACCACTTGATGTCTTTGGCAATTCTTGTACAAAGTCCATTGTTATATACTCCCATTTCCATTCTGGTATGTCTAACGGTCTCAAGAGTCCTGCAAGTTTACGATGTTCCGCTTTTACTTGCTGGCACGTCAAACATTGAGAAACGTGCTTAGCCGTGTTTGCTTTCATACCATTCCACCAAAATTGCTGACGCAAATTCCTGTACATCTTTGTACTACCCGGATGAATACTGTAATTACTCCTATGTGCCTCCGACAAAATTTCCTTATTTACTTCTTCATTGTCGGGAACACAAAGTCGTCCTTGTTATCTTACCACTCCATCTTCGAAAGACTTGAAATTCCGGTCTTTTTCCTAAAGACACTGCATCTTTTACTTTCAAAATTTCCAGGTCAGACTCTTGTAAGATTTTAACTTTCTGAATAATTTCAAGTTCAATCTTTAATGCACTAAGCATATTTGTAAGACAATCCACTTTTAATTTAAACTCTGAGTCCTCTACGGACTTTAACAAGCTCCATTCTGCCATTCTTAAACTGGCCATCTCCACAGCTGACTTACGACTAAGAGCATCCGCTACCTTATTCACCTTCCCTGGGTAGTATCGTATCTCACAATCATAATCCTTTAACAACTCCATCCACCTCCTTTGTCTCATGTTCAACTCCTTTTGTGAGAATAGATATTTCAAGCTCTTATGATCTATATAAATCTCGAACTTTTCCCCATATAAATAATGCCTCCATATCTTCAAAGCGAACACTATAGCTGCTAATTCTAAATCATGCGTGGGGTAATTTAGTTCATGGGGTTTCAATTGTCTAGATGCATAGGCTATGACCTTGCCATGTTGCATCAAAACACATCACAGTTCTTTGTGAGATACATCACTATACACCGTAAAACCATCCGATCTTGTCGATATAGTCAAGATTGGAGCCGAGGTCAATTTTCTTTTAAGCTCCTGGAAACTCCTTTCACATTCCCCATTTCATTCAAACTTCACGTTCTTTCGAGTCAATTTTGTTAAAGGACCTGCCAATCGTGAGAATCCTTCAATAAACCTTCTATAATAACCAGCCAGTCCTAAGAAACTCCGTATTTCTGTAGGTGTTGTCGGTCTCGGCCAATTTATTACCATCTCAACTTTCGCTGGGTCCATTGCAATTCCTCCTCCTGATACTACATGCCCTAAAAATATTATCTGGTCCACCCAGAATTCACACTTGCTAAATTTGGCATACAGCTTATGATCTCTCAGAGTTTGCAAAACTATCCTCAAGTGTTGTTCATGCTCTTTAGGCCCTCTAGAATATATCAAGATATCATCAATAAAGACAATCACAAACTGGTCTAAATAAGGCTTAAATACCCTATTCATTAGATTCATAAATGCAGCCGGTGCATTTGTCAATCCAAATGACATGACTAGGAACTCGTAATGTCCATAACGAGTCCTAAACGCAGTCTTAGGAATGTCTTCTTTCTTAATTCTTAGCTGATGGTATCCCGACCTTAAGTCAATCTTAGAGAAGACCGAACTTCCTTGGAGTTGGTCAAATAGATCATCAATTCTAGGCAAAGGATATTTATTTTTATTGGTCACTTGATTCAGTTGCCTACAGTCAATGCATAAGCGCATCGACCCATCTTTCTTTTTCACAAACAAAACTGGTGCACCCCAAGGTGAAGCACTTGGCCTAATGAATCCTTTGTCAAGCAACTCTTGTAGTTGCACCTTCAATTCCTTCAACTCGACTAAGGCCATCCTATACGGGGCTTTCGATATTAGTCCTGTTCCAGGCATTAATTCAATTTTGAACTCAATTTCTCTTTCCGGCGGTAATCCAGGCAATTCCTCAGGAAATACATCTTGAAATTCACTAACCACTCGAATTTCATCAAATTTAGGCTCTTTCCTAGTATAATCTTTAACCATGGCTAGGTATCCTTGACATCCTTTGTCAAGTAACGCACGAGCTTCTATTTCTGAAATAAGTGCTATAGATAGGTGGGTCTGACCTCCCAAAAATTCACAACTAGACTGATCAGGTAAGATAAATTGAATCACTTTTCTATAGCAATCCATTTTGGCCCGATACTTACGAAGCCAATCCATTCCTATGATAACATCAAAATCATATATAGCCATTACGACCAAGTCTATTTCCATATCCTTTCCTCCCATTGTTATCTTACAATTCCCATACACCAGCGTAGACAATACCATATTCTTTAAAGGCATAGAAACACAAAGAGGTGTCTCAAGAGACGTAGTTCTATCTTACTCAAATGCTTATATCTTTCAGACACAAATGAATGCGTAGCACCCATATCAAATAATGCATATGCCTTCTTGCCATTTATAAGGATCGTACATTAGATAACATTTTTGGAAGCTTCCGCTTCCTCTTGGGTGACCGCATACACCCTTCCTTGTGCTGGTGGTCTCTTTGATCTAACAGCACTCTGTTGTCCCTGTCGCACCGAGCCAACACTCATTTGCGACCTTTCTTGTGGGTAACTTCTCTAAAGGTGGCCCACTTGTCCACAACCAAAACATCTCAGTCGTCCATTGCAAGGTCCTGGGCCATGTCGCCCATCACACCTTTGACAAACATTAGGTTGATAGGGTGCTTTCCCTATATTCAGGCCATCTTTTGCTCTCCCAAAATTTCCAAAATTGCTCTTTTTCTTCACATTCCAAGTCTGACCTTGACCAAGATAGGGTCTTTTATCCCTTCTCACATCATTAAAGTTCAGCTTTTTTTAAACTCTGATCGCTCTCTCACCAGCTCTTGCTCCACTAACTGTGCCCTTTCATAAATCTCGTGATAATCCCTTATGTTCAAAGGCACCAGTTGTTTCCTAATATCAGTTCTCAACCCTTTCAAAAACCTCTTAGCCTTTTCTTCCTAATCCTCAATTAGTCTAGGAGCATATCTAGACAATTCAGAAAATCTTGCCTCATATTGGTCCACTGTCAACTCCTTTTGTTCTAACTGAACAAATTCTGAAATTTTCCTGTACTTAGCACAGTAAGAAAAATGCTTTCTATTGAAAGCTCTCACAAATTCTTCCCAGTTAACATCAGTATCTGGTGGAAAGATTGTGTCCCTCGAAGCTCTCCACCAAAACTTTGCATTTCCCTCCAGCCGGTACTCTGCCAAAGTTATTTTCTCAACATCATTGCAGTCCAACAGCCGGAAAATTTGTTCCATCCCATCAATCCAATGCTCCACCTCCTTAGGACTTCCCATTCCATTGAACTTAGGTAGTTTCAGCTTCAGAAATTGCTCCACTAGTCCTTGAGTATGGTGTTCTGCTCCGGGCTGTTGCTGCGCTTGCCTTTCCATCAGATTTCCTATATTGGCCAATGCCTGCAGGATATCTTCCATCGAGGTTCAGCCCTTGCTGCAGAGGCTTCAGCCCTCGATGGATGAGCACTTCCAGCTCGTACCATGATTTTCCTGCAGTTTCCAAGCATTTGCCTCAGGAAATATCTGTGACTCAATGTCTTCTTTAAAAAAAAACAGCAACTAAGGAAAAATAAGTAACATAACCATGTTACTAGTACCTAAAAGCAATTCATAATAACTACTAGAGTTCTACGAGTGATTACTCACCACCCGTTATTCAAAGTTACCCAACTATTCCAGTCAATATCCTATGGTGTGCATTGTCATCATGTTCCTCAATTTCCAAATGAGGCTCCTTATTACTCCAACCTATAACCATAGCTTTGATACCACTACAGCCGGATGTGGCACCCCTCAACACCTGAGGTCGCCACAAACTGTCTATCTCTTTATCTCAATAAGATATCCATTACTTGTCTTTTATATAAAGAGGTTTAAAGAAGGACCGAGGTCCTTAGGCATTTTTTTTTTTTTTTTTTTGAAAACGGTCCCAGCGCAACTTATTAGCAGAAGCATAAATGAGTCTCACCATTTCTCCCTCCAATAACCATAATGCAATGCACACCAACTACGCACCATAAGAAAAAATATGGCCGAGCCACTTTTATTTATATTTTCATGATGGATTTCTCGGGTCGGTACAACCAAAAAGAAAAGCCAAGACTTTTAACTACACTTGGCCACAACCCAAAAGATATCTCGACCCCTATATCGATCATGTGTCATCCCCCATCTACAAGTGTCGGCTACTCTAAAAAAGTGTCAGCTCTCACTCCTTACGCGGGCCATCACACCCATTCTAGCGCATTGGGCGATGGTGGCGGCGGCGGCAACATCCCTCGTATCACTCCACCACGGCGGACGTGGATCGACAAGAACTCCTGGATGACCGAGCCCCGAGCTAGGCCCACATCATACATCACCAGCACGCGAACCCGAATAAAAGTCAGACCAGGGATGGTAACACAATCAATCTCTGAACACTTGACCTCCACGTTAGAAGGAAGGCTGTAAAAGGTACCCCGCGTGATCGGAGGGAGCGGCATCTTTCTAATATGAAATGTTGGTCCCCAAAGAGGTGAGTACAGCCACTCAGCAGGTAAAAGATCCATTAACTACTCAATGCATCACACAATACAATCATAACATCATAACAGAGTACATATCTTTCATGCATTCAAGCATAACTTACCTTGCAGCCATGCATATATCGTCACACCATATGTGCATACATCATCATGCACTCATCACCAAGCATTCATACATATGCCATCATACTATAGGTGCATATACAACCATGCACTCATCATCAAGCATCCACACATACACCATCATGCCATAGGTGCATATACAAACATGCACTCATCATCAAGCATCCACACATATACCATGCCTCATGTACACATACCATCAAGCCATAGGTGCATATACAACCATGCACTCATACACATCATATCATACGGCCATGCATACATGTCACCATACCATGCATGATTCGATTTCCACTTTTTATCTTTCAATTTGATCACCATATCTTTCTTTCCCGGGATCAGTAATTGCATCCCACATTTTATCACTTGCACCCCAACTTGGCATCGTGAGAAACCTCCGGCACACACCACTGGGCATCCGGCAGCCCCACATTCAGGGCATTTCGCATCCCAACTGGCATCACAAGGCATGCCTCGGGCAAAAACCTTCGAGGCTTCTGGCACCCAACCATTCTGGGCATCTCGAAACTCCCGAGGACATCCGGGCATGTATCATAAGACAACCGGGCATCCGGCACCCCCCATCTCGGGCATCCTGACACTCCCAGGGCATTGTCAACTCTCCTCCAACAGTCTTCTCATTCATCATTATTCATATTCACAATTTTCATGTCTCAAAATCAACATGGCACATGATGTGATGGCAACAAAATCAATTTCAGCCATTAATTCTATATGTAATGCCAAGAATCATCACATGTGCAGCAAGATTCAATCACTTAAAACAATATAATTCATGGGGCTCATCCAAAACAGAATAGTCATGCATCCAGCTTTTGAAATTCGCAAAATCCAGCTTGCACAGTTTTTGAAAACATTTTATTTAAATGCCCAAATAACTTTCAAAAATTATGAAATTCAAACATGTGATAGCCAAGACATAAAGGCAGATATTTCATGAAGAACACTGCACCAAAAGACCCTCATATCATGCGGTATAGACCGAACATCACAGCACCATTACCATAACCACTTAACTTGCACAGTTTTCGAAAATTTTCAGTTAAATAGGCAAATGTTAAAAAATTATGAAATTTGAATATGTTGCAGGGAAGACATAAAGAGAGATACTTCATGAATAACACTTTGCCGAAAGAACTTCATACAAAATTATATGGCCCGCACATTGAAACTGACTAAGTCCGAACGCGTCAGATTACACGGGTTTAGAAATATTTCCGATTAAATACCCTAATGACCTTCAAAAATTATGAAATCCGACTATGTGGTAGTCAAGACCCTAAGGTAGATTTTTTATGAAGGAATAAAAGTCAGATTCGTTCTAGATGATTAAATATAGGCGATTAAAACTTCTGTTTCAATACCGAGGTTTCCAGATCTGACTACTTTCAAAAAACCACGATTCACCTATCTATTCTTGTTATTTTTCTCTAGATTTTTGGTATGTTAAACCTCAGGATGTCCTTTACATCTTTCGTTAAGAAATCGAAGTGAAATTTCAACAAAAAGATAGCCTTACAGTCCATGCATTCATCAAAGGTAGTTACCGAAATCTCCAGATTCAGTCTCTCCGAAAAATAAAGATTTCACCCACTTATACTTGTTCTTTTTGTTCCAAATTTGATTATGTCATATTTCAAGAAGTCCTTAACAACTTCCATTTAGAAGTCACGGACAAAATCCAACTCAAACAACACATGCAAGCCAATAGAATATCCAAGGTCGAACTGTTTTCTCAAGAACAGTTTACTAGTCTCAAACATCCCTCTTAAAACTTCAACTTTTAACACCCTAAACATCCGAAATCTATCACCATTCAAGCACACGTACTAGGCACAACATGCAAGAGCAGATTAAGGATCCCAACTTGCCTCTAAACCGAGCAAACAGCAAGCACACGGCAACTAGACACGGCGGCGACGAACGACGGACGATTGGCTTCCTTCTTCTTCCACACGCTCACTCTCCCTTTCTCTCTTTCTCTCGGTAACTCTCTCTCTCTCTCTCTCTCTCTCTCTCTCTCTCTTCGGACGAACCCCTCTCTCCCTCTCTTTCTCGCTTAAGCCGGCCATCATTTCCCCTAATTTTTCTTCCCCTCAATGATGAGCAATCATTGGATGTGCATGGGGAACACTTGGCAGCTAGGAGGGACAAATGGCCTTCTTCATGCAAGATGGGCCTCCATTTTTCGGCTGGGCTTGGGCCAGCCATGGGCCGATGGCTGCTTCCTCTCCTTAGGCTTCGTGGGTCGGCCGAAAATGGGGTGAGGTAATGGGCTGGTTTGGACTTTTAATTGTCCAGCCCATCCTCATCCTATTAATTTACCTAACCCTTAATTATAAATATATATACACCTAATTGAGATTTATTTTTCACCAAAACTTTGTGACCCAACTTAATAAATTCCAATCCATAATCCACATGGCCAAAATAGAATTTTCCTATCAAATAATTATTCACCAAAAGCTTGGCCAAAGTCTTAATACAAAACATGAATTAGAGCACCCCTAAAGATTGGTAAGAAATTCTAGGATGCCACACATTGATACGCCAAACCATTTACAATTTCAATAAAACGGCTTAACATATCTCCAATTGACTCTCCTAGTTTCATCTTGAAGGAATCATATTAACCAAGTAGGATGTTTTTTTTTGTCTCCTTCACACAATCAATCCCTTCATAAGTAACATGAAGTCTATCCCAAATTTCTTTAGTTGTTTCACATGAAGAGATTCTATTATACTCAACAGGAGACAATGCGCAATATAAAGAATAAATGGTTTTTGCATCAAGAGTTTCTCTTTTGGACATAACTGTCTGAGACATAGGAGCAGGGGGTTTAGTTTCTTTGTCTTTGCCATTCTTATTTGATGTAAATGTAGCAATGGGATTGATTCCTTTTTTTTTTATAACATCTCATTGCAAGAGATCTCTAGATCTTAGGAATGCATTAATTTTGTTTTTTCAAACGTTGTGTTCATTTCCATCAAAATATGGTGGCCTGGCATTGCTCTATCCCTCCATAAGTCCTGGTGCCAAGATACTAACTATAGAAGATTTTTAACTCAGAAGTAAAAACACTTCAATAAAACGAGCACTTGGCTCTAATATCAATTGAAGGTGCTAGTATAACACATAGAGCGGGGTGAATAGGTGTTTAAAATAAACCTTGACAAATAAATGCGGAATAAAATAAATTTCGAGCAAAGTCTGAATAAGGATCAGAGTCTGATAAGCGAGCCACCAGACTTCTGGTAGATGTGCAGAATTTGTTATGCGATGGAACAGACTTCTAAAATAACTTGTAAGTATGCAACAGACTTAAATAAGAAGAGTTAAGAGAAGAGAATGTTGCACACAAAATTTATAGTGGTTCGGTTTAGATCAAGTTTACGTCCACTCTCCCACACTAACAGCCTTCTGGTTGAATTCCACTATGTGATCAACAAGAGATTATAATGTTGAGTGCAAACACTCAGTGATAGATCACACTATCTCACTAAGTCACTCTTTTGGTATTTTTCTCACGATCACAAATGTTTAAGCTCACGAGAGACAAGTGTATGATTGAAGGTCGCTCAAACTTTGGAATTATAAATTCCACACCCCGTCTCTTACTTGCTCATCAGTCCTTGGTCTCCTTAAATACTCCTCCACTTCCAAACTAGCCGTTGGACAGTATCTAGAATATCATCTTCCAATCTACCCATTGGATAGATCTGTATCTAGAAGATTTTGTAACCGTTGAGTGACAAAAGTAGAATCCCAAATTGATTCTGATTGCCCATATAAACAGAATCTTGGTTTCCATAAGTAGAGCTTTTTCGTAGAGAAAGTTCTTGTCTTTAAGATTCAATTGTCAATCAATTAGATTGAGTCAATCAAATCTATCTTGATGTAGAATCCAAACCATATTACTAGCCGTTATATTTGGGGCTTGCGTTACGTTATGTCAAGTTGTCTCATTCTGAACATACTTCATTCTGAATTTGTTACGTTCTGAACTTGTGTCTCGTTGTGGACCTTGTCACGTTCTGGACTTGTGTCTCGTTCTATATGTAAAGTTTGAGAGTGTTCTGTCGGAAGTAGAATTTGATTGTCTTCCATCTAAAGTAGAGTTTGAGTGTCTTCCATCTGAAATAGATTTTACAATCTGGACGTAAATCTGAATATATTCCGCTTCTGAACAGATTTACCCTTAAGGTTTGGACATAGTCTAAATAAGTTCAACTTCAGTATAGAGTATGTCTTATGGTTCTTCCAAATATAAATCTTGATAATATCATTTACATGTTCTATCATTTGCATAATCTATTACTCAACCATTAAACACGTTAGTAGCATTTGATTTATTTTGTTATCTTCAAAACATCATAAATGATTTCCCTAACATCCATTAAGTGACCATGCAAGCACGTCATCAATCAAACCGGCTTTTATTTCCATTATTTAGCCAAGAACACCAAAATCCATTTTCAAATAATAAACCTTGCAATTCTTTTTTTTTTTGTTCAAAACTTTCCGAAATAAATTCGTACAGGGTCATGTATTTGAAATCAATCCGTCAAACTTTGCACGCATCTAATTTGAAACTTCACGGTTTTATTGAGCACATAAAATTTGACGTCCAAACCTGGCACCATATTTCTTTTCTATTTCTTTGTCCAACCACCCTTTTTGGAGACAATCTTTGATAACCCCCTTTTTTTTTCTTTAAAACTTTTAGAAAGAAATTTGTACATGGACACGTACTTGAAATCAACCCATCAAATTTTGCACTCCTCTATTTCAAAACCTCATTGTTTTATTAGGCACATAAATTTTGGTGTCTAAATCCGACACCTCACATTTTTCTATTTAATTGCCCATGAAATCAAGTTTTGCAATAATAATCGATATCTACCATCAAGCAATCAATCACATAATATTGAATGTGCAAGCCATTAAAATCACGCACAAGTTTTCGGCATGCCAAAAATCAACCAAATCATAAAAAATACATTTTCCAGCAAGCAAGACACCAAGAACAACCACAAGACCACAACCAGCCCTCAACGGTAGAAACTGAGTCCACTTGCATGTCTCTAAGATTAATTCCAGAAACATAACCAAACGAGTTCAGAAAATCCCAAAATTTAAATATGTTATAAATGACACTTAAACGAACACTTTTTATGAAGACATTTTGAGATCTTTCTAGAATAGGAGCAGTAAATTGCTCAAATCGTTACCAAAACTGTGTCCGTGTCTAGAAATTATGTTTTCCAAAACTAGCTTGGTTCGAGGTCCAAAACTCATTCGTTTGCTCTGAAATTTGACTATGTTGAACTTCAAAATGTGATGACAAAATTTTGTGAAGAAACTCTTTTGAAAATCGAACCCTAAGAGTTGATAAAAATCCTTTAAACACCAAAAGGTTATGGGTTCCAACACAAAACGAGATTCTGCCTTACATGCAACGAAGCTGAAATTTTGTTCTTTTAAATCCAGAAAATCTTGAGTAAAATATATGTCATAAATGAAGATGTTTAGAACATTTTTCAAGAAGGAAGCAACCTCAAAATCGTAGCACATTTTAATCCACGAAAATAGCAAATAGTGAGTGTCCAATAAACAGATCTGAAGAGAAATCCAGACTTAGCTCCTTTGAGCACATCTCTTGCAAGCTCAGTAGCCATAAACCTTCAAGAAACTCATATGCAAGACTTCCCACACATCACAACATACATACATGCAAGCTAAAATCCTACATAGATCTAGCTCCTATAACCCGAAAATCCACTAGATCGAGTTAAACCACCCTCATTAGCACTGATCTAACCACCCCTAAGCGTAATTAACAACCTAATCAAAGATTAGGGAGTTAACTCATGGTTTTTGACGGCGGCGGGCTCGCGGTGACGACGACGAAAACACGAAACAACCACAGCTCGAATGGAGCTCAATGGCGGTGGCGTTGGCCCTTCCAAGCTCTTGGCTAAGGAGGACTTGGCTCGGCTTAGGACTGGTCGGTGGCTGCTGGAGTTAGTGAGGGTAGCCAGTTGTGGGAGCTGCTGGTGGGTGGTGCTGATGGAAGATGGTGCGGCAAGAAGAGACAGAGCTGGAGTTGGTGTTCGCGGTGGATGGTGGTGGAGGCATGAGGGTGGTGGTGGAATGATGGAGCTGGCTGGTGTGTCGGTGAGTGGAGCGGCAGCAGACTGAAGGGAAGAAGGATGGCATGGAGTGAAGTGGATGGTGGGTGTGCGGTAGCAAAAAGAAGAATAAAGTTGGAGGTGCGGTGATGGAGCAACGGTAAAAATGAAAGGGGACATAACTAGATGAAATAAAGAAAGACGTGGGGGAAGGAAGGGGGAAGAAAAAGGAGAAGAGGGAAGGGAAATGGGCAAGGGAAAAAGAAATTAGCAGAGGGGGAGAGGTTGTTCACACATGAGAGAGGGAGGGAAAGAGAGAGAGAGAGAGAAAGAAAATGAAAGGCTAACCAATCACAAGTAATCATCATTACATGCCTCAAAAGTCCTCTTATGCTCACCCTCACTCCTCCAATCAAAATTTAGCTCTAATTTCTCCAATTTAAAGCCTTTTGGGGTAGAAAAATCCTAATTTTTATCCCCATCCGAATTTCGTTTCTTTTTTTCTTTTTGTCCGAAATTCATTTTTCCGTAAAATTTCGGACTCGTCAAAAATTCGCTGAAAGATGAGACGACGTCCAATAAATAAATCGTGAAACACTCGAACGTCCGATTCCTGAAACCGAACTGAATTTCATGGTTAAAATCGACCGAATGCGATTTTAGTATGACCCAATCTACCGGTAGCTTTTAGGGGTTTTAGCGCGTTTGACCCGTGGTCGGTACTTTTCAATCCACGTTTGTACATCTTCGAATGGTAGACGACTCTCGGTTGTCATAAAATCACGAGAGTTCAATTACGTGTCTCGAATATAATATCGATAGAAAATCGGTTTACTGCCGTTCGACGCGAATAACGTAATTGTGCGGAATCACCCACAATTCGACTTCGTAATTCCATCGAATCGACTTATATATATTCGCTAATTGATTTATAACGGTGTCGTATTAACCCTTACTGATCATTATGGTCGAGCGGTCGATTTCTAATCAAATTTTCTTGTTTGTCGCGTTTATATCTCTTAACGGCCTCACCTAATAGATTAGTTAACTCGTGAGTGATTAGTTCTGAGTAAAATAACCATGAGTGCGTTGATGACATAACCATTTCATATATTCGAAATAGGGGCCAAATTTCGGGATGTCACACCCATTATGAGATAGAGAGCATCTAGAGAAAGTGGGGAGTGAGATCAGGGAAGTTTGCGTGAAGTAATTCATTAGGCAAAATATGAAGGCAAGCATTTCATACGTGCGTCCCTGACAGAGATGGCCACACACCACGTACCCACGGCGGCTTTTGCTTTCGGGCATCTAGCTGGGTACTCGCTCTCAACCGCCTCCTACTAACTCTTGATCTTCATCGTCAATCTTTCCTAAAGCTACTTTTAAAATACGCCCTACTCATCATGGTTGCATGCGCTCCTTCTCAATCTTTTAAGTGATTATTGAGCCGGTTAAAAAGCTAAAGTTTTCTTCCTTCACTTCTTTTGTACACGAGGTAGACAAGGGACTGTCGGTCTCGAACATGTGAGTAGAATAACAATGCCCTGAGGGGATGAGGCCTCCATACTAGCTAAATTACGACAAGTCACCAATGACACTCCATAAATCCTTGGCATTCATTGCCATTGCTTTGGTCAAAGAACAAGAACTTTGACCAAGAGTCCAACAGCTTACCCTGAAAGAAGATAACTGACTTCTTTTAATTGTTTTGCAGGCAATGTCGTCTCCCTCATAACCTTTCTTTCTCCTCCGTAAGTTATATCATTTGCCTTTGTTCACTTACAGTACAAAAACTGAGATAAAATAATAATGAGCTACTTGGGTCATACTAATGTGTGGCAGGCCCACTTTCCATGGAATTTACAAGAGAAAATCAACGCAAAGGTTTCAGTCAATCCCATACGTGGTGTAGCTCTTGAGTGCAATGCTTCTGCTGTACTAAGGACTAGTAAAGAAGGATACTCTCCTCATCACCATCAATGGAATTGGCTGCGTTATCACAACTGCTTATGTGGCTGCTTACCTCATTTATGTTAGCAAAAGGTGACCGACTCACTTTATCACATTTTCAAATGCAATATTTTTGTTATGGTTTAATTTACAATAGCTTTTGTTCCATTCATCATTCTGTTTTACACTTGCTACTATTATTGACTTCATTCCCTAAGCTCGTTACTAAAATAAAACGAAAATATATGGATGGGCAGAGAAAAGTCATAAAAACCAGGAGTGTGGAGTTCATGCCAATAACTCTATCAATCTTTCTCACACTCGGTGCAATCGTGTGGTTTTTCAAAAAAGAGCCTAAAGCATAGCATGTCTCAAACATAACTCTAAAGTTGCCAATTTAATCTCAAATATTTGTAGCTCATTGGCTGATTAGACCATCGAGCTTGTGCATATCACATGCATCTTTCGTGCATTTATGCGCGTGATGTGAGTAGCCTTTAATTTATTTTGTCATCTTCAAAACATCATAAGGGATTTTCCTAACAAAAAGGAGCAAAGCGCGCATGGATTATTGGATGGATTTGCATGACATTCTCTCTAGGCGTATTTATTGCTCAATTATGCATCCTGGTGGGTGAGAAATTAATTAAATCTGACGAAATTTGGAAGCATGTACATTTATAGACAATTCACACGCATTGACATGCATATTCATACGCTAATTCCATCATTAGGTAGCAGTATACATCTTTTTAACATTAGCAAAAGGTGACCGACTCACTTTATCACTTTTCCAAATGCAATATTTTTGCAGGCAACGTGGTTTCTCTCATAACCTTTCTTGCTCCTCTGTAAGTTATATCATCTGCCTTTGTTCACTTACAGTACAAAAACTGAGATAAAATAATAATGAGCTACTTGCGTCATACTAAGCTACTTGGTTTGATGGTATGTGTGGCAGGCCCACTTTCTACGGAATTTACAAGAGAAAATCGACGCAAAGGTTTCAGTCAATCCCATACGTGGTGTCGCTCTTGAGTGCAATGCTTCTGCTATACTATGGAGTAGTTAAGAAGGATACTCTCCTCATCACCATCAATGGAATTGGTTGCGTTATCACGACTGTTTATGTGGCTGCTTACCTCATCTATGTTAGCAAAAGGTGACCGACTCACTTTATCACGTTTCCAAATGCAATATTTTTGTTATGGTTTAATGTACAATAGCTTTTGTTCCATTCATCATTCTGCTTCATACTTGCTACTATTATTGACTTCATTCCCTAAGCTCGTTACTGAAATAAAACGAAAATATATGGATGGGCAGAGAAAAGTCATAAAAACCAGGAGTGTGGAGTTCATGCCAATAACTCTATCGATCTTCCTCACACTCGGTGCAATCGTGTGGTTTTTCAAAAAAGAGCCTAAAGCATAGCATGTCTCAAACATAACTCTAAAGTTGCCAATTTAATCTCAAATATTTGTAGCTCATTGGCTGACTAGACCATCAAGCATGTGCATATCACGTGCATCTTTCGTGCATTTATGCACGTGATGTGAGTAGCCTTTAATTTATTTTGTCATCTTCAAAACATCATAATGGATCTCCCTAACAAAAAGGAGCAAAGCGCGCATGGATTATTGGATGGATTTGCAAGACATTCTCTCTAGGCGTATTTGTTGCTCCATTATGCATCCTGGTGGGGGAGAAATTAATTAAATCTGACGAAATTTGGAAGCATGTACATTTATAGACAATTCACACACATTGACATGCATATTCATACGCTAATTCCATCATTAGGTAGCAATATACATTTTTTAATGTTAGCAAAAGGTGACCGACTCACTTTATCACTTTTGCAAATGCAATATTTTTGCAAGCAATGCGGTTTCCCTCATAACCTTTCTTGCTCCTCTATAAGTTATATCATCTGCCTTTGTTCACTTACAGTACAAAAACTGAGATAAAATAATAATGAGCTACTTGGGTCATACTAAGCTACTCGGTTTGATGGTATGTGTGGCAAGCCCACTTTCTATGGATTTTACAAGAGAAAATCGACGCAAAGGTTTCAGTCAATCCCATACGTGGTGTCGCTCTTGAGTGCAATGCTTGTGCTATACTACGGACTAGTTAAGAAGGATCTCTCCTCATCACCATCAATGGAATTGGCTGCGTTATCACGACTGCTTATGTGGCTGCTTACCTCATCTATGTTAGCAAAAGGTGACCGACTCACTTTATCACGTTTCCAAATGCAATATTTTTGTTATGGTTTAATTTACAATAGCTTTTGTTCCGTTCATCATTCTGCTTTATACTTGCTACTATTATTGACTTCATTCCCTAAGCTCGTTACTGAAATAAAACGAAAATATATGGATGGGCAGAGAAGAGTCATAAAAACCAGGAGTGTGGAGTTCATGCCAATAACTCTATCAATCTTTCTCACACTTGGTGCAATCGTGTGGTTTTTCAAAAGAGAGCCTAAAGCATAACATGTCTCAAACATAACTCTAAAGTTGCCAATTTAATCTCAAATATTTGTAGCTCATTGGCTGACTAGACCATCGAGCTTGTGCATATCAGGTGCATCTTTCGTGCATTTATGAGCGTGACGTGAGTAGCCTTTAATTTATTTTGTCATTTTCTAAACATCATAAGGGATTTCCCTAACAAAAAGGAGCAAAGCGCGCACGGATTATTGGATGGATTTGCATGACATTCTCTCTAGGCGTATTTGTTGCTCCATTATGCATCCCGGTGGGTGAGAAATTAATTAAATCTGACGAAATTTGGAAGCATGTACATTTATAAACAATTCACAAGCATTGACATGCATATTCATATGCTAATTCCATCATTAGGTAGCAGTATACATTTTTTAATGTTAGCAAAAGGTGACCGACTCACTTTATCACTTTTCCAAATGCAATATTTTTGCAAGCAACGTGGTTTCCCTCTTAACATTTCTTGCTCCTCTGTAAGTTATATCATCTGCCTTTGTTCACTTACAGTACAAAAACTGAGATAAAATAATAATGTGCTACTTGTGTCATACTAAGCTACTGGGTTTGATACTATGTGTGGCAAGCCCACTTTCTATGGGATTTACAAGAGAAAATCGACGCAAAGGTTTCAGTCAATCCCAGACGTGGTGTCACTCTTGAGTGCAATGCTTCTGTTGCACTACGAACTAGTTAAGTATGATACTCTCCTCATCACCATCAACAGAATTGGCTGCGTTATCACGACTGCTTGTGTGGCTGCTTACCTCATCTATGTTAGCAAAAGGTGACCGACTCACTTTATCACGTTTCCAAATGCAATATTTTTGTTATGGTTTAATTTACAATAGCTTTTGTTCCGTTCATCATTCTGCTTTATACTTGCTACTATTATTGACTTCATTCCCTAAACTTGTTATTGAAATAAAACGAAAATATATGGATGGGCAGAGAAAAGTCATAAAAACCAGGAGTGTGGAGTTCATGCCAATAACTCTATCGATCTTTCTCACACTCGGTGCAATCGCGTGGTTTTTCAAAAGAGGGCCTAAAGCATAACATGTCTCAAACATAACTCTAAAGTTGCCAATTTAATCTCAAATATTTGTAGCTCATTGGCTGACTAGACCATCGAGCTTGTGCATATCACGTGCATCTTTTGTGCATTTATGCACGTGACGTGAGTAGCCTTTAATTTATTTTGTCATCTTCAAAACATCATAATGGATCTCCCTAACAAAAAGGAGCAAAGCGCGCATGGATTATTGGATGGATTTGCATGACATTCTCTCTAGGCGTATTTGTTGCTCCATTATGCATCTTGGTGGGCGAGAAATTAATTAAATCTGAAGAAATTTGGAAGCATGTACATTTATAGACAATTCACACGCATTGACATGCATATTCATACGCTAATTCCATCATTAGGTAGCAGTATACATCTTTTTAATGTTAGGAAAAAGTGACCGACTCACTTTATCACTTTTCCAAATGCAATATTTTTGTTATGGTTTAATTTACAATAGCTTTTGTTCCGTTCATCCTTCTGTTTTACACTTGCTACTATTATTGACTTCATTCCCTAAGCTCGTTACTGAAATAGAACCAAAATATATGGATGGGCAGAGAAAAGTCATAAAAACCAGGAGTGTAGAGTTCATGCCAATAACTCTATTGATCTTCCTCACACACTATGCAATTGTGTGGTTCTTTTATGGCTTTCTCTTTAAAGACTTCTTCATTATTGTAAGTGGAAACCTGTCAACCCCACAATCCTTATTTCATTCCAACAAATCTTGCTTTGTATCTGCTTAATGTATCTATCCACAACACAGGTGCCAAACGTGTTGAGATTTGTATTGGGAGGGGTTCAGATGGTGCTCTACGCAATATATAGGAAGAACGCGAAGAAAGTGGTAGTGGAGCCTAATTTGCAACTGCAGGAATTAAGGGAAGAGATCATTGACGTCTTGAAGCTGAGCGCAGGTGCGTGTCCAAAACTTAACTCGGTGTTAGCTACACAGTTGAAGGACGTCCTCAAAGATAGTGTCACGTGCATCTTTCGTGCATTTATGCACATGATGTTGATAGCCTTTAATTTATTTTGTCATTTTCAAAACACCATAAAGGATTTCCTTAACAAAAAGTAGCAAAGCACGCACGGATTATTGGATGGATTTGCATGACATTCTCTCTAGGCGTATTTGTTACTCCACTATGCATCCTAGTGGGTGAGAAATTAATTAAATTTGTCGAAATTTGGAAGCATGTACATTTATAGACAATTCACATGCATTGACATGCATATTCATACACTAATTCCATCATTATGTAGCAGTATACATCTTTTGAATGTTAGCAAAAGGTGACCGACTCAATTTATCACTTTACCAAATGCAATATTTTTGTTATGGTTTAATTTACGATAACTTTTCTTCCGTTCATCCTTCTGTTTTACACTTGCTGCTATTATTAACTTCATTCCCTAGGCTCGTTACTGGAATAGAACCAAAATATATGGATGGGCAGAGAAAAGTCATAAAAACCAAGAGTGTGGAGTTCATGTCAATAACTCTATCGATCTTCCTCACACTCGGTGCAATCGTGTGATTCTTCTGTGGCTTTCTCTTTAAAGACTTCTTCATTACTGTAAGTGGAAACCTTTCGACCCCACAATCCTTATTTCATTCCAACAAATCTTGCTTTGTACTTGCTTATTGTATTTATAGACGACACAAGTGCCAAACATGTTGAGATTTGTATTGGGAGGGGTTCAAATGGTGCTTTATGCAATATACAGGAGGGATTCAGATGGTGCTTTATGCAATATACAGGAAGAACGCAAAGAAAGTGGTAGTGGAGCCTAATTTGCAACTGCAGGAATTAAGAGAAGAGATCATCGACGTCATGAAGCTGAGCGCAGGTGCGTGTCCAGAACTTAACCCGGTGTTAGCTGCACAGTTGAAGGACATCCTCAAAGATAGTGTCACGTGCATCTTTCGTGCATTTATGCATGTGACGTTAGTAGCCTTTGATTTATTTTGTCATCTTCAAAATATCATAAGGGATTTCCCTAACAAAAAGGAGCAAAGCGCGCACAGATTATTGGATATATTTGCATGACATTCTCTCTAGGCATATTTGTTGTTCCATTATGCATCTTGGTGGGTGAGAAATTAATAAAATTTGACGAAATTTGGAAGCATGTACATTTATAAACAATTCACACGCATTGACATGCATATTCATACGCTAATTCCATCATTAGGTAGCAATATACATCTTTTTAATGTTAGCAAAATGTGACCGACTCACTTTATCACTTTTCCAAATGCAATATTTTTGTTATGGTTTAATTTACAATAACTTTTGTTCCGTTTATCCTTTTGTTTTACACTTACACTTACTACTATTATTGACTTCATTCCCTAAGCTCATTATTGAAATAGAATAAAAATATATGGATGGGCCGAGAAAAGTCATAAAAACTAGGAGTGGGGAGTTCATGCCAATAACTCTATCAATCTTCCTCACACTCAGTGCAATCGTGTAGTTCTTCTATGGCTTTCTCCTTAAAGACTTCTTCATTACTGTAAGTGGAAACCTATCAACCCCACAATCCTTATTTCATTCCAACAAATCTTGCTTTATATTTGCTTAATGTATCTATACACGACATAGGTGCCAAATGTGTTGAGATTTGTATTGGGAGAGGTTTAGATGGTGCTTTACGCAATATACAGGAAGAACGCAAAGAAAGTGGTAGTGGAGCCTAATTTGCAACTGCAAGAATTAAGGGAAGAGATCATTGACGTTGTGAAGCTGAGCACAGGTGCGTGTCCAAAACTTAACCTGGTGTTAGCTGCATAGTTGAAGGACGTCCTCAAAGATAGTGTCACGTGCATCTTTCGTGCATTTATGCATGTAACTTTAGTAGCCTTTGATTTATTTAGTCATCTTCAAAACATCATAAAAAGATTTCCCTAACAAAAAAGAGCAAAGAGGACTTAGCGAAGCAGTCGGTGAAGGAGGAGCCGAAGGCGGACCAGCCGCATCCGCTAGAGCACTCGTGGACTTTCTGGTTCAACAACCTTGCCGCGAAATCGAAGCAAATGGCTTAGGGTGCCTCCATGCGCCCAATCTACACTTTCTCTACCGTCGAAGAATTCTGGAGGTGAGAAAGTTTTTGCATTTTCCTCTCGAATTTTGGGAACCAGTTCTAGAGTCAATTGAGTTATGGTTGGGTTGTTCGCACGGATTATTGGATGGATTTGCATGACATTCTCTCTAGGCGTATTTGTTGCTCCACTTTGCATCCTGGTGGGTGAGAAATTAATTAAATCTGATGAAATTTGGAAGCATGTACATTTATAAACAATTCACACGCATTAACATGCATATTCATATGCTAATTCCATCATTAGGTAGCAGTATACATCTTTTTAATGTTAGCAAAAGGTGACCGACTCACTTTATCACTTTTCCAAATGCAATATTTTTGTTATGGTTTAATTTACGATAGCTTTTATTCCATTCATCCTTCTTTTTTACACTTGCTACTATTATTGACTTTACTCCCTAAGCTCATTATTGAAATAGAACCAAAATATATGGATGGGCAGAGAAAAGTCATAAAAACCAGGAGTGTGGAGTTCATGCTAATAACTCTATTGATCTTCCTCACACTTGGTGCAATCGTGTGGTTCTTCTATGACTTTCTCCTTTAAAACTTATTCATTGCTGTAAGTGGAAACCCGTCGACCCCACAATTTTTATTTCATTCCAACAAATCTTGCTTTATATCTGCTTAATGTATCTATACACGACACAGGTGCCAAACGTGTTGGGATTTGTATTGGGAGGGGTTCAGATAGTGCTTTACGCAATATACAGGAAGAACGCAAAGAAAGTGATAGTGGAGCCTAATTTGCAGCTGCAAGAATTAAGGAAAGAGATCATCGATGTCGTGAAGCTGAGCGCAGCCGCGTGTCTAGAACTTAAGCCGGTGTTAGCTGCACAATTGAAGGACATCCTCAAAGATAGTGTCAGTGAAGATGAACAAATCATCGAGATGCCTTCCCAAACAATAAAGGCATGAATTGCGTCTCATGCGCAAAAGCTTTACCAGTGCAGTGTCCTGGGTAGCACCATACCTATGTTATGATGCAAGAATACTTGTGTCGTTTAGTCAATTATCTGCTCCCTCACCCCCCGCCCTCCCCCTCTCTCCCCCATCAGGAATACGAGTCTGCATGTATCACCGATTTGTACTTATTTATTAGTTGATATGAAACTGATAAGTTACATTAATGCTGCGCATTGCACCGAAGTTTAACACCCAGGTTGACGTAAATGATGTTATTTTCCTCAAGCTACAGTAGAACCCAATTAATACCTTGTACGGCAACACCACTAGCATGATGGTGGCTAGAGTGCCTAGTGTGGCAAGTGGTGGTGGCTGGTGGCCGGTGGTGGTAGCTAGCGCAATTTTTAGAGAAAACCTACAAAAATTGGCACTTAACTAATTACATAGAAGGTGATGGTAGTTCAACTTATAGCAACTCCATTCAATGCCAATGTTTGCTGCCAGTTTATGTTTATATTTAGTTCAAGTAAAAAAGACACCACGACACATTGACCCAATTCATCATTGCTGGTTTATATTCAGGAACAAGTAAAAACATAGTATAAGCTGTAAATGCTAATATGAGCACCTAGAGGGGGTGAATAGGTGCGACAACAAATTTTTGTAGAAAATAGTGTAAAACTTTACTTTTAACCTGAGTCTGTTTAACAGTAGACTTTAAAAGAAAAGAGATTCAAATTAAAAAATGTTACGAACAAAGTAAATGAGTTTAGGGAAGAGAATAAGAACACAAGATTTATAGTGGTTCGGCTTAATCCAAGTCTACGTCCACTCTCCCGCACTAACAATCCATCGGCTGGATTTCATTATGAATCAAAAGAGTCGTTACAATATCACGTCCTTGATTCCACAGTGTAGAGACTCTGCTACACTTTCTTAAGGTCTCACAAATGTATAAACTCTCTTTTGAATACAAGTTTTCGCTCAATAATTGAATTGGCAAAGAACAAGGAGTTTCAAACTTTGGAATTTATCTATCGCGCACACTCTCGAATAACTGGAGCGTCTTCCTTATATACTTCTCCATGCCTTCACAACCGGTGGCACTTTCCAAATGAGTTCTTCCAATCTACCCATTGGACAGAATCAATTAGGGAGATCTCGAGTTATTTAATAAATATGACGATAGCCCATTAATCATGCTCGCCCATACAATCAAAATCTAGGTTTCCATAAGTAGAACCTTCCAAGTATACTTCGCCATACAACGGATCCAAATTACCTGAATTAATTTCGGGAATAATAGATTCCGAGATGCTATCTCCAGCCGTGAGATCTTTTTTAGTCGATCGAATCAAATCCTTAAAGAACTCTGGATAAGTCTTCTTCGACGGTCTAGAAACTGTCAATGAGGACAGACTTTGAGTTTTGAGTCTAGCGGTCTGGCAGTCTTCAGACTTTGACGAAAGAGTCTGCAAGTCTTCAGACTAGATTGATGGAAACGTTTTGTCAACTTCAAAACAAATAAGGAAGTTTTCTCCAACAATCTCCCCCTTTTTTATTGTGACAAAACTTTCCTGCAGATTTAAATACTTTTAACTTGCAAAACAATACTCAAGTAAAAATATCTCATAAAAGATAAATGGATTAGAATAGAGATAGTATCGAATCTGCATCCACAAGAAATGAGTTAGTCCTATAAAAACAACTATCTTTGCCATGAGAATATCAACGATGCTTAAGATACTGCAAGCATTAAGTGATCAAAACACAGCAGTCTAAACCATCAATCAAACATAGTCCAAGCAGCCAATCACAACCAAACAAAAGTAAAGTCAAAGTAAAGTTAAACAAAAATCGAATAAAAGTCAAATCTGCAAATTTGCACCACAACATCTCCCCCTTTTTGTTAGCATTAAAAAGGTAGAGACGAAAAGAGAATAGAATAAAATTAAGATTGCTTTAGAACACGAACAAACTGGAAATCTTCCATCGACTTGACAGTCTCCTCCAGATTCTCAAGTCTTCCTTCAGTTTGTCTACTTCCTCACCCTTGGCGATTGCTTGAATTTGAAGATTAAGGGTCTGAATTTGATTGTACAAAGAAACTGAAGAGTCTTGACTGGCATTCCGCATATTCTGAACTTCGCATCCCATGGCATAAATCTGGCCTCGCATCTCCATAAGAACATCAAGCAGTCTTCAAAAGTCTGCTGAGTTGTCAGTCTGAGTGCTTGCTTCGGCATGATCAATTTGAGGAGTATTGGCAGATGATGGCATTTTAGTATGAGCACCCAGATTTGGAGATGAAACCTCATGACCTTCCTCAGGAAAGTGAGAAGCATATACATCTTCTGGATCTGCAGGTGAACGGCTAACATCTTCACTAGTAAAAGTAATTGAAGATGCCTCTTTTCTTAGCAACTCCCCCTGCTTCAGTGCCTTCAAGCGGAGAGAAGTACTCTTCATGCTCTATCTCTTCTTGTTCTCCTCTGCCCTCTTCTTCTTCTGCAGTTCTTTCTTCCTCTGCTTTTTTTCTCATCAATTCTCTCTCTTCACTCCTTTGCTCTATCTCTTCTCTATTTTGATCCCCTCTCTCCTCTGTCTCTGGAACAAAATGTTGTAAGTTTCTTAATGCAAGAGCTGAAATGGTGACATCTTCCTCATCTTCTTCATCCTGCAAGATGAGTGCTCTTCTTTTCTTGGATGGAGCTGTCATGGGCTCCTTTCCTTTCCGTTTTACAACCATAAAAACTTGGCAAGTCTTGACAGGGGTTTTCTCCTTAAATCGCTCCAAAGCCTTATTCAGTTCCTTCAGACGCATTTTGGAAACCATCTTCAATCCCACCACCATTTGATCACAGGTTCAAACACACGGAATCTTGGGAGGCTGAATATTCAAATGTCTAAATAACTTAGTAACAAGTGCTTAGTAAGGAAGTTGGCCCTTGTCCTTCACCATCGATCTATACATGTGAAACACGATAGTGTGTGGCAGAGAGAACTTTTTGCCAGCGTTGATAACATACATCAGCTTTGCTTCTAAGTTGGAGACATCAGTCTTCAAAGTCAATTTGGGTCTAAGACAATTGATCACAATCTTGTGAAGCAAAATATTTGAGGCATTCATCCTCAAGTACGAAATTCGTCATTCCGCCATTCCATCCCGAACAAGCTCTACCGTCGCACAACCAATAGACACATTAATTAATTGGAATACCCCTCTCTCTACTCCAATCACATAAGCCAATGTGTCCATGTCAACTACATAGTCCTGGTCTCGAATACTGAAAGAGAATCTATTCGCATCCAAGAAACTTAGATTAGAATAGAAATATACAGTAAATTCTAGATGAGCCTTTGTTGTCTCAGAATAAAATCGTTCAAGTTGAAGTAAGGTGAATTTCTCTCGCAACTTCACATTCAGAGAATCAAAAAAATCAAAGTCTACACTTCTTGGGTTGATCACCCCTCGCTTTAACAAATTAGAGTAAAGTCGCTTGTGTTCCTTAGAGCAAAACAAATCTGTCCTTTTGCTTCAAATATTCGCCGCAACACTCATTCTAGGCTTAAAATGAGTGTACATCTTGTCATCATCATTTCCATCAAGTTGACTAAGACCTCCAACACATGGATCGCTTGGAATATTAGCAAAGGCTCTTTCTGCCAACCCCGCAGGAGCAACTCCCAATCGTTCTATCGTTCGCAAAAAGTGGGTTTCATTTTGATACCCTTTCTCTTTCAAAAATTCATCAATAAAGTTCAAGAGAGTACCTCCCTCCTTCAAGGCAGAGTAGAGTTTAAAGGTAAAAGCAGGCTTTTGAGTTCTTACAGGTTCTACATCTTCAATAATCTCTTCCTCCGCTCGACGATAAATATCCTGAGGTCTAGCTTGAGGAGAATGACGCGGTTAAGAATGTTGTGGACTCTACTACTGTCTTGGAGATTCTTCTTCCTTGGTGAGGTCAAAATGTGTAGGACCCCCACGCACATGCTGTGGTCCCCTGTTCGCAAGTCTTGAAGACTTTCTTTGGAAAGACATTCTCATAGTCTTTGAGAGATTCCAAACTCATTTCGCGAGAAAGATGAAAATTTTGAAAATTAAACTAGAGAGTAAAAGAGAGAAGGTGATGTTCTGTGCTTTCTTAGGGTTTTGTGAGTAAAGCAAATAAAAGCAAACAGTATATAAAGCAATCGAAACGGGATATACAGATCGCCGTAAAAGGAAAAATAGAAAATGCCTTTTCAAAATAGCTGCCTTTTTTAAAATAGATAACTGTCAAAAAAGATAACTTCTTTTTCGAAAATGAATGATTGCAATAATCACAAAAATTGGGGAAGATAACAATCAATTACAGATTAATAGACAAACGTACCTTTTCGAATTTTTATGCGAAAGATAAATTTCTAAAACAGAAATAACTTACAGCCATGATTCTTGATTTTCTGAGTCTAAGCATTTTTAGACTATTTATCCCTGAATCTGAACTTCTTCAGACTTTAAGATATTAAGTCTCGATCGAATAAACTCAAATTGACTTTTCTCCAGTGGCTTTGTAAAAATGTCTGCCAACTGATTCTTTGAGTTTATGAATTGAATCAAAACTTCTCCATTTTGAACATGGTCTCTAATAAAATGATGTCGAATCTCTATATGCTTTGCTCTTGAATGAAGAATTGGATTCTTTGTGAGATTAATCATACTGGTATTGTCACATTTGATATCAGTGCATGAGTCTTCGATTCCAAAGTCTCTTAGCTGTTGTTTTATCCACAAAATTTGAGAACAACAACTTCCAAGAGCCACATACTCTGCTTCTGCTGTTGAAAGAGCTACGGTACTTTACTTCCTTGAAAACTAAGATATTGTTCTGTTACCAAGTAATTGACAAATGCCCGAGGTGTTCTTTCTATCAACTCTGCATCCTGCTAAGTCTGCGTCTGAGTATCCAATGAGAGTAAAGTCTCATTCTTTAGGATACCATAGACCCAAATTAGAGGTTGTTGCAACGTATTTGATGATACGTTTCGCAGCACTTAAATGAGATTCTTTGGGATCTGATTGAAATCTGGCACAAATGCAAACACTAAACAAAATGTCAGGTCTAGAAGCAGTAAGATAAAAAAGTGAACCAATGATACTCCTGTATAGCTTCTGATCATTTTCTTTCATCCCTCATCTTTGTCCAGCTTCAAGGAACTTGACATTAGTATATCAGTCTTTTTGCAATTTTCCAAACCGAACTTTTTAACAAGTTCTTTAGCATATTTTTCTTGGTGAATGAAAGTTCTTCCTTCAATTGTTTTACTTAAAGTCCGAGAAAGAAAGATAGTTCACCCATCATGCTCATTTCAAATTCATCCTGCATAGACTTAGAGAATTTCTTGCGCAGATTTTCGTTAGGTGATTCAAAAATAATGTCATCAACATAGATTTGAACAAGTAAGAAGTCTTTACTTTCTCTTTTGATAAACAAAGTAGTGTCTACTTTACCTTTAACAAAGTCATTTTGGATTAAAAACTTACTTAACATGGCGTACCAAGCTCGAGGTGCTTGCTTTAAACCATATGGCGCCTTTTTCAATCTGAATATAGAATCTGGTTTCCTTGGGTCTTCAAAACTGAGAGGTTGTTCCACATAGAGTTCTTCTTGGATAAATTCATTTAGGAAAGTGCTTTTGACGTCCATTTGAAATAACCTAAAATTCTTATAGCAAGCAAAAGCAAGTAATAATATAATTGCTTCTAACCTTTCTACTAGTGCGTAAGTCTCATCATAGTCTATCCATTCTTCTTGCGTATATCCTTTGGCCACGAGTCTTCATGTCTATCCATTCTTCTTGCGTATATCCTTTGGCCACGAGTCTTGCTTTGTTCCTTATGACTTTTCCTTTCTCGTTCATCTTGTTCCTGAAATCCCATTTAGCTCCAATAGCATATTTACCTTTTGGTTTAGGAGTCAATTCCCAGACATCGTTGATACTGAATTACCTTAGTTCTTCTTACATAGCTTCAATCAAGCTTTCATCAATTAAACCTTCCTCTATGCTTTTTGGTTCTATTTAAAAAATAAGAGCCACAGCGCTAGACTCTTCACGCCTTTTGGATCTTGTACGAAGGGATTCAATGTCACCAATAATGAGTTCTTTTGGATGACTAGACTTATGCTTCCAGTTGCTGGTTGGTTTGACTGATTGTTGATATTTTTCTTCATTTAATTCTACAACGATCGTTCATTATTGATCTTCTGAAGTCTGAGCTACTTTTGGTGAGTTAGACTTTGTAGAATCTAGAGCAGGTTCAAATTCTTCAGGTTGAGTCTGAATCGATTGATTTTGTATAAGGTCTTGAAATTTGACATTCATTGATTCCTCCACCGATTGAGTCTTTTTGTTGTAAACTCTGTAAGCTTTGCTGGTGGTTGAATATCCAAGGAAGATGCCTTCGTCTGATTTTTCTTCAAACTTACCAATTCGATCATTTGCATTTTTCAATATAAAACATTTGCATCCAAACACATGAAAATAGAAAACAATTGGCTTCTTTCCTTTGAACAACTCATAAGGAGTTTTCTCCAGAATAGGCCTTAAGAAGACACTATTAATAATATAACATGCTATAAAAACTGCTTCAGCCCAAAAATGAGAATAAATATTACTTTCAATTAAAAGTGTTCTAGCCATTTCTTACAATGATCTATTCTTCCTTTCCACAACTCCATTCTGCTCTAGAGTGTATGATGAGGAGAACACATGCTAAAAGCCAGATTCATCACAGAATTTAGCAAAATCTTGATTTTCAAACTCACCTCCATGGTTTGTCTGTATACTTGAAATAACATACCCTTTCTCATTTTGAACTTTCTTAGCAAATTTTATAAAATAAGAAAATGTTTCAGACTTACTTACCAGGAAATATACCCAAGTAAATCGTGAAAAATCATCCACTATTACTAGGCAATATTTCTTACCACCAATGCTCTGGGTTCTGGTTGGTCCAAAAAAATCTATATGCAAGAGCTGCAGCACACGATTAGTGGAAACTCGATTTATTGGTTTGAAAGAATTTCTAACCCGTTTTCCCAATACACATGGTGTGCATAATTCAGATTTTTGGTATGTCAGATTGGGTAGTTCACGAACAAGCTTCTTTGCAGAGATCTTGGCTATTTGCTTCATGTTGATGTGGCCAAGTTTTTTGTGCTAGAGATTAGCTTCCTCTTGAATTAAAATTAGACATCAAGATTTTTCTGGTTTGATATCCAAGAGATAAATATGCCCATGTCTTCGCCCCGTGAAAATCTGAGAGGAATTTTTACTGGTTCCTGAACATATTCCTTTTTGAAAGTTGATTTTGAAACCTGTGTCGCACAGTTGGCTGATACTCAGCAAGTTGTAGTTGAGTCGCTCCACTAAGGAAACGTTACTAATTGTGAGACTTCCAATCTTTACAGTTCCACATTCGACAATCCTGCCTTTGCTATTTCCACCAAAAGAAACTTTTCCACCATTAACTTGCATAAGCTTTATGAAACAACTTGAGTCTCCTGTCATATGTTTTAAGCATCCACTATCCAAGTACCATTTAACCTTTTTCTTGATAGTGACCTGCATTTAAAAAAGAAAATCAAGCTTTCTTTGATACCATACTTTCTTGGGTACAATGGAATTAATGCAATATACGGTTTTTGCCCAAACATTCTTAATAAGTTTCCAAACCATAGGACATTCTTTCTCAAAATATTCTAAATTGTTGCACTTAGAACATTTAAGAGCACTACGGCCTACAAGTTTTACAAAAACTTTTTGAAAATGTTTTCTATAAAAGTCTTTTGTAGGTCTTTGTTTGATTATTTCCTTTACTTTTGAAAAATCAATTAGAAGGATGGTTTCAGTAGTCATTCCTAAGCCTGATTTGTTAAAGTAAGGTCTTTACGCTGAAAGAATCTTTTCTAATTTCTCAGATCCTATGGAAAACTTTTTTGAAATACTAGAAATATCATTTTTTAAAAGTGCATTTTCTTTTGAAAGAGAGTCTGCATTTTCTTTCAAAATAATAACACTTTTATCTAATTTTTCAACCTTTTCTTTCCAAACAATCTCCTGTTGCTTCAGTGCAGAATTTTCCCTTTTTAGTTCAGAAATCCTCTTGAGATGGGTTTTGAAATTAAGACACAATTCATCAATATATTTAGAGACTTTAGTAAGAATTTTTAAATTACTTACCTCGATTTCACTATCTAAATCTGAGTCTGTCTCAGAGTTGAATCTGATTCTGATTGTGCCATTAGGCAAATATTAGCATAATCATCATCACTCTTTTCACATTCGGTATCACTCCAAGTTTTTGCTTTGAGAGCCTTTCTGTATTTCTCAGTTTTTCCTTTCTTTTTCTTCAGTAAGGGATAGTTGGGTTTAATGTGTCCATTTTTCTTGCATTCAAAACAAATCACATCTCTATTGGATTCATCATTCTCAGCTGATTTATTTTGAAACTTTTGAGAACTTTGTTTCTTCCAATTGAATCTTCTTCAATTTTTATTTAGTTTTCTGAACCTTCTTATTATGAGAGCAAGCTCTTCATCGTCCATATCATCTTCAGAATCTGTAATATTAGAATCATCATTAGATTTTAAAGCAATAGATTTTTTACCTTTGGGATCTTCATCTTCATTGATTTGCTCCACTTCATAAGACGGAATAGTGCCAACCAATTCGTCAACGGAGAGTGGCATAATCCTTTGTATCTCCTTTATTGAGGTCTTTACGTTATTCCAATCTTTGGAAAGTCCACACAGTAATTTGTTAACTTTCATGGGTCTAGAGATTGATTGACCTTGATACTCAAGATCATTTACGATTTCTGTAAAACGACTAAACATGTTAGTGATAGTTTCTCCTGATTTCATCTTAAAGGCTTCATATTGACCAAGCAGAATATTAATTCTGGTTTCTTTCACTCGATCGGTTCCTTCGTAGGTGATGTGCAGCCTATCCCAGACTTCTTTAGCTATTTCACAAGAAGATATTCTGTTATATTCAGTAAGAGATAATGCACAATATAAGGAATAAATTGCTTTTGCATCAAGAGCTTATCTCTTGGTTATCTATTTTTGAGTCATATCGCTGAACTCAACAACTCCTTTTCCCCTTTCTGAGACTGTTGTAGTTTTAGAATGATTCCTTTGTCTACTACATCACATTCAAGAGGGTCTTTCGATCTTAAAAATGCATTCATCTTGTTTTTCCATATACTGTATTCCTTCCCATCAAAGTAAGGCGGTCTAGTGTTGCTTTGCCCTTCAACCAAACCTGGAGCCAACATACTAGCCATAGATTGTTAACTCTGAAGTAAAAACACTTCAATTTAAATGAGTACATAGGCTCTAATACCAATTGTAAATGCTAGTATGAGCACCTAGAGGGGGTGAATAGGTGCAAGAACAAATTTTTGTAGAAAATAATGTGAAACTTTACTTTTAATCTGAGTCTATTTAACAGTAAACTTTAAAAGAAAAGAGACTCAAATTAAATAATGTTACAAGCAAAGTAAAATGAGTTTAGGGAAGAGAATAAGAACACAAGGTTTATAGTGGTTCGACTTAATCCAAGCCTACGTCCACTCTCCTGCACTAATAGCCCACCGACTGGATTTCACTATGAATCAAAAGAGTCGTTACAGTATCACGTCCTTGATTCCACAGTGTAGAGACTCTGTTACACTTCCTCAATATCTCACAAATGTATAAACTCTCTTTTGAATACAAATTTTCGCTCAACAATTGAATTGGCAAAGAACAAGGAGCTTCAAATTTTGGAATTTATCTATCGCGCACACTCTCGAATAACTGGAGCGTCTTCCTTATATACTCCTCCATGCCTTCATAACCGTTGGCACTTTCCAAAGAAGTTCTTCCAATCTACCCGTTAGACAGAATCAATTAGGAAGATCTCGAGTTATTTAAGGAATATGACGATAGCCCACCAATCATGCCCGTCCATACAATCAGGATCTAGGTTTCCATAAGTAGAATCTTCCAAGTATGCTTCGCCATTCGACAGATCCAAATTACCTGAATTAATTTCAGGATTAATAAATTCCGAGATGCTATCTCTAGCCATGAGATCTTCTTTAGTCGATCGAATCAAATCCTTAAAGAACTCTGGATAAGTCTTCTTCGACAGTCTAGAAACTGTCAATGAGGACAAACTTTGAGTTTTGAGTCTGGCGGTCTGGCAGTCTTCAGACTTTGACGAAAGAGTCTACAAGTCTTCAAACTAGACTGATTAAAACGTTTTGTCAGCTTCAAAACAAATAAATAAATTTTCTCCAACACAAGCAACATCTAATTCACTTATTCTCTTTCCTTTACCTCCCCATAAACATAAGAAGTAACCCACAACATATATGACAGTACAAACAACAACAAAGCCACAACGGTCTAGTGGAACAACATGGACTTCTTCTCATCTTCCAAAAAGGAAAGAAAAAAAAAAAAAAAACCTACATTTAATCCAAAACAATTACATTTGTCCACTCATTTTTAACTATGGCAGTTAGAGAAACTTTTTCTCATCTTCAAGTGCTTTACATTTCATCATAAAGTAGGATAGATAACAAAACAACACCATAATAAATGCTTAGTAACACTTCCGTTCAATTTTCATCCTTGAAACTTTATTCTTGAAAAGTTTAGCCAAAGACGCTTGAGCTTACATCGAGTCAACATCGTCCAAATCGTCCACGAGCATAAACGGAAATTGATGTCGTTCATCAAGTAAATCCAAGATCACCTCTATCGCTCGGTGAGAGAATTTCGTATCAACCCATTTGAAATATCTACACTTCAACTCTTCTTTATACCAGGCGCATCCATAAAATCTTCTCTCAAGATTCATTCAAGTCAACGATGTTCTTTTTGGACTCAATAACCCACGAAAATAGAAACTCTGGCCTTGTCCTTTGCTTCGGTGAGAGGAATTTGAGGCGCTGCTGAGAGTTCTGCTCTCCATTTACAATATTCGACAATAGAATTTTGGGAAAATCAAAATTAAGGTTCGGGACTAGGATTCGAGTATTTCAATAGGGATTTTGGCCGATTTAAGGTTTTAGATTTGGGCAATTTGAGAGACGGCGTCATTTTGGCAGATTCAAGGCTTTTATTTTAGCCAACTATGGAAACGGCATCATTTTGGATGAGTAAGAGCTGAGTCAGCTCTCCGGCGAGCCACATAAGCGAACAAAAATAATAAAAAATTACCATGTAGGATTTCCGATGAGATTCGCCGGAGATAGCACTTAAGTGTTCTCTCATATCAAGTTTTGGCACTTTGACTGTACTTCTCTCTATCTGGAACTAAGAAAAAACCATTTGGCCATTTGCCTCTATGCCTTCTATGAAATTTCAATAATTTATTGATAATTAATTAGATGATCGGTACTACTATGATGGAGCCACCTATTTATATAAATAGCATTTGAAACATTTTTCTTAAGGATGTTAGTTGGTCCTGATTACACTCGGGAGCTCAACCAAATAGAATTGGTCTGGACTAAACAATTCAAAGCCGGTTCACCCGTGAGGTGGATAGGTTCATGGATAAGTAATTCGGGAATTGGTCAAGACCAGTTTTGGTCCGAATTTAATGTGCCGATAGGTTGGAATAGGTTCTGAATTGATGTGCGTTAGATTGGCCAAAATTTTCAAAAATATCAATTTTTTTGCAAAACAAAACAGAGCATTAGATCGGTCAAACTAAAAATTTCCGACATGCATATCCAAAAAAGGGAAAGACAGATCCCTAATATACTTATAGATCAAATTAGAGTTTTTACAACTTAATTGTGAAGAATGCTTGGCTGATAAAGAGATTTAATTTTAAAATAATTGAATAAATCCAAAAGCATTGAAGTGAATTTAATGTGAATATCCGTGTCTCCATTTTCTCCCGCTCCTTTCATCCCAAATTCAAAACCAATTAATAGCTCATTTGACCCCATCCCAGGCCTTCCCCACAACAGTGATCTCTCAATTTCCACCACCATCTCTCAAAACATCTCCGCCAGCGCGCCTCCGACGGCACCACAACCACCATCATGAACCTCTCCTCCTCTCCCCCCGAAGCCTCGCTAGAGCAGCAGAATTGGGGGAGCTGGAAAAAGAAACGAAGCTTCGATTTTCATATTCGCTCTTCAAAGTTCCATCTTTTTCTTGTGTAAATTCATAGCAATTGATCAATTGTCTTATGACATTCATTCTCCCGGGAAATGACCGACCCCGTGAGTTCTAATAGTCTTCGACGTGACTCACCAAATAGCACTGCGACCGCCATTGGCGAAGCTCGATTTCATACGTGTAGGGGAGGGAGAGAATGAGGAGGGTAGTTTTTATTGAGTAATTGTGTTGTAACGGAAATGAGCTTGAAATGGGTTTGTTCCCGACCTATTTACACTTAGGCATTTATTTCTTAGACACATTTAAACTGCTTTCAAACATTTTAGACTACTCATTTATGACCATAAAAAATGAGTTAACACTTTGACACCTCTATCCGGAACCAATCATCCTTATTTGTACGTTGTTACGTTACAGAATAAATTACATTTGTAGTTCCTTTCTCTCTCTTCTCTTCCCCTTTTTGAATTGCTTGCACCTTTGTTATCCTTTAAATCTTCATACCTACAAAGAAAAAGTTCACAAGTTAGGAACGTGCTTAGCAACCCAATAGCTATCGATCCTAGGAGTGAGCAGTTGTAGATTCTATATAGGTTCCACCTAGAACCTAAAAGTTATCATGCATACCATGAAACCTGGAACCTACACTGTTATAGGTTCTAGGGTTAGTTCTAAACTCTACCCAAGTTTTATTTGTATGATTAATTGAATTATTATAACGAATCATCAACTTTAATGACTACCACTTATTATTGCAATCCACTTACCACAATGGAAGCTTAGATTAGTGGTTCCAAATTATACACTCAACATTTGATGTTATAGAACTTCACAAAATTGTGTGAAGACATAAACCAATAAAAATACAAAAACTTATTTGACGTTTTAAGTTTCAGGTTTCAAGTTCCATATTCCGTCAACCTAAAACCTGTAACCTACCCATTGAAATAGATTCCCAAATTTTTATAACATGGAACTTAGAACCATAAAGATTCCTATTGGTCCAGTTCTTAGGTTCCAGTTCTATTATGAAACTATGCTCACCCTTAATAAGCTCATTGGAAGTACATTAGCAAAATCTTCATGCTCCACTAACTTTCATTCGGGCCGGGGTCGCGTGGGATCCGTGGCGGGCTGAGCCTATCTGTTTTCGGGCCTTTTAACTTTCGTTTCTTTATAGATGGTCCCTGAAAAACTTAAGCTCCATACAGTCCAGTGCGATCTTTTCTATGTTTTACTGCTGCTGATGTGCGTGTTGGTCATCAGAAAGAGCTTGGAAACTCGAGACCGCATCTTGTAAAACAAACACGGGTCGCCTTTTCGCTTCCGCGATCGAGCAAAGATACCTGCACGTCCGCCATCGCTCATTGATCCGTCCATTGTCGGGAAGTCCCTTGTGGGGGGGGCCCAAAAGGCTTAACGAGAAAGGCTAAAACCATGATGAACCGTTCTAATCAACGTTTCGCAAGGATCGGTGCGAGTGCGGTTGATATGATTGAAGAGTGAAAGTAAAAGCATCTGATCCTTTTAGGACTTGATAACTTCTTTTTAGGGTGAGTTCGAAAAAGGGAGGGATGCGATATCGACGGAGATTAATGATTTAGGTCACTTTCTAATGATGAATCTCGGGATTCGAAGAAAATTTGACTCGTTTTTTTTTGTTTGACTAATAGTGAGCATACTAAGACGGATCTACTAAATTGTCCGTGAAGTGATGTGATCGAGCTTTATTGAAATATTGAACACGACTCATTTTTTCAAACACTTCGATCTATCATGTCGTTTAATAAACTAGCATAGTGAATCAATTTTTCATGTACCTAGCACTAGTCTTTTGACTTTTCTTAGCCTATGAGTGACCTGGAATTAGCATCAGGAATAGTAAAGAAGCTATTTAATTACGCCAACCCGCTTTGTGACTAGACTAAAATCGGCCAAGGAAAAAGCATCTGAGTAATTTCTTGCTTTCCAATGTCAAGAGATTAGGTTGGCCAAAAGAAAGGTTAGGTTGAAACTTACTTGTTTAACATAAAGGAATTGCTTTTTCAATATTTGCGCTCAATGTTTCATTTTAAGCATTTCTTTTTCTCCAATGCTCTCGTGCCATTGATGGGTGAGTCACGAGTTACAGATATTGCCCACACATAAGCTCAATGGGTGATATTTTATATTAAATAAATGCACTTTTGGTGATGGATATTTGACAGAAGGGGTTAGTGTAAATAGTGATTTCTCAGATAGTTATGTGATATATAAATTTTGATTTGCCTTTGATTTGATAGAAGATCTATCCCGAGTGCCCAAGCTCCCCATAGACCTTTATGATATGCCTTAGTGTGGGCTACCTATTCGACACTTCAAATTGATAATCAATTAGTTTCTCCATTATTAGACTTGCTCCCGAATTGTCTAGAGTAATGATTTGAAGTAATAGAATAGCACAATAAGTTAATTATGTCAACGTTTGATTTCGTGGTTGACTGCCATAGCATACATTCGATGAAGACTTAAACATGGATTAGACTTGATCATGAACTTAGCGAGTCACAAGTCATACCTCCAAATTGACGGGCTTGGTCGAGGAAATAGAGGCCTACCCAATGATCGAGTCTAATATTGATCGAGTTGGTCATAGGCCCTTTTTTAATATAAAATATTAAAATTTATTGTACAAAAAGACAAAATAGTAAGGCAAGGAAGATTCAACGCACTGGAACTCCATAATAGGGTGCAACTTTCTTTAGTTGATTGACCAAAACCATGAACCAAGACATAAAACCTTATGCAACATTAAAATCAGTCCTTTTGGCGCCCCCACATTCGGGTGCCAATATCTCCCTTTTTCGGGCTTCCTACTAGCAACCCAAAAGTAAATTAAAAAAGAGAGAGAGAGAAAGAGAAAGAAAAAAAGTGCAAAAGAAAATTTAAGAAGAAAGAGACAAGCGACTCCAATACATTACACACAAGCACAACAAGCTTATTAGCTCCTGTGGTTGGTCAAAGGGTGTCAGCGATGCGGCGGTCAAACGTTCTCGGTGGACGGCGGGAGGAGGGGCTGAGTGAGGGACGGCGCCTTGATGTGAGCGGGCGGGCGGCTGTTGCCGTGCTCCGGGGCGGACTGGATCGCGGCCTTCTCCAACGCGAACTTGCGCTCCTCGTTCTTCCCCCACAGGACCAAGTAGAGCCCGGCTATGATCAGGACCGCTCCTATGATCCTGCGCACCCCAGAAAAGGAAAAAAAAAAAAAAAAGCACATCATTCAGGTCCTGTTTTCCGACTCCGACAAAGAAAAAGCGAATATATAAACACAAGAAAAATCTTCTCAAACTTGGAAGCCATGATAAATCATTAGGGCACAGTAGAGTCCCGCAAAAATCGTCGCGGGACATTGATTCTCTGTGCTATGTCATTTCATATTCGACTGGAATCAACTGAAGTGTAGTTACATGACGTGCTCGACAATACCCTTGATTTGGATGAATGAGGATGATCATGTCGGGCCTGGCTAGTGACAATTGATGATGGTGGAAGCATTGAGAAGGGTGGTGCCTAGAATGATGTGGGTACCCATCGGGGATCGAGTGGACAAAAGTGAGGTAAATCGGTGGAGCCCAAGAAGGCCGTCGTTAAGTTCACTCGAGTCAATCACGGTGTATGACGTACTTCATGCTCGAGGAAACACCCGAAAGTTTCTCTCGACTTGGTCATTCTGGCGGCGGCGGCCAGCTTGATCGCCGGTTCTAATTATGTGAATCTAGGTATTTCTAAGAGACTCGATGGATTAATTTACATGTGGGGCGTGCACGTAAAATCCCCTCTGGTTTCTATTAGTTCAGGTGGATCGATCGAGCGGTGCATGTGTTTTTCCGAGAGTCGGGAGCGCATCACGTACCCGCCCAAGTAGAACTGCTCGCCAAGAGCAAAGGAGGCCATGATCGCGACAACGAGGGTCTGGACGGGCTGGTACACGGCCACAAACACCGGGCCGCCTCTGTCGATGCACCATATCTGCACGGCGAACGCAATCCCGGACGCCACCACTCCCTGCGCATACGTTCGCACGACAAAAAGCACGCATGTTACAGATCATCATCATCATCATGTCCAGAAATGGAATACTTTTTCATCTGATTAGCTTCTTTTCGTTAATCTAATCGAAGGCCCTTTACTCAGCTTGTGAGATCTTTATGTTCTTGCCCCCACCACCACCACCTCCCCGCATTATCATTAGGTCCCAACGAGGAAAGAAAAGGAAAGGAAAGGCAACAAAGGCGGGCTTGAAAGGAGGAATGAAAGAGCTTTTGCTTTAGCCTTCTTCAACCGAAAAAGACGACAACACTGACGATTCGAATATCTCACCGCGTAGAAGATGCTGAAGACCTCGGCCCCGGTGTGGACGAGCCAGGCGTTGGAGTTCCGCTCGATGAAAGCTGAGATGACGAGGAACTGGAGGAGGCCGAAGAAGCAGGTGTAGGACGTGACGGAGAGGCGGGCCGGGTACTTCTTCAGCACCGGCGCCTGAAGCACCAGCCACCCGGACCACGACAGGCAGTGCCCGATCAGGTACACGCACCCCAGCGTCCAGTTCTTGCCCGCCGCGTCCCCGAGCGCCAAGGTCGTCTGCCACGTCGGACTCGCCACGTGCAGCGGCGGCTTCGGGCTGTATATGACGGGGCCTTTGTACAGCGTGATCACCGAGGCCCCGATGACGCAGAACGCCGTCCCGAGGACCTTTGCGATGCCGTCCTTCCGGTCCAACCGCACTTTCTCTATCCTGAAAATCACATGACATCGAGATTTCAGGAGCCGCAACTAAATGAGTATATGCGCACGATTAATGTCGGGAAACGTGTTTGAGACAAGCATAGTTAAATAATGACATATGTTTGATGTTGTAAGTTCGAGCGTGCCTGAGTACGGCGGCCATGAGAAAAGTAATGGCCGGGACCGAGTTCTGAATGGCGGATGCGAATGTCGGCGAAGTGTTGTCAAGTCCCAACAAGTAGAATCCTTGGTTCGCCGTGATCCTGCCGATATCACGTACATCAAAACCTTATTATTATCATCTTTACAAGCACTTGCCAAGATGCATGCAAGACCTAAGATGCTGAACGAATCAACTCGCCGGTATCATCTAATTAAATCATACCCAACGAGCGCTAGAAAAAAGAACTGAACCAGGAAGTTCAAGGTGATCGCCGGCCTCTCTTTCCTGGACCAAGAGAAAAACGAGAGAAAGAAAAGGAAATTTGTCATTATCCATAACATGGTCGCGAGACAGCATTAAGCGACGTCGAGCAGCCGGGGCGGGGCGACTTACTTCTCGAGGAAGTAGGCGAAGGGAGCGAGCAAGAGGAAGGCGATGACGTTGCGGTAGACAATGAAGACGATCTTGCTGATGCCCATGTTGAGCGCGGCCCTGGAGACCACGTGGAACCCGGCGTAGCCGAACTGCAGGGCCAGCATGGCCAGGTGCAGCTGGACCCGCTCCGGCACCGAGCACCACATCCTCCTAGCCGATCCGGCGCCGGGGTCGGCCATGATTCGACGACGGGGAAACAGAAAGAAAGAGAGAGAGAGAAGGCTAAAATCCCAAAGAAGCAGAAGCAGCAGGAGGAAGGAAGGAAAGGGGAAAGGGTTGATGGAGTGGGAAGGCTAAGGTTTGAGGGATATAAATATTGGAGAGGAGGAGGACGAGAGGGAGATGGATTGATGAGTGTTGCGTACTGTAAGTAAGAGATGAAGAGTGTAGGAGGAGAAGAGGGAGTTACTACAGACCCTCCAGGTGGGCCCCAGAAGAGGAGAGGTTGTGTCAACTGTGGGATGGGCCCCCCTTTCAAAATGTTTTTGGTTGTCTCCCACATTCTCTGCCTTTCTCCATGCTGACATGACAACCCCCAACCGCACTCCACGTTAAAAATCAAAAGGTTTTCTCACTTGGCCCCTTGCCATTTATTTCTAGGGTCAATATGACGAAAACTTGAATTTATATATTTATAATAAATTTAATTTAAATTAAGATTTTGATCATCAAAAATTTCAAATTGATATATTCACGACAAATTTATTTGCCGTTGGTTTTCGTTAAATTTTTTATCAAATTGCTTAGTTGAATGACACATAACAATTAATAAGTATGTCAATTTAGAGTTTTACTATCTGTTTTTCAAAATATTTATAATTTTTCGTGATATTAATCTAATTTACCGAAATTAATAAAGGTTATTGCATGCGTGCCGATTGTAGATTTTTAGTGGAATCCGGAGCTTTTCACGGGATTAACTCTTATTTATAAATGGTATCATAAATAAAATCAATCTTAATTGCAAAAAAAAGAAGTTATGTTGAATATTTATCCAAAAACTAATTGATCTAGGTCTTGTTTAATAAGCATTAGATAAACATTAATGAGTTAATTGAATTTTTTTATTAATCCTATTCTACTATTATTTTAATTTTCATTTTCAGATTTTTGCCATGCCTTCTTATAGAATATAAGAGTCAAAATCCACACTCAAAACTATATCATCCTTATTGAGATGGGGATAATCCCCACATCCTCTTGCCCATATGAAAATTATGGCCCCAGTTGTTAGGAGTTAATTGAATTTAATGGCACCTTCATCGGGCTTTGAGATATAAAAAAATATGTTGTGAGAAAAAAAGCTTGTGTTTTGGCAGCATGCTCTTAATGATGATAATGGAGGTGTGAGTGAAGCCGCCATCGATGGATAGGGCGCGCACGAGGGGGATGTGGGGAACCCCCACGCCCCTATGTCCCATGCCCTTTGCATCATCCATATATATCTATTCATGTATGTATGCATGTGTATGATTACAATACTTAGACTTTATTCTATACATGTAGGGCGGATTTTTCTTGTCCACATATTTTCATCATTTTGTCTCAATAATTGTACTTAAAAAAGAAAAAAAGATATTCTTCAATGTCGATAGTGGCCTTAAGATAGCGCATTCGTGGTATACTTTTAAGCCACTAAACTTGTATTTGCGGTAGATCCAAACCCATGGTAATTTTTAAATCGACGTGAGCTCCAGTGTAAACTTCACGCGATTCATTAAAACGCCATTGATTTGATGTACCAACGCAGAAAAATAAGCTCGCGGGAGGATAGCGAGCATTACTGATTAGCTTCATACATTGTGTATTGTTATTATCTAGCAGTGATTCGAGTGCTGAATTTGAGTTCATTTTATATATGTTGATGTAAATTTTCTTTTCCAAATGTGAATTCAAACTCAGGGTACATTTATTTGGGAGAAAATTCCGTGGAAAAGGAATATTTTTCGGAAAATCATTTTTTGGAAAAATGATTAATTTTCTTTTATTTGGTGATATGTGACCAAAAACATTTTTTGATAGTTGGATCTCATTTGGAAAATGAATTCAATCTCAAGCAATAAAAATTGATTCTTTTAATGTATTTTTTTATTATTTTTTTTCTTTCTCTTTCCTTCTTCCTCCTCTACGATTGTTGGACCAACCCGGTTGGCCTTAGGTGAGGTGGAGCTCGACTCTCATAAAATCTTGGTGAGTTCAACCTTTCTAGAGGCTAGCAAGGCTCAAGCACGACCGGGGTTGGCATGTGTTGGCCTACGGTTGTGGCCAGTGTTCCAGGCCCGACGACTTGTAAATGAGGAAGAAGAAAAAGAAAAAGAAAAGGCAAAGGAAAAAATTTAGGAAAGCAATTTTTTAAATAAAAATTCAAAAATTCAAAATGATTAATTCTAGAAATGTTTCACCTTCTTTGATTTAGGAATTCATTTTCTTAATTTTGTGCATGAATATTTTTGTGATAGGAAAATGTTTTTGATTGACTAATCATTTTTAGTAAGCCAAACGGATGAACGTTTTAAAAACTAATTTTAGGAAAACATTTTCCCTCGTACAAATGCACCCTTAAGATAAATTCTAACTACATTCTCCGAACTCTTGATGACATTTGACAGCTCAGTATAGCTCATCGAGGGATTCTTATCGAAGTGAGGGAGGGAGGGCAAGTGCCAGCATGGCAAAGAAGGATTGACGGTATCGGGTGTCAACCGATGCGGCGCGCGGTTATTATAATGGAGGAATAGTAATTTGGTTTTCTCAACCATGTATTTCCGTTTGACAATGTGGTTATGAGAGTTTTAGAAAGAGAGAATGCAAAATCAATAAAACAAGGGAAAAGGGAGGAGGGATGTTTTCATTTTAATTTTATAAAAAAAAAAAACACTTTCTCCATTTTCCTTTCGCAATTATAGGGTCCACGGCAAATTCATCTAATAAAAGACAACAAACTACTTAATTGCCGATCCTACTTTTTAATGGTGGAGATTACAAAAAGAGGGGGCGAGCACGAGCAATATCTTTATATTTAGCTAGCTTTTTCTAAGAAAATCCTCAAACCTAGATTAGGGGGCGATGCTCACTTTATGGAATTTCTTTAATCAACCCAATGGACATTAGGCTCATCATAATGGCATGCCGATCCTCTTTCATATGCAAAAGGTTAACGCTAATCAAACATACTTAAATATCCCACTGAGGTTTCTCGAATGGGGGTTCGGGTCCTGATGGGCGCTCCTCCGCTTTAAGGGACATGCTGCCCCCCCTCCATTGAGACCATCATCATTCTAAAATTCAAGAAAATGGAATTCAAAAAGAAGGAAGCTTTCCTTTCGCCTTTTTCCTTTTAGAAATACGTGAGAAGATTATACACCCCAAGTGGGCTTTGCATCTGACAGCAGATGCTGGATGTGCTAGAATGAGTGAGTGCGTCAGGACGAGACTGACCCGGCCTGCGTGGACCGGTCGGAGGCTGCCCTGACCAGCACAGTTGGGGGAACTCGATTGCGGGTTTCGTGCACTCGAGCTTTCGTGTTCCTCCCTTCGTCTGGTTGCGCATAAGTACACAGGGGGTCTCTCGCCTGACAGCTACGACGGATCTCGTGGCGCACGAGCGAATCTTGGAGAGCAGCCCGGTGTCGCTCCGGTCGAGGCCCTGTCTGAAAACATTGCGATAAAGCAAGGAGAGGAGAGGAAAAAGTGAAAGTTTCTCTGAAGGATTCCTTTGACTCATCGATTAGAACTTGTACGATTTCCCTCGTAATAAACTTGGGATGAAATCTACTGCAGCTCGACCCGTTTCATTTGAGCTAAGCTCCGGTGATGATCATTGGGGAATGACGCGTGTTAATTGTGTATATCACGTAAGACTTTTCCTACCGCTTCATGTGGGATTTTTAGACATACTCCCCCTCGTATAACACCGATTTCCTTGTCACGGTTGGCCCATAGGGCCAACCGTCGCCCTCTGGTCGTTCGGTATTCTGTGCAATTTTAATCAATTGTGCATGATATTCTCGAAATTTCTTGCAGATTGTTTTGATCTTTGACCGTCTGCTTTGATAAATTGTTTTACAATTGCCCCCCTCCGATCCATTTCACGGGAGTCAAACATGATCCCCTTCCCTCTTGGAAAAAGGAATACTCAAATCGACGATCAATTGCGAAGATTTCGTTACTTATGCATCACCCGGTTTCATTCCAATGCATATAGGGCTTTGGGCGTCATGAATACAGAGGTACAACTGCTTTGTTGCATCAAATCTAGTCACTCGTCTTCACATCTACACTAGACGAAATTAAGGAGGGAGAGCGAATATGAGGATTATGAAATATTTCCATCGTATTGATCAAGAAGTTTTGATGTCTGTTGTTGCATCAATGCTGCCTCGTTAATCCCATTTTGTAAGTTAGCATATTCAACCCGTGTTTACACTTCTTTTTTTTATTAACATCAGTTGTTATTTAGACAATTGTGGTTATTCATGAAACTCTGTTTTCGATAATGCTAAAAGCATCAATATATGTGATATAGGACTTTATTGTTGGGCATTTGATATATTCACTTATTTCGACGCATCAATATAAGTGATATAGGACTTTATTGTTGGGCATTTGATATATTCACTTATTTCGACGCTCATTTTATAGGCTGGAATATCTCTGTCTATATCAATTTTTAAATATTAGGACATGTTTGAAGAACTTTTAAACAATGAGAGCACATTGGGGTGGTTGTCAAGCTCTCTTGTCCTCATATCAAGGCCACCAAAGGGTGTCGAAGCACTTAAAACCGATTTTGGGAATTCGGTAATCTTGGATCGAGCTCGATCAAATCCATGGTCGAGCACCTCAGACAGCCTGAAACCGAGGTCGCGGAGGTGTGGGATCGAAGCTGAAAGCGGCGAGAAGTAGGGATGGGCGAGGAGGCAACATTTGGAGATTGAGATGAGTAGGAGGCGAGAGCAGAGAAACAAGGGGAGATGCTACAGGATCGAATCTAGTTTCGCAAATTATATCGCACGTTCCAACGATGCACTGTTTTACAGGACGTTTCATCCCAACCCACTTATACAACGACTGTCCACATAGTTTATGGTGGCACGACCATCGAACATGTTGCCCTACCAGCACGTGTCGTATTGACGTTGCTGAAACGGTCCGGACTCGTACAACTGGCTGGTCTATCTTTCCCACGCAACGTACAATAATACATACTACCAAATCATGCAGAATACGCGAATGCTCTCTGCTACCTGTATTTTGTCATGAGAGCGAAACAGTCGCTGTTCCATGCCATGACCATCTGATGGCATGCACGAGAAAGGAGCTTGCCATCGGCAATTTTCAACTTGGCGATCATTGCGTCTTTCACCGAATAATAATGTCCTCGTACTCTTTGACGATCGATTTGAATTCCTACCATGACCAACCGATCAAGCCCCACCGATTGCGTGAGTTGACCCAACTCAGTCGCTCTCGGCAGAGCATGATTAGGCTGATTAACGTTCAGTAAAGCCTCCTCTTGATTGAGGGCACCATCTCGTTATTGAGCTCCTCTCTCCTCACGCCTTCCACGGAATGCTCAACCCTTTTGAGACATCGTCGAGACCCCGCGGGCTTCGGGTTGTTGTTTGTTTTTTTTTTTTCCCTTCAATGATCGTGAATCAGCGCGCGCTGTTTCCAGGAATCGAGTGCTTGGGTTAAGTCGCCTTCATTGTTCGGGATCAATTAGACAACAAATGGAAAGACAAAACTAAAGGGTTTTATGGGAGGGATTATGGTCCAAGATTCTTATCATGATTCATGAAGACCGAGTGGGAAAGGGTCTAAATGGAGGCTTGGAGGAGCACTGAGAATGGTTGTGTCTGTGTTTTTGTGAACAGCCATCACTTTCTCAGCTTGAGGTGAATGTAATGTAACGTTTCAAGGATCTCCACTCAGCTGGAACTTTGGATGGACCCATTAGGGTTTTGGTTCTCGCTAGAATTTGTGCACTGCCCACGAACAAATCGTTGTTCATTTCTGGTGAAGCTTCATCTGATTTGAGATGATTGAGTTATGGTTGGTGATGTGTATGGTTGTCATGCCCCGAGGACGTGCTGACAATTAAAGTGATATTGTTCATCTATTATCTCGAAGAGCTTGATATGCAAGCTCAGGTTAGAATCATTTTTCCAGTAAGCTTTTGTATGAAGTATGTAGGGTAAGTACTTAATCTCTAATCAAGTATAGGATAGTGTAATTTGAAAGCATTGGAAGAGTGAATTATGAATCCATATATGGGTCCGGAGTGTTGAACTATTATACAATGGACAAAGGACCAATTTTGTCAGCTAATTGATATGGAGCGATGTAACAGGTCGGAAACAACCCGTTGTGATTAACAATGAAAACATAGTTATAAGGATGTGTCTAGCTAATTTGCTGGTTATAGCACTACAAGTGGTTCTTGGTCTAGTCTATCAAATCAAGCTGAGAGAACATCTTATCTATAAGGCACTACACCTGTACCTCTTATGCTCCTTGATGCTACACTCTTAGAGGTCTTGAATTTTCGCTTGGTTATAGTGCAAAAGTCGTATCTAAATGTGACTGAGCGCTTAATTGATTCTTCACAAATTAAACTTTCCAATCAAAGGGTATTAAGTCTCCGCTCCTTCAACTATTAGGCCAACTAACCAGTGAGGTTTGTCGTTAGTGAATTGTATACAGTACGAGATCCCATATATTCGGGCGCTCCAAACATATCATTTTGTGAAGAGAAAGAACAGAGAGATGTGCTTACTAGCTCTTACATGCAGATTACGTCAACAAACGGAGTCAATCAAACCCTAAACTCATCATTCATGTACAGCAGTGAGAACAGGAAAAAGAAGGAGGAGAAAAAGTAAAAAAAGAGAAGGCCATGTCTCATCCTTTGGAAAGATCCTTGTAACTTTACGCGATTTGCCTCCATCCAAGCTTTGGAAGCGTAGTTAGCTGAACGCACTAGGCGGTGGGGGGGCTCCGTTTACTGCTTTTTGCTTGGCTCTTTTGGCACACAAGAAAGGATGATTCCATCCACATCGCCAATTGCTAGAGTGCAAGCAAAAGCAGACGGAGAGATTTGGTGATCAACTCCTTTCCACATGCTTTTGCTAAGGTCCACACCCAACATGATGATAAGATCGGTTCATGCAATTTCTCAAATTGCGTCTGGACTAATCTAAATTAAAAGGAGAGAGAGAATTGGTGATCGATTGTCCCTCTTTGATGCCGATAGCTTCTCTTTCGTCATTTGACTCGGAACATGAAGATTTTCTTGCTAATTACGTGATCGTTAAGTCGTAAAGTGGTGCTTTATCTTCGCACGAGGGTCTCCTTTGCCTTTTCTTTATGTCGATTTGGTGCGGGTGGGTCTAAATTCACATGGGATTTTTAGTTAATCCCCATGCATGCCTTTGGTCATTACCTCACGCACTGTATCTTAAGATCATTACTTTGGCTTTTAGATTTTGTGTAACATGATAATCCTAGTTATAAGTGATGATTCGAGCATGTGTGTATTTTCAATATGGATTGCTCCGACATTTACGTCCATGAAGTATGGGAGTGAATTGAAAAAAATCCAAAACCATCTCTATCAATTAGGTTCTAGAACCTTTTTTTTTGTTATCTTTAGCATTTGGATTTTTTTTTTTTTTTTTTTTCGGTTTTCTTTAGCATGTCGATTCTTTGGTGTGATGCTTCACCCTTTCAAAGTTATAACTTATTTAATTTATTTTTTTCTCTGGTTTCTGCAGATGAAACTATAATTTGGTGACATCCAATAGCTCGACATTCACAGCTGGAAATAGCCCGATAAATATCATGGGGAAAACAGCATCTACTCGGCTGCTACATGTGTGATTTGAGAGAAAAGTAGTATATGAAAAATCAAAACTGTTCGTTCTAAGAGGCGTGCGAAATCATTTTCTTAAGCCAATAATGCCTCCCACGATACAATTTAGCCTCTCGAACTCTCTCGATATAAACACGGGAAAATTGAAATAGCTTTTTTGAATGAAAGAATGTTTATAGAAGAACAACGGAGCAAAGTTTCTCGTGAACAGATACAGCCATTGGATTGGATAGAACGGCGAACTTTCAACAGACATGTCTATCCGAAAATTTAACATTTACTAAAAATAAAATTCCGAAATTATTTAATCATAACTTTTCATGAATTTCGAAGTTTTGTGAAAATAAAGCAAGAAGCTTTATGAGACAATTCAAGCCAAGAGGACCCAAGTGGCAGTGCCTAGTCAAGATTAAATATAATTAGGTATATTCGATACATAGTATTCACGTGAGAGCGCATACTTTCAAATAACATGTACACATATGTTTTGATATATAAATTAAATTGTTTCCTTCCATTTTTTCTATGCAAAACTCTTTTTTCATATTCACATTACTAACGGGATTTTGACGGATTCTAATTTCACGTATATAGTGAGTAGGATCAAAATCCAGATGAAGTACAAGGTTTGGTGCCAACTATTTTGATGAGTGGATACATAGTATATAGCTAATTGCTAGTCTTTGTTGATATGTACCGACGCAGAGGAAGATATGCTAGGAAAATGATTCCAAAAGATAGTGTTTATTTTGAATCATGAAGTGCCGTTTATAATATTTTAGGCGACTATTTATAGGGAGGTCGCCATTTTGGAAATAACCAAATGGCTAAAATCAAATAACAAAATTAAGGAAAAAAATATTGATAAAAGGGTAAGTCTTCAAATCGAGTCCTAAAAATCTATAAAATAAGTCCGAAATTTTTGAAATGTTCGACGGCCCGGAACTTGAGGCAAACGTGTGAATTTGAGATTAAACATCGCCCAAATCGGCGTAACCAGTTTGCAACTTCAAAGATCCTAGAATCCTCTTTGATTTGTGGGATTGTCCGCTTTTTTAATGCTCGAAAGTTTCCATAGAAGCATTTGTTCGTTGCTCTACGTCATGTACTTACATACAACAGGACTCCAACATAAACATAGCAGTGGTTTCGACCGAAAAAAAACGTAATAGTGGTAGGTTCCTAGTAATCTGCTAGCATGGGATGAAATTTCTTAAGTAATATCATACTAAATTAGTTCAATCAATAAGAGTTTGCTAAGAAAAGGAATCCAACAAATAGTTCATCTATGAGGGAAGATCAACTTCGTAAATTTCATCAAAGTTTTGTCAAACGAATCCACTTGTCAATTGTAGAAAAGTTCTTTCAAATCAAACACTATCATGTTTGCCTACTTAAGTAAATCTCATACTAAATCCTTGCATCGAACGAATAGCAACTGATAAGGAATCTTTTAATCGATAGATTGCTTTGTAAAAGAGTTTTGATAATATATCTTAGGGTTTTTTCTAAATGGAAAACCTGGGACCGCCATGCATATGGTTCCTATATAATCGCCAATCATTATCTTCATGGACTTCACTTTCAATCTCCATTTATTGGTTTTTAAACCACTTTTTGACATCCACGTTCATGGGAGTGACCAATGTCTCCATCACCCACTTACCCTTTAAAACCAAGCATTTTCCAATGGGAAAGAAAAAGGACCACCAAAAGCTTTTGCTGAAGAGCATCAACAAGCCCAATTTGAACCGCATCTTTTCATACCTTTGCTTTAGTCCAAGATGGTATTGGAATCTTTGAGCAGAAAAAAGAAAGGGTGTGCGGAAAAATCTTCTCTGAGTGAGGGGGGAAAAGGAGAAATTCAGAACAATTAATAATAATAAAAAGAAGATTCCTAGTTGGTCATTTTCAAGATACTCATGATGTTCATGTTCTCGGCGATTCCACAGCAACGGTCGAAGGTTTCAGTGGGCGGCACACTGATTGAGCATGGTGGCTCTTCCTGCTCACGAAGAAGAGTTTGTTCCCGACATGCATGCTCTGCAAATTCTCTTTCTTTCGACGTCCACTTGCCCGTTTGACGGTCGATGCATCATTTTCGTCAGTGAGTGTCGTACAGGCCGAGTCAGCTAGGGTTTTGCGAATGGTCTTGTCGTCGGAAATCTGCGAGATACTTGGGTCGAGTATCTTTATGACAATGGGTAATTTGAACTGTCTGTTTCAGACAAGGTAATTAGGACTTCATTTCCGATGAAAATATCCCTACAGGAGTCCTCTTTCTCCTTCATTTCCCTCCCTTATATGAGTTCTGTAATCGTGAAACACTCCAATGATAGATAACAGATCCACCCTAGGGTTTGCTTGATCGTTTTTTCTCGCCTGTAGCATAACTGATCAACATGGATCTCACACTGTTAGAAGTCTAAAGCTAGGAAACAATCCTGGGCTATCTCGAAATCAACTTTCACATGTATATACAATGTGGGGTTCGATAGCAGGATATCGCTGAAGGTATGAAGATGCCAATGTCCATATGCGCGACATAAAGTTTGCACATCGTGCATCCAAGATGCGCGCAATGATGATATGCGAGAATAGAAATTCGGCGGCCGCCCATCGTTTGTTCAAGGAAAGGTTAATGCACTTTTCTCATCCCGTGGCCGGCCCATTTTCATAAAATTGAACAACTGAAGTAATTCAATCAGATTCTCCTACTTTTTGCATATAGATCGAGGTGATGGAGAAGGTTTCGGACAACGTGAACTATTCTGAAATCTTGGGCACCAATCGTTCTGCAAATTTGATTTAGCTGCAACCGTATCATATCAGCATAGTTCTTTGCCTAAGTGTCCGGTTTGACAACGTTCCATTTCGCTCCGGCTTTTGTGTTAGCGAACTGCTTGCAGCTTTCTGTAATAGCTTTCGACTTTCAATAGCCATGAAAGGCCGAAGTTAAGTATTATTGTGAGGAGGCCTAAGTCAGCAAAACTCGAAGTAGCATGGGAGATTGGAGACATGAATGAAGTGGAGCAAAATTAAAATGCCTGAATAGAACAAACAGCAGCTAAAAGAGGCAAATTCAGGCGACAGCCCCTTTAGTCATTGAGGGGGTGATCGGAGCCCGTTTGAAGACGTTGATCAATGTCAAGTTCTCTGGTAGGCCCAATGCGTTGATGAACCCAGCTTCTTCTTCTTCTTTCTTTTTGTGCCTATTTATAGGAACCATGTATGGGCTCTCCAGCTTCTATGTAGGCCCATGTTCGTGACACCTGCACTCGATCCATTCCTCCATGGCTTCGTGAGACACAAGAACTAGGTCCAAGAAGGTAAGATATGTTTCTTTTATTTATTATATATGATTAGGGACATGTGTAGTGGCCTAATCTGATGAGGGTGAGGAGTGATTGTCAAGATCAGAGGGCTTGAATAAGGAGCAGATCTTGGCAGGCATTGAGGATGGCCTAAGCACACTTAGTTATGTGGAAAGGTGGTTCCATAAGTTAAATTTAGTTTTCACACATATATCCTAAGCATATTCTCCATTTGTTAAATGTGTAATTCGGTTCATTTTGCTTCTTTCACCATGCTAGAAGCCTACTAATAGCCGTTTCCTTTCTAAGCTCTATAGCATTGGTGACCACTCTCTGCCCTTGTTGGACCGAATTGTTACAATACAAGTATGGAGATTCTAGTTGAAGCCCATGAAACACCATGCAAGCCCCATAAATGACTTAAGTCGAGACAATCGTCCCATGGTGGACCTAATTAAGAGTAGTTTGAATGCAACTTGCCGGATTTGAATGAATAACTTTCGGTTAATGAGCTGGAAATTCTGTAATGTCCTAAGTTATCTAGACAATTTTGGAAAGTTCAGATAAGACATATTTACAAAGACGGAAACTTATAATTTAAATTTATTAAGATCACAAGCGTGGGCCTAGGGCGTCGTTGCCCTTTGGTGGAAAAGTTCTTCCATCTCCTCTGATCAATAAATTATGAGCACCGTGTCTCACACCACACGTCACAATTATCTCAGCTTATCAATGTTCATAAAGAAGAGGCTCTGTAATGACGAAAGAACCAAAAGAGGACAAATCGAGAGGAAATCTGTGGCCCATCTTTGCTTTGAGCTCGCGTGGGGTCGGGGAGCGTCGCGATGATGCTTGCGTATTCAATTCGAACACCTCGCGATAATATCTTTGACCTTTTGCACATAAATATCGGAAGATTCCCTCAACAAATTGATCGGACAATGCGAGGCGCGGGCAGAAAATCGGTAAAGGCCGCGATCAAAAGCGAAGGTGCGAATCGGTCCAAAGGACATTTGCGTTAGCAATTGCACCACCAGATTTGTCCGTATACCCACTAAAAAAAAACGCAAAATAATTGAAGTCACATCCGGATATTTTGTTTAAGGGTTAAATATAACGAAAAATCACGTCATAAATTTACTCAAAATTTACTTTTAATCATAAAAATCATAAATTAATATATTTGTGATCACAAAAAATCTTAAATCATTATTTTTGTAATAAATTTACTATCTATTAATTTTCTTTAAATTTGATTAATAAATGAAGAATTATAAATAGATAAAAAGTGATGAAAATAGAAGATAAAATTTTAAATTAATACACTTGTTAAGTGTTATTTTTCATGTAACTAAGTAATTTAATTATAAAATTTAACGAAAATTAATAGAGGTAAATTTGTCACCGGATACCAATTTAAGATTTTTGGTGATTAAAAATTAATTTTAAATAAATTTATTATAAATGTATCATGTTAGGATTTTGGTGATATTAATAATTTATTTAATTAAGGTGATGTATTGGGTTTGTGAATATCTTTTGGGCACGCTTGATCTGGTCAAGGATAGTTGCGGTCGCCCAAATTTGTCCGGATCGACATGTGGCTCTTCCTCGTAGTTGCCGGTCGAGTGTGACAAATGAGGGTGAAATTGGTGATCCCTCCCTTTCGTTAAATTTCGTGGTTAAAGCAACTTTCGGCGGTGTCCCCTCCTTCCCCATCATTTTCGCCCACTTTCCTAAACTTTCCCTCTTCCTCTCCTTTTTTTTTTTTTTTCTTTCAAATGATGTGGCACAAAATATTAAAAATTTGAATGATTAATAATCGCGCAGATGTGACATGGTGGGTCCAAGAGTCCAGGAGCGTGAAGCGAAGGCCTCTTTTTCTTGAGTACAGAATTGAGTATTTCTGGAGTAAATTCTTTTTGCAATGGGGAAAGCAATCATAATCGGTAATTTCGAAATAAAAAACATAACTTTAAGTTTTTTAAAAACTTGAGTTTGTTTAATCTAACAAAATTAAAACAGCTCCCTGAGTTCCAGAGGAATTTTTTTTCCCTTTTGTTCTAATTTCAAATGTCTGAGTGGTCTTCAAAGTCTTTAGCTCTAGTATACTTATTAAGCATAAAGATCATCGTAAGAGAAAATATAAAAAGTATACTTTTGTTTTGCTTCTATAACTATACTTTTGTTTTGCTTCTATAACTCCTTTCATACCTATAATATTGTAGATACCATTGATGTTTCTCATAGCAAAAATCTCATATTGAAAAGATCGAATTATCCCTTATTGCATGCTTATTTGGGCATTTTGATTAAGGTTTAAGTGGTTCAAATTTTCTTTGACTCTCAAGGTTTTGGTAAAGCACGAGAATTTAAGATTAGGAATGACATTTTTGGAAAAAAATGTGATTTTTCCTTAAATAGGGACATTATGGATAATTAATGTGAAGGTGCGAAGTGGTTTGTAAAGATAAAAATTCGGGAATGCATTTTGCATTTTTTAAGTGGTTGGTGGGCACAGAGAGTTTACGTGTCTGACATTTCTGCTAATTTTTTATTTTCCAAATTCGTATTCACACGTATGGGAAGAAAGGATAACGAAATTAATAAGAAAAAAACAAAACAAAAAGTTTCCAGCGGCAGCATATTGCCCGTTTTACCCCCGCGGTGTGACGTCGAGAGCCACGTGGCGAGACAACAGTGGCGAAACCCGCTGGGGCCCACCGTCATCTCGGAGCCACTCTCCTCCTTCCTCGTTCCAAACCATACTCTATATCTACGACCGCTACTGTATTTTCGCACGCCAGCAATTCGCTTCTCCTTCGCTCCCTTCTCTGCAGCCATGTACCGTCTCCCGCTCGTCCTCTTCGCCATCGCCGCCGCGGCGGCGGCCGCCGGGGTCGCCGCGGCGGAGCCCGCCGGCCACGGCGAGGATCCGCTGATCAGGCAGGTCGTGCCGTCGGGCGGCGACGACGACCTGGCCCTCGGCGCGGAGCGCCACTTCGTCGACTTCAAGCTCCGGTTCGGCAAGGCCTACGCCACGCCGGAGGAGCACGACTACCGGCTCGGCGTCTTCAAGGCCAACCTCCGCCGCGCGCGGCTCCACCAGAAGCTCGACCCCTCGGCGGTCCACGGCGTCACCAAGTTCTCCGACCTCACCCCGGAGGAGTTCCGCCGGCAGTTCCTCGGCCTGAAGCCGCTCCGCCTCCCGACCGACGCCAACAAGGCGCCGGTCCTGCCGACCGACGATCTCCCGACGGAGTTCGACTGGCGCGATCGCGGTGCCGTCACCGGTGTCAAAGACCAGGTAAACTGTTCCCGACTCGTCAGGATTAATCTACTTCTATGTTGTTTTGTGTTTACTTCTCAAGCATCTTGTCCCGTTACTGCGCGGTTTGGATTGTTGTGAGATATGTAGATATGGCTTCGTTGATCATCGCAGGGAGCATGTGGATCGTGCTGGTCTTTTAGTACGACCGGAGCTCTGGAAGGAGCTCATTTTCTGGCTACCGGAGAGCTTACGAGTTTGAGCGAGCAGCAGCTTGTGGACTGTGACCATGAGGTTCGTGATTCTTTTGCTTTCTTCCGTCGATTTTAAGTTAGCGACAAGCATGATATTTCCTCAACAGCCTTTAGTGGAGTTGGATAGTTTAGAGAAAGGGGGTAGATGTTGAGTATATCCTGCGTAAGCTTGAAGTACTGTCGTCACGTGAAATGAACGAAAGCTTTGCCAACCGTACGTTTTTTGATATAATTCTCTAGGAATCCGATTCTTACCTGCTAATATCTGGGATTCGTGATCTTTCTGTTGTTCTTTTGTGCGGATAGTCGTTCCACCACCACTCAAATTAAGTTGAAGCACTTGCTGGTTTTAAGACATCAAAAGGAAAGATTTCACAGTTCGTCATATGGTTTGTCTGAAATCATTGGTATATATCTTTGGACGGTCAGTCTAGCGTTTCGCTCTTGCCTGAGTTGCTGTTTCAGATGATTGCCGTTTAATTCTATTTTTTTTGGATTTCTGCCTGTTTGCTTTAGCATCTGGTTCTAAGTCGCTATCTGGTTTTATGTTCAGCAATCTCTATCAAGTGGAATGATAGGCTTTCCCTTATACCTCAGATGAAGCATAATTTGCTATTAAACTATTATGTTCAAGATTATGTGAATAGGAAAAGGTCAAGATTACGAATCTGCATTTGCAAGGGAGGGTTTTTGTGTGATATCCGTCCATACAGAAGGCAGAGGTTAACCCTTGTAAATTAGGTGACTCCATAGTAGAATATCGAGTGCATATAATTTAATATCTAAAAGTAAGATCTAATTGTGGATGTTAGCTGCTAATTCCTGATTGCCTTCCCGGGCCCAAAATCTCTGGTCGTCTTTGGTTAAGCTGAACAGGCAGACCAGGTGATACGCAGGTAGTCAGGTTTTTCCTCTTTTCAAAAGTCAAAGTGGTAACCCAGGTCAAACAATTATTCATCAAACATCCTTATTTGCAATTTTGTGTCATAGTGGAGGCGAGTGTGCCTGATCGTATTGCAGCACAAGCTGCACGATCATTGTTATCTCAACTATCCTGAAGCACCATCATCCAGCATTTCTGGTTTCTACAATTCCTTCTCCCTCTCGCCCACAGAGATGCTAATGATCTCTGCTTTTAAGTGGCAACTGAAGAAACGGAGTCCATTAGGTTTGTGCCAAAGTTAATTTCAATTTCCAAACCTCGACTTCTGCACTATTCAGCAGTGCACCCACCATAATCTTAGATGTTCTCTCCCTCAAGATGAGGGACACAAAATCTACCTTCAATTGTTTCGTTTAAATGCTATCTTAAGCTTCCACAAAAAACCTGTCAGGGTAGTTGTGAGAGGCTTTGGCAGCAGGAATCCAAGTCTTGCTCTGAAATTCTCCTCTCAGCCTTGTTTTACTACGACAGACTAATTTTTTTTTGGTTTTATTTCTTGCTCAGTTCTATACTTTCAGTAACAACAAGGCCACATTTTGAACAAGTAGATGTGAATATTATGTAAAGCTAATTTATAATATATCTAAGCTATTTCATACAAGTAAATATTCTATAGGATTTTGTGTAACTGGTCCAATCTCATGGGTGGACATGCGGGTATGTACATGCAGATATGCCCAGTGGTTTTATTTGCACAGCTTTTAACCATCCGGTTCTGTCATATTATGTTCAAGATAATATTCTTCTATACAAATGAACCTCGTGAAGTCTTTTGCTGACCCGAGAAAAATCTACTACCTTCTACTCTTATTGGCTTATTAGACTGGAAAGGCGCTTGAGGGAAGCCTCCAAATCAGCATCTAATTGTCCTGGCTAGAGAGTCCATGACCTCAACCAATTTGATTGTGAAAGGGACGTGAATGAATTGATTCGTTGGTGTAGTTGTATTTGTTGATCCAGCCTTGCCTTTTTGACTTGAAGCATTGGGATTGCGACGATAATTTTTTAGCTGGCTCAAGAAGCTCTGCTGCACTACAAAGCAGATGCTTAATGGTTTTGCATGGATGAGATAGCTTTGAAGAGTGATAGCTTTGAAGAGTAAATCACATTGGATACTTTTTTTCGTTTTGTTTCCAATTTCTGTTAGTCATGATAGCAAGTCTTCTTTGGCTTGTGTTCTTTTTATTGGTCCCACACAATATGACTCTTGCTTGATAATTTTTGCTCTTATTAATCAGCTTTGGGGTCAACAATGTACCGAGTTCTAGACCTCAATTTTGCATACAGTTATGCATTCTAAACTAATAGTGGCAGTAATTTGAATGCGATGCTTCCATAATTATGGTGTTTCCAATACTAAAGTATTGAAACTTTACTTTCCTGCAGTGTGACCCTGAAGAATACGGTGCATGTGACTCGGGATGCAGTGGCGGGCTGATGACAACTGCCTTCGAGTACACACTTAAAGTTGGTGGGCTAGAGCGAGAGGAAGACTATCCTTATACTGGCACTGATCGTGGCTCTTGCAAATTTGACAAGAGCAAGATTGCCGCATCAGTTTCTAACTTCAGTGTTATTACCCTGGACGAGGAACAGATTGCAGCAAATCTCGTCAAGAACGGTCCCCTGGCTGGTAATTGGCCACTCTTATCTTGGGCAAAAAGCCACCTGTTTTATCGTTTGAATAGTTGTCAGCTTAATAGACAGTGTAAATCGAAAGATTAACTTTTGTTGAATAGAATTAGCTATTTTCGGCTACGAAGCTTAACAGATTGTAAATTCTTGTTGTGGCTTTGTGTTGTGCAGTCGGGATCAACGCAGTGTATATGCAGACATACATAGGAGGAGTCTCGTGCCCATATATTTGCGCGAAGCATCTCGATCACGGGGTGCTCTTGGTCGGGTACGGATCTGCTGGTTATGCTCCCATCCGGTTCAAAGAGAAGCCTTACTGGATAATCAAGAACTCGTGGGGAGAGAACTGGGGCGAGAATGGATATTACAAGATCTGCAGGGGCCGCAATATCTGTGGTGTCGACTCGATGGTGTCGACCGTGGCCGCTATTCACACCACAGCTCATTAGATCACCGAGTCGCAGGAAATCCTGTGACAGGCGTCACAAGGTTTCCTTCATGATCGCCCAGGTGAGCGTGTTATGGTATTGTTTTAGGTGTCGTACCTTTTCAAGACATTGGACACAGTTGAAAGTATCCGAAATGCTATTCTGCTGTTGTATCTGTAAAGTATAAGATGATACCATGTATGCTAACTATCTGTGATTATGTGTGGCCAACAACTGAAATTATAACGTATCTCTGCGTGCTCCTAAATTCCGCTGGATTCTTATTATCGGCAAGTTAATCTTCGCACTTGCCTCGCGGTGCGAGGAGGAAGACCAGTGCCAAGGGTGGATGCATTGTGGTACATGACGTTCTTCATTTTCTGTTGTTTCTCTCTTTTTTGGTTTGGTTCTCCACCGTTAGAATTTCCCACGGCGTACTTTCTGGCAGACAGTATCAAGTGACAATTCATACGGTACTCAGCCCCTCGCCTTAGAAAGAAAATGCTTGGAAAACATCAATCATTTTCGAGTATAAAAAAGAAATACTGTGATTAGACTCAATTGGATCGACCATGGTCTTATTATATCTTGTATCATGTCTCTCCTATTTGACGGTAGGAAACATCACAAAGCTAAAATACCTACAACGAATGTTGAATGATTAGCCACAGACCTTGAGGTCAGCCATAGCTGGATCTGCAAGTTTGTTGGCTTCTACAACCCCAATGAAGGGGGGAATGAAGAGGCCAAGGTCTACCAAGTTCGCTCCATTGCGTCCTCTGTCCTGGCACCTGCTTTCTAAAGGTTCTACACGAACTCCATTAAAAGAATGGATCAATGGATATCTACAAGACGAATACAATACAACAAAGTCTCATCTCCTGTCCGCCAAAAGCTGTGCCTCGTATGTCATTCATCCTCCTCGCTTAGTAGCGCGAATGAAAAGGGTTGGAACTTATAACCATCTCCCTCGTAGAACTTGTTTTGGAACTCCACCCAGTGAAGTCGCAAGGCATGTAAGAATGCGCTTAGAGTTTCCATCACTAGAAGCACGCCGACAGTGGCAGAGATAAAGACAATGATGCCAATTATGAGCACAAGGGTGTTATTGAACCTGTAGGAGTCGCAATGAATCACTCATTTCTCTATTGCTAGATCTCACAAACCAATATGCATTAGATCCCACGAGAAAGATGACTTACCCCCATGCGAGGAGTAAAACTTTGTCATAGAATACACTGGACAGCTCCGAATGGGCCAGACTGAAACAAATTCAACAACCGGGTGATCAGCAGGTGAAGAACAATATCTGGAATATGCAATTCTTTTCAAACGTAAGGAGATGCTGACCTATTGTGCTTTAGAAATCTTTATTGATCATAAGAAATTATGACGAAAATAAACAAGAGTGCCCCACATACATCAGTGTGCCTATATCAGCTGACATGCTTTGTGGAAAACCAATTGAAGATGTGTGATTCCTTACCTAAGAGCCCATAACCGTAGGTAAGAAGCTGTATTAGAAACTGCTCCAAGTACGAACTCTATGGTATGTATAAGTTGGTGAACGAAAACCTCGCTGAACTCAAATTCCTCATGTCTGTGGGAATCCGCATCAAGATCCATCTCGAGAGGGTCATCGATGCTGTGAAGGATTGCATATTGTTGCCCTTTGTGCCTCTATGACAACAATTAAGATATCAAGCGACAGATGATGAAAAGAAAGCAACACGAATTATGTGATAGGTACTCTGTAGAAGAAAAAGGCATCAAACTTAAGCTTACTTCTTCATGTTGCTTCTTCAAGATAAAAGGCTTGGGGAATAACATCCATGGAACTGCAGCTAGGGCCAACAAAAGTAAAATAACCTGGAGGCGACAAAGGATTATCATTGAGTGTTCATATTTTGCTCAAGGAAGTGAATTACAAGAAGCACACAAACCTGTAGAAATTTTTGGCCAAAGAAAAGCTGATTTTCACCTAGGTCCTCCATAGGACTCAAGAACATATATATCATAACATGGTACAAATCTGCTTGTGATCCAGTGCACCATTTGACTATTATAAGGAGTGACAGGTAGCCAAACAGGCTATTCAAGAATATTATTTGGGGAACGAATTGGTACCTGAAGCAAGGCATTGCAAAAGCAGTCATTTTTCAGTCACTTATGAGGCCGAAGTTCCACATACATGACAAGAACACAACACTGAAAATTAAACAGATAAGAGGTTGACTGGATGATAGAAGCCAAATTCCAGTAGGCACTAGGAGAAAGTTTGAATTTCACCATCCCTCTCTTGAAGGGAGAAAGGACAGAGAAGATGCACCAAAAGAAAAAGACTCAGCTACCCCTACAATATCTCACCGGATGTTCAGATCATTTGCAAAGAATCTAGCGTTGAAGTAGCTCAGCACAATTCCCAGATTCATCTGGGCAACTCCCAGTAAAATAGACATCTTCATCTTCAGCGAGTTGAGAAAGGGTAACTCACTCCGAGTACCATGCCACACTGGATCAACACCAAACGGATAAGTAGCACGAACCTTTATTAATCCCTGGGTAGATGCATCCCTGAAAATAAAAACTATGAGTACTCATAACATGCACAGGAAAATGCCAATGGCTCCTAATGCATTTACTGTGTTTAAAACTTTTAATACCTGCAAGAGAGATCTCGACAAGCATAGGCAGAGGGCCCAAATATTTCAAATGGGACAGAAAAGAATTCATTGTATATCAGTCCAGTATAAATTGAGAACAGGGCCATCATCATGATGACATAACGACCACCAAATATCATGCCTGTGATGTCCCCAAGTTTCTGTTCAACAAGATCAACCAAACAAAAGTGATGACAACTTAAGTAAGAAAATAAAACTGCCGGCTCATAATGGGGCACATGAAAGTTACCTGATTAGAAAGCTTCTTTTCCCTGAAGATAAAGTACAAAGTTGCCATAAGCAAACATATGCCATGGCCCCAATCACCGAACATTACAGCAAATAGGAATGGAAAGGTGATAATCGTGTAAACACCAGGATTTGCTTCCTGATATTTGGCTATTCTGCAATAAAGACAATTGTTCCTCAGGAATTTTGCAGGAAAATCAAGAACTTAATATGAGAGAGCCCCAAAAATCAAATGAAACCAGAAAGTACAGTCACTCAGTTATCAATATGGATTTCAGGGTCAGAACTTTGAAGGTGATCAATCGGTGAGTTTCAGAAATTGACCAAACAGAATCGAAAACACAAAAGAAACTGGAATAACAAAAACCATATCAACTTCTAATTTGATTAGATGTTCATATCTACATATCAAATGAAAGTTCACTAATAGGTTCATTTGTTTTGGTGTACAAATATCTCACACATGATGTCATGTATGTTTGCTTAGGATTATGATAAAATTAGGTTTATAGAGAAAAGGAGGTTTACTTTCCATTCAGAACATTTTGTGCTTGGACAGTGGAGACATCAACAAGTTATGAATCAAAGCTGAACAATCCAAACTGAACCGGGCAAGGTATTTGGCTCAATAAACTGAGTGTTGCTCCTTGGCCATATATTGCTTGCATTTTAGAGCTATTCTAGATCATGATAGTTACTTTGATTTGAAAATATACTCTGAACAGAGTCAAAACTAGACGACCCAACCACTGCAACACATATTTCACCAACGGCAGTGTTATAGTATATTCCTGTCAACCACTGAAGTCATAATGGATGTAAGCAGATTCATGTACTGGCAAATCTATGTAAAGAGTTCTGTCTTTGCTTGGTTCCCATGTAAATGGAGAACAGAATAATCTCTTTACCTATATCTAAGATGATGTACCTTGATGTACTATTTTTGTAGATGATATGATCATGGTAGATGGAACCCTAGCAAGAGTAAATGAGAAACTTGAGCTTTGGAGGGAAAAGATTGAACGCATCAAAGTTGGTCAAAGACAAAATATGCAGAATGTAAGCTCAGTATGAGCAGAGAGTTCCAATTACACGTGAGCGAATTGGAGACCAGGAAAATTCCATAGGAGTGAGAGATTCCTATCCCTTGGATTTACTCTGCAAAAGGACAGAGAAAGATGGATACGCCACCCACAGAGTCCAAGCAAGATGGAGAGAGTAAATAAGTGCATCAGTGTTTTATGTGATGGTCAAATACCACTTAATCTTCAAGGAGAGTTCTATACGGATAAGGCTAGTGATGCTCTATAGCCCGGAATGCTAGGCAGTTAAGCACCAACATGTGCAAAAGCAGAATTAAGGAGAATGTGCGGGCACATGAGAAAAAGATAGAAAAAGGGGAATTCTACTTGACGGTTGAACTACCCACAAGAATAAGAGATAGAAATAGAAAAAGATTTAAAGAGGTGCAGAAAGAAATTTTAATTTGCTGATTGCTTTTTTTAAGCTTCAATGATTAGGTGAAACGGTAAGAGCTGGCATTGATATCAGCTCTGACAGTTTTTTATGAAGACTTATCCTCCAATGAGGCTTCTGCATAATGAAGGGACTAACCCAGCTAGTTTCAGAGGAACTGCCCTACTTTCTGCTTTTCTTAGCACTTCATGAACATCAAATCAGATCTTCAGAACTACTAATAATAATAGAAGCATATATTTGAAACTCTGGAGCTGCTGATGTCACAATTTAAAGAACTAGGCCTCAGAAGGCTCTGACAACACGACTAACCCGTATGCATCGATGATTTCTTGAAAAGCAGTAGTAAACTTATTTGTACAGAAGTAAGTAGGTGGTGATTCCTCGGTATACATAACACGAAATATTGCTCCCACTTGTGAGTTGCAATCTAAGGTTGCCTTTTGCAGTGCATTTTGAATCTGCAAGGGCAAGCCTCAGTAAGTAAAGTAAGCCTTGAAATCATAGACTGGACCTACTTGTAGTCAGACAAGATTTAACAAAAGAGCTATGTAGAAAACAAAAAGGGGGGATATGACATGGTGTGCAAACCTGAGTGGTTGCAGAAACTGGACACCAACCTTCTGCAACAAGACATTTCTTGGTCACATCAATGCTTAGCATATTTAGTGTATGATATATGGATTTTTCCTTCTTAACCTATGCAAGTGGTGAGAGAGCATGTGAAGCTTCATCATACAGTTCATTCAGCAATAAAAATTAAGCAACTCAAACACACCAGAAGGCTCCAGTGCTCAAATTGATAAGCAATGTTTTGAAGCAGACTCGCTTGGTGTAATAGCCCCACGTCAATGGTTGTCTTCAACTCCGAGAGTCTTCCAGACACCTAAATAATTGAAAATAGGGAAATTACAAGTATCAGATTAAATGAAACAGTTACTGGGCACCAAAGGTATTGAGCATGTACCAGAATCAGGTAAAAAAGAAACAGTTTTCAATTTGTACTTATGTCCATCCTAATAAAAACACATGACATATTAAGTGAGCTGGAAAAGTCATCAAAATGAGTGTATACAGGCAGAAGCTTCTCTGACTACTTAATGAGACATGCTTTCAGACCCAACCAGATGAGAAAAACTTTTTACACCTTTTGGAACAATGAAAATGAAATTATAAACTTTCTCAGTAGATTTAATAATGATTTAAAGATTCATCCTGCTTCATAGCTTTTATCAGTGCAAACAGTTTCCCTAGTCAAATAAAAGGAACTGGCTATGCAATCCCATAAATTCATGTTATCTATCACTATACTTGTCTGCGTTCACAGGTCAAAATTCAATTTCTGTCAAGTCATCATAAATTGAAGCTTCTATTCCATGCGAATGCATGCAAATAAATGTCGCAAAGGATTAACATACCTCTGTTATCATCTGAAATTGCTTGCCTATATCATCTGCAAATGGATACCGATTTGCTGCAAATGCTTCACATATTTTCACGATTTTGTTCTTTGCTCTCTCTCCACTGTAGAAGATAACAAAGACATTTTTCTCAACCTGTAATCAACAATCAATCAGTTCACAAGTAAAAGGAATCATAAAATTGATAATTGCAAAAAGGGGAAGCACCTCTGTAGTAAAAAGAAGGCATGAATATTATACATAAATAAGTTAACAACAGGCAATAACTCAACATGAAGGGAACAAGAACTTTATCCAATTACAAGCAGCAGTTATTACAGTTATTGACCTTTTCTCCAGAGGCAGGATCTCTAATGGGCTCTTCAACAATGGCTTGCTTCAAAAACACATTTCCCCTTGTTGCACGGAATAAAATTCTTTCAAAAGCTGCTGATTTATCTCTCCGCATCAGGCCACTGACAAAACCCAACTTGACTTGCTTTGAAGGATCTGTCACCATTTCCTAGTCAAATCCAATCCATAAGGACCTTTGAGTATAGAAATAAGAGAGAGCCGATCATTTCAGAAATGGAAAATCGGAAAAAGCACGAGCCCTTACTTGCTCCAATAACAAGGGACTGTCAATGGATCCTTCACCAGGAGACTCTGTTTCAAGTTCTCTTTGTTGAACTGCAGCAATGCTTTTAGTTGAATGAAATATCTCGCCAGCCTGCAGCCAGAAAAATGCACAGAAGCAAACGCCACAAGTTGTAAAGCACGTCCATGATTTCCCCCCTCCAAGAATAATCCAGGACCAAAGGTGATGAAATCCCAGCTTCCAACTGACAAATCCCGTATGCTAATGTTCAGTGAATACTTGTGCTTCCTATCTCTCCATCCTTGCATGTGGGTGCGGGAACAGGTGTGGGTGTTGGGTTTTGGTGGGGGTGGAGGGGGTGGAGGGGGCCAAGAACAGGGTGTGTACAACATAACGCACAATTATCAACTACACCACAACTTATGCATACCTTCTGAAGAACGAGCTTATATTCTGATAGTTCAGCATAGGTGCGTTGTAACTGTTCGTTGTTTGCATTCATTTCCATAATGTCTGCTTCAAGTTCTCCGAGTTTCACCTAACCATATCCAAGCAAGTTAGTTAATTTGCACAGAAAGAAATTCAATACCAAATTTAAACGACATATCCATCTAACCTCCAAGTTTTCCAAATCTACATCAGTGCCTGCCAAAGGCCTTGTTGATGTCGATAAACCAGCCTTTATCATTTGCTCCCTCAGAAAGCGTAGCTTGCGTGCCATCTCTCCACACCTTTTCATCTACTAATTTAAATAAAATAATGCTGAGAAAAAGATTAACGGTTACAGTACCAGTCCCTAGAAACTAATACTAAATAAAAAGTTACCAAAAGGAAATAGTGAATAATGCATCTTAATTCATTAGAGCAATAATAATCTTGGGATTCTGATGATAGAAGTGTATTATAGGTTAACTGTGTGGTCCTTTTAATTTAGCAAGCATTTAAATGTTCACTCTGTGAACTGGCAAAATCATCCCAATAGACATAAGTCAATCTTTCTGGGTAAGAGAACATGGCTACTCTTGTTTACCTGCTACCTCATTTTTTACTCTGGGATCAACTCTCCAAGAGATTGGACAACTAAATATGCAATCCAGCCAAGCAACAAATTTTTTGCATTCTAATGCTGACAGTGCTAAGTCTTAAGAGCCTGGTGTCTCATTTACGTGAGAACATCCACGAGAATAACTGAGTTGCAGAGCCAGCTTGTTGTCTGCCATTATTCTCTTTAACTAACAATGCGTCTGAGAAAAAACCAAGGTCCTCTCCGTGTTTATGAATCCATACTGTGAGACATGTGGCCATATGGAGATGAGTCCCATTACCAGGATATGTTTCGACATTGATCGATGACTTGTGTACATTAACACTGGCAGATAATATCTCAATTCAAGACACTCCTAAAATGCCTGAAATTTGGCCCCATAGATAATATCAAAATCTTATAGCCACTTGCTCGTTTATGTACCCACAAAATGCGAAAAAGTTTATTATGCAAAATTATACTACGAGACAATGATGACATGGTGTAACCAACTCATCAGCATTGCCCGCGTTCTATGGATTTCATCCTACTTGGCGTAATGTGAATTCCATGTTTGGTTAACTTGTTACACCTCGTGTCACTGCCACGTGGAGGTGTAAACCGTAAATCTGACATAAAATATCTTCTCTCGAAATGGAGACTCAACAGATATCCGTGCATGATACTGCAACCACAGCATGGCACGGTCAGGGAAAAACTATCTCTTCCAAATTCGATGTGCAATTAACAAAGGGAACCCAGAAGAATCCAAACCCTATTTTCTTTTTTCTTTTTAAACATTTTTTTTTATGGAATTATGCTATTGTACTCTTCGCAAAGCTCATAAAATCCTTCAAGCGGCGTGATGAATTTCGTATTGCAGGCGTAGCCGTAAAGAAGGCGGATAAAAGAGGGAATCGCACCTGGGCGGCATACGTCCTCTGGAAGGGGCTCTTGTCTGCATTAAGCTGCATCAGATAAAGACGAACGACTCAAATCAATTCGAAAAACAAGCTGATGAACTCAGAAGAGAAAACTACAAAACGGTGGATCGCTTCCCTAACGTAAGCTGGAATTTCCTCAGCCGCGGAGGCGACCGGGAATCGATGTCAACCGAGAAAACCAGAGAAACTCGACAGGAACAGCTCGAGACCATCGCCAGACACCGATCGGAATCGGACGAACGCGAATCGAGCGGAGAGTACTCGATCGAGAAGGAGGACGCGAGAGTGCGTGCCGCTTACGTCTTTGAATTGGAAGAGGCCGAGATCGCCGAGGTAGGAGACGGTCCGGTGAGCCGACTCGATGGGGATGATGAGCTGAGCCAGCTGCATTGGCTCCGACCGGAGCAGATCCATCGTCGGCCAGCGATCTCCTCCGTTCCTCCTCATCGTCTCTCGGACGCGTTCACGGAATGCGGTCGCGCGGCGACGGTGAAGAGGCGGATTGCGGGGGATGCGCGCGGGGCGGAGATCGGAGCGACGTCGCCGGCGAAAGAGACGGTCGGTCGGTCGGTGGTCATCAACGATTCAACGGCGTGCCTGAATTGAATTCTTTTATGGACTCCGGGACAGCGACTGTTCAACGCGGGTGGGGAATTTGTGTTTCTATTTTTATTTTTTTTTTATTTTTTTTTCAATCTGTTATTAGATTTTGAGGAGCATGCCGCTCGGTTTTCCGACCGGGGTTGATGACTGGCGGAAAATCGGAAAACGAACCGGCGGGTCATCAATGCCCGGAAATCGGTGTTACGGCCGGCCGAGTTTTTCTTTTTGGACCAAAAAAATTTGAAATGTCAAATGTGGGGTCCAAAGACGAGAAAATTTGTAAAAATGAGGGAGCTTGTTGGGCCATTGAAGGCCCAACCCAACCCTTTCGGCCCATCTGGGTGATGAAGGGAAAAGTGAGCTTCTGTTCTCCGTGGTGCAGCTGAGAAAGGACTTAAGAGGAAGAAGAATAGCAGGGAGAGAGGGAGTAGCGAGAGAAGAGAGGAGGAAACGATGGTGGCGACTGAAAACTTAGCATGATGCCGGAAAAGGCCATTTGCATGTAATTGGTGAGATTTTTTTTTTTTCTTGGTTTCTTTTCCCTCTTGCAAGTTAGTTTTACTTTTAGAGCATAAATTTGGTATGCCAAGTGAGTCAACTTCGCTGGTAAAATTTTGGCCGAGGTCAAACTATCCATAGTGATAGCTAAGTGAAATAGTTAACATAACAATTAAGAGGGGGTAATTTAATTATTTTAAGAAAATTATGCCTTTTCCATAAAAGAAGTGAGAAAATGCTTTTGTAGAAGGAACGCAATTATGCAAAAGTAATAGTTTTTACCAAGCGGATAATAAAAGAGTTCCTGGATTAAAGGTATTGCTAGATAGATTTATTGAGGTTCAACTTTTCACTTTGCTTACGTCCACTCTCTTAGAACTAGCAAGTAAGGAGTCTACTAATAATCCCCGAGATATTATGGTATGTAGACAATGTTGCTTCCACACGAAACTCAGTAGAAAACTCTACAAACACTAGCATGCCTTACAACATTATAAATCCCATATCTTCCTAGATTATAGGAAATACTACTCTTATAGAGAACCACAATCAGAAAATAAGTTATTTTGCACAAGTGAAAACTCGAGAATATGAATGATGGAGAGAGAATAGAAGTTCTAAATTTGTGCCAACTTCCACAACCACCCTCGATTTGTTTAAGAGAAATAATTAGATGATAGTCTTCAATCTATTGTGAGAATAATAATTTATTTTGGATAATAAGAAATTAAATATTAAATAATAATAAATTATTTTTCGGGATCCTTAGTGTCCGCTCTAGGCAACCGGGTTCCAAGTTCTTTTGGAGATGTAAGGCTTTGAGTCTTCCACATCTCTTCTTTGCGGACGACATCTTTCTGTTTTGCGGAGCTGACTTGGTTTCCATCTCACTCTTAAAGGAGGGTTTGGATACCTTCTCTTCTTGGAGTGGACTCAAACCTAATTCTAATAAGAGTGAGATATTTTTTGCTAGAGGATCGGTAGATTTCCGCAGAGAGATTCTCCTAATGTTTGGTTTTCAGGAGGGGTCTTTACCGATGTGGTATCTTGGAGTTCATATTATCTCCTCCCAGCTCGCCAAGGCGGATTGCATTTCCCTTGTGGATTGCATAACTACAAGAGTCCAGTCCTGGACTTAGCGTTTCCTTTCTTTTGCTGGATATCTTCAGCTTATAAGGTCAGTTCTTCATGCAATCCAAGCTAACTGGGCTAGTGTCTTTATCATCCCTGTTGCAGTGTTGGATCGTATTGAACAGATATTGAGACAGTTTCTCTAGAAAGGCCTTGGCCTAGGGAGAGGTGGTGTTAAGGTATCATGGGATGATGTTTGCCTTCTGTTGGAATTTGAGTCGGCGGAAGACAACTTACCTGATTCCGATGCGCAAACAGCAAATAGCCCTGGAACAAACGTTGAATTGCCGATGAAACACGAACAACACTACCTCACATTAGTCTGGATGCAATCACAAGGAAAACACCCGATTTCTACGGTGTAAATACCGATCGTTCTTGCAAAAGTGAAATGAAATTCCTTTTTCTTCTTTGTTGGAAATGGAGAGAAAATTTGGTGCAAATGAATTACCAACCCATCCAACGGTTGTGTTCGGGAGGTTTTTATACGTCTCCATGACACCCCTACAAATGGTGTCCTTCCATCGTACCGTATCAAGTTCAAATGGTGCGGTCCAATCGCACCACATCATGGACGTACTAGCTAACTAGCTAAAATACACTATCTCCCACTCGGACATGATAGGCTTCATAGCTCTCTATCAAGAATATAAGGCATTCAACATTCATCAACTTTACAAAACAATTCATACCGGCAAATAAGCCATGCGATCAGTAAGTACACCTGCACTTAGGAGCTCAAATTATGCACTTGTTAGGGATAACATAATGGCTACAACCTCGAAAAGATATAAACAATCGATGTCTCACAGTGCCCCAGACATATTTTGTTACATTAATCCAAGTATACCTATCCCTTAAAGGCTATATACTTGACTATTCTAAAAAAAACAGCATGTATTTACAATTACATCTGCAACCATATAGGGTGATATAATTGGTCGACCAGTAAATACACGCGATAGATGTAAAACAACAATAGTCTTCCTTCGCACTTATGTCTCTCTCAATTTCAGAACAACTGCTTTCCTAGACACATCCCATAGGCCATATCTATTCATGACCTCCCGTAACATGCTAAAGTAGCAACATTGATCTTTCACTTTGAGAACATAGTCAGAAGTGACATAGGGCACAAAATTGAGGTAAAATACAAATTACCTCAAGGGCTCACACGATGAGTAAATAGGAATAATTTTACTCATCTTCCCTTATTGGTCATACAATGCACATGTAGTATGAATTACATGTTATAGTGGATTACTCTTTCTATAAGAGCGTATGTCATTTATCAAATATATTCACCATACAGATCTTAGCCTAAACATAGTCACGTGCTTCTCACGTACTCATATTTAGCCCGAGTACTATATCAGCTCGCTTTCTATAGCGCCCAATTAAGTACTTGCATCCGGCATCTTTCAGGCATACATGATTGTGGGACTATCATGTTCGGTCTTATTGTAAACCAATCACAGACCTCATCTTGACTCCAATCAAGGCGACATATTTTATGTACCAAACTTGCTCTTCAGCATTTATTTGTACATAACGTCTCATCTCAACGTGCTAACTACAGCACTTGAGGCGATTGCTCGTGTGAGTGAGCCAATTATTGTTTGCTGACATACTTTTCAATAATATATGTGTGTTTGTGCTAGTCTCATAGTGGATTTGTACTTATTAATAAAACATCAAATCACTAATAAACAAACAATTACAATACATATGTCTACAAATACATAAACCAATGATCCTCTACAATAACAGATATCACATTCTACGCAATCCTAATGACATTCTATGGGTCAAGAACATGTCTTTGGGAATAGCCTTCGTAAATTGATCAGCAACCATTCTATTGGTTAAAGTGTATTGCAGGATCACCTCTTTCTAGCGCTATAATATCTCTAATGAAGTTATTCTTTATATCAATGTGCTTTGTCCTTCCATGATACTTGGGATCTTTCACATAGGCAATAGTTGCTTGACTATCGCAATAAACTGTCACCGGTCTTGGAACTTCAGTGACAGTGGTTAAATTTTTCAAGAAACGTTTTAGCCATGTTGCTTCTTGCACTACGGCAGAACATGCAATAAAATCTGCCTCCATCGTAGACAAGGCCGTGCATATATGTTTCTTGCTATTCCAAGAAATCACACTTCCATTGAGCAAGAACGCATATCCAGAAGTCGATTTACGCTCATCCAGGTCTCCACCCCAATCGGCATCTAAATAACCCAATAGGCGTAAATCATTCCCTTAGTAACAAAGTCGATAGTCCATGGTGCCCTTCAAGTATCTCAGGATCCTCTTCACTGCTTTCCAGTGTGCTTGAGCAGGATTTGATTGATATCGGCTCACCAATCCCACGGCAAAACATATGTCGGGTCGAGTACACATCATAGCATACATCAAACTTCCAACTGCACTAGCGTAAGGAACAGTTTCCATCACATTGATTTCTTCTGGAGTCTTAGGACACATCTCAGTACTTAGGCCTTCACCTTGCATGACAGTGGTATCAATGGGATTACAATGCTGCATATTGAAACGCTTAAGAATCTTCATAATATAAGACTCTTGTGATAAAGTGATCGATCTCTTTCGATCTTAACTCCTAATATATAAGCAGCTTCTCCCATGTCCTTCATCTCAAAAATGGCGGACAACCATTCTTTTATGGTGATAACCAAAACCTTACCATTTCCAGCTAACAGAATATTGTCCACATAAAGTGATAAAATCACAAATTTATCTTTGGACCGCTTGACATATACACAGTGATCTTCTTCGATCATCTTGAAACCAAAAGTCATTATTGCTCGATGAAAACGAAGATACCACTGTCTAGATGATTGCTTAAAGTCATATATTGAGCGATGAAGCTTGCAAACTTTATGCTCTTGACCTTTAGCTATGAAACCTATTGGTTGTTTCATATAGATTTTCTCATCTAATTCTCCATTGAGAAATGCCGTCTTTACATCCATTTGATGTAATTCAAGGTCCAAATGTGCAATGATAGCTAGAATAAGGCGTATTGAGGCAAACCTTACAACTGGTGAAAAAGTTTCATCATAATCTATACCCTCTTGTTGAGTATAACGTTTTGCCACAAGACAAGCCTTATACTTTTCAATAGATCCATCCGCCCTTCGCTTAATCTTAAAGACCCATTTGTTTCCAATGACCTTACGATTGGGTGGTAGATCAACTAAGTCCCAGATATGGTTTGCCCTCATTGACTCCATCTCATCTTCCAAAACTTTTCTCCATTCTTCCTTATCAGAGAATGAAAGAGTCTCTTGAACAGTCTTAGGCTCGGCATCATCTTTTTTAGCAATCATAAATGCTTCCCCTTAAATCTCAAAACGACGACCGGGAATACTTTTACGATTACTTTTACGCAATTGAATTTCTCTTGAATTCAATTCATCAGGCGATGCAACACTCCCACTAGGTCTTGTGTGTTGAGGTAAATCTTCATTTCCCTCATGTGTTATCAGGATCTTCCATCTCATATAATTGAAAGTCCTTATCAATCTCACCTCTATTAGGAAAATCGTTCTACAAGAACGTGACATCTTGTGACTCCATTTCGGTCACACTTCCATCAGCTTATTCACCTATGAACACGTACCCTTTAGAGTGTTCGGAATATCTTATAAAGATACATTTCTTCCCTCTAGGACCTAATTTGCCATGTTTATGGGAAAAATCATGAACATAAGCTACACATCCCCATGGACGTAGACTACTCAAGTCTGGTTTCCTACCAGTCCATAACTCATAAGGGATGGAAGTGACCGATTTTGAGGGCACACGGTTAAGTATATAGGCAGCAGTCAATAACGCATCTCCCCAATAGGAGATAGGTAAATTTGCTTGCGCCATCATAGACCTAACCATTTCCAATAGGGTTCTATTCCTTCTCTTAGCTACCCCATTTTGCTGTGGAGTACCAGGAATAGTCAATTGTCGTACAATTCCCTTTTCATCACAAAGAGTCTTGAATTGCTCCGATAAACACTCACGTTCACGATCGGTTCTCAATGCCTTTATTATTTTGTTTAACTAATTCTCTACCATCGCTATATATCGTTTAAAGCAGTCTAATGCTTCTGACTTATGGGAGATCAGAAAAACATAACCGAAACGTGTGAAGTCATCTATGAAAGTGATGAAATATGAGGCTTCATGCCTCGCCCTCACATTCAAAGGACCACAAATGTCAGAATGTATGAGATGCAATGGAAATTCAGCTCTAGTCCCTTTACCGAATGGTTTTCTAGTTGTTTTTCCTGCCATACAATGTTCACATACGGATAAACTAACATTAGTGAGTGACCCTAAAAGGCATTCTCTAGCTAATCTTTGCATTCTTTGTAATCCAATGTGACCTAATCTAGCATGCCAAGTACTTACATCAATCTTAACATTGTTAGAAGACGCAATTAAAGAAAAACAACCATCAACATTAACATTGTACTGATCATAGTCAATGTCTAACACTATAAAACCATTCGATACATGACCTGAACCATAATAGATTGTTCCATACAAAATGTCAACACAATCACCATGTAAATTCAATACATAACCTAAGCTAAGAAGAACAACTACAGAGATTAAGTTTCGTCGAATATCTGGAGCATAAAGGACATTATGCAGGAACAGGTTTCGACCACCACGTAAGATTAATTTACATGTGCCGATACCCTTCATTTCAACTCTTGAGTTATTCCCAACATATATCCATCTTCTTCCAGGCGGTATCCGACGATACTCCACAAATGCTTCTCGATCTCTAGCTACATGGTCTGTTGCTCCTGAGTCTACAGTCCACATTGAATGAGATTCAGCAAGCATTACAGTACTAGAAACAAAAGTAATGGAGTAATAGGGTACCTTTTTCGGCTCAATGCATTCACGAGCAAAGTGACCCATCTTGCCACAATTGTGGCACTCCATCTTGGCCTTGTCCTTCTTCCCACCACGCTTCTTGCGTCGGAAGGTCTTAGCCCTCTTGGGTCCCTGATTAGTCATCTTCCCTTTATTGTTGAACTAAAGATTCCTCTTGCGCTTGAAGCCCGAAGCCTTGCGCGAACTCGATTCAGCAACATAAGCATGGGTAGAGGATCTTGTAGCCTCTAGGCGCTCATCCTCTAATTCCAAATGACGCGCAATATCATCAAAAGTGACGATATTCTCATTATGCGTCATATTGATCTTCATATGCTCCCAATTATCAGGAAGAGACCTTATAACAACCTAAACTTGCTGTTCATCAATAAGGGAGTGACCTGCCAACTTCAGCTCACGGATCATGTTTGACATCTCCTGAAGATGCTGCATCGTCGTTACATTTGGGCGCTTTCGGAATGTGTCAAACTTGATGGTAAGTTTCCTCAGCTCAGTGGCAGATGTACCCCCAAACTTATCTTTCAAGGCAACCCACATAGCTTGAGCTTTGTCATAACTCTCAAACTCACACATGAGATCATCTTGCATACAGCTCGAAACGTGATTCGAGCAATGCTATATTTCTTTTTCCAAGCTTGATAAGCTTCCAGATCTCTCCCGTGTGTTGAGCTGAAGTTCCATGCTCGGTTCATCCATGGTATGGTTGAGGGTTTCCAAAACCTCTTACTCCTCAAGGATGTACTGAACCTTTCGGTGCCAAATATCATAATTGTCACCGTTCAGCTTCTCACCCTTATTGAGGTCAGCCACAATGGTCTTGGATACCAAAGCCATAATCAATTGCTATAACACATTGACATAATAAACGCAGAATCAATACTAGCACACTTTACAGAGTAACACACATATTTAATTTGCAGCAAAGACAAACTAAATTAATAATAATTCAACAAAAGACACAAAAGCAAAAGTTCACAATGTTCCCAATCAACTTCTATGTACAATTGTTCTATTATCATTAATTAGTTTAATTTGCACAAATTTTAAGTTCTAGGTGAGAACTCCTTTCAATTCTACCGATCTACAAACTCCCACTAGGAAAAATAATTACATGACCTTATGTAATTTCTACATTTTTCCTTAACACAAAAAAATATTGCATGATAATAACCAACGTATAAACAATAATCATGCTTCAACTATAATTAAAATTGCAATTCAACATGTATGGATTTCCTACCATTGTTGTAATTTTCTAGAAACTAGAAAATTGCAAGTATATTAAAATATATACATCATATCATTGAACCAAGCTCTACACAGCATATATAACATCGTTTGCACACAAACTAGCTACTGTATTTCCTAAATCACAAGAAAATACAAGACTCAAATGAATAAACTGCATTAAACCCCAAAATATACGCGTACATAGGGTTCCTAAAGCATTTTCATACATTTATAAAATTCAAAAGTATAAAATAATTATACCACTGTATAAAGGACACTCATACGAACCAAACGCCACCGACCACGCTCCAATCGGAGCTCGCACGCGCACGCGCCAGCGAGCCAAACGGCTCCTGGCCGGTCCGACCGGTCCGACTGGTCCAACTAGTGACCGGTCCAACCGGTCCAACCGGTTTGACCGCCGGACCGGTTGACCGGTCAACGGTCGGGTCGGGTCAAGTCAGGTCTCGAGTCGGGTCGCCGGCCGGCCAACTATTGCCGGCGCTGACGTCATCGATGATGTCATCCTGGCGGTTACCAACCGTTGGGTGACGTCACGGTGACGTCACCACGCGCCGGTTCGCCGGTTGGCGCGTGTCGCACACGCACCGGTTTGCCGACCGACGCATGTGGCGCACGCGCTAACTTCAAGAGCACTTTAGGTGTGTGGCGCCCACGCGCAGCGCTTCTGGCCGCGCGTGTGGGCGCATCCAGCGTCGCCCGGCGGCACTTGACCCATTGCCAGACTCGTCTTGATGAGCTCTTTCACCCTATATATTCAAAAATTTATTTTGACCAAAAAATTATTTCAAAAAATGGCCAAAACCTCACGGATACACGCGACCCCAAACCCGTTCTTTGCTCTGGTTCAATTTTGAGTTTTTCATATGGCAATTCCGACTATCAGAGATCCAAACAGTGTAGAATACAAACTCTTGATCTCAATATCAAATGGTAAATGAGAAAACTCGATGAAAAACAAGGCAGAAAACACGATCGGGCTCTGGTACCAATGTTGGAATTCGAGTCGGCGGAAGACGACTTACCTGATTCCGATGCACAAACAGCAAATAGCCCCGAAACGAACGTTAAATTGCCGATGAAACACGAACAACACTACCTCACGTTAGTCTGGATGCAATCACAAGGAAAACACCCGATTTCCACGGTGTAAATGCCGATCGTTCTTGCAAAAGTGAAATGAAATTCCTTTTTCTTCTTTGATGGAAATGGAGAGAAAATTTGGTGCAAATGAATTGCCAACCCATCCAACAGTTGTGTTCGGGAGGTTTTTATACGTCTCAATGACACCCCTATAAATGGTGTCCTTCCATCGTACCGTATCAAGTCCAAATGGTGCGGTCCAATCGCACCCCATCATGGACGTACTAGCTAACTAGCTAAAGTACAACACTTTCCAAAGGAAGAAGGAGGGCTAGGCATTTGCAGTATGAAGGATTGTAACAAAGCAGCGATGCTAAAACACATATGGATCCTGTTTACGGACAAGGAATCCTTGTGGTGTAGGTGGATCCATTCGACCTTTCTTAAAAGGAAGAGTTTTTGGTTGGTTAAGCAACCCACCTGCTGCTCTTAGGCGTGGAAGTGAATCCTCCACTTTAGGATTGATTTTCGGTTATCTTTCCTATAGAAGTTAGGTGATGGTTGCTCTGTTTCATTTTGGTTCGACCACTGGCACACGAGAGGCCCCCTCAACTTGATGTTTACCGACTCTCTCATTTACAGATCCGGTTTTCCCAGGCATGCGATGATGGCTGATCTTTTTTCGCCTACTAGTCAAACCATGCGAAAAGCTTTATAGTCTTGGGAACATCCCCTTCCCTTTCTAGTGCAGGCTCCAAATCATCTTACTTGGCAGGGAAACACGTCTGGTTTATTCTCGGTTGCTTCGGCTTGGCACCTCATCAGGAAAAAAAAGCCTCGGGTCAATTGGGCTTCATTGATCTAGAACAATGATATAGCTCCAAGATATCAGTTCATTCTTTAGCTTATAACCAAGAACTGTCTTCCTACGCAGGCCTTACTCTTATCGCATGGCAGGATTGGGGATGCGGTCTGCCCCTTTTGCAAAGTAACTCCGGATTCTATTGATCATATGTTTTTTCATTGTAGCATTACAGCTAGTTGTGCCTTCTCTTGGGCCACCAAATGCAACCTCCCTTGGAGGAATGAGACTTGAGTTAACAACCTTTGCTGGGCTATTAAGTTTCTATCCGGTAAAGACTTTTATCACTCTATCGCCAAGTTCTCTTTTGGGGCTCTTTCCCACCTTATTTGGAAATATAGGAATGAGATTCTCTTTAGGAACTATACATTCACGCTTCTAGCCATGAAGAACCACCTTATTAAAGTGGTTAAGGATAAGGCTCTAACCTTCTTGAATGTTGAAGATAACCCAAGAAACAGGAGACTTCAACGTAGCTGGGGGATAGACCCCTGCATCTTCTCTTCTACTCCAGCGCATCCGTAATATTTCCAGATTGGAGTTGTGGTGTAGGAGGGTCCGCTGTTGTGCCTGTTGTTTCGGTGTTGGCCTAGATTCCTACCGGTTGTCTCGTCCTTTCCGTTTGGGCAATGATGTTTTGTTTGGTTTTAGCTTGGGTTGCCATTGTTTGGCCGGATGGTCGCCTTTTTTTGTTTGGTCCGTCCTTTGGATGTGGCCGTAGTTGTGCGGCTTAACCACGTTTTGTGCCTTGTTGGCTTCTCTTTTCTTCTTCCTTCGGCATCCTTCCACTCATTATGCCTCTTTTCATTATGAGTGTATGTTTTGATGCCGTTTTTGTTGTAAATATTTATTAGCTTAATATGATTACCTTTTACCAAAAAAAAAAAATTATTGTGGGGCTTACTCTTTTAAGAATTTGTATCTCATAGTAAATTGTTATTTTCACAATAACCCAAAAATTATTATGCTAGTAAAGTTCTTTGTTTAAATAACCCTCCAATGTTCAAAGTAACCGTTTAAGCCATATGAAGGTCAAAGGAGCCAAAGAACCTCCATCTCCAGCCAACAATAATGAAAAAGAAAACTCTGATGATATTCTCCAAGGTTCTTCTTGTTAATTCTATAATTTCAATGTACCTATTAGACACTATATTGAATTCACATCAAATTGAAAAAATGTTTGAGTGTTCTTACCTAAGAATGTAGAAACGTGCATCACATTCTCTACTCCATCTGCGACAGGAGTTGCTTCTGATGTAGTCCCTCTAATCTTTTCATGCTTTGCATTGAATTGACTATTTGCCTTCTATGCACCGTCCCTCCAAGCGTACTGACGTCATCTAGTTTTGAAAAGCCATTCACCTTCTATTGGTCCATCAAATCTTAACATACTGTCATTCTACAATCTGATACACAAGATTGTCTACTTGACATGCAATATCTTGTTCACCTTTTGTAGAAGAAAAGCATTTATTACTTTCAAACATTCCAGTTCTAAACTTCATTTGCATATTTCTCCATGAATCTACATAACCAATACACACATTAGCAACATTTGATTATTTTGTCATTTTCAAAACATCATGAGGGATTTTCTCCACAATTTCCCACTTTTTATAATGACAAAACAATCTTTGAATTTCAATATGCACATGTAATCACACGACAAATGATTCGGAGTTTTGAGTCTGTGTAAAGTAAAGATATTTACTATTACGCCTACAAATCCTGAGTTTAGATCAGGGCCATAATAAGCAAGCGACATGGTTTCCAAATTATAAGATATTCAGCAAATGTAATCAGGAGATTTTATGTAGAAGCAAGATGAACAAAACGAGTAGGACTTTGTATCAGCTCTTCCTTCTGCAGAGATAACTTAATTACATAAGATCCAAGGGACTAATACATCATCATGTAAGCTACATAGATTTGAGCATAGTTAAGTTTGAGAACTTCTAACCAGAGCTCATATTCTATATGTTCTAGATGTTGTCCGCCAATGTTTCAGAGTATATGAAAATTTGAGCTCCTTGTTTAACATATTCAAAAATGTGAAAAATCTCATGCGTAAACATACGGGGAGTCATTTATGAAATTCGCGAGCTCATATGTCTTTCATCACAAAAGATTTCGTTGCTTTAGGGTGTTTTCTCTTCCAGCACGATGGGCCTGGCATATCTCATTTCTCATAAAAATCAGCATCTACAACCTCTCCTCCAACATTCTCTCCAACAATAATAAATTGTTCCGAAATAGAAGGGCTATTTTCAAGTCAATAATGGTCTATCCTCTTCTCTTTTCGGGTGAACAATGGTCCATCTTGGCGAAAACGTCCTTCTCAATATCGGTCTTATGAAGTGCAGAATGAGATGGCACAGGGGGGATTGGAAAATTTGTGGGTCGTCACCTAATCTCAAATTCTAGATCCCTCCTGTCGTCGACCGGATAGCAAATGCAGCAAACCGACGGGGTACTAATTGCATCTGCCTACTGCCTAGTTCTCTTCTTCTTTTACAGTTCTCAATGTGATAGACTTCTAATGCTTACTAGTCTCGAATCATATCAAATCATAGGAGACATTATTATCAAGATTTGACTGACTTTTGCTTTCATTGACCAAATAATACCACCTCTCGAATACTGAGTGAAGCGCATGATGCTCGTCCGAATCATCGGTTAAACTCGTTTCCTTTTTTTCATTGTTCTTGTGTTGAATGTAGAGAATGTTGGGCAGGGATGAAGAACTTTAGATATTATTTCTCAGGAGAAGAAATCTTACAAATGAAGAAAAGGTTGCCTCAGTCGTTATGTATTAGAATCTTGCCAGTCATTCAAATCTAACTCGCTCGTTCTCTTACGGACACACAGCTGATGTCAGCGCGCAAATGCACCCATCTCACTCTCTTCGAAATGAAAGCATCGTCTTCTTAGGAAGCTCCAAGCTAGAGGAGTCCCAAATGCACATGGCTGAGAGCGAGTGTCTTTGCTATTCAATTGAAGGCCAACTTTATTGAGAGGTTTACTCCTGCTAGGGAGCCTAGGTAGAAATTTAAGAACATGCAAAGTACCAAATGTTCCGCTCTCTCTTTTCATTAATTCAAGGGCACGGCCACAGAGGCTGGCGGCTAACAATCCGAGGCTTGCGAAGTGCTTTACCAAATCCTATAAACCGGTTTACGGCTAGCTTTCATGGAGGTTGTCTTCCTCTAAGCGTTCATAAACTATGGTTTTGGAAAAGTTCTCTCCTAGTCTCTTTGACCTCTTTTGACATCTTGAGAAAGTTGTCTTTATATTCTTGTGAAGTGGGTCAATTAGTTTCCAACAATGTAATGACTGAATGTTCATAGACATGCAATTAACTTGCAATTGGGAATCTCAATGAAAACCGTATTTTTTTCTTGTAGTGATTTCGTCTTCCTTTCTTTTTTACAATCGATGGGTATGGGCATGGAGATCCAATTATCTAGATAGTGATCCTGATCTAGAGTAGTTAGCATGAAATTAGTAGAATTTGAACAAATGTTTTCCTATTTTTAACTAGAAATCGTCAACTCCTTAACCAAGTGTGCCAACCCTCGAGATTGAATTGAATTGATTTTTCTTCACCACGTGTCATTGGTATATTGAGGGAAATTTGTCCAGAGGCCAACTAAACTTATAAATGAGTTTATCTACCCCATATCGTGTAAGGGTTTATGTAATAGATCTTAAAGAGACTCTTTGCATAATCAATCTAGAGAGCCCAGGAAGAGAAAGGAAAGCAACTTGGCTGGCTTCTACTTGCACTTTTTTGGGGTGGACGGAGTTTGGGTAACTACCATCTGGAGCTTACTATATAAGAACTAATAATAACATTTGTATACCTAATTTGGTCTACACTAACGTAGCATAGCTTTCTCTGCATGTCTATGTTCCTGTTTCTAGGGGCCTGGGTCCATTATTTCGTAGAAGGAATCTTTTGTTCCGGGGGAATAATATAGTAAAGCAGTTGTAATTTTTTCTAAGATGATCAGGCCAATCTTTGAGTAGGTTAAATCCCAGGCTCATGAAATGCTCCACTTACACCATACCATTCGTAGGTTAATTTATGAGCCCGCTTCCTCCTCATGTATAAGAAGAAAATACAGTGTTAAACTAAATACAAAACCTTAAGCAGTCAACGCTACCATGTTCTCACCAGTTTCTAGTTAACAAGCTAAGCTTACAAACCCAAATATATCGAAGCCTCTAAAACAAAGTTTAACTTTGCAGTCGAGGTTGGACCTTCTCGTCTTTATAGCAACCATCTAGGTAGCGACGAGGTGTGCTATCGAAGGGAAAAATCAACCATACTCAACGAATCTAGAGTTTCGAAAGTCTTACTGTCACTTTGGACCATATTTGAGAATGGGCATACCCCCATGCATTGCACAGACATGCTCTATGCTTTATTTCTGTGCCAATTCTAATTGACGATGAATAAAGAAAATCGAAAGAAGATGAATGGATCTCAGTTTGATAATATAACAAAATGTGTATTTAGATCTAGCTCGTTGTTGTTGGCTGATAAATGGAAATCAAGACTTCATGCAAAGATATACTCCAAAGCCTTGCTCACCAGATTTGAAGTCAGAGAAGAAGTTTCATATCATTTAATCACTGCACAGACTAAACTTGCAGTTAAAAGTACAATTAGTTACCGTACTATTTGTAGAAATCATCAACATATTCTGTTTACTTAGGGACCGCATTAAACAAATTAAAAGTTTATGAATCATATTACACATTGGATGAAAGTTTAATGATCATTTGTCTCATCTCCCCAAGTAATAACTATCTTAATAAAGTTATGGTAGCAACAAGCTAGAATTTGCCATGTTTTCCTCCAATTGTGATTAGAAAAAATTTCTCACTCACTCTTTAATAGGTGGGTTACATGCGTAAGTACATATCACAGGTAATTTTAAGATAGACATGGTACATAAAAAATGAAGTTCCAACCTAACCCTCCAAACACTACGGCACAAATAAACATTACCATAAAGACATCATGACCCAGAAATCCTTTTTTATCTCATGTGTTAGCTGGGAGCGTCACAAACTGCTACACTTAAAGCATTGACTTCCGCATCAATGTCGTTTCCCTAGTCCAAGAACACACCGTGCAAATCGAATTCTAGAGGTGACCCCTGCCCTTCATCTCAAACGGGTTATTAATATGGATCGCATGACGCAGCATTTTGTTTGGCGGGTTACTCAGCTAATATCGACACTTATGTCGCTGTGTTGTTCTAATGCTATTCGTAACGAGCTGACCGATTTCTATGGACCAAGTTCCCCTAAAAGAAGTAGTTTAATGTGATCCCTCCGGGTGGTCAAGGCTTAGGAATGGTCAAATGTATGGATCAAGCCATAAGAGCTCCCTCCCATCAGATGTACAACGTCGGGGTATCACACTTGCCCCCGGTGAAAGTCCCCCCACCAAACCTGAGTTACTACTCCTCATGCTTTTTACATCCGTCTCTAAACCTTTCTCTCTTGGGTTTGTCTCAGGTCATCGTTGATAAACGATGCAGTCTAGATCTTAGCTTGAGAGTTGGAGGTGCTCAAGTAGGCACAACTTATTGGCCCTTGTCCACCCGTTCTCTCTGTGTGACATATTTCCTAACAGCTTAAGTTTTTTGGGAAAATGGTTTACCTAACATGGTATTTGCAACACGGTGCAAAAGGTTCAAATCTCGACACATCCTCTCGTCTTCCTCATGTCTATCACTCGCATTATTTTGCATAGTAAACTATACTTATTTATCTGTTTGATGAGATGACATCCACATCTTATATGTCAAGTAAGTGAGAAGGACCTGCGTTCGCCCCGGAGGGAGTGCTAACAAAGAGACATGGTATAAATACATTAATGACACCTGTCCTATTAGTTTAAGGTTTTGGAAAAACCAATTGTTCGATTACACACATGAAAACTTAACCTAATGAAAATTTACCATCCATTAAAATGACCCCAATCCTAACTCCTTTGCTTTCTTCTCTCTTTGCCTTCTACCGCAATCGCCCACAGCCACACCGATCCATACGCTGCCGGCCTTTCCCCGGCACAGCGGCTAGGGCCAGCTCTGACAAACGTGCACACAGACGACAGACTCCCAAATATTTTCGCCGACAATTAAACAAGAAGAGCTAAAGAAATTCAATCAAGCACCATGTCTCTCTCTCTCTCTCTCTATATAAATAACATCCGAAACAAAATCCAGTTTTTCTAGGCATGGCAAAACGACGTGCAACTTCCGATGCAGCACAAGGAAATAAGTGCAAAGAAAGCGAGCTGGTCATTCTAAAGCGCGACGTCTTCATCGGTTTGAGGTCGAAAGTAAATGTATTGACACAGACATTGCAGCGTTACGGATCGTTCCCACAGGCTTCACGTATCTATCCACGTTCTAAATGTAGCAATCTAGGAAGGGGCCATTAAAATCCCTACCCTCATGGCTCTTCTCTCTCTCAGTCTAGTCACGATTCCAATTCAACATGCCAACATGCACCCAATTCCCATTTTTCACAGAGAGAGAGAGAGAGAGAGAGAGAGAGAGAGGGTAGAACACATGATTATTGATTATCACCTAATTAACGAGGACTTTCATTGAAGAATGAGAGAGAGTTGGGGGGGGGGGGTGATTTTGAATTCATTGCGTGGCGAAACACGAGACCTAACCATGCACATCTCATTCTCATCCGGCAAATGAACGGAGAAACTGGGATAAAGTTGCTTCGAGTTCAACACCAGCCAGAAAGCAGAACTTAATTGTCGATTGATTACCCAAGAAAGAGAAAATCGACCATAAAGATGCAATATATCTAATGCACCGATCGGCTTTTGATACCGTGGAACGAATTAGTGGTAAATTAAAGGCGCTTTAGGCAAAGAAAAATGGCATCATCATCCATATTTAAACATGAAATGAAGACGTTACACTGCTAGAAAGTCAAACTTGAATCTACTTAAACTAAGAACGTTACAATAGAGTCCGGACAAGGACGAATGCATGAGATAATCATCAGATTCCGAAAAATTATTCTTGAATTTTTTAGGAGTTTGCCTCATCTAATCAAAGTTCAAACTCATAGGTATAAGCTTCGATGCCATGGTAGAGTTCTGCAATTTTCACCGTTGATGGATCTAAAATCTCAAGACTTTTGGATGGAAAAATAGTCGATAATGCTGAGCGATGAACCTTCCAGTAATTACCTTGGGGGCGGGAAGAATTGCGTGCCGGCCATGAAAGCATTGAGTGGAGTCGCATAAATCGAAGGGTCCAGCAATGTGGTGGCCATGTTGCCTGTGGCAGCGGCGGTTGTGGCTGCAGCAGAGGCGGAGCCTGGCACAGCGGTTATCAGATTAAGAGGCTGATGAGATCCACCGCCGCCACCAGAAGAACTCTCACCTGCCGAACTGAAGCGGCTCTCGGGCCCTTGATCATAGAGAATCCCCCTAAAAACATGCCCTCCAATATTGACAGCCGTTTGATAAGCGAACTCCTCGTCGGTGTCATCCATTGCGCTTACTCTCAGGCATCGGAAAACGGCGGATGAATTGATCTCCGGAGGAAATGCCTGTCCCACTTCCAACCCTAATTATATCACACACATTCAAGCATAGTGTCCACAGTTAGAAATTCGTAGGATCGATCATAACAAGAGCAAGGCTCGATCGCAATCATCCTTATTTTGAACTTTTCTCGTAAGTTTTACCAGCAAACAGTAGTAGAAGCTGAGAACAATGATTCCACAGGCTCACATGCAAGTAGGGTTACATGATGAATACTTAAGTAAAGCTAAAACTTCTCAAAATTGACCAAACACTGACGAAGTTTTTATTTTTATTTTTTTGTTCTTTTACCATCTAACAGAACTGGAATGTTAAATTTCTTCATGGATCCTTCCAAGATCTAATCCCCAAATCCTTAAATACAGCATGGCGTAATTTCTTCCTTGATCGGCAAATCTGAAATGAGCATCGAGCATACTGCAAGACCAATACTTAAAACATTCATTCCCTAGTATCGGCTGCAATGCTTCTTGAAGTGCACTTTATCTAACAAGAACTCGGATAATGCTGGTGCAAAATGTGTATGTGTTCAAAGATCACAAATTGTTTCGAATCGCAAAATATAAAAGAGAAAAAAGTCAAGAGCTCTTGCTATGGGAAAAAAATCCCACAAAATCTCTGTTTCCCTCTCGAAACCAATAGAATTACCCGAGGTAGCGATGGGGAACGGCGGGGCAGCGGCGACTTCGCCGTCTCTCTGCCTCTTGAAATAATGGTCGAGCTGAAACGGCTGCTCTTGCCGCAGCGGCTGTTGCTGCTGCTGCTGGTGCATGACGGCGGCGGTGGCGAGGTGCTGCTGCCGCTCGCGGCGCTTGGCGGCAGGGACCCACGTGCTCTTGACGTGGGTCGGGCATTCGAACCCTCGGCTCTTGCAGCAAGTCCTGCACCTCAAGTGGACACAGTCCTTCTTGGCTTGGTTCCCGCAATCTTGGCAATTTATCCCTCCTCCTCCTCCTCCTCCTTCTCCTCCGTGCCTCATCATCATCGTCAGTAGCTCCGGAGATCGCGAACTAGGGCCTGCTCCAAGCGAAAAGAAGCCGTCCGCGCTCTGATGGTGGTGGGGCTGGTGATACCACTGGCTCTGCGGCCATAGCTGCAAGATCTCCTGCTCCTCCTCCGCCTCCTGATGGTGGTTGGACGGCCCGTGCAAGAGGGTGTTCGTATCCTCCACCGGTTCTTGATCCTGGTGAGCTGACGGGGGTGCTAGCTGGCTTATAAAGAAAACCTCAGCCATTTCTTGCACGTAGTGGCGACGGCAGAAGCTGAGAGCGATGATGATGATGATGATGATGATGATGATGATGATGATGGTGATGATGATGATGATGCCCTCAAAAGTGAGAGGCGATCCATGACATACACACACCTCACACAGAGAGAAGAGTGAGAGAGAGAGAGAGAGAGAGAGAGGGGTGGGGAGAGAGGAGAGAGAGAGAGGGGAGGGGTTATTAAATGGGTGTGCTTGAGCCCGTGACTAGAGAACAGCGATGATCTTATGAAGTTTCTTAGGTTGTTGTTTAGCCTGGTTTAGGTTTCGTTTCGCTGGTTTGTTGTGGGATCGGTCTTGTTGCGGTGGTGGTTGCTGTTGTTGCTGTTGTTGGGGTTGGGATTGCTTTCTGTTGTTGCAGCTTTTTGGGCGAGTGATGGCCCCTGTTGGGACATGGGAGGAGGGTTTTTTAAGGTGCAGACAGACAGAGAAAGAGAAAAGAATTTGACTTTAGAGAGACAGAGAGACAGAGAGAGAGAGAGAGAGAGAGGAGAAGGTGAAGGTGAAGGAGAAGGGGAGGGGATCGATGCAATTATGGCACGGAATTACAGCCTGCAAACGCCGCCATGGCGACTCTCGCAGCCCCCACTCTTCGCTCCCTCTCTCTCTCTCCTCCGCACACTCTCATTTATTGCGACTCCAGAGACTGCCTCCCTCCCTCTCTCTCTCTCTGTCTTCTCTCTCTCTCTCCGCGTTGAAAAAGGTTTCGGAATGAGACAATCGGGAGCATGTGAGGGAGGGGGCGAGAAAGTAAAAAGTGGGGGATGAACAGTGGGTTTGCTCCCGAATGGAGGAAAAATCCCTCGCCCGCCTCGGACCATGCGAATTCAGTATTCTCATGAAAACGGGCGCTTAAATGCGGAACGATTCGCACATGAAACGGTGCTGTGGTGGCTATCGTCCAGAATTGCCATGGAATTAGTGTATCAACAGCGACGTCTATGTGACTATCTTGGGCATTACGGATTTTATACGACGGTCCAATATACACCTAACGTGTTTTTTGGAATGTTGAAATAAGTCGGCCTGAGAAATATTTTCGGTACTAGTGAATCTTTAATCTTAAGCTGGGGAGCAATGAATTCCTTTGCCTCAAATGAGGAAAACTTTTTCCATCTTGATTGTGTTCTCTGAATCGTAATTTCATTTTCTCGGATCTATTCAACTACAGTTGCTATCATAATGCCACTTTGCTAAATACCTCACCATACTTTCAACGCCACTAATAATACCTCGGCCACCATCACCAACCTGGCCTGAGTTCCCCCAATGAGAACTTTGAACCAATATGAGGTCAATGTACTTGTATCTATGATGTCGTACTTTTACGCACACGAAATAGAGAGGAGATTGGTGGTAGATATTAGGGGTGTCAATGATTCGGTTCGGTTTCATTTTTTTTTATAAATCAAACCGAACCAAACCAAACCATTAGGAAAAACTTCCGGATCGAACCGAATGAGATCCAAACCGAAATTTGGGTTCGGTTCGGTTCGGTTCATTCTTTGATTTTTGGTTTTTGATTTTCAGCTTTTAGTTTTCGGTTTTCTTTTTTTGTTTTTTTTTTTTGTTGTATATATTTTTCGTTTCCAAGAAATAAACTCTTATCAGTTTGTTGGTTCGGTTTGGTTCAGTTAATCGATAAAAATTTTAATGAGAACCGAACCGAAAAAACCGAATTTTTCAGTTCGGTTCGGTTCAGTTCGGTTTTCGATTTGGTTTTTGACACCCCTAGTAGACATAGTCATACTTCAAGTACTAGCGATTAAGGTAGAAGCAGCCCCATCAAAATCGGTGGCGACGATGGAAGTGGCCTTGACGTTAGAAGCGGCGGCGATAGGCGGTGTCGACGGTGAGAAGGGACAAATGATCACGAGGATAGACACCGATTGACCACCTACAATATTTGCTCATTTCAGACTCCATTTGGTTCTTAGAGAGGGGAAAGAGAGGTTGTTCTAAGTTTTTTCTTTGTATGTATTTCATTGCTTTTCATGATTAATACTCAATACCAAATAAAGGAAAACGTAAAAATTGTATTTCCTAGTCAATTGATACTCAATATCAAATGAGGGAAAACCAATCATTTAATTAAACAAATTTCGTTTAAAACTATATATTTCAACATAAACTTTTCACGAAACAAACATATATGCATTTAAATTTGAATACATACATATTTATATATAGTAGCATATACTGAATATTGGAGATGTAATTGAGTGGACCCAATAAAGTAGGAGAGTTCGACATGGAAATTGCGTAGGTGGTTGCTACTCGATTCAGACACAAGCTCGACTAAATGATCTCACATGAACTGATCATCCCACCACACGTCGGCGTCGAAATTCCTACGCTAGAAGCGTTACAATTATTATCGAAATGGGTACGAAAAGGACAAGCAAAAATCAATGAATATGCTTGCTATATGGAGGCATATCAGAGTTTTTAAACCATCCATTTCTTCTCTTGGCCGGAAATAAATCAATCTAGCTTCAATTATTGCAGCCAAAAATGCCAGCATTCTCGGCTTCACGGTCCTTTACCACCTAATAAACCATACCATATACACAAGTCAGAAATTCTTAGGCATGCTTTTCGGAAAACTAGCATTGCACTATGCAAAAAAAGGCTCAAAGAACTTGTCGCGAGACGGTTTATGAGTTCGAGTGCACCTTAAAGAAATGGTTATCTTGGGGCAACTTAGTAGCTCGATTATTGAAGATCTCATTTATGATTTAAGAGATTGATCCATTCAACTAACTGGTCATCCTGATAGAGAAAAAAGCCACTAATATAATGAGCATATTCTCAATGAATAAAGAGGGTGAAAAACACCAAAACTGATAAAAGACCTAACTACGAAATCGGCGTGGATGCAGTATTATGGCTGTCTTTTCTCCCTTGACATGTCTACGTTAAACCTAATGATAGTCTCGTCATCTTCAAAAGGAAAAAAAAAAAAAAATTACTTTTCTCGGTCGTTTTCTAGTTGAATGAAAGACAAGGCTCTTCTTTGTCAAACTGAGGTTTAGGGTTTGTAGGTCATGCTTCCAGAACTGGTTGACAAACCCTAGTCTTTAACCAAAAAGAAAATTTAGAAATTCGAACGCTGCGATAACAAGAAAGCTTGTCTTGTCACAAAGAGAGAATCTTGCGGCTAAGATGGCGTGCGATTGAGACTGATTGAATAGTGATCAACACGAGATATAGCATAAGTTGATGATGATCATCGATGGACCTAGGCGAATCCTACTAAATTGATGGTACTTTGCGTAGCAATAGCATAGTTGAATTTTAATGAGAAGAAGCTGCCCTCGAGTATTCTTGCGGTTCTTTACCACTGGTTCGCACCCTGTACTAAATCAAGCCTAAAGCCGAGATTTTTCCATTTGAATGAGACGGTCCGATGATTTTTCATTGTTCTTTTTTTTTCAAATGTTCTCTCTTGGTTTGATTAAAGGATGCCGAAGGTTAATTAGAGAAGCTTTAATTAAGATGTGTCCATGGCCTACATGATGTACACATTTTTAGGGCCATCGCCTACGTATTCCTGTGCTTTGTTCTTGAAAGTAATTAAACTCAACTTCAAGTTTTCTCAACCGAAGAAAAAGTTCCCCCAATGTCACTAGAAAATCATATAGGCAGATGTGATGAATCGATAATAGAGTGATTAGTTGCAATATGTTTCGTTAGAGTGTTGAATTTGCCATGGTCTTGCTAGAGCATATAAACATATAATCTATGCATTCATGTATAGCAGCTAAATTTTTGGTGGTGATGTAATTTCGTAATCTCTATGCTATGTTTGATGTACAGCGTTTTGCACTAGAATTTCTTTGAACCAGTTAATTACGTTCTCAAGATTAATTCCCTTACGTTTGTCTTAAATCAAATCTTAACTTACCTATAAGGAGTATTGGAGGATATAAATGTTGACCTAAAATTTGATAAAGATGAGCTGGCTATGATTAAGCCCTAATGTTGTCATGTATAGCTCATGTCCTTTTCACCTCTCCAAAAACGATAGACATTACAAGGTCTGCACGCAAAACAAGTTTAACGGGTAATTTCTTGAAATGATATTGATTGTTGAATATAATTCGCTTATTGAAAGGTCGAGCAGCACGGTGTTTGGCAACCTAAAATTGCTTATCCTTTTTTAATTATGGCTTTCTTTTAAGTCACATTTTGACTGTCGATCAATGTAATAGAAAATTCAAGAAAAAAAAAGTGCTACAGGAGCGAAAAGGTGAGGCTCTCGACACTGTCTGTGCATCAAGTAGCAATGTTACTATGGTCACACTGATCTTGATGGACGCACTTTATATCAAGTCCATTAAGATTCCCACCGGAAAAAAACAAAAAATAAAAGAGCTCCTTTGATTTTTCCCTTCACGAAATGCGACTCCGGGAACATAATGATGATTTTATACTTCCAATTCGAACGGTTCAAAATCTCTGCTTTAGTTTACATGATTAGAAATATATATTATAAAATTCACTTTCCTTTTTTTTTCACCTCTTCTGGTAAGGTTCTCCTCCTCATTTCAAGTGAGCAACCGTCTTATCAAAACTTTAATTTCCAACTATTTGAGTATGATGCGGAGTATATTCATAGACAATTTGACATGATGAGAAATCCCGAAGCAGGCAAACCCTATTATATGGGCCTTCAAAGCTTATAAAGAAGGAAAGATATAGCTGGGTATAAAGGGATATGGGTGAAATTGAACTCGAAATGTATGATTCTGATACTAATTTAGTTCGAATATAGGGTTTTGGCCTGCAAACGGAACTCAAACGGTTCTATTGAGAAGATGAATAAGATGTTCTAGAGAGATTCAAATATATGATCTCCTACTCTAGTCCTATCTAAAGTTGAGGGAACTGTGTTTTGTCTAAAAATTTAAGTTAACAGAAAATATTACGCGAAATATATTTTATGCCTTGACATATCCTCATGTATTCAACTAAACAACATTTTAGTTACTCTTTCTCCATTTTTGCTTCTAAATTTGCATTATGTTAAGGGAGTAGACTCATAAATGGCTTGATAGAGTTGATCACAATTAATACACGAGTTTTGTTTATGGATCGTAGATGCAAATCCTGCTTTTTATTACTGCATGATTAACTTGATCTAGTAAGTCAACCAGGTAACTTTTCTAATTTTCCTTACTTAATGTAACCTTCATTGTGGCCATATTACAGAATCGTTAACATAGGGTTTTTCACCAAAAAAAAAAAAAAAAAGCACTAACTTTCCTTCAGAGCGAATCTTGGCCCCATCTTCTGAGTATGAAAAGCAATAAATTTCACGGGAAGATAGCTTGGCCTAAACTTTCAAGTGTCTTGTAAAGAGGGACAAACTTTTTGGTTAGGGACAATTTTTGCCACGCTTAGAATTTCGGTCAAAATTTGCATACATAACACTTGAGGTGACAAAAGAATGCTGACATGGCAAGGCGAATACCATGTTAGCAGAAGTGGTTTCATAAACCATCAAAATGATGTCATCTTCCCTCATATAATGTGAACATTATTTTTTTCCAACCAAATGAGTAGAACGATGTCGTTTCTAAGTTAATTAATGGGGCTTCAAAAGCCCGCAGGAGAGACAGAGGGGGGCTTAGGGTTCTTTACAAAATTGGATGGAAGATGGCATCGGGGAAGTTTTTGTAAATGTGCTCTCATTTTGAGAAGAACCCTTAGCTCGAATTCGTGTATCCCTTCTCTTTCAATCCGAGTTGAAGTCCTATTATTTCACTAAGAAAAAACATCATTTTCATTATATGAGAACGATGATGTCGTTTTGATTATCTATGGAAATCATGCCTGTTGACATGGCACTCGTTGTTTGCCATGTCAATGTTTGTTTTTTCACCTCAAACACCACGTATGTACATTTAATTAAATTTCTAACGGTGGTCAAAATTGTTGATGCCATTTTATGTTTCACCTGATATTTGGGTCAAACTTGGTCCAACAATTAAAAGTTGGTTCTTTTTTGTTTTCTTTGTTTTGTGAAGAAACCCTTTTTTTAACATGTACTCTAAAGGCAAATCAACGTGAGAGAGTATCTTACAAGATAAGTTTTATAGTTTATTTTGTCATTACTCATAGGCATAAGCTTAAAGATCAACTGGATGCAAGTCCATGGAACATCTTACAAAACCCTTGGGCCAATTAAATACAGGCCTTTTGCCTGTACAGATGACCCTAACTTATAGTGATTCACACACAATTAGATGGATTTGAAGAAATGACCTCTAATTCTTGAACTAGAAATCTACCGATACCCCGGGTTAGCCAACCCTGCCAAGCTGGCATTGAAAGCAAATCTATTGCTTACGCATTAAGCAAAACACACGCGATTAGTCAAGCGTTACATGCCACATAAAGAAGAACTTACCTTTATTGATTTTGAATATGAAAATAAGCACCTCACATGTAAGTTTTGGGGGGCAATGGGAGTGTAATAATAAGATAAAGATACCTCCTCAAATAATGAATAAAAAGCCATTATTATCATCGCCGAATTTCATTCCAAAAGCAATCACGTGACCAGCTCTAATTATCATTATGAGCACAATAAACTATATATATCGGCTTGTCATTACGTCTAAACATTTGTACGGACTCCCCACCAAAATCTAATAATTCCGCCGCACGAAAGGCCTTGAAAAATCTGAGATTAACCCGTGGCCTAATGACTGATTAGCCTTGTAATTATGCATATACTAATGGAAGTCCGGTCAAGCGAAAGAGGGAATCATTTGAACTTTACCTTATGATAAAGGGGCAATATTAGGGGCCCGAGGCAAAAGCAAAAACAAAAGGTCCCTTGTTGACCAATCCACATAGTCGTATGTTCAATAAATAAATAAATAAATAAATAAATTTACCATCTAAAGAAGCGGCTCTTAGAGTACTTATCATTATTGAATCTTATCTTACTCCATGAGTCAGCAAATTTGTATAATATATATCATAGTTGATGTTGATATAAGTTGCTTTTTCGAATGTTAAATAAATATGTTTGTTTTTTGACGGTTTAAACTTTTTGGAATGACTATTTGTTTAATATTGCTTTTAAAATATGGGACATGATCTTTTTAGCATATGATCATTTGTTGGATATATATGTATATGTATATGTGAGGTTTGACTTACAAGTAAGAGAAAATAATTAGTTGGATGGTTGCTTAAAATTCCCTTGATCAGCAAAGCCCCCACCCCTAGATTTTGAGAAGTTACATATATTATTCCCTAAAATTCTGATTTTTTGTTGATGTGGCCAATTTTGCTATATGCACATAATCATTAAATGTTGCGTGAAATGGACACACTTATCTTTTCTGACCTACATAATCTATATTTTATGGTTACTAAAATAAAATGAAAAAATAGAGAGGATGCATGATTGATGAAGTCGATTAATAAAATTTAATAGAGGCTCATTTGATCAAGAAAACTAAATGGTTAGACAGAAAGAAAAAATAGTGACTGTAATAAAAATCAAAGTTCAAAGGTGTAATCTACAAATTTCTTAAAAATTCTGGACAATTGCGCGATTGTGCCAAGGTTGGCAGGATTCTTCGTAAATTTCAAAGCACTGATGTAATTGTGCAGCCAAAGTTTGGGGAGATTTTGAGCAAATAACCCTGTCGAGAAATATGCGTAATATATATCGCCCCAACTTAAATTTTGCACGAGAGGCCTCCTCACGGATGTTATCTCCTTCGAATTTTCGATCTCAAATGACGTTATGTTATTAATAATAAAGTGTCTTTTCATAAGAAGGTAATAATAATAATAAAGTGTCTATGATCGCAAGCTTTTCCTCCCAACATTTAAAGAAATTAGAAAAGAGGTAATTGCAAGACCATAGCATACAAAAGGCAATCGTCAACAGTCTTTTCCTCTTTTCCTCTATGAGGAGAAAGAAAATCCCAATGGAGTTGCTTTAACCTTGTAATTGCATTATATTTGCCTTTGAGCTACCTACTCAGCAACCCATGACTTCTTTATGTCAACTCTCGATTTGCCACGTACTCGTGATTCTATGTAAAATTTTATGGGATCATTACTAATAGCTCTAAAAGCTTAAACTAGTAGATAATGACACAATTAATATTAAATGTTTTGGCATGCCCTTATATGTAGACTAAACTTGAGATTACGCCTTTGAATTACATATTTCAAGGGAGGGAAAATGAAGGGTTTGAAAAGATTTGAATTCAAGACCTCTCGTTTTGATATCATATAAAATTTTGTGAAATTGTTGTCCACTAATCTGAAAGCTAAAACTAGTAAATACAATTAATATTCACTTAATCTGTCATTTTAAATGATTTGACCGATGAGAGTTTGTGTAGGATTGATAGAGTCTCAGTGCAATTTTTCTAATAATACAATTCTTCACTACTTTAGGGGAAATAAGAAAAAGCATAGCACAAAAGCATCATGGATTGTTTTTTTTTTTTTTTTTTTGCTTCTTCTTCTTTTGTCGTAATAAATAGATAATTGACGAAACTATTCAACTTTTTTTTGCTGGTTTTCGAGTTCGGCTTGACCTGGATGTTGACCCGGCCCAACAGGCCTGTTTGTTTAGTTTGGTCATAGTACAAAAGAAAGTCGTTGGCTACCAACGCACTTTCTCACTGTCATGTCATGCATTATAATAAAATGATGCTAAATAAATCAGAAATTGACCTATTAAAATAATTTGTAAATTGATGCGATGGATCGTCGTTATTTGTTGCTGCTTAATTTGTGAATGCTTCTGTGAAATAAAAATGTAACGAGTTCTTACTTGTTTACCTATGTTTGTTTTACCATTTTGATAAATGATTGACATTTTTTTTTATGACACAAAATTTAATTTTTAATACATTCGTAGTTCAAAGGGATTTTTTATGAAAAGATGCCTGTTTGGTAATCATTTCAATAGATTTTCATCGCAACAACATTAATTAATCTTACATCAACTTATAGTCTAGAGCGATTCCATCAAAACCTCAAAAATCTAATTAAATAAAGCGTTTGAAGAGATTCCATCCAATATGTCAACAACGTGTGTATAGTGGAAGCGGTTAAGGGACACCGATGTGGTTTTTCTTGGATCTGAATTTTACCAGACATGATTTGGATTCCACCCGACTACTAAAAGACCAATACAATAAAAAGCAAAGCGCCTGGGCACATCAATCGTGCGTTCCTAAGGTTAATGCGTTGCACGAGGTAATTCACAAAGTAAAGATCTAATGAGGCAAAAAAAAAAAAAAAAGAAAGGACAGATCTCTCAAATTGAGTGAAAGTTTAATTTTAATATGATTGGATTTACTTTCCCAATAATAAAGTGCTAACATGTGGATCGAGCCGGTGCCGAAAGCTTTGAGAGGACATAAATTAAAGAGGATGAAAGAGAGGGAAAAAAAAAAAAAGCAAATCATAGTAAAATAAAAATAAAAAAGGCCCAAAAAATGTCGTGTGGCTCTTTTTAACTCTCGAGCCCTGAGCTTTGCTTTCTATCCGCCGAGAATCGAAGGGCCCAAAATTTCCTGTCGGAACTCTCTTGCTAGTGTCATTACTTGCCAATTGTTAGGCATGTTCGTTCACACTTCTAAGTATATAAGAAATTTGATTCTCTCTTCTTCTTCTTCTTTTTTAAACTTTCCCGCCAAAATTAAAATATTAGTTAAATTCCGGAAATTATTATATATATAAAGAGCGTTTGCGAACCAATGTACTGATACTTAGATTAAACAAAAAGTTAAAAAATAAAAATCAATCCAAACAAGTGATTATGGGGAAATAACTCTTTCCAGGTGCTTATTTGACACTTCATAGTCATCTAGTTTCAAGACCTATATTTTGCATCCTCTACTTTTCTTTTTCAAGTCTGCACTTCAAATAATGAAAGTTAAACAATTTATACTATTGCATCTTGTAGATGCTATAGATCTAAAGATGCAGAGTTTAACTCTTTTTATTTTTACTTTAATGGTCAAAACATAGCTTTCAAAAAAAATGTGATAAAAGAAAGCATGTATTGCGATAAAGTCGAGGCTGCCTATTAAATTTACCCTCTTAAATTAACTCTAAGATCTAGGCTAATCTATAATAATGTTTATGATTAGCAATCAAGATAGCTAGTTAGCAAGGCCCTATCCATAGACTCAACTATTCTCATGCAATAGATCCAACTTTAAAATTTGATTGAGTCGATTGGCTATTTTATTCTTTAAGAAGAAGCACAAAGCTCTTTCATTGTAAAAATGAAAATGGGGAAGTAATTCATCTTCATTGAGGAGGCCAACTTAGTTGATAGAAAACAACAAAGATAAAACTAATTCGAGATATTTTTTGACAACCAAATAAGAAATAAAAACACAATATTAGTCCTTTTAAAGTTCAAAAAGCAATGCAATTTAGTTTCTTCTTTCAACATCATCGGCCCAATCTGACAAAAAAAAAAAAAAAAAAAAACATTATCAGCCCAAAATAATCATGAATGAAAGAGACAAAACCAATGAAAATTTAACGAAGTTTTCTCATTTCAGCGGTGGCAGACTAAAGGGGTCAGTCGTTGCCCGGACCCCATCTACCAAAATCTTTTTATATCATTAGCAAACAAAGATTTTAAAAGCAATTATGCCAAAAATTTTAAATTTAACAAAGTTTTCTCGCTTTCAAATCTCAAATCCCCGATCCGTCGGGCGGGATGGCCAATCGAGGGTCGGGATAGGGACGAAAATGAAATCTCCTTTAAAAACCCTAAACAAAACGAAAACATACACACCAAAAAAACTTGTCTTTAAGCTAAAATCCCCTTCAAAAGCAGGTAGAGTTTGGTTTGGCCTTTACTAGAGAGATTGGAAGCATCTTCTTGTCCCTCGCGACAGCACGTCTCGTATCAATTCTGTCTCTCTCGAAAGACAAATCCGATCCTTAAAAAAATCAGGTGTTGGGCTCCTTTCCTCTGATTTCGAGCCCACGATGATGTTCGAGGAAATCATTGAGCTAGGCTAAAAATTTCGTAGCTCCAAGGGCGGGCTTATGATCATCTTTTGGTGCCATTGTCGGCACACATGATTATAAGATTTGTGAGCTCTAACTTTATCATGAGTACATGAAATTCTTTTTTAAGGAATTGTTAATTTGACAGTAATGATATATTTTCATGAGTTTATGTTATGTGGGTGTGTTTATTTCGCAAAAATTTCATAATAAAGGGAAATTATTTTCGTAAGAATCATTTTCAAGGGAAACGGTTAATTTTTATTTGTTTGGCGATTTAGGAAAGTGTTTTCTTTCTTATCGGAAGGGAATTTTTTTCCCAATTTAAATTTGTTGTTTTCAGTTTATGAGAGACGTTTTTCCACAAACTGATTAGTTTTCCGTCGTCCAAACACCGAAAGTCAAAAAACAATCTCTCGGAAATAGTGAGTCAAAATGAGAGCATAGGGCTACAAGTGAAAAGAAATCATATGAATCCTCCGTGAATCTAACAAAATCTGACTGTCTGATCAATGGACCATAATCCAAGCAAATATTTTTAGCCCTATTGAACCCATGGCAAAGCCCTTTAGATCACATATATTAGCGTGCAATACTATCTTGCACCAACTCATTCGATTGTTTTAAAGTAGTCTTATATATAGACTTGTCTTAAAACACATGATGCCATAGAGGAAATCGCCCCCGGTCCATAATAGGAACAGCTTCTGATAAGAACAAACTTAGCTGCTGAATAGGATGACATAACAAAGTCCTAAACTTCGACATACCAATGAAGTCAGGATTCCAGATGGAATCGGCCCTTAGACAGTATGAATAGACAATATGAGGACGTCGGAAGGGTTTCCGACGCCTTCGTCTCACTCGAGCAAAGGGTAGGTCGTGATCTCCGATCCTCCTCCGCTAGTAAGATTGGGCTGGTCCGGTTGCAGGCGCAGGGTGTACAAGCGAGCGGCGGCGGCGGCGTCTGTATACCCGATCACAGCCTCGTAATCCCTGCCGTTGTCGACCATTCCGAAGTGCGGGTCGTCCTCCCTCAGATGCTTGATCAGATTGGTCTACGCAAAAGAGAGAAAACTGACCGCCTTCAACCATTTTTCCATCAATATAATCCGTAAATGAAGACGGCTGATTCATGTAAATTGGCCGTTTTCGGACATAACTAACAGATGTTTCCACAGACAACGAAGAAAATAACATCATAACCAGGTTTATATTAGCCAGGAAGCTTTAATTACCCAGTCTTGCAGGAGACTTTTGTTTATTTCCTCAGCATTCTTTTTCTGCAGTGAGCACCAACCAAGACAGGATCAGGCGAAATAATCGCTTATATATCACAATTGACTAGTTATCAATTCTAGGAAGTAAGAAACTGTACATCCTTAGACATATGTTTCTTTAGAAAAATTCGATCAAATTGGACCGATAACGGGAAGATTAGCATGATCTTTCTGCAAAAGAGATGCGCAAATTGGCTAATCAGGAGAATATAGGGCTTACCTTCTTCCTGGCGGTGTCGATTTGATTGCCGAGCGTCTTGTACTGTTTTCCACGAACAAAAACATTTTAGATCTTTAAGCAATATAAATTCAAGGGAGGAGAAAAGGCTAATAGTTGCATCATGCAATATCTGAAATTGCTACTTCAATCCATTACGACCTATTTTCAAAATTTTAACTAACTTATAAATAATCCAACCCACTAAAAATGAGCTTAAAAGTGAGCCTATGACTCATTTTGCTACCTCTAAAAATTATAGTGACTTGTGATCCGACATCATCTTAAAATTGCCATTTTCTCCTAAAACTTAAAATTGTCAGGAATTCAGTCCACAATGTATACACAATAGAACATATGCCGTGATACTATCACCAGAAAGGAATAGTTTTGTATATAACATGACAACGCACATTTGACGATTATCGATTGGTTACTTTAACAGTGAGGTCCATGCATGCATGGATTATGCGATAGGTGAAAGCCTAATACTTGGTAAAGTAATTGACTTTTTCAATAATATGACCTGGTTATACTTGATAAAAAGATTGCATGATTAATAGATTATGTAAACCACGCCTATCTTCATCATTGATCATGTGAACCACATAATGAATCCCACACAATCGATGGTTGAAATTATATTGACTTACATGATTTATAGACCATACAACAATCTTGTCCAATATGCTTATATAACATTTCTCTTCATTAATTAGTTGCTTAGTTTTCTGAGGTAGTGAGTTATAGGGACAAATAGCATAACACGTCCTTTGTGAGTTTCATTCTGGATTTTACCATCGTTTGACGCATCAGCTCCTACATCAAACAAAAGTAATCGCAGTTTCTCTTTTTAGCTACGAGGTATGGCAACAAGAAATCCAAATCTCAACTCAAACATCGCAAATCGAAAACCCATTACGAAACGTTTGCATTATAGTCACTCAGCAAACATGGTTTTCTTCCACCTGGGTCCTTGTATATATCGTCTAGACTCCAACAGAGTCCTTTTGATAAAAGAGAGAATCGGGTACCTGATTATTAAGTTTTAGCCAAAAGTTGTAAGATCACCCACAAATTTTGCCAGGTTCCATTCTCTCTCTCTCTCTCTCTCACACACACACACACACAACGCTAGTCAATTAATGGATGATCACCGAATGTTTAACGTCCAAACCAGAAGGAATTAAATAATAAATATTAATGAGTTAACTGACTAAGCATGCAACGCAAGCCTTTGCTTCCTATGCTGTGTGAGAATTAATTCTTGATGAGAGAAATTGGACAAGCACGCTAGAATATAGGCAAAGCAAACCAGCCAATGACCATGTCAGTGAAGTAGCCCGTTTGGAGCTCTTTGAGCAACCGACATGATAAAAATTCCGAAAGCCAAACCAGCGATTTTAGGGTCAATCACGAACCTTCCGTTCACGGATCAGGCTAACGGCGTTGTCCATATCTTGCTCAAGACCGCACAATTCCGGTAAGCCCATACCATTCAATCCTTCCCCGAACCTCCTCCTGCGCAATCATTTTTACCCAACAAACACAAACATGGTTAACCCGTCCATGACAAGCTCAACCTCTAAAAGTTACGGGAGAAAAATTTGACTAAGGTAAATGGAACAGGATCTTCTTTTTACCTGACCTCCAGCTGAAGCTTCTTGTTCACCTCCTTCAGCTTCCTCAGGTTCTCTTGCATCTTCTGATAAAAGTGCAGAGAGTGCAATTTAAAACAGACTTTCACAAGCAAAGGAATCGAGCTAACAGCCCAAGTACACATGCATGTGAAGATTTGTTCTGCATATTTTAAGAGGGGGAAAATCAGCAAGATCTGACCTCATAGTGAGAGCTCCAGAGATCAACCTCAAGCGCCTGCTGATACTGATCGTACATCTTCTTCGTTCTAAAACATTACAGCAGGAAAAAAAGAAAGAAGGAAAACCAAAAGCAAAAGCAAAAGGACAACATCTGAGTCAAACAAATCTAGGGTTTTTTTGTTCCTCAGAAAGAGATGACTGAAGGAAGAAGAATCAAGAAAAGAGTAGGGTTTTGTACGAGGTGGAGGGGCTGATGTACTCGTGGAGCTTGCCGGTGCTGGAGATCATGATGATGGAGACCTTGGCGTCGCACAGGACGGTGAGCTCGTTCGCCTTCTTGAAGAGCCCGTTCCGTCGCTTCGAGTACGTCACCTGCCGGTTCGTCGTGTTCTCTATCAGCTTGATCTGGATCTTCCCCCTCGCCATCTCCCTACCCCTCTCTCTCTCTCTCTCTCTCCCTCCTCTATCTCTTTTCTCTCTCTCTCTCCTGCGACCTCGAAATGAAGAAGAACAAAAACCACCGAGCTAAAAGAGAGAGAGGGAGTTCAGAAGGAGGAGGGGAAAGGGAGCTTTCTTTTTTGCCGTAAACGGAAAGGGCCATGCCAAATTGGTGAAAGGTGGTGTACGAAGTGATGAAACATAGTAAGTGCCATGTTTGCAGTTTCGGGGCTTCCTTGATTTGAAACGCATTTCCACCTTCACCGTTGCCCGGCCGTCCGACCCCAGACCCAGCCGGCGCATCGCACGGTTCACGGACCATGTGGATCTCAGACCATTCCCCGCCGTCGATCCCGCGGGTCTCGCCTCGGGGATCATGCGATCGACGGTCCGCAGGGTCTGAAAATTCGGTGCAGTATTTTTTTTTCTCTCGATCACTGAATAATAGACGTGTTTTCGTATGCCTCTTGTAGCCTTCCTCGTAAATGCATACGGTTGAGAATGGAAGAGGGTTGTGTTCTGAATTTTTAGAACACCAATTACGTTCTTTGCAAGAAAAGCTAATCTACCGATAATTATAACACTTTTTTTTTTATATGATTGCTTAGCAACAAATTTGTCAACATACTCCTAGACTATACCGGAGGGTTTCTTAATAACTCGAGGAAATTTCTTGGAATTTAGTGATTCTTGAACGACAAATCATCTCAACTGTTCATCAGGAACTTTTCAGACATGGCTCCGTTTGTTTGGTAGGGATCATTAAAAAAGCCCCACGAAATCCTTGGCGGAGTAACTTGATGCAGTTCAACTTTTTGCCTCCTCCCCGTCCTCCTTGTTCCTCAGACAAAAACCTGGATGTGATCGATGTTGTAGGCTAATTCCATTTGTCTGTAGGATTTTGATTTGATATCATTTCGTTTTGGGAGTTGACAGAAACGGCGGACCAGAAGGGGGGAGAATCGGGAACCCCAGTTACCAGCTGAGGAACACCTCTCCGTCGTCTTGTGATTCTGTAGGACCTGATCCTTAGCCCTTCATCCAAACTTTTCCATTTGAGTTTTCCAGACTTCCGAGAGCAAACCCTATCGCGACTATAGTAGTCCAGCTATTTTCTTTTTTGTATTTCAATACGACCTTTTGTGAATTTTTTTGAAGCTTCGTTAACTTGAACTTGAAGCTCCTTCAAAATCTTAATCCACTCGAGTACAGAGGTATCTAGTCAAGACCAACGAGGTCGCTAAATCTTAATATTAATCTTGATAGATGGGCAGAGTTATTATGACACAAGCTAAACATGTCATAAATTAAATGAGACCCTTATAATACGCCTAAATGTGGTAGCTAAATCGACTAAATGAGTTAGGGCTCCAAACAGTTGGGTTTCTATCGAAATTGAAGCCTAGTCAAAGCATATCGAGCCTTTTGTCCAATGAATGGTGACTGAGGATCAAAAAATAAAACGATAGGGAAATGTTTAAAACATCGGATACATATAATTACCGTTTTGAACGTCCCTAATTACCAAGACAAGTGAAGTGAAGGGGCTTTTTCCTAATCATCCAGCACCGTCAGAGCCAAAGGTCTGAAGCACCGGGAAAACAGTCGGTCCTACAACTGCATCAGCATCGGCAGTCCACGACTATCTCCACGCGAGGTAACAATGCCAAAGAGCACGAGCTAATTAAAGGTTTGCTCTCTCCATGTCTCGAACTCATGATCACGTGACCGACAAGACAAGCACACGACCGCACAGAGCAAAAACGTTCGGGGGACAATCGAAGGTGTCCACCCATCTCCATCTCTGTATCCTTAGCAGGGGCCTAGCTAATTAGCAGCAGGGCAACTTAAGCAGCATATAATAGGCCTCCGCTGTCGTCCACATCCTCTTCCAGGGTAAAACCGGACCTGCATGCCATCGGTCCATGCATTCCTGAAGCAGAAAGCTCCCTCGGGACTTGAAGGCTAAAGAAATAGCTAAAGCCTAAAATTGTCATATGGGCAAATAGCCTGAAGGAGTAGCTGTAGCAACAATGCCTTGGTTTTGGCGCATCGTACGAACTCGGTTTTGCGACGGTGTTAACGTTGTTTAGTCTCGAAGTGTAGTCATTTCGCCTCCGTGCGTCAAGTCTAATCGCATCCTCCTAAGCTCTAATCACAAACTGCGCCCATCAAAAGAAGATTGGGGATAAAACAAAAGGTCTCGTCGCCAACTTTTGAAGCCGGCTTCTCACTTTTCCCCTCGAAAATAAACTCTCCGTCCAAGCCCAAGTGAGTTACAAACATCGTTCGAATTGTGGTGAAGTTGCGACCCAAAAGCTTTGCTGCTCATCAGGCCCATTTACCAAACCGAGAGTCTACTACAGATCCCTCGTAAAACCCCCACGTTGCGTTGTGTTGAACTCTGTTAGAGTTAGAACCGTTAACGTTAAACCCCGCAGAACGCGAAAGAGACCACGTTCGCTTTCCGGACAAACTCCAAAGGAAAACTGCTCCCAAATCTGAAAATCGAAACTTGTCGGACCGTACGGAGCAGTCAGCCTAGAATCAAGAATCCGACTGACCATCTCACCGCCATCCCTCTTATACTCTCTCTTCCCTTGATCTGATCCAAGTCCATGCACGAGAGATGTCGCCACATTCGAGCTCACTCGTTCTCTTCCTCCTCGTTCTCGCGCTCGCGCCGTTCTCGCGAGTCTTGATTCCGGTCGATTCAAGAACTCATCCCGGAGACGTTCGAGTCCTCCAAGCTTTCAAGGCCGCGATCGACCCGAAGTCCGTATCTCCCGGATCCTGCGTGAGCTCCTGGGACTTCTCCGTCGACCCTTGCGACCGCGTCTTCAGCGACCGCTTCACCTGCGGCCTCCGCTGCGACCTCACCGTCTCCAACTCCTCCCGCGTCACCGAGATCGCCCTCGACTCCGCCGGCTACTCCGGCTCCCTCTCCTCCGTCCCCTGGGGCGGCGGCGTGCCTTACCTCGAGACCCTCGACGTCTCCTACAACGCGTTCGCCGGCTCCGTCCCCGGCTCCCTCGCCCGGCTGACTAGCCTCCGCCGGCTCCGGCTGTCCCGGAACTCGCTCTCTGGCCAGCTCCCCGCCTCGCTCGGCTCTCTCGCCGCCCTCGAGGAGCTCAGCCTCGACGGCAACAACTTCCGCGGGGGCATACCGTCGAGCTTCAACCGTCTGGCGAGCTTGAAAAGGCTCGAGCTCCAAGGGAACAACTTCTCGGGCGAGCTGTTGTCCGATCTGGGCTCGCTCAAGAGCCTGCATTTCCTCGACGCGAGCGACAACCGCTTCTCCGGCGGAGTCCCGGCGGCTCTCCCTGCGTCGCTGGTGGAGCTCTCGCTACGGAACAACCGCCTGCGAGGGGACCTCCCGGAAATCGTCGGCGGAGCGGCGAGGCTCCTGCAGGTCCTGGATCTGAGCCGGAACGAGCTGACCGGCGCTGTGCCGGCGGCCCTATTCGAGCACCCGTCCCTCGGGCAGCTCACGCTCTCGCATAACAACTTCACGTCCTTTCACGCGCCGCCCTCGGCGGGTGCGAACAGCAGGTCTGCCGATTCATGTTGTCGTATGAAATTTGAATTTTTATCATTTCAAAATATTATACTCTCAATGCGCTAATCAAAAAGATATTTAAATTCTTCCTTTAATTTATCAATATTTGTCTGGAAAATTTGATGTCCCTACTGAATAGCAGGCTGGTGGCCGTCGACCTGGGCTACAACAATCTCCGGGGGCTATTGCCGGGGTTCATCGCGGCAATGCCGAGGCTGTCGGCGCTGTCCCTGGAGCACAACATGTTCACGGGGATGATACCGTCGCAGTACGCGCTGAGGGTGAGGAACGCCGCCACCGGCGGGACGGCGGCGATCGGGAGGCTGCTGCTGGGCGGGAACTACTTGTTCGGGCCTATACCGGGCCCGCTGGTGGGCCTGAGGCCCGGGTCGGCGAACGTGAGCCTGGTGGACAACTGCCTGTACCGGTGCCCCGATGAGTTCTTCTTCTGCCGGGGCGGCGATCAGAAGTCCCCGGCGGATTGTAAGAGCTTTAGCCCCACCATTCCTTAGACAAAAATCAGAGTCTGATAAAAGATTGAATTAACAGATTTGGGTTCATAAGTTGGTGTATTCGATCGGGAATGGTTCATACGGCTTATATTTTGCAATATCCTGGCTGATGGGCTGATATGCAACGGTCACCGACATGTCAGACACGGCACGTGAGCCCGATCCGGAGTGACAAGCACGTGCGTTCTTGCTCGTAGATAATTATTGTCTTCCCTGGTGGATTTTATCAAAGATATACGTATTTTTAAGACGACGTCGTATCTGCTCATGGAAACTCGAGAACGCATTATTATAGTTATTATTGTTGTTAAGTCCCATGTGCAGCATGCTCGCATTGCCGGTGGGCGACCTCATCGCATTTAAGAGCCATCACATGGCCCATCTATGTTCTCCGATCCGACGGTCAAGAAAATCTTCCGGCTGCAAGGGAGTTCGCCGAAAGACTTCTCTCAAAACGACGAGGCGTCGATGATCATAGGCCGTTGATCGCGGGGGTTTTAGTTTTGCCGTCCGGCCCATTGCAATGCAACTATAAGTTTATGATCACGTTCTTACATGCCTTGAGAAAAGGGTTGCTTCTACGATTAATAATGATTGTAACATAACTATTTTTTGACCCATTTTGCTCCACGTGTCCACCCTCCACCTCATGTAGATAAACCCCTAGCTCCTCTACACGTACGCGTGCTCTCTCTCCCTCCTCCTCTTTGCTTGCCCCGGTGTGACACTTTGGATTAATTCACACGGAAAATTGTTTGATTCAGTCTATCATATTCTGTACATACTTAGTATTGGAGTTCTAATGCTAAACAAGGCTGTTCCGTTTCAAAATATGTCTCGTGAGCTAATTTTAGTTCCGTATATATAATCTAGGAACATTTGCTCCCTGGTGGGTGTGCAATTCAATTCATTTCCACCCTTTTTGCTAGTCTAGAATCCTGCCGGGAGTTGCACATTGTTCGACCCTCTCATCCTGGCGATTACTCCCCACCCGTGATAGTCTCGGATTTTACGCTCAACCTCTACTAACCCGCATTGCGGCTTATAGTCTCGGTATCATCCGCCATCTGAGTTTGAGATTGGTAAGCTTACAACCGCAGTAGACACTAGCTCAATGAAATACCACAACTCTGCCCAAGGATGGCGTGGCTTTGCTGGTTCGAGTCTCGCAGCAAAATTCATGCAATGCGAAGCGCCTTCTGAAGCCTGATCGCCCAAAAAGGCGAGAGGCCTTAAACGCAACAGCCCAGAAAGAAATCCAAAGCGTCTAGGCCCAGATTGAATGGACAGGGCCACGTCTTCCCGTTTTCAGAACTTCCACTCGATTGCTTAGCAATCAATCACTTAGGCTTAGGCCCCCATATGGTATACATGAATGAGGTGATCGAATTATAAAAGAAATCGGAATGAATTATAACGTATCGGAATGAGAATTAATGTAAAAAGTATTGCAATTGGCAATGCATCGAACCAAAAAACTTGTCTTATTATGGTGCCAGTTTTAATCTTTCAAATTGTTATATATGATAGCAAACTAGGTCTATTACTGTATCCAATTGTTCTATCGAATTTTGCCATATCTCAAGATTAAATAATAATCCACTGGTATGCTTTTTTTTTTAATCCATTCCCATGGATTCTCACTCATTCCCACCTCTCCCATATTAGTGAAAGTGCAGGTTTGACATCAATTTTCATTCTCAATCTCTATTTTCATTTCACCTCATTTCAACTTGTCAAATGGTATCAAGAAAGGGAACATGGTTTCCATTACCATTATGACGATTTCATTCTCAATATCCAAATTTCTTTTACACATAAGATTGCGCGGATCAAAAGGATTGAAAGACCTCTGACAGCTTTTTATGGGTGAGTAATTTTTAACTAACAATTCCGAAAACTTTTCTTCTTTCTTTACTCAACAAAGTATTTGCAAGTTGCTTCGCCAAGTTCAAGCAAGTATCAACCTAAAAGCTTGGTGGGTTATTCGATCTCAACAAGCTCTAGCTTCATCCCCCACCTTAATAAATCATTTTCTAGGTCGAAAAATGAGAGGGTTACACGTGCAATATAGTAATGTTTTAAGGCATGGTTGTCCATATTCTTGGGTCCCCACGGAGAGACGTGAAGGCCATGTCCCGTATCAAATGCATCAATTTCTTGAAGCCCATGCCCATCCCCATCTTTTGAGGAGAAATTGGTCATCTTTCTAGGAGTTTCCTCTTGGCAATTTTTTTAATGAAATCAGAGTGCACGTAAGTGGTCCATGAAATTGGTCAGGCTGATCCGAAACCCTAGCCTCCATGGGCTTTGACCACTCAAAGTTAGTGAAAAACAAATTTTTAAATGATTTCGAAACGCGTCATTCCATTAATATAAGATAATTTACATGTTGGTACTATGAGTTTAATTATTTTTTCATAGAAAGATAACAGCTCACGTGTGGTAAATTGATTTGACAGACGAGAGTAGATAAATTCTTTAGACGTCTGCAAATCGGATTACTTTTCTAATATTTCTTTCTTGGATTTGTTATTTTTCTTGCATTTAATAAAGAATAATATCCACTGGTGAGAATAACACACAGCGCGAGGTAATGAGAAAGGTGTTTTGTGCATTGATTACACTACCGATTGATATAATCCACTAATCACGTTATCCAAGTTAATGATGTGTCTAAGTTTTAGAAATTCTCAAATTTAATTGATCAAGTTTTTTCTTCGCTATCCAACATTCAAGGGTAAGAAAAAAGTTAAAAAAAGAGAACGATACATTTTCAATCATTTTCAATCCATCGCTAGTAGTCACCAATCACGACCCTCCATTAAGAGTCGGCCATTCCCAGACTTGGAAAACCATTGACCAACTAATAATGCTTTCGCCAAACATAATCTCTTAATCCAACTTGAAAATGAAAAATGATTACACATTTTATGTATCTTAAAAGAAAAATCAACTCCAGACACAAATCATTGTGACTCCTAAGTTCTAACCTCCGAAAGACACAAATCATTGGGATTTATAATGATTTCATACCTTATCTTAACTACTCGACCTTAACACATCAATAAATATCCGATCGAAAACAGTAGAAATGTAGAATCACGTTCACGTCATCTTGACCGAGCTAAGGTATTCATTCATTTTGTACGGTCAAATATCTCATCCGTACTAAGCAAGATCTAGAAATGGTAACGCAATCAATCTTTTGATTAGTTAAATACGAAAAAGGGGTCATGTTGCATAAACCCATTACTAGAAAGTTCAATTTGGATAATCGATGTCGAGGTAATCGAGATTTACATGGCAAATGCAAAACACTTACCTTTTCGCATTTAAAGAAAGCAAAGGACAACCTCCTTCCTCTCTCTCTCTCTCTCTCTTGAAGTGGTAGCTGGGACCTTGTTGTCGTTAAAAAGGGTTTTCCATCCTCTCAATCCAACGCATCCTTAATCCGCACAATTCTTATTATTATTATTATTATTATTATTATTATTATTATTATTATTATTATTATTATTATTATTATTATTATTGCTGAAGATAACGAGGTAGCTAACTGCTTGCTGGCTCCAAATTATCTTATAGCCACTTAGACCATGAAAAATGCTATAAATAATTTACTTATATTCCCTGCAATCTGTCCCCTCCATGATGCAATTATTGGACCGTCGTCGAGGATAGCCGAGCGTCGTAATTTAATATTTTTTTTAATTGAATGTCTCGAGTATCCTAATTCGTGATAAATTATTTTAATTGAGTGCCCAGAATAGTCTAATTTCATGTGCTCTTTACTGGGGTGTATGCAAGGTTGCTGCATCTGAGCGCCCATGTCTATCCTCTTCAAGTATGTATATTTATATTCATATATACATATAGGGGCTATTTTAACTTCTTTGTTTTATGTAACGATATGTATGCTCATGACCCGTGAACTTCCTTTTAAAATATTTACTTAGTGCAACTTTTCAAGAATTTATGATTGGAATGGGATGCGGCGGTTGATTTTGGTCAATAGATATCATAGATATTAACCTCTTTATAAATGGAAGCGCTTGCCAACTTTACGTCTTTCCCAAGCATCTTGATAAATACATAATTAGCAGCTTATCTAGAATAGTTTGCACGTATCTCGGACTATGTTGATCTTCCTTGACTTTGTTGGTTCTTAGGAAAATTTTCATCAATTGAAGAACATAGGTATATAGATAAAAATTAAGGGAGGGACGAGGAGGGCAATAGAAAAAAAGGCCTTCAGATGTGATAAGAGTTGAATTAGATACATTGCCAATGATGACTATTCTACATTAGGGGTGTTAAAAACCGAATCGAAAAATTCGGTTTTTTCGGTTCGGTTTTCATTCGATTTGGTTCTCATTAAAAATCGAAATTTTTTTCATCGGTTTGGTTTTTATCGGTTAACCAAACCGAACCGAACCAAAAAACCGATAAGAGCTTATTTCGTGGAAATACAATAGACAAAAAAAAAAAAAAAAAAAAAAGACGAACACTAAAAGTTAAAAACCGAAAACCGAAAAATTGAACTGAACCAAATTTCGGTTCGGTTCGATTTTTCAAAAAAATTGAATCGAACCGAACCGTTGACACCCCATTTCTACATAAGTTCATCATTTTAGGTTCTTTTCCTGGGGTAAAATCTCATGGTCGTGGTGCAGTAATTGAGTGGAGCATTAAGATCATCGAATGTTCCAACAAGCCAAAGCAAACAACAAACTGGCTTAGGCACTTTGGTCTTATATTTGCTTTGCACGCATCCTGGTCATCATTTTGACCGATTATTCCGACTAGGATTCACATTGGAGAGATCCTCTTTATTCAACGATATGACCTATGGTGTCTACGGTCAAGGCGCATTTAAGGCTATTGATTACGATATTAAAGAATAATTCGAATCGAGAAGCAAGCAAGCCAACACGTAAGACAATGTAATAAGTGCTCAACTTGCACAAAAGCATGGGGTTGTTCGTGCTTATAGGATCACAAATTTTTGCACGAAGCAAACCTACCGGAAAAAAAAAAAATCTGGTCGCAGTATAAAAAAGCTGGGTAACCCAGATAATAATAATAATAATAATAATAATAATAGGAAAAAGAAATTGATATAATAATAAGATATTCCGTCCATTATTGCTGCTGGGAGTGGACAGTGCGATGCCGACTTCTCCTTTTTTCAACCCCCACTACCGCTCCTCAGATCTTCTGAAAATCGTGAACGGAGGGAATCAATCACGTTCACATCCATCTGCCGCGGTCACGTTCAGATGACCGAAAAAAGCGATTTTCGTCTTCTTGCGGAAAGGGGATGGGGCCCACCACTTTGATTATTATAATGAGATTAGTGGAATTGAGCAGAGATCTGCTCCCGATAATATCCGATTAATTTAATCATTTAGCTGTACCATCATCCCCCGTTTTTCTTCGCAGAGCGAAAGGACTAGGTGGCAGCAATCGTTTCGTTGCTGGTACGATGCCAACAGGTTTTTCCGCGTGTATTCATCGTGGAAAGCAGCTTAATCATGTGATTTAATTACGCAAATCGTACGTTCAAGAATAGATTAATCAGCAAATGATGGTACCACATGCCCCTTTCTCTCCAAACCAATGGAGCTATTGGCTACGGAATGAGGACCAATGCGATGCCCCGAGGGGTTAAGGTGGCATGACGAGAAGGGTTGTTCATGACCTTTGATCATGGTGATTAATGACTTTGTTTAATTGATTAGGTAGGGCAAAAGGACCAATGAAAGATGCTAGCAGAGGTAATTAAGTTGAATTGACCGATTGATACCTATTACTTTGTAATAAAACACGTGATTTATGTTCTCTTTTAATCGATTGATTCGATGTCGGTAGAACGGAGGTCAAAATTGATAGGCGGTGTTTCCATTCACCTAAGAAAATCATCGAGAGAACACGGGTGTCATGTTTTAGGAATATCTAACAAAGTAATCGAAAGAAGTGAACAATTGACAAGTTGGCAATCTGATAAATAATTGACGGGACATTTACATGACTTGCTCCTTCAAAGTAATGATGTGTGAATCACGTTATCATGATGATATGAATAAAGTCACTCACATCGTGTTTCATGCACAAGGGTTTATATCTTGAATGATTTATGCCTTTTGTAATCCATTCAATCAATTTGGCGTATTGGAATTTTACTATTGCGACATGATTATCAAATGTTTTGTGCCGGGTTTCAACCTAAATTTGACACAACGAGATGGTGGTATGAAAGCACGAATTGCCGGCGAGTATTACCAAATCCTCACCTAAGTGGTGCTCGAGCGACGCACATCCCATGCACCCCCACACACAGGCGCACATTCACGGGGACTCAATCGAACAAAATACATGGGCAAAACGGGGCGAGAAGAGAACGACGACGAGTCATATCTTGTTCGCGTCCATAAATCCCGTCAATTATGTTTAATGAAAGGAGGGTATTTGAGCAAATTTTTAAATTTCAGGGAGTGTATGGAAAGTTTCAACAACTAGTCAGCAGAAGGAGAAAAAGAATTGCAACTATAGCGACTTAGGCAGTGGAGGGCCCCGTCTTGGCCAATTTGTCCTTTCTGTTTTCTATCATACTTCGTAGTTCTCATCAAGAATTTGCTGGAATGCAAAAGGTAAATGCACGCTTTCAAAAGCGGCGAGGGTTGCTCCCCCCATATCCGGCATTTTAACTTACTTTTATATGTACCTTTTATAACCCTTTACATAATTATTGCTCTACTTGTTCAGAAAGGTGGAAAAGACAGTAAAATTTGGTCAAAGATAAAGGACGAGAAGGTAAAAAAAAAAAAAAAAGGACAAGAAGGTGAAAGAAAGAATTTGACTATTCACTTTCCATCAAGATGTTGCACCAGAAAAAATTCCTAAATTATATAATTAACCTCATCTTCATTTTCTTTTTTGGATTGCAAATAGATGTCTAAGAATTAGATCCGACGTGTACTTTCTAGAAAAGAATCTGTATAGTGGTAAAAAAAAAAACAATAATGTTGATTTTTCCTTTTTTTTATCATTTCTCTGTACAATTAGACTCGTGAGTTTTACAATCAACTTAAAACGTTGCATTACGAAATGAAAATGCATGTGGGTGGAATGCAGCGTCGACTATTGTACAAATCAAGGATCGACGTGACCCTTCACGAACAATAATGCTCATCGATTATTGTTGGAATTAAGTGATATGAGAAGAGGCGGGAATGATGTTTCTATTGGCTCTATGGGGGCCTGTGATCGAAATGCAGCCTTTCTTTCATGTGGGAACGAGGAGCAGTTGGAGTTCTTTTATCAAGCGTGGTACTTGTCACAACACAAAAGAGCTTGAAGTGAGAGAAGCCCCCATGTGGGGCTGGTGCTGTCTTATAAAACTGCACTGAACAAGTTCGAGGTTAAGAGGAGGAGGACCACAGGGTTGCTTCTTTGCTTTGATGCGTAACTCAGGAGGAGAAAGGAAGGAGAGAGAGAGTGAGAAGATGGGATGGAATAGATTTATTAGGAATCTGATGCAATACTGTCTTTTGTTTGGACGGATTTTGAGCGGCAATCATGGATTTCGAGGCAGGGAGGGAGGGAGACCTTTGGATTTTTGCGAGATACTGGGAGGAGTTCGAGATGGGAATTGGCCAAATAATGGAGGGGCAGCACCAGATGGTCCCCCCAGACAAAGGAGCCTGGAAGTAAAAAATACCTTAATAAGAGGAGTGGATTCACTATACTACCACTAGGTAGGTATGGAATGGAGCCCTCTGGATTTAAGAGTGGATTTTCCATTTTGAAACTTTTCCGTTGAGGAATTGACATTTCCTTATCAATGTCGTTTGGTCATGGAGATTATTGTTTACTCGGAAAAAACCTGTTTTTGAAAATTTGTTTTCCAGCTTTCCGGTATTTTAATAATGAAAAAGTAATCGATCTTAAGAAAATGTTGCTCGTAAACTGAAAACAACATACTCAAAGTGGGGGAAAACGACTTCCCTTTCTGGCAAGAAATAAGTCACTTTGCCTAAATCACCAAATGAATGAATATTAACCATTTTTCTTGATAATGATTTTCATGGAAAACATTTTTATATGTCGTGACGTTTTAGTGAAACAATAAGGAAAACTATTTATGAGAAATTGTTTTCTGACTTTCTAGTATTTGGATGACGGAAAACTTAGTGATCGATGGAAAATGTTTTCCATGAGTTTGGATTGAAGGAAAACGACTTTCCATTTTGGTAAGAAGGAAATCGATTTCCCGAAATTACCAAAAAAATGAAAATCAATAATTTTTCATGGAAAATATTTCCTTTATCATAAAGTTTTTAGTGCAATAAATAAAAACACTATTTTCCTTCTCATTTTCATAATAGTTTGCCTTAGCAATTTCTCTCTCTCTCTCTCTAATCAGGCTCCTAAGTCACGAACAAACCAAACCACGATCACCCACATAGGACGACTCGTTCACTGTGGGTGTTGTCACCTTGTGTTGGGGACCATACTAGGTTCGCCACGCTGAATTGACGTCGCCCGGCAAAGCCCAATCCAGTGGATCGATTTGGCAATGCTCAAGGCTGATGCCGGCTAGGTCGCGACCCTTGAGCTCACCCTTGCCCTCAATGAGGACAAAGGAAGAAGAGACGATTTATGGGCTTTGGATAAAAACTTCCTAAATCTTTAGGGTTTTTAAATCCAAAGGATTCAAGGACAATTATCCATCCAAATATAGAGAATTTCAATTTGATAAGGTTACAATTTATCTTGTCATTGTGCAATAGTTTATGCTTTTCTTGAACTTTTTTTTTAACCATCTACATTTTAAAATTTTGCATGATTCCAGTCACCACAAATCTTTTGATACATATGATCATTGAGATTTAAAGTCGTGAATCTCTTTTATGAAACAATTTTGTAGTAGAGACCTTCGAGTTGTGCCTCATTCATCTCATAAAATAATTTTTTAGTAACTTTATTGTTAACGTTAGCGGGTAGTTAATTGCAAGCTCGCGCCCACAAGTTCCCCTTCCACACTTAAATATAATTTCTCTATCTTCAATTAAAGCGGTGCACATGGTAGTAATAATAATAATAATAATTTATTATGATTATAATAATAAAATCATTCCCTCCATCGTACGTATGACATTACAATTTTATTCCACACTTACTCGTTAAGAGAATATTTTATCTCTAAAATATATTGGATATACCGGAGATGGACACCGAGTTCAAAAGTTAATTTTAGTTATAATACAGATAAACTATATGTTACATTGAAATTGGATAAAAGGATACCAATTTGTTTCGAGCATTGCAATGATACTACCTAATCCTCATCTACATGAGACTTTTATGCCATTAAGTTGTTCGATGACACCCATTAGGATACCTTCACTAGTCTTCTTTTATTATTCTAACTAAACATGATTTTAATAAAACTTCTGTCTCCCGTATGTTTATTGAATTCATGATGCTTGTTTTCTTTTCAACAAGCCGAATCATACACGTATAAAATAGAGGAAGTGTTATAATTAGATAAGAATACTTCAACTATAACCTTGTTTCATGTCATTTTTTCAATCAATCAACAACATAATGTGGTTAGAATAATTTATTTGCCAAAATATAATTATTTTGTTTCATGCTATAAACACAATATTTACGTGATTCCTCATTAGCTAACACCAATTATTGATAGAAACTTAGCTATTAGATATGATATTTTTGCAAAACCTTGTGCTTTAAATAATCTTACTAAAAAATGTAAGCATTTATCGTTAATGATACAATTGATGTAAAATCCTGGTAACAAATCCTTTGTTTAGAAAGATAGTAAGATGTAAGGTCATCTGTACTCGTAAGTTTCCTTAGCCTTCTAATAAGTTAAACGAGAGAATTTACTGAATTCATCATGTTTGCCAAATGAGAGTGTACCATGAAGATATTAATTTACACGGACCGTACGAGGTTAACATAGATCAATTATAAGGCTATGTACATAAGAACTGGCATTTAAATAATGATAGGTTTTATATAGTGCGCATAGGATAACGATAGATCGATAAAGTACTGTAACCATAAAGAGCCATCGAATAAGGAACAAGATCACCATGTGATTCTTACAAGCATATAGTTATTCTAACATTATGCACAATCTTTTCGGCATTTGTTGGTCAAAAATAACCTTCTCGGTTCTTTTGATTTACCAAACACGACCAATCTCATTTTTCTATTTTCGACATAAGATATTTTTTTTTTTTAAGGAGAATCTTTTTCCACTTTGCATATATTAGCCAACTTGCCCTCCATCGCCTGAATCTTGATCCATCTCCTCTCTCTCTCTCTTGCATCATTCCAGTTCTTTTTTCTTTCCCATACCGTTGAAAGGCCACTCTTTTATTGTTCAACTTCAAGCCCGCGGCTCTCTCTCTCCAAACCCATTTCCATTTTCTTCCTCCTCCTTCGTCCCACTTTCAACGCCTCTCTTTCTCTCTCTCTCTCTCGCAGGGTCAAATCCTGGGAAGCTTGAAGGAAGAGAGGGAGAAGAAAAGATCAGGAGGAGGAGGAGGAGAAGGAGCAGATGAAGATCCAGTGTGACGTGTGCAATAAGGACGAGGCGTCTGTGTTCTGCACCGCCGACGAGGCGGCGCTCTGCGGGGGCTGCGACCACCGCGTCCACCACGCCAACAAGCTCGCCTCCAAGCACCAACGGTTTTCCCTCCTCTGTCCTTCCCCTAAGGAATTCCCTCTCTGTGACGTCTGCCAGGTACTTGCCTTTTTAGCCTGACCTGCTTTGCTGCTTTTTCCTGTGAAAAGCCCGCTGTTCCATGGAGCAAGTTCGGTTTTTTTTTTTTTTTTTTTTTGGGTTCGTTTCGTGGTCTGTTGCTGATTGCGGCAAAGATGAAAAAAAACTGGGCTTGGTTGGTTGTAGGAGAGGCGAGCGTTCTTGTTCTGTCAACAGGACCGAGCCATTCTCTGCAGGGAGTGCGATCTCCCGATACACACGGCCAACGAGCATACCCAGAAGCACAGCAGGTTCTTGCTCACGGGGGTGAAGCTCTCCGCCACGTCGGAAGTCTACACGTCTGCCGCCAGCAGTGCCTCTCCGTCCAACGGATGCGATTTCGTCCCCGACTTCAAGTCCGAGGCATCGTCCTCGATCAAGAAGCCGGTCTCTGCTTCCGCGGCGATCTCGGGCCCTCGAAAGGCAGCGGCGAGCGCGGCGTCGGCGGCGACAGCGGCGGCTGCTTCCGCGGCGGCGGCGAACAACAAGGATGGGAACAATAACGGCATGTTGGCCAGCCAGGAAAGTGGCTCCAACGGGTCAACGAGTAGCATATCGGAGTACTTGATAGAGATGCTGCCAGGCTGGCACTTTGAGGACTTTCTTAATTCCTGCTCTGCTTCCTTTGGTTTCTGTAAGGTTTGCATTGACCCATGTCTTTCTTTGGTAGTTCTGATTCATGGTCGGGAAACTTTTAATTCTTTTCTTGCTCTCTTATCAAATCTAGGATAAGATTTCTAGAAACAATAGTACTTTGGAGTTGACAGCTGGTTTTTATGATCCTTGGGTTTGCAGAAAGATGATGGTTTATTGCCATTCACGGACAATGATAACATGAGTTCCTTCTCATCTGAAAGTTTGGGAATTTGGGTCCCTCAAGCTCCAACCCCTGTGCCGTGTAATCAGTCGCCTTACCTAAATGGTGGGATCATAGGAGGATTCAAGCAGACAAAAGAGCCCGCAACCACGAGGCCCGGCAAGAGGTGGAACGATGATGTCTTCGCAGTTCCAGAAATCAGTCCTCCATCAGCGGGATTCAAGAGATCTAGACCCTTTTGACTGTGAATTTAGGAAGTTGGTGCCATCCATCTTGTGAAGAAGAAGGAGAAGAAGAAAGCCTCAAGCTAATATTTTTCCAACATGGCTTTGAGTTTCCCTCTACTTTTCTAACCTGTACCTCCATGTTTGATCTGTTTTGAAGTTTAATCTTCCCCTGGGTTTCTCCTTGCGAATGACCCTTCCCGGGTCAGGTCAGGTCTCATAATTTTGTCCCTGTTTTGGCTGGCTCTGTACTGGCGAAAATGCTTGTAAATAGTTACCGAACTTCTAACTCTTGCTTTTCTGCCAACTAGTAGGAAATCTCTCTCGTTCGGTGTAGCCCGAAAGTTTTTTCTGTTACTCTTTCCTCCTCCTCCCTCCTCCTCCTTTTAGGGGGGCCAAATGTCCATTGTCTGATTCAAGTACATTCAAGAGAATTCAGGACAAGGAAAGGTGATCTGCAATCATGACTACAAAAAGAAGTAATGAGGGACATGCCCAATTCCTGTTTTTTGGTAGGGTCCTGTTTGTATTATTAGGGGATGTCACTGTTTGTAGTGGAAGAAGATGGGATGGGATTACATTGGAAGTGGTGATCATGGTGGTGGTGGATGGATGGTTATGATGGGGGATCAGACAGAAAAGACCGGGAGGATGGAGGAGGCTGAAAAGAGGATGTGTGAGGAGGGGCTTTTGTCTGCATTTAGTAGAAGAAAAAACTCTTTTCGTAGCAGTCGTAATTATCTTGGCCCTGCCATTTAAAGCACGTTCCATTAGAGGGAGAAAAGGTCAAGTTTTGCTTTATTCCCCCTCTTATTTTTGCCCCTTTGATTGCCAAGTCTTGAGCTTTTTTTACACGTTCAAATGATTAGCATGGGAGATTCTTTCGCTCGCACTTATTTGAGTTCATACACTTGAGGTCGTCTTTACGCTATTTGTTTGTCGTGTGAAGGATAATAATAAGTTTTTATAGAATGCGGTCACAATCACGTTACCTTTCAATATCTTTGACAGGCTTTGTGAAGATTTCTGCATCTTTTGTATATAAATTAATTGGTGAATACCCTTCTCTACTCTCGCCTTAATTAAACAAAACTACACGCTAAGTTCATTAGATCTGGTTTCCTATTAGTTCCAGTAACTTAAAAAAGGGAGGAGCGAGCCTTCTTGGCCCAGCCAGCTCATTGATTAAGCTTATAATAACAACCTTAACAACTGGCTTAAGCATATAATCACGGGTTATCATTAGCTGCCGGCCTTTGGAATGGAAGAAATATCATCTCGTGGTCTTTTTTAAATTAATTGTACTTGGGGGCATCTTGAGTCGGCTGCGTGTGCCAATTATGTACATGGCAGGTTGGCTCTTTTACATTGTGAATTCATATGCTGCATACTATCAAATGGGAAAACAAAAGGTGAATTTGACAGTCAGAACGATCACACCCAATGTATACGACGATAAGAGAATATCATCATGTCTTATTCAATGAATGCCCGGAGAGTGAATTTTACGGCTGCCCACCTTTTTACGTCCTTCTGCAAACCCCAAGATTGCTAAGACCTGAACCCAAATCGCAGATGAGAAGTCGCTTTCCTCCTACCCCACAATCTCTCTCTCTCTCTCTCTCTCAAACTTGTGATTGAAGGACTTATCTAAACTTAAGAAAGCCTGGTGTTAGGTCCTAAATCATGATCTGAGATATTTAAAGGTGGTGTTACGTCTGCTCATTGTCTTAAGGCAGAAAATCGCATCGCCAGCACTAGTGTGGCTGTCGCCTTCAAATGGTTCTCATCAGCCTACTCTCGCCGGGCAATTCCATGTGATTCCTTCAATCATGGAATCGACGGACTTATGTCATTCGAGTGTGCACGAATTGTTGACATAGCCTAGCTCCGCACAATCTGCCGGCAATTTGGTATTCATCGTCGATTTTCAAATACCGGAATCAAAAAGAAGGATGTTACTGGGATAAGTCAGCGGCAACTTTTACTCAGGGAAAAAACATCCGATTCGGCTTAATCTCCAGGTTGGCGCAACTGGGTCTTTAGATGAACGCGGATGCCAAATTGCAATTTTGTATTTGTCGAGATTGGACATGTCGGGCTCACATATTCTTGGCCCACCCTCTCGTACATGGCTAAGCCGAACTTATTCCCTCCACCCCCCCCAACATCATGCACATCTGTGAAAGGGACGGTGAACGATCATGGGGGATCATTCCTCCGGCGTGAATCCAGAATCCTCGTAATGTTTTAGACAGTTCTTGGGGTATGTTTGGTTCGCGGAGGCAGACAAATAGAGTCAGTAATATCAGGCGAGAAGTCATTGATAATCAATTTGTGAAACGAGGAAGTAATCATCCCGTGATGGTCATTCCCTTGATCTGAACATTCGACTAGAATTTCTACGCGACGCTATCCCGGCATCAATGAAAGCCAACTCAGCTCTTAAAAATGTCCGGATCTTCGCTATCTTCCTATTGTCCAGTTGAGTAACTCTTGCTAACGCAACAGCGAGAGTCCCCAATAACACTTCCATTAGTCTCTTTGCCGAGATGGTCTTAAGAGAACCACTAATCAAACTGTCGCTCCTTCTGATTGCAAAAGCGACTAATCCGAGCAGCCTCACCAGTCATTAACCCGAAACAGCATATTTCTGATTATGCTAAAACAAACAGCTTGTTTCTTTTCAGTTGCAGCTCAACAGAACAGGAACTAGGTTGAGGAAGAGGGTGCATTAGCTAACCAGAAGGAATCCAGAACAGGTTTCGATAGAAGGAAGCGAAGCTTCACCTTCAATGGTTCGAAGACCTATCAACGCCAATGGCCAGTGATGGAATATGAATAACGTAAATGTTTCGGTTCGGCTGTCTCAGCTGTACATGTGAGTGCAGATGGCAGACTCTAACTCGGAGTTTGGGTACGCGATACACGGCTGTTTACTCATATTCGTTTGTTTGTGTGTTTTTGGTTGGGTGAACCCAGCTATTATCAGATGCAAATAATGGTGAAAACAGCATATGCTGGAGTGTTTGAACAGCCTATTGATGGTACCAAAAAGAAATGAGCATCAAGCTTATTGAGAGGCCTTATTCTGAGCTTCGAGCTACCTGGAACATAACAAATATCTCGTGTCAGCAAATTCCTACTGTTATCGTGAATCTTATCCATATTGACCCCATCCAATTTGTCTCGGATGAGCATTCCAACCTTCATCAATGTATCTGATAGAAAATATGACTTGACCTGCCAACTCCGAGCCTGCGAAAATGCAGTTCAGGCTGTGCAAATCCTAAAGAGACATCCTCGTGGCCCCATGGTGGATCTTGTGACATTTTCATCTCGGTCAAAAGTTTGAAACGTGATGAGAGTCAGAGAGGAGCTGAAGCTGTGCAAATCCTAACGAACGAAAAGAATATATGTAACAAAAATGAGCTACGACTTTTTCTTACACTGAGACAAATAAACAGCACCACAACGGAGCAAACACTACGGCATTCTTTTTTTTTTCTTTTTTTTTAAACTGTTACTGACGTCAATGAAAGGGAAACAAAAATAAGGACAAAATACAACTCACTCTCACCGACACAAAGCAGTATCAGGTGACAATCCATTTCCCAACTACCCTCGCATACCACATGCAAACACGAAGGGAAGGATTCTGCCTGAACAATTTAGAATACATGTGCCATCTTGCTTGCCAGAACACGTTCCCTCCTCTCTACATAATCAAGTGGGAACCAACCGGCTTTTCCTTTGCATTCTCCCTCGGCCCAGCCACTGTTTGATACCTGCATTAGCATCGAAAGAATTGAACTACCCTATCATTATATAAGAGGAAGAAAATGGAGTATTCTTTTTTGTAAATGAAGCAACAGCAGTCGATATAGATACTGGAGGGAACTGATGCAAAATTCTCAATCCACTCGGCACAGAAACTTGTGGGTGTCATTTATAACTACCCCAATCACTTTCAAAGCTCATAGCTACATAGGTCATCAAGGGATTGATTGGACCAAAGAAGGCAACTAATTTCTAGTTGAACAAATCAATCTTTCCTAAAAGTTTTGAAAACAGTGGAGAGGTGGAGGATATATGTAGATGTTAGTGATGTGATGGGGCCATGATTGCAATAAATGATCAATGAAGGAGGTGGTGGCAGCAACATGCAGTAGGTGATTTGGTGTTGATATATTGGAATAAGTGTTTCGATGGTAATAGTCATGGTGATTTAAATCTATAGGATGCAGTCACCAAAATCCCTTCTCTCATACACGTGTGTATACTGTCATGTTGATTGACTTGCTTTTCAGATATTATTGCCTTATATCTTGTTGGCAAAGTTCTAGTGTTCCATTGGCATAATCACAAACATACTGTCTGCGGTTGGTAAAATGTAACGCGTATTAGTGAATTTAATATCCTTTATAAGAAAATAAGGTTACCAGCAAATTAGTTGTCCGTCACATATTAGTACTAAAATTTACCAGCAGAGTGATTGTAAGTTGCTCAAATCAAAGTTGGTCAAGAGTTGGAACTTTAACAATAGTTGGTAACATATTCATACAAAAGTCGGTAAGTTTTCGAAATTATAGTCATTAATTTGATGAGTTCTTAATTTCAAAACAGTTGGTACCTTACTCAGACAAAAATCAGAAACTTATTCAAATAAGAGTTGGTAATTTAATACTAGAAATCATACAAGTTACGAACAATTAAAAACTAAGTTGAATAAAGATCAGCAAGTTACTCAACAAGACATTCATAAACTTTTAACACTAGTTGGCAACTTACTATCAATTTCCCGGCTAAACTATATACCAGTTAACAATTACCAACACTTTCACAGATTTTTAGGACACGTAACGATGGAATCATCCATCTTGATGACCAAACAACTGACAGATTTTTCTCCATTCAATGCTAATACATTCTGTCATCACACAAAGCATCACTAGTTTATCCTAGTTCCAAGTTGTGCATCCCTCACCATGCAATCTACAATTTACGGCAACAAAAGATTCCATACAACAGCAACGTTAAACTAAGTACTATCCCTCTAAATGAAGTCAGCTAAAAATGACAAAACAAGCATAGTTAGTCAGCATAAACCGGAAGAGAAGCTTCGTAATAGAGAAAATGAGAACTGAGTAACAACCTTACGGACAACAACATAGTCCCCTGCTGATAAACTTAACTCCACATCAGATACTCCTCTAAATGGGTGCATAACCTGATGATTCAGACAAAAGATGATTGGACGCTAAATAGTTATATGGCATATATAACAAAGCAAACCATCAAGCAAAATACATCGTCCAAAATAATTCACCGAGATCTACCTCTCCCAAGAAATAGTCAATGGTATCTGCAGTTTCATCATACGTCTGAGAAGCAAATGAACCATTGATCTCTTCATACGGCGGGGGAGGAGGAACAGAGGTATCAACAGATACACTTGGAGATGCTTCAATTCGTTGGCGTTCTGACAACAACTATAGAAAGGGAAGAAGATTTTCAATTGAAACCAGAAGTTAGCAAATGACCAGAAAGACTATAAAAGTGAAGGTGTATCTTAAGGAATGCCAGAAAAGCCATGCAAAAAAAAATTCAGACCTCGCCTTCAAGTTGATCAAGTATCTGTAAGACTCTTTGATGATAGGTTCTTTCTGATTCGACCTATCAAAAAAATGTAAATCTTCGATTATCCTTTAGGAACCCAAATAAGTACAACCAACTATATTTGGAAAAAAAAGAAAAGAAACGAGAAAAAAATGGTGGGTTGCATTACCATAGCAACAAGCCGTTGAAGAGTCATTTTCTGTTGTTGGCCTTCTACAGCAGCCATTGCAGCTGTAGCCTCTTTACCTAATGTTGCCATGTTTGTCTTCAGCTCCAGAAGCTTGGCCTCAGCAGCTTCTAGTTTCATGACAATATCAGGATTACCCATGGAATCCCTTACCCTAGCTTGGCGCCTAGAAACATCGATACCCTGTCTCGGATAATATCAGTATGTAAGGGCAATCTTGAAGAACTAATAACACCTCAAGCTTGAGAAATAATCATCTTCCGCTGCAAGGAATTCTAGTATTTTTTCTTTCAAGCCATTAAATGCTAATATCGTGAGAATTAGTCAAAATCACCCAACCTAGACACACCATAAAGACTGGACTTAGAATGCAAATACAATTCCAAATTCCACAAGAGATTATCATTTATCAGGTATGTCTGTGAACTATGCTGACAATGTTTTGGACCCCACAACTGAGAGCTGGATAGAATCTTTATGAGTCTCTCAGTATACTAGCATGAAGGAGAACCTCAAACATATTGTCAGGCTTTTCAGTTCGCTCTCCGTATAAAGTTGGCCTTCAGAGCAATCTGCCTCCTTTCTCTTGATGGAATAACCACAAACTATCCACTGACATGTTCTTAGACTCTTTCTTAATGCATGTATTTAATTTATTGGAGTAACATTAAGAAGTTTAGCCAAGGGTTAGCTACGAAGGGGCGAATGCTCAAGTAAGAACTTCGACCAACTCTGATCACATGCAGGCCCACTGCACGTGCGCGCGCAAGAGAGACAGTCGCGATTTAGAATGCCAGAGATTTTAAAGGAAGAATAATCAGGATATGAAGATCTTAAGTTGTCATTGTATGAGTTTTTCTAAGAGAGCTAAGCTATGCATACCCTTTGCTAAAGAGAGAGTATATAATTGTAATGAGGTGCCTCAACCCAGCTGGCAGAACCTAAGCTGATGAAAGGATAATTTTGATATGTATCTACAGTAAAAGTATGTCTTAGAGCACTACAACGTCTTCTTGGTATGTAATTTTGATACTCACCAAATGGATTTTAGTTGTTTGACATTCGCAGATAAAACGATGGACACCAGGTCCCAAAGAAAGGCCTAAGTGAAGACCTTAAGATCAGCCTAATTCCATTACCCAATTTAAATCTGCTTCTAGTTCTACTCCACAAAATGATTTTAGCCCAAAACAGGAAGAAATTTTATGAGGAAGTATTACTCAATATTAAGCTTCAGCTTATGCAGGATACAAGAGCACTTCAGCAATCAATGCAGAATCAACCACACGATATGACAGAATTAATAGATGTAATTTATTGCAGGCCAAGTGAGTTGAGCTTTGACTTCCCTAAAATGGCCCAGCGACAATTAAATTGCATATAGATAAAGTGAGCAAACTCAAATAGTGTCACCTGAGCCTCAGCCTCTTGACGCACTCTGTCATATCTTTGGGCAAGTTGCCTAGCATCCTCCAAGGGAGCACCCATCACCATTGCTCTTAAAGGCTCTGCTACCTGATGAGACCACTAGTTAAGTCACAGTGATAATTTGAAACTACCATCCCTATAGTAGCATTGTTAAATAGAACCAATAGAGTATGATTTTGTCAATATACAATTTCTTGTCATTGGAGTGCTATTGCTTAGTTCCACAACTTAAATGGTCAAATAATTCAGCCGAAAGTACATCCGTTATCCACTACACCATATACGCACAAGTGTAAGTTTGTATTTACACGTGTGCATGTGTGCGCTCCCATGTACGTGTGTGGACATCCTATCAATGCAGGCAAACTCAACCCATCTCTTACAAAATACAATATTCCAAATAGAGGACACAAGATGATATTTCACGGAAAATGAAGATCATTCATCTCTTTTTGAAGGGATTCTAATCAAAAAACAAGAAACTGTACATTGAACTTCTATTAATTATCAGCATTCGGTCAGGGTCCCTGAAGGTCCAACAAGGTCGTTGGATATTAGTTGCAGCACATGAAACCCCCCTTATCATAAAAACTTTCTACAAGCTGTGGAATCTTAATCCTCAACCCTGTTAATCATACTGGTAGACCAGGCAACATAGAAAGCTTGAAGTTAAAGCACTTTTAAGTCAAAAATTTGGAAAAAGTGTGACTGCAGAACTGTGACAAGTTGCTGCAACTGAAGCATATCAACTACAGCAGCATATAAAGATGTGGAAGTGTAAGAACATGTGACAAGGCAATGTATTCGACTTAGGGAGATACAAGCACGTGGACTCAACGGTGCAAGACTTACGTGGGTTTAGCAGAAGGCAAGAAAAGGGGGATAAAAAGGAAGGCAGGGTGGCATAAGCCAGCAAGCACAAGCCTGCTTCTATACATTTAATGTGATGTTTTAGATGAGGCAAACATTAAGAGAATAGGGGCTGAGAAGTGAAACAAATCAATACCCATCCCAAAAAAGGATCAGACTACAGTATGCTTGAGGTATTGCAAGTTGTTTCATTGGCATGATAATCCCCAATCTAACATAAATGAATTTAGTGAAACATGAAGATACACTTCCCACATGATAAGTTTGCACTTAGTGTTCATCCCATACAATCAAATAAGCAGTGAACAACTCACATATAATCTACCAGTCATATATGAAGTTGGGTTTACCTGGGTTCCAAGAGTTTTCAATAGATTTCCACGCTCTCTTTCCATTTGAGCACGAGCTCTTGAAAAATTTAAGGCAGCCTTGGATAAGGTAGTGCCAGTGGTACATGTATTTTCAGCACCATATTTCCTACAGTCTTCTGACAACTTGGTACCTGTGAATGAAAAACATGAAGAATAAAAAATGACGACGGTGAACTCAAAACCCTGCCATAGCAGAACAAGATTAGCCACGAACTCACCTATTTCAACTTGCTTGGACCCGTGAACTATGTAACCTTCCACACCACGAACTATATCCCTTTGGAAATGCTGGTAATTTAGATTCTCTGGTTAATAAATAATAACCAACATAAGTTTCAATCAACAAGGAGAAGGGGATTAACCTTGCCAGCACGAGTTGATATATAAAGCTTCTCAAGTCTCTGATGATGCTGAAGTTCTGTCTCATCAGCTATGACATTATCTGAACTATACACACCAGTAAACTGCCTAAAGACAGCCTGTGACAAAATTAACAACAATCTCAAAAATCTAACTAGAAAGATCAATAAGCAAAATCAAATATCTGACACAACAACCTCTACTGTGGGGGTGGAAACCAGCTAAAACACTCCCAATGATGGCTCCTAGAAACTCTCTTAGAACAGAGAAGAATGTAAAATAACCTCCAGAAAGAATCTGGAGAAGGGAGCTATCCATGCAGTGTGTCACGCTATCAAAACCTAAACAAATAATCGCAGACGAAGTAGAACAATTGGTACACGGTCGTGCCATGAATGCTAGCAGTTGGCTTTAAAAACTTTAAAGCAGGCGGATCCTTCACCTCCCCAAGGTCCTCTTTACACAGTTCACTCTCCTCCTACATCAATAGATAAAATATACTGCAGAATGTCCTTTCACATTGGATCCCGGAGCTGTATTCGCTTTGGCTCCGATTTTTTTTCCTCCTATTAATGCTGACAAGAGATTACAGTGAGGAGCACATGTAAGAAGCTCTAATGTCCGAACTCCTCTAATCTCACCGATCTGTGAAGCTGCACCGATGAGGGTCTCGGCACTCATTCCATAGGTAAAATCTAACGGCCGATGGTGAATTTACGATATATGATAAATTCCAAAGCTGTGTCTGATTATTCTCAGATATCATCACAGGTGAGGCGCGCGCATTGGAAGTGCAAAGCCCGCGCCGATACGCAGGAACAAGACAGCCACCAAATCCAGAGGCTTTATCGACGGTTGACTCGCGAATTAGCCAAAGACAGACAACGTCCATCAAACACGATCGCGACCGGGAAACGGATCTCTCCCCTGCCGCTACAATCAATCCCAAACGTTCACGATCACCGTAGAGAGAACACGAAACCGCCGCAACCTCGTCCACCAATCCGATCGATCGATAAGCGGATTACACGAGCGGCGACGACCGAATCGAAGGCCCCGATCGGGGGAGCCACGAGTCCGGCGGCGACATGAATCGGGGGGGGAGACCACGGGACCGATCTGAATCCATCCCGTAGGGTTCGAGAGGAGGGATGGTACCTGCTGCTGCTTGGCGACCTGATCTCGGAGCTTCGTGGCTTGTTTCCGGATGGCTTCCATGGAAGCCGGAGGAGCCGCCGCCGCCGCCGCCGAAGCCTGTGGTTTGCAGCCCTGCGGATTTTTTCAAATCTCCGAAGCTTGGATGATTTTTCAGGGAGAGATGTCGCTCCTGTTCCTTCTGGAGGCCGCCCCGTTCCAGCAGTTGAATTTTTAACAGAAAGTGGAAAACGAACCGGCGATTGGACCGGGTTCGGACTCCGACTCCGGTCCGTCCGGATGTCCGGCCGAATTACGAGAGAGAGAGAGAGAGAGAGAGGGATGAATGTTGGGTAAGCTTTCGTTTCGTAATCCGCGTGAAATGAAGGAAAATTGCAAGGAAGTGCAACATGTTCCCCACGTCTCCAATGAGGATCAGGGTCGGTGCCCTTTCCTATGTAGGTCAACATGCCCCATTCCTACTTCTTTGTTTGTCTTCTTATGTGCCAATTGAAATAAATCAATAAATTCACAATGCTCAAGTTTCTTTCTTAACTCGAAATTCAAACCACTCTTAACTTTGTCAAATAGGGATGGGCTCTAGATCCGATCTAACCCAAGAGCATGATCGAACCGACCTAGGTTGACTAGTTCAAGGCGATTTTAGGAGGTTCAATTCTTGATTTTGCGAACATAGAACCAGCTTGGACCAATTGGTTCCTAGCAAAGTTCGTTTGAGCGTGTCTTCTTTCTTTACATTCTTTCTATCTAAACTTCGACAATTATTGAGATTCAAATGCAATTTTGTTTCCAACTTCCTCACATTTTCGTGATTTTCTCCTTCTCCATGACTTTTGACCTTAGAACTAGTTCTATGTCTTATATAACTTTCTCTTCTTGCAAGCTAATTAAAATCCATATCAGTTCTCCCTCTTAAATCAAGTAGATCAAGACACCCCCTTCTTACTCGGATCAAAATAACTCTTATACACATCAAGTTGAGACAACAATGCACGTCCTATGTTAAAGTTAGGTTAGATAAAGATCAAGGCCAAATTTGATATGACTCGACCCTTGTATTTTGCTATTTTTTCTCGATCTATCTTCACGTAAACCTTATCTTGATGTTTGGACCACAAATTTACGTTGCCAACAATATCATAAATGAAAAGCATGTATTTTAATTGTAGGAGGAACTTGAAAATATATATTGTAGTCACAACATAAATTTTAAGCTACCTTCACTCGGACACATTAAAAACCGTCAGCATAACCGAAGCTATATTTCCCCATCTCAATTGTCATTCCCAAGAAACACGGGCACAAACGTTCAGATGCATTCATTTCTAGGTTGTACACGTACGTAGGAATACAGAAACAACTGTACTAAACATGTCTGCAACATTTCCACGTATACTAGGGGACCGGAATTCGGCAATTCTCCAAATGTAGTCTTCTCAAATCTGTTACAAAACATAAATGGCAATTTAAGATAAAATCTTATAAGTTGTGTATCAAGACATTTCCAACTCAAGAATACGAACCCACTGAGTGCATGCAAATTGCTCCATATCAGGTTTACCTGCACAAGCAAAGGATTGGACTTGCCTACATTTAGCCAAATTTCTATGCTCCTACCCCTTCATTAGTTAAAAAAAAAAATATTCTCTCTCTCGGTAAATATAAATGATATTGTAATAATATTGATTTTGTTAATGCGTCTTGTAGTAATTTGTCGAACATCAATTTAAGGAAAATTTGTAAATTCCAATGTAAAACATTTTTTTTATTAAAATACTTAACAAGTGTTTTGAGAAAACACGTTAAAAGAATCTAATGAATATATTTTTGCATATGAAGGCTAAAAACAGCTCCGAAACTGTAAGGTTATTGCATATCGGCGCCCCATCTACTTCCAAAGAGACTTTTTCTTCGAAATAATTGCAATTGCTTCTCTTTAAATCTACGACAGAACTTTTCAGACACTCTTAGGTCAGAGGATGGTGGCACATAGCTTCTCACTCATATTGTGGACCCGATAAAGTATAAATAGACACATTTTGCAATGATTGTAATATCACATGCTAACCAATCAATAGCCACGGCTGTAATATTTAATGTCTTAAACCAACAAAGTAATGATGAGAAATAAGACGAGCGTGGACCAAAATATGTATCTGTCTCAATTTTCAGTTGTCGTGTTCGTCACATTAACGTACAAAGTTGTGATGCTTCCTCTAGACAGAGGAATGTGTACTCACCCAGGTATGGCCACCTTTGCTCGGTTTACCTTTTCTAAACATTAGATTTTGAAGATATCATGAGGTTTTAGTTAGGAGTAATCGATTTCGGGGTAGGTGGTTCCTACCCTAAAAATGGGAATCGCTTGTTAAGGATCAATTCCTAAAAATTAAAATTAAGAATTGCTCGTTAGTTCTTTACGGATCGCCTCACTAAAAATTAGTTCCAAAAAATTGAAATCGACAACCACCCGTTGTCCAGTTCTCAATGGGTCTGTGAAACTAGTCGAAATACCCTCACTTCAAAAGAAGCATGAGACTTGAGAGCGAGCGATGAGATTGGAGGCTGAAGGTGACCATAAGCAAGAGTGAGAGAGGGAGCAACAAGACTAAAGGTGATATAGAGTGAGAGTGAGAGAGGGATCAACAAGGCCAAAGGCTATCGAGAGAGAGAGGGGGGGCATGTCTGCGAGGTGAGTGACGCAAGAGAGATGTAGACGAAACTATAGTTTTAATTTGAAAAATTAAAACTTAAAAATTCGAATATATAAATATATATTTATATATGTTTATATATAGTATCGGTTCAATTTGCATGGGCAATTCTACACCTAAAATCAAGAATCGAACAAGTACTCACTTCTTTTAGTAAATTGGAATTGAAAACTAAACTAGTCACTATAGGAACCGTCAATTTTAGGCCGATCCGATGCGGTATGCATACAGACAAAACGGATGAGATTGATGCTGATGCAATTACTCGCCCTAGTACGGCCATCTTCGCTAGGTTGACCTTTTCTGAGCATCAAATACGACACTAGAAGGTATCATATGGTTGCAGCAATGTACACGGACGAAATGGATGAGATTGATGTTAACGCAATGCGAGATGGTGCTGCTACGCATGGTCCTTTGCGGGAATGGAAAGTTTGGTGACCCAGAACCAATATTTACAGAGATAACAATTGCTCTGTACATGAGCACGATAAGCGAATTCCAACTGCGCAATGCATTAACCTATATGGGTGGAAATGAAAATAAAGACAATTCGAAATAAGAAACATTTGAACAAGATCAATTTTTATTATGATTTGAAAAAATAAGAAAGATGAAAAAAATTATATTCTTATAGAAAATTTGTTCAACATCTTGCATTGACCATCATTACGAGAATGTGCATGCAATAGAAAAATTACACCAATCCATTGAGGTATAATAGGATACAGGTTAATATTTGTGATAATAAATTAATCGTAATTTTGGGATGATGGACCCTTCAATCTAGTTCATATAATGTCTTTTTCGAGAGCCAAAGGAAATGCATCTGAAGTACACCAATTAATAGGTATGAAAGGATTAATGTGAGATTCTCAAGAACAAATAATCGATTTACCCATTCAAAACAATTTACCCGAAGCAGCCACTGAAGAGACCAGATCGGTCTTCCAAATGATAAATAACTTAAAGTCATCAAAGAGACTAGGCAAACAAATCAGGGAAAAGGGGTCATTGGGGAACAGCAAGACATGACAACTTGCATGTTCAGTCTAAGATTAAGCCGAAAGGCATCTTGCTATTCAGAATGCTTCGATGCCTAGCGTTAAGTCCGGAATGCTAACTATAGTTCCCCCCAGGTCTCTTCGCATCTCCAAGCTAAAACAAAAGGATCAGCTTATGAAGGACTGGAGGAGCTTCACTATAGTCTAATAAAGATGCTGGCACTGTTGTTCAATGATGTGCCGCAGGCACCAGACCGAGGAAAAGAGATCATTGTCTATTGATGTCCTGGAAGGTGAGTTGTCAAACTCAGAAAAGGGGTAAAAATCGATAGAGGATGAATTGAAAAGCCAACCAGAAAATGAAGGTTGCTTAGAGGAGTCAGGCTAAGGTAGGAGAACTCTTTTCATCTTGAATCTTCGTACTGGTTCTAGAAACGGGTGAAGGACTGTCCAGTTCTTGCTGTTTCAAAATTTGTTTTGCCATCCAAAGGTAGGATGAGTGACCATCTATCAACTCTGTTACATCGACCTGCAAGATAAGTTGATCACAGGCTCAAAACAACGGGATGGTTATGAAGACCATGAGGGCAAATTAGCATAAAATTACTGCAAAGCAAGTGTGAAAGAGAGCTTACGTTCTCCATGCCAGGAACATTAACAGGTCGAATCCCGGCTAACCCCTGAGAGAACAAACTGAAGACGGTGAAGCGGTTAGTCCAGTGAGATACAAATAAAACCAACACTGAAGAAACGACCACTTTTGCAGAAAAGGAAAATTAACTATATTAGATATCCTGTAAACCCATAACTATTTTGGATCAAAACCTTTCGCAGTTCAAAAGGTAGGTTTACAACCTGTATGAGGCACCCTGTGCCTTGACTAATGGAAGGTACAATTAATGGCACTTTCAAAATAAAATCAGTCACCACTAAAATGTTAAGATGAATCATCTACTTCTGGATGCTCAGGAACTGTAATGTTGCAGATTAGTATAATTGCAGTTTCTGCTGAACACTAAAATGTTAAGATGAAAAAATTATTTCTGTTTCAGCATTGACACTTCACCTTTTTTGCCCAGATGATATTCTATCTGAATTGTTGCTTTTACTTTTTTCATGGTTAATTATATATTTGCTTTCCCGAGTTTCGGCTTTACATCCCTCTTCCTTTCTTTCCCCTAAGTTCTGCTTCAAGTTACTTTACTGGCAATGCCCTGTTATGACTTAGCTCAACGGAGTCGAAAAGAAGAAAGTGAGAGAGGCACTCTCTAATCACTAATAGTAGATGGAATGAAAAAAAAAAAAAAAAAGCTAGAGAGCAAAATGACCCTTAACATAACCTCAAACAACAGGCTAAAACTGTCTATGACTGTCTACTGCTCTCCAGTAATTCAAGAGAATTTCATTTTGAGCATTAATATTCTCCATCATCTATGGAAAAGAATAAACAGGTGACTTACATACCACTGCATAGGCAGCCGGAAAAGAAAAATACTCATTCATCCGTTTTTGTGAAAAAACAAAAATTCACACCTGGCACGGAAAGCAATACCAAGGGTCCAATCATTTGTTGAATATGCATTGACAAACCTTCCGGCCACCATCTGCAAAATCATATCAGGGAATAGTAAGAACTAAAATGGAGAAGACTATATTTATGAAGGAAAGAATGAAAAATAGAGAGTTCAGTATACCTTTCTTGCTGTCTCCCAATTTTCATCCTTGATTGAAATTGGTGCTCCAAGAAGAACCACCCTTTCAACAAATTTAGCTGCAGACAGGAAAGGACAAAAATAAGCATATCCCTGACCAACAAAGCTATTACCAAGTGAAACGTAAAATCAGAACCATATGATATCTACCATTATCTTCGCTTGCTTCAGCCAAAAACTGAAGACACTTGAAAATTACTCGGGCACCCAGAGAGAAGCCAATGAGAGTGACAGGCCTACATGATGTTACAGAGACAGTCAGACGATGCCCTGGAGAGAAATGGAAAGGGGAAAAAGGAGCTGTCTTTGGTCCATGGAGTTATTTTGCAGACCTGCAGAAAGCAACAAGAATGAGCAAAGTCAAGCATACAAGTTGACCAACCTGTTACCTTGCAATCCCTTCAGTAACACTTCAGCTAGCAGTTCTCCTGCTTTATCTGATCTGCAAATTATGATGATTCCAATGGCAGAAAAAAAGGCATTAAGTTGACAAGAAACCACCGCAATTTCAGTCAGTTTTATCTAACCAAAGAAGAATGGGAAAAACAAGGTAAGATTGCCAACTAGCTAAAACTGGAGATACAGGGTTTAAGAAAAGTTGGAAGTGACACGTGGGATAATGACCGGATCAAGGAGGGCATTGCTAAAGAAGAAGAAAGTTGGAATAGCTCTGTGAACTGCTTCCGTATAACAAGGAATCTTATAAAACAATCAGTACTAATAGATAGATTAACAATATCAGCAAATAGATACTATGTAAATACGAACATCTAAAACTCTTTATAAGTATTAAAATCCTGAGAGAATAGCACAACTTGGTTAAAAGGAACATCTATAAGGTTCAAAACTTTTGAGAGATTCCATTAATGTTGTTTAAATCTCAAGGAGCTTCACAAGTCATAGAAAAGCCCAGAAGACAAGAATGTCAAATGAGGCTGTACGATGTCGTAGAATGAACTCGAGGGACCAGCTTGTGAATCCCTAACTTGACAAGTAAGAATTCAGAACTTGCACCAAGCTAAAGTATGCTAGTTGGAGCCCTAGGGCTTTGATAAATTGCAAGCTGTATATGTTTTGTCTTATGATTCAGAAGCTCTGGGTCTGTATGTTAATATTAGTTTTTCCAAAGAAGAAAAATGCTAATTAACAATCTTAACCTGTCAATAGCAACAGCCCATTTACTGTCTATGATATCAGATGCAGTAACCAGAGTTGCTGGTAAAGCTAATGCAGCCACAAGCGTGCTCAGAACAGTCGTCATTGCACCTTCTTTAACTAACTCCATAGCAAGTCCTGCCAGAGGTCAATTAAAGAATTAGATTGTGCTTGCTACACATGCTATGATGCCGTAAGCTTGTAAGGTTGTGGGGATTTACTTGAAGTAAGCCAGTCCTGTATGGCAGTGCTTAGAGCAATCAAATTCTTAGACTCCCATTGCAGTGCATACCTATATTTCGATAACAACAATAGCAGACAATCTGAATGAATCAAAACAGAGCAGCTGCTAAAAAATTTGAGCAGACAAGTCAACACACACTTTAAATGTTTTTGAGGGAATTCAGCTCAGCTTCCACGAGTAAGACTCAAGCAACCTCATAGTTTCCTTTACTATTCTTCCCCCCTTTAACAATTGGTGTCTGTGATATGTATAACTCAACTCCCACGAGTTTGGCAAAAGAACTCAAAAAGGCAGTGACCTCCACTCTAAGGTAAGCTTAAGTTCTTTCTTGAGAAATAACCCAACTGAATTGGGAGAAAAGGTCCTTTCATCACAGTGGGCAAGGTGAGAGAGAGAATTTCACCATTCATCTTAGATCATCTGAGCATGTGGGCCAAGCAAAATAACACATACATTGCATGAAATTCTTTGTTAAGAACTCCAATCCCTAAGCAGACCATATTTCTAAGTTGAAGCGGTAGAGATGCTAAAAAATCAGAAGTGATTATGTATTACTCAAGGGTCCTCCCACTGAATTTTCTACAACTGCCTACGAAGTGCATTATAACAAACAAAAACTCAGTAACATTTGCAACTAATAGTTAACTACAAAACCTAAAGCATCTCATCATATCAAGTAGGAATGGAAATAACACGTCAGTACCGTGAAATGTGTCATCTATCTAAATGTTACCCAATGAACGACATCAGTGACTGCTGTCAAGTCATGTACTAGTACATGAAGATAAGAGATACTGACACCAGGTCAGCATGCATCTTGTAGGTTTGATTTGCGAAAGTGGAAGACATGTCATTTTCTCTACCTTTCCACGTTACTGTCATAACCTTCCCATGGCCTTACAAAATCCTCGCTCTCGAAAGCAAGTCCAGAAACCAATATCTCAACTGCCAATTGCTGATAGAAAAAGATTTAGAATGCAACATTGAGAGGTCATGCCCATAAGATCGAGGCATTACATAGAGCTAGCCTTCCCATTTTATGAGTACCTCCCCTTCAGCACAAATGGTGAAGCAAAATGCAATATGCTAAAACTCACGCCTTGGTTGTGATTTTCGCCTATCACTTTGAACTCGAATTCCTCAATGCCTCCAATTCTTCTGGCCATTTTACTTCCTGTAAGGCCAGCTCCGGCAACTGAAATGCATAGTCCTTAGAATCTTCTAAAAACTCAGGGGATCGAAGAAGTGCAGAGTTGCAAAGGAAGCAAAAGATACACCATTACATCTCATGACAGAGTAGGAAAGCTAATAGCACTGTGATCCATTGAAGACATATACTCTGTCTAGTTGTTATCCTTAATATTGGCAAAGAATAGTATTAGTCCAGCACTATTGCTTGACAGTATAGTAGCCTAAATTGAACATGAAATGGAAAAGTGGGAAAAGTCTATAACTGATCTTACATTGTAGTACTACTTGCTTCGAATGCAAAGAGAATGTCAATGAAACGTCAATAAATAGCAAATCCAGAAGATTAATACCTCCAAATGATGCAGCAACTGCAGCAGAACCTGCAGCAGATCCTGTAGCAGTTGCTGCTGCCCCAAAACCACCTCCAACAGCAGGGATGACACTGCCCAGGGTCGGAGCCAGGGCTCCCATTCCCTCCGCAATAGCTGGGGCAGCTAGCCCTGTGAAGAAACTACAGTTGACAAGTCACTCAAAACAAGTCTCACTTACTATACAAACTTGTTTTTGTGAACTACAAATTCCTAATGAAACAAATGAATTTTGTACCACCGGTGATGGCCATCAAGGCCCCTCCACCTAAAGCAGCTGCACCAATAATTCCTCCTCGCTTCCACTTAGCCCAACGGTTTTCTGCGACTTCAGTATCTTCTTCCTTCGCACCTTCTGCTTTCAATGAAGACATCATAGAGCAAGCAACAATCATCTCCAAAGCTTCCTAGAAGACAGTAGTTAGAGCGTCATGCAGAAGTTGCTTTGTTTAAACCAGAAATACTTGATCTGCAGGCACGTGGGTTGCAGTATCTAGCATACTCAATGAAAATGTAGGTTAACAAATATCCAATGGGACAAACCATTTCCAACCATCTAATTCCAAGCCATGTTGCCAGCAGCCTTAAACCAACGCGATGTCTAGCATCATAGCCCTTCCTCCCAGGTGATTTGCTCTCGTCTTCAGGGCTGTCTGCTACACAAGCTGAAAGAAGCTCATATAGAACTGCAAGTTTTCTCTGACGACTGATCATCCTTCCCTCTTCTACAAACTCCTCAGATGTCCCGTGAACTTTGTTCGGAACATCTTCTCCAGCAATTGTCTCCGGACCTGCCGCCCGAGCTGCTCCATCTAGCTTCACCACTTCCTCAGATGATACATCGGTCTGTAATTTGGAACATTTCTCCTTTTCATAGTCATGACTCCTTTTATCCTCTTCATAAACAGGAGAAGTTTCCACACTGAGCACCATGGCATCGACAGCCTTCGCCAAAGCAAGCTCCTTGTCTGTTCTTTCAGGACAAGTTTCCTCCCCATCCTCTACGAGCAGTCTCAGGAACTGAAATAGGATCGACATCAACATGACATACCAAGCAACCACAGAAAAACACATCTCATAATTTGGATGATGAGAACAGATTTGGGCAATGTGAACTTGTCCTGCTCAAGTAAACTCAAATAGCACCCTAATAGTAGATTCGAATAGCACGGTAACAATAAAACCGCGAGCATTCATCCTCAGCAAAATGCACGTAACGAAGATACTATCGTAACAGCAGCACCAGCTACGCGCTACATACCGCTCCGACGTGATGCCTAACTTGCGAGGAAGACCCTGCAGTCTCCTTCAAACCATCCCAGGACCGCTCATCGACCTTCAAGAACCTGCCGACGCGAGCCACGATCACCTCCATCTCTCCTCAGCTTCTACAACAGAAATCGACAAAGAGAGACGAACCGAAAGCTCGGGGACTCGCACCTGAAGACGGGCCGGAGAAGGCGCGAGCCGCCGTGGATCCACAGCTCGGGGCGCTCCGACGCCGAGGCGCCGCGATCGACCGACACGCCCCGGCCGATCGGCTCCTCCTCGAGAGGGGCCAAGGCGTCCGAGGGCCGCGTCTGGTGCCTCTGGGAATGGTGGAGGGCGAGCGCGAAGAGGCCGGCCGCCGCGTATCTCTGCGTGGCGGTGAGGATGGAGGTCTCCATGGCGGCGGCGGCGGCGACGACGGTCGAGGGATCCGAAAGCGGCGGAGGGAGTGGAATCGATTCAGGCAATGAACGAACTCACGAGAGTGTAGATGAAGCAGAGAACGAGTTCGGTTCGTTTCGCAGAGAGAGAGAGAGAGCTTTTCAAAACTGGAGGGCCGATTTTGCCGAGAGGAATAACGGGAATTTCGTCTCGAGCGGACACGCGGGAACGTGGAGGAGGCTGTACGTGGAGGCACGTGATTGTAGGTTGGCGAAAAAACTTTAAAAACTGTTTTAGTGAAAAATAAATAATTTAAAATTTATTTTCTTAAATATAATTTCGTGAGCAATAGAAATATTTTACATTCATTTTTTTTTTTTGAAAAAATATAGAAGCGATTGATTTTAGGGAAATGTTTCCAAAAAATTATTCATTTTACGAAAAACAAACGCATATTTAAGTCATAATTATTTTATACCGCTTGTCAAAGGTTCATGTGGCCGTCATCACATCCTCACGGAGATGTTAGCAATCAGGACATATTTTCATAAAAGATATCATAGTTAGGCAATGTATTACCAGTCATTTTTGAGATTCACTCGCAACGTGAGTCAAATAATGACAAAAGACAAAAATAAGTCGGGCAAGTCGGGTCTCAAGGCATTTTTTCTCTCCAGCCTGAACCAAAGTAAATCATAACTAGCTGAGAGGGTATTTGTTTTTTTTTTTTGGTTCTTCTTTTAGTTATTACATTTTCGGCCTCAAAATTCACCTTTTTAAATATATTTTCAACTGATTTTTTGAATTCAACCTATATTGTCACATCAGTTCTTCGTTTGGTGTTAAATATGTTCTTTTTACTTATTTATGGCTTCATTCAAATGTTTCAAGCTTAAATAATCTGTTACTTTCGTATTCTATTTTCGTATTTTATATTTCCAATGTATTTTTTTAATCTTCACAAATGAGTTCGGAACCGGCCCGTGCTATTTTGGGCATGGGCATCTCAGACTCGAAACGTCAACCAGCTCAAATTTATTTATTAAAAAAAAGAGAGAGGCTAGAAAACCCGGCCCAAGTCCATTGGGGCTCAATAGATCGGGCCGGTTCAAACTATTGGGCTCCCAATTTGTTTTGCTCACCCTTACTAATGAACTCCCAAACAAAAGGTGACTTATTTACAACTAGATTAATCACTTTGATAACCGCTAGAATTCACTTTATTTCATTCTAATTGACTCATCCAGATTAATCAAACGAGACACTCACCAAGTACACATGATAAGGAAATGCTCAATTCTAAAGTAGAAACTAAACAAGTTGTAACAAAAGCGCATCAATAGCTAAAAAAAAATCAACATTTGACAAAAGGGTTGGGAAGAACGATTGGTACAACTACATTTTGGATGTTATTGTATGATAAATCATCATATGAGACGAAACTTACATAAGGTTAAAAAAAATATATATCAATGTACAAGAAATGGTGTGGAACAGGATAAAAGTCTACCATCCCTCGAGAAAAGAAGGTGCAGGCTTAGTTCTTCAAATTTACCCACCAACACATAAGTTTTTCGAGTCCCTACATAGCAATTTTCATGCAAATGGTCATCCTTCTCACGTCTCCCACATGTGAGAAGTCCTTTTTTCCCCTTTGGATAGGTTCAATTTGGACCAACAAAAACGGTGGGTGACAAGTGAGTCCACGAAATCCCACGGTCCACATTCATTTTAGTGCATCCATCCACTTCAACTCCCACAATTATCTATTTCTTAAGCACTAAGAAAACTCCTAAATTTGAACATTATGTTCGTGGGAGGATAAATGATCGAATAAGATGGATAAATTCGAAACATCCCTACTACTTTTAAATAAGACAACAAACTCATATCTATTACGACTCATTTGAAAGATATGAACATTATCATTGATTAAGCATGAGGCCAAACTAATTCCATCCCGGCATCGCGCTTGTCATTGCAGACACGACTTTCAAGCTATGGCGAGTTAGTATATTTAAACAAATGCTAGTCATTTAAAATCCATGGTGTGTGAGAGACATAAGCGGGGTGATTTAAGTCGTCATTTAGGATCATTTGAATAGTGATGAGTCAATCCTCCAACTCAACTCGAACCACAAAACAAATCACAGGGATTCGATTTCCAAGCATGAAGACCTCATTGTCCGTTCCAGTCTTGTGCTTGGTGGCCGTGATGGCCATAACGATAGGCACCGTGACAGCTCGTGTGGAAATGATCGCACGACCCTCCTTGCCCTTGCCACCACAGTTCGATGCGCTAAAAGGAGAAGGTGACGACCATTATGGTCCGATGAGATCGGCAATCATGGATGACTACGGTGGATGGGGACCCGCACCGGACACAGGAGGCGGTCAGGCAGCTCCAATCCCTCATCCTGCCATCTCCGGCGCTGCTAATTCGAGACCACATGATCGGCCAGAACCTACCATTCGGAGCTCGGATGGACAAGCGAGCATTTTGGATGCTGAGTACCATCTCTTATAGATTACGCGCGACGTGCTTCTGGTGCGCACAATTCACAGGCCTTTTACTTGCTATTTATGAAGAACATAAATCAATAAAGATCACGGAAAATCATCGTACCGGCAAAGCAACAGCATCATTTGTTGCACGAACTAGGAAAAGTTAGGACTGTCTTAAACATTAGCGCATTGTATGCAGGCTGCAGTATGGACTTGTATATGGAAATTAAATCATACCCATTATACAGTTTTAATATTCAGCTTCTACAAGAAGATCGAAAAGCAAACAGCAGATAGAGAGATATGCCTGAATTTCTGCTTTTTGAAAATTTAGGAATCGATAAATCTCAATTCCCCTTAAGAGTGGCGCTTATGGCTGCAGAATTTGACGGCTCAAAAGGAAAAAAAATAAATAAATAAAGAAAAGACAAGGACCCCAAAAAGGAATAAAGGTGGTGAAGAACCGAGAGTGTAGTTTACTGCAAAAAGTACTGATTCCGTTGCCGGGACTTGAACCCGGGTCTTTCGGGTGAGAGCCGAATATCCTAACCAACTAGACTACAACGGATTGATGCCAACAGAGTGATCTTTTTATTTATATTTAAATAACGCTCAGCCGGATGAGCAAAATACATATTATATATGCGTTCCTTAAACTCACTCATTCTAAATTCTCTCTCAAAATGGTATAATTAGATAAGTGAGTTCCTAAAGTACATCTTTTTTTCGTTTTTTTTTCCTCCCAAAAACAAGTTTGTGAGAAGGAAGCTTGAACAAAGGAATCTCCGACCGACAATTTATGCCCACTGCACTCCATCATGAGACTGGCAAAGTTCCTACCTACAGGGCTTTGTCTCCTTTTCAACCCCATTGACATTGACACTGACGGGAAGGGTAAATCACGCCTTGAAGAAAGGAGATCACGGATTTGATTCCCGGCCTAAGGCTAAGACACGCACGGACACGGACATGTGCGCCAATCAAGCGGCTTTATCGCATCATGATGTGGAGACCGACGTGGAGATAGAGTTTGCCAGCCAGAAACGAACCAAGAGACGGTTTCGGAGACCGTCGGTCATCGAAATCAGGACTTTCTTCGGCGTCTACTCTGGAGGAAAAATCGGTGCCTCCGTCCGGCTAGTCCACGGCGGTGTTTTTTCCTATCCGTCGATGGCGGAGGAAGAGGAAAGAGCCGACGTAAACAAGACTCCATCGACCCATCTCGAGTTGGTAAGTTTTCGCTTTGACTGGGAAGTCTCGAGGGTCCCCAGTTCAGCACGTGAAATCCTCTCCCCTCCACTCTGATTGATTCCCTTCCTAACCCGTTTGACAAGAGGGGAAAGAAAAGCTGGTAACCTATGCCTCAGCTACTCCGCTGTCACCGCTGACGCATGCAGTTTCAGTAACACGGCTCCGTCTTTGACGAGGCCATAGAACCACCGCAGAGTAGCCGTGATTTAAGCCTTGAGGCAACTTGCAGGGCAGCAGCACCACGCACGCGAGTAAGATCTACCCGAGTAAAGATACACAAGTATATGACGTTCCCGATCTCCAGAAGAAAACTCTAAGCAGTCGCCAACGTTCGTGTACACAAGCACAAAGATTGGACTTGTTTACTGAGTGGGATAGCACTAAAAAGTCATTTCGACTCAATGGCCTGACCGTTGATAGAATTCACAAAGAGTATTGACTTCAAGTAGACATTTTCATCCTAGAAGAATGGTTCGGCATAGTTTAAGATCAGTCGATCGCACCTTGTTTTCACGCACGAGTCTGTAATCTAATAGAACCAAAGCTCAAGTCGAGACGACAGACCGGGAAGCAAAGCGTTATGAGCTAGAAGGTGGCTGGCTGGACACCGTGCAAAGAGGAAACGAGAGAGCTCTACAGCTATCATTTGAGAAACTTCAGATAAGAAAAGGAAAGTAGAACCAACAGTGACTAATTACAAGGGCGTGATGCCGAACTAACACAATTAACTATATATTCCACACCGGTCAAACAGAAAGAACGACGCATAGTACATTATAAACAAGCAAAAAAGTTGATGACCGCTACGCTAGGATTCCGTTTTGGATTGCAAATTGAAGCACATACACTTATCTTTCATTGCATCTGCCTCGCTCCCGTACTCTTTAAATCTGTACTCTTCCTGCTTATTCGCAGAGGGCACCTTTCCCTCGCTATAGCACTGATTACACAAACTAAAATGAGATTTTGTTTCCTTGAATCGAGATCCAATGATCGGATAGCGGCAAACGGAGCAGATGTGGTTACCATGCCTATTTCTATCCCCGTTTTCGAGCTTTATCAAAGTAGAGATGATACCAAAACCCCAGTCTCGATCATCAAACATTTGAAGGAAGTCCGATAAAGATACCGTTGAAGAATCGATCTCTCCACGTACCTCGAGTCGTTCACTGATCCCACTCGAAGGAATATAGATAGCCCTTAGCAATTTGATGTATGAGGTAGCATCAACTTTTCTTATCTGGGATGGAGAAGCACCTTCACTTATACATCGCCACAACAGTGCATCATAAGCAACCCGTTTTCGTTTTTCGGGAGAGCCACCGCAAACAGGAGCGAGAACTGCATAAAACATGCCCAGATCAACCCTACCTGAGCCATTCTCATCTAAGACAGAAAGAATCCTCTCATTTATGGCTTTGACAGCTCCTTGAAAGGTTTCAGGCTTTAAAAAATTAAGTAGCCTCCGGAGGATTTCTTCCAAATTTGGCTTGCGTATCGATTTCTCTGGAACACCAGTTCCAGAATAGGAAACAGGCACGTCTTTTTCCTTCATTTCTTTACTTAAAAGCTCAACATCGCAACGGCCAAACCTAGTAACCCTCTGAAAAGCTCTAATTTGCAGAGCATTAGCCAAATCCTGCCTCACTGTTGTCTTCTCACCTACAGTCTTAAACTTAGAAGCTTCAACGATCAAAAAGGCTACTTCTCCATTGGCACCTCCATTACTCTTAACCTTCTTCTTCTGCAGCTGCTTCAGATGGGCTATCGCATCATGCAGTTCCACTCTGTTGGTCATCTTCAGTGCTTCCTTCAGTGCCTTCTTCGCGTCCTCAGTCTCACCAGCACCCAACAAGGAGACAGCCTTGTTCAATTGTGCACGCCAATGATTGGGCCACACAGCCAAAACCCTAGTATACATTTCCGAAGCCCTCTGAAACCTACCCAAGTCCATATAAAGGCCACCCAGATTATACAAAGCATCTACATGACCCGGTTTTAAATCAATAGCTTTCTGGAACACCTCAATCGCTCTCTCATCCTCGCCCATTGAATGCAAAGCCGAGGCCAGATCACAATGTGCATCGGCATAGTCAGGTTTCAAGAAAATAGCCTCTTCTAAGGCCTTCACAGCTGCCCTATACTCTCCTACCCCAAAAAGGGCACTCCCCAAAAGCTTAAGAGCCCTAAAATGAGTAGGACAAAGTATTGCAGCTTCCCTATAATACTCACAAGCGCTTAGCACCATACCTTCACCCTCAAGTGCAATCCCCAGATTGACATAAATCTGAGGAAGTAAGTAAGCCCATTGGTTCCCATCAGCCTCGGCCGCCTCGAGAGCCAGCAAGAACTCTTCTTTAGCTTCTTTGTACCTGCAAAGAACATACAGGCAGTTTCCAGCCCTGAAATGCGGCCTAACATCTACCGGTTGCAACTCGCAAGCTCTCTTAAAGCTCACCAGAGCCTCCTTAAACAGCTGGTGATCGTACAAGACCCTACCTATCGCCATGTGCCCGTCAAAAGCCTCCTCTCTCGACCTCGCCCCGTCGGCCCGGCTCCTCAAAACCCCCAATTCCTTCACGAAAAGGGCGTAATCGTGCCCCGATTCCTCCCAAAACACCCTTTTATCCGAAATGTCCGAGGACGGCCCCAGCTCCCTCGACCAACCGGCATCCGAGAACGCGTCGAAATTGTCACCCTTCAGTTTCCCGTCCTTGGCCTGCTTGGTCTTCAATCTCTTCACCAGAATCTCCAAATCGTCCACGATCTTCCAAGTGTCGTCGAACACTATCCCGTGATTGGGCGACACCGCCCAAGCCGCCGTCCTCTGCTTCTTCTGCGTCTCCATCGCCCGCTCGTCCGCAATCGACGACGACACCTCGTCCGACCCGGACCGCACCTCCTTGTTCTTGCCGTCGTCGGGGCTGAGCTCGAGCCCCAGCGCGTCGAAGTCGCGGTCCACGTCGCCGGCGCCGTCGTCGTAGGTCCGCAGCAGGCCCTCGTAGGTGAGCCCCTTCTCGCCGTCGATGTACTCGCCGTAGGTCTTGAACACCTCGTCCAGGATCGCGTTGATCTGCTCGTCGCTGAACTTGACCCGGGGGTTCACGGCGACCACGAGCGCGGCCATCTCCTCCCGGTTGAGCCCCCCGTCGCGGTTCCCGTCGAATTGCTGGAAGATCCGCTTCACCTTCTCCGATCTGCTGCCCCTGGACGCCATTGCAGCTCCCTAGGGTTTCGCCGGAAGCGGGAAAGAAAGGATTTTTTTGCCGGCCCAATCGACGGAGATCGACGGAGACGGCGGCAATGCGGCGATCGGGGGCTAGCGCATCTCGATTCCGTCGCGGAGAAGGAGCGAAATTTGAGGGAGTGGCGAGCTATGGAGGTTCTCGTTTACGGTGGTTGGGACGAGAAGATATGGAAAATGAGATGACGATGATGATGGTGATGATGATGATGATGTATGGATTCACAGGGAAGACTGTACCATAAAGGATGTCGCTTTTTCTATTTATTTCTTCTTCTTTTTTGCTTTATTCCATTCCATTTTAAAAAAAATTTGTTTCGTTTATTTCGAGTTTTATTTTTTTTAATTTGAGGGGATTTGTTAATTAGTTGGCAGTTGGGGATTGACAGTTGGCATGGTGGGTGCCATCATTTCCCCTTCCCCTTTCTCTCAACCATCCTCTTTCTTTTTGACGGGCATTTCCTAATGATAGTCCCTAAGCCTGAAATATAATGTGATTAAAACGTTTGGTGGGCAGTAAGGTAAATTCTTGCAGGCTGTAGTTTATTCATCTGAATTTTCTGGTCGGATGATTATGACCAAAATATGTAATTTTTGCATGATTAGAATTCGTGTTGAGGTGGCTTCACTATGTGATGTGAGATAGGCTATGATTGCGATAGGCTATAATTGCAAATGCATCCGGGAATCCCATATGCGTTAAAAGTCACGTTGTCTATAAGTCAAATTAACCCAAGCGGAAAAAAAGTATCTGGAAGATGGTAAAGCAGTCAGACGTTTGCAGAGCCCCTTATTATTGCTCATATCAATTTCTTTCCCGGGACTTCATCGACTTCACATAGAATCCCAAATTCTTTTTCCACAAGTTAAAAAAATGGGGAGGAGCAAACGCGTCGCTCGTGCTTGTTGCAAAATGTCCGATACATGAAGGGATTTACAGAATCGAGATGACAAGAAAAATGTCATTTTATATTTATAAAAAAAATTGTCAATCATATTTTATTCTTACTTTATCACTCACTCTCAAATTTTTTGATCAATTATACTTTATTAAATCATATTCACCCTAATTTCTCTTAAGAATTTAGGGATTCGAGTCCCCATCCCAATTTTACATTAAATTTGATTTTCACGGTTTACGATTGGGCAAGCAAATGTGAAATGCGTGGTCTAATATTTTCTTTTGGGCTTTTTTTTTTTTTTTTTTTTTGTTGGGTTTTGGAGTCGGCAGGGAATTAATTTTCAATTCCTTTCTCTTTTAAAATTAGATTCATTGACTTTAAAATGATGGGCCAACTTTTATAACGGCATGAATGGCGATCACCGTGGACAAAGGGAAGCGCTAATAAGCGGATTTGATTCCGCGATGACCTTTTTGCTTTTCTTTCGTAGCTTCTGTCCGGTAGAACATGGCGCTTTCCTTTGCATGTTAGGTGTGACGGCCCATTCAGAGACCGGTTTGGAAAACTAATTATTGAACGTATAATTGTTACTCAATATAAATTAATTATTTCCCAGCATCATCAGCATAAAATGTGGTTACACCGCCGGACGATACAGATGTCTTTGGAGTCCGTCATTGATTATGAAAAGAAAAAAAAATCGTGAGTTTAGCGCAATCACTAATGAAAAAAGAAAATCCAATTTTGGCTTTTTGCAAATCTCGAGACTTGCACTCGCGGGTTATCTTTTCAGCATAAAGTGTCTAAGCACTTTCCAATGTGTTAGAGGATTAAAATATCTTTCAAATTCAAATCCGGGAAGCGAGGGAGGTTGTAATATAAAGTAATCGCAATAAATGGTTTTTTCTATGCGATCAAATTATATTTTAAGCGATTCACGATGAAAAATGTGAAGATGAATAGTTTTTTTTTTACTGACCCAACGATTTTGCAAAAATGACCTATTGACCCCATTTTCAAAGAATCTGCTACATCTACATCCTATAAGGTCTCAAGTCGGTCCATGGTCGACCAACAGCCTCTCTGAACAGAGCATGCCCTGCCTCTCTTGGCCGACCCAAGCCTCGCCCTTTCCGGCACTCCTCTCGGACTCGCTCGTCCGATGAGCGGCGCAAAGCCATGACTATTGACGGCCCCAATGAACCCCAGCAGCGCACCCGACGTCCGAGCCATCGCCACTCGCTTCGCCGCTCAGCTCCGGCGATGCGGCCCCGGTGCACCCGCCTCCCACTCGGCGGCCCGCGCCGTCCACGCCCACATGATCGCCTCCGGGCTGAAGCCCCGCGGCCACATCGTCAACCGCCTGATCGACGTGTACTGCAAGTCCTCGAACATCGGCTACGCCCGCCACCTGTTCGACGGAATTCCCCAGCCGGACGTCGTCGCCAGGACGACGCTGATCGCCGCGTATGCTGGCGCGGGGGGTCTGAAGCTGGCGAGGGAGATATTTGACGCGACCCCATTGGGCATGAGGGACACCGTTTGCTACAATGCCATGATCACCGGCTATAGCCATAACAACGATGGCCATGCGGCGGTGCGGCTGTTCCTCGACATGAGGCGACATGGCTTTAAGCCTGATGACTATACATTCACGAGCGTGCTTGCCGCCGCGTCGCTGATCGCCGATGGTGAAAGGCACTGCCATCAAATGCATTGTGCGGTCGTGAAGTCTGGGACTGGATGTGTTACTTCCGTGGTGAATGCGCTCATTTCTGTTTACGTCAAGTGCGCGTCATCTCCTCTGGTGTCGTCCCCATCATTGATGGGTGCAGCGAGAAGGTTGTTCAGCGAGATGCCCCAGAGAGACGATCTAACATGGACAACAATTATTGCGGGATATGTGAGGAACCATGATCTTGAAGCAGGACGAGAGTTTCTTGACGCGATGGCAGAAAATTCGGGAGTTGCGTGTAATGCAATGATTTCAGGTTACGTGCATCACGGAAGGTTTGACGAAGCACTAGACCTGTTCAGGAAGATGTATTTATTAGACACTCACTTGGACGAGTTCACTTACACAAGTATAATATGTGCCTGTGCTAATGCTGGACTACTGGGCCATGGGAAGCAAATTCATGCTTACATTCTGAAAACAGAATCTAGCCCTACACAACATTTTGCTTTGTCAGTGAATAATTCATTGATCACTCTTTATATGAAATTCGGGAAATTTGATGAAGCACGGAAAGTTTTTAATGCTATGCCTGTTAGGGACATTGTTTCATGGAATGCAGTCATATCCGGGTATGTGAATGAACGGCGACTTGAGGAAGCAAGAACCCTTTTCAGCGAGATGCCAGAGAGGAATCTCTTGACATGGACGGTGATGATATCAGGATTAGCTCAGAATGGGTTTGGCGAAGAAGGTTTGAAGATGTTCAATCAAATGAAGCTGGAAGGTTTCGAACCATGTGATTATGCTTTCGCAGGAGCAATAACTTGTTGTGCCGTGCTTGGAGCGTTGGAGCATGGATGCCAGCTCCATGCTCAGGCCATAAGTCTAGGACATGACTCAAGCCTCTCTGCAGGAAATGCACTAATCACAATGTATGCACGAGGTGGTGTCGTGGAGGCGGCCCATCGTGTTTTCTTGACAATGCCATTCCTCGATTCAGTCTCTTGGAATGCGATGATTGCAGCGCTTGGGCAACATGGACACAGTTCTCAAGCTATTGAACTGTTTGATGAAATGCTGGAGGAAGATATAGTCCCCGATCGGATAAGTTTCCTCACAGTTCTCTCTGCCTGTACCCACGGTGGTCTGGTAAAAGAAGGCCGACGGTACTTTGACATAATGAGCAGTGTTTATGGCATCACGCCCGGTGAGGATCATTATGCCCGTCTGATCGACTTGTTGTGTCGAGCTGGGAGGTTTCGTGAAGCAAAGGAAGTAATCGAATCAATGCCATCCACACCCGGTGCACCGGTCTGGGAGTCATTTCTTGCCGGCTGTAGAATCCATAATAACATGGATTTAGGGATTGAAGCCGCGGAAAAGCTTTTTAAATTGATTCCTCAACACGATGGAACATATATACTTCTGTCCAACATGTACGCAAGCGCGGGTCGCTGGGATCAAGTGGCCGAAGTAAGGAAATTGATGAGGGAGAGAGGGGTGAAGAAGGAGCCCGGATGCAGTTGGATCGAAGTTGAAAGCAATGTCCATGTCTTCCTGGTCAATGATGCCATGCACCCTGAGGTACGGGAAATATATGCCTACCTGGAGGAGCTGGGGCTGAAGATGAGGAAACTGGGATACGTCCCCGACACAAAGCACGTGTTGCACGACATGGAGGCCGAGTACAAAGAGCATGCGCTGGCCACCCACAGCGAGAAACTCGCGGTCGCGTACGGGCTCATGAGGCTTCCCCGGGGAGCTACGGTTAGGGTCTTCAAGAACCTCAGGATCTGCGGGGACTGTCACAGCGCGTTCAAGTTCATGAGCAGTGTGGTGGGGAGGGAGATTGTGGTGAGGGATGGAAAGAGGTTTCATCATTTTAAGGATGGCGAGTGTTCCTGTGGCAATTACTGGTGAAGAGAAGGTGATTGTATTGAATACCATTAGAAGCAGGTAGATTGTTCATTTGCTCCAGAGAGATCCCCAAGTACAAGAATTGAACCTACAGCATTCTTTTTGTAATCTTTTTGTGGTTCAATGATAGCTTCTGAAATTCTTTTTGTTGCTCATTTGCTTGGGAGAGATCCTCGAGGATCGAAGAGTCCGGCCCCGTCAAGCTACTCGCTTTATATCGAGCACAGATACAAGCATGCACGCAAATGGACATCGAATCCCTTTCAAGCCTGTGTAATGGAAAAGAAAGACGGAAGAAGGAACAGTCTTCGGAGCTATCTCTCGCCATCTCTTATACGCAGATAATCAAATGAACAGTCTTATGAAAACTACGGTAAACATTTACAACGCAAACCGCTCAAAATCATTTTACGATTTAAGGACTGCGCCTTCAGTAATTTTCCAATCTGAATCAGCATGGGACATTTCATATCTAGTGGTGTAGATCTTATTATAAGAGTCATTTCGCTCTGGATTGTTAACATCAGTTAGGCGGGCTGACTCTTCAAGAGTAGCCTCCACTGTTGCATGCCTTCCATCCATGGACAGAGTCACACTGTCGATGGTCAGACTAACCAGAGAGTAATCCCAGAACCAACCATTATGGGCAATTTCAGCAGCACGATTCGTCCAGATTTTTAACATCTGACCATCCAGCACCTGCCAGAAACGTCAAGTTAGTTACAGACTGCACATACTTCCTTGACGTTTAAGAAACAAACTGCGAATGTCAAGTTACACGACAGAAATTTGAACTTCAACTTTCAATCCTCTGGTTATGCTTGAACCCAGTAAGGAAGATGCTAACCACAAGGTTTGAGCATTCCCACGGCTATATGGCACAGGCATAATCCATTTATCCATCCCGGATGGAATGCAAATCATATGGTGATCAAAGCAATGGGATAGGAGGCACACAAAAGCACATTTATGCAGATTGCAGCCTACATAATTTCACAAGCAGAAAATGCTTCATATATATTCCATTTGGGAGACAAGAATACCGGAAATGTCCTGAAAAGGCTTAATAGAAGGAAAACTGCATATGCATAAAAGTCAAAATTTCAAATTCCATCTTCATTTGGATGTTGACCATCTGAACCTTAATTTTTCCTAATCTCCCTGTGAGAACGAGCATGACATCTGTTCACTAGATGCTCAGCAAATATCATCAATCATTAATGACATTAAGAATGTCTTCACTAGATTCTCATCAGCCAATTGATTTGTTTCTTCATGCTTTTACCATTAATCAAGGTAAAATCTGATGTCAAATTATAACATTCCTTGGCACATTAAGGGTCAAATGAAACCTTGCCTCTTGCCATCCTACCCCCATCAAGGCATATAATCTTCTTGGAGACAGATAGAAGATACTACCATATCAATTAAATACCACTTTAAAGGATGAATCAGATAAAAGATACTACCATATCAATTAAATACCACTTTAAAGGATGAATATTTCTTAGTCGCCAACTTGTGGCCAGCATTTATCTATCAGAACAACACAAGTCAGAGAAAAGCATAAAAATGAGGCGTAAGACAATCACCCAGGCACGGGACTTATTATCATTGTTGCTGTCAAGGATAGGTGCCTCATAAATGTTCATGTTGATGGAGCAAATGTCCAAGATCAAGATGAAGCATGTAAACAAGGAATTGCCTCACCTCAGATAACTTTTCAAGGCAATGATCAGGTCCTAAGGCCTGCGACTTAATGAACTGCCACTTGCGAACAAGAGATTCTGCAAGCTTTGCATCCATTCTAGGTGAATCCTCGGACAGTACATCCATTGAGGACCCTGCACAGTGATACAAGTATTAACTGCAGAACACGTTTACCCAAGAGTGAAGGACCTCAGAGACATTGCAAAATGCTTGAGGATCTAAGGCTATGTCATAGAATGTGGTAGTATGGGCTCTTCCATCAAAAGTACTAGCAAATGAAAAAAAAAAAAAACAAATTCCCAACATTTTAGTGGAACACCCAAACTCAAACTCTCCAAAAGGCTCAAAAGAAGTATCAAAAGAGAAGTTCATGAGAAATTTCAGGAAAAAAGTGTCACAGTTAAACTTTAAAGCTTTATCAGAGGCATAATATTTAAGGAAAAGTACTTTTAAGTTTACACGCCTAATGATCAAATCTTAAGACATGACTCATTTTGAGTGATCTTAGGACTTGTTAACAGCGAAAAAAGACCAAGTACTGACAAGTAGACTTGATAAACAAGGTAACTTGCAAATGCTACAAGAGAAACGGGGTAAGAATGATAAATGGACAACAGTGTGCATTTTTCTGAAGGTAATGAATAGTGAGTTTGACCGGTCAAAATTAGCAGCAAATGTAGCTCAGATCATACCCTCACTATCAACATCAGATGCCATTGCTGAGCCAACTTCTTTATGAAGCATGGGTGAGCCACTCCTAGCTGGAATACATTTTAAGCCAACCAATGTCATAGCCCCAATGACCAATCCAGCACACATGATCTTAACACTGGCATCTTTGATTCTGTCTGTCATCGAATATCCATCTGTTTCTGACAATGTATCATCTTTTCTGGAAGCCTCACTTATGTTGGCAATATTGTCCCCATCAGGACTTGTGAATGGCTCCGTAAATTCTGAAGAAGGAATTGAGTAATCTGGTCCCATATCTGCCTGAAGTCCAATAACCTCTTTGCTATGACTCAGAGGAAACACCTTCCGCAGTGCCTGGATAGCGCTATCTTTAACATTATCAATTACTGCAGAAGCTTCAGCACCAATTTTCGCAATAGCTGCTGCTGCTGCTAAGGGCGAACTACCACCTCCTTCAAGCTTTTCCAAGTATCTGAGAACAGTAGGATCGTCATAGTAATCTCCCAGCTTGAACTGGATATCTTTGGTATCTCTAAATCTAGGAAAAACCACTTCCATCAACCATGTCTCCAACAATTTACAAAGGCCAGGAAGATCGTTGTCTTCATCATCCTTTGAGTTTTCCAGGACAAAGTCTACAATGGATGGATCTCTGAAAGGCGAGTTCACATTGTCCAAGCCCAACCATGAGCGACAATCATCAAGCTCCCCTACAAGGAGTGAACAGAGACCCCTTTCTAAAGCAAAGTCTATCTCCCGATTTTCTCTTGGAATGTAGACAGAGGCAGCATTCGCCAAAGCTACTTTAGTCTGCTGAAGTTGTTGGAACAGGTTATCGGCATCTTGGATGAGATGAGGTTTCTTACCAACAAATGCATTAGCCGCAAGTGCAAGCGCCACGCCATACACTTCAAAACTTTCAGCTGGAATGTTACTGGGTGTGGCGGCAAATAGATCCACCTTCAATTGGAGGTAAAAGATACAAGCAGAAAAAAGATTTTACCATAGGCGGAGAAGCTCAAAGACATGTGAAAGAAAATAGCAACAGAAAAAAGATTATTACCTGCTCAGTAGCTGTCATTCGCAGGAAGGCCTGATTCATAAAGTCTTCACGGGTGAATCCACCAGCAATTGCTGCTGCCCCACCTCCCCCGACAGCCCATAATATGTTACGCACGCCATGAAGTCCCTCTTCCCTCCTTCTCTTGTACTCATCACCAAGAGGCAATCCTAGAAGTTCCAAAACACACCGCGGAGTAATCTCTTCCAGCGTCTCATCAATCTGCGCTCGTAAGTCCGGTGCAAGGCTACTTGCCCCTTCCTCCTGTACACATGAAATGTAATAATCACATCAAACGGCAAGTAAACCGCACTCAAAACAATTCCACAATAATCTCCATTGCATTGATATGATAAAATCTTCCATAAAAAACCATCGCCTAGTACCTGCAAAAGCTTCAGAGCTCTCTCCAGTGCCTCGCATCCGCCGATGAAATCTGGAGGGTTCAATGCCATGGCATCCCTCGACATATCGACATAAGCGAGCGCCATCACCAACACGACGTCTTGCTTGAAACCCTTAGGCAACCTCTCCTTCAACAAATCCTCCCCAATCCGAAGCACCAGCTCGGCCTCCCCCGACTCTTGCAGCACGCACAGAGCTCCCGGAACCTAACACGATCACCGCCAAATCCCACATTCAGCAAAAGCAACGATCATTCACCTCCCCAGCAAGGTAAACTATAGTCACATTTCCCCCGAATTCATCGTCGAATTGCGCTTTACCTTATCCCAAGGGACCTGCGTGAGGATCGTCTCCTGCGCGTCCTCGGCGAGGCCTTGGTTGTAGTCCCTGCGGGAGCTCGGCTTGGCGAGGGTCTCGCAGGCGGCTTGGAGGATCTGGCGGCGGCTGATGAGAGCCTCCGAGCTGAAGCCGTACGGAGGCGGCTTCGAGGCCCTAGCCTCGTAGGCCCGCCGGATGCCGTCGCCGAGGAAGTGCGGCTCGGCGCCGAGGACGCGGTAGAAGTCGATGGGGACGGGCACGTGGCGCTCGGGCGGGGCGAGCTGGGGAGGCGCGAGCGGAGGGGAGAGCGTGGCGGCGGCGGAGGAGGCGGAGGAGGAGGACGAGGCGGCGGAGTAGTCGGTCGTGGTGAACTGGAAGTCGGCGAGGAGGCGGTCGGCCCATTTGCTGGCGGAGCAAGCGACGGAAGGGGGCGGCGGCGGGGTGGCGGCGGCGGTGGAGGTTGGGGGCGGCCTGATGCGGCGGGAGAGCGGAGGAGAGGGCGGGGCGTGGAGGCCGATGCCGACGCCGGCGTGTCGGAGGGCGACCATTTCGAAGGAAGCTCCGTCCGACCAAAAAACGAAAAACAAGAAGAAGAAGGAGCTCTGCGCTGGGCTTAAACCCCTTCGGCTTCTGCGACCATCAGTACACGCTAGTGGGGACACTGACAAATGATATCTTTTTTATATATTAACTTGTTCCTCCGTTATCGTCAGTCCGTTGTAGTCTAGTTGGTTAGGATATTCGGCTCTCACCCGAAAGACCCGGGTTCAAGTCCCGGCAACGGAATTTTTTTTTAAATTTTTTCTCCTTTTGCTATTTTTCAGAGAAAATATTCTGACTCCTAAATTATGTTAGGTTCTGCCTGCGATTGCGCAGCAATCAAAACTAAGTAAATGGATCAAAGAGTAAATTCAGATTACCTAATCATGTAGCAAATACAAAACTCTGTTAATATTTCGTTGAATGCGCTTTTTCCCTATACTTTTAATTGTTTCAAAGCATTGTTCTATATCAATTTAGCTCGTGTTTTTTTATTTTCTTAATCAAGTATCCATTTCAATTCAAAATTTGAATTATTCATGGAAGTAAGGAAATCATACTAGAACAAGGATGTAAATGCTGCTCTAAATATTGTGTTAGAGCTAAGTACAAACATTGAGATTATCTTAAATTCAAATTACCTAAGCGAAAATTCAAGAAAAACCTTCCAAATTCAATTAAAATAATAATAAATAAATAAATAAGCCGTCGTCACAAGCTGTCTCAAGTCTCTCTCAGGTCTTCATTGACACTTTCTTCGGATAAATTTTGAAATGGATTTCTCTAGTCACTGAAATTTTGACAAGTTACATGTTGTCATACCAAACGGCTTTAAGATGAGCACCCACGAAGTTGTGTCCATGAATAGAGAAAACCATTGGCTTTGATGTTCTAAAGTGGAAATTTTTCTAGCAACGGAGGTTTCTGCACAAGTTATAAGTTGTCCCAAATGACTAGATTTTGCGATCGAGAACTAAACTGATAAACCAAAATTTCATTCGGCTCGGCTGTCGCAATAGCATTGCTAGCAAAAATACTCTCGCACAAATTGTGAACTGGACTTATCCGAACTTATCCAAATGTTCAAAGCTGATAATTGCAAGAGTGTGAACTTAAGTCCTCCGTTTCTCAAATGCAAGAATCTCCTCAGCAGATTGTCGAGCTTATCGGATGGAGCACATAGTTAGGGATGCAAACTTAGCGAGCTGATACATTGACAAAGAAACATCGAGCGCAAAGGAGAAGCGTACAAAGATTTTGAAGAACTACCGCCAGAAATTTTTGCAGAACCTGCACCTGAATATCAGAAGCTGCTGTTTTCTCGGACATGTTAGGACAACGTAAGACTAGCTTTGTTCTTGGGACTCGGCCCTCTTTGTCGTACCGAAAAGAAAAATGAGCAGTGTACCTGCTGGTCGAAAGAAAAGCAAGCCAAGGTGCAATGCATTGCCGAATAAGCTGACCATAAAACCTCGGGATTATTGAACATTGTTTGCCGTACATAAATGAAGAACAAGCGGCAATTCAACCGACGTGGAATTAATCGTTACTTATATGCTATACGGTGGAGTTCAAGAAGACCGAAGCCCGAAGTTATCAAAACCATACCTCGGTTTGTAGTTGGACATATAAATACAACCAGAAGAAAACGAGATACGCGCCTCTAGAACCTTTTATTATACAGAACTTCTGTACATGTTTTTGTTAATTTAATGTACAGATACTTACAGTTTCTGTGAAGGAAATCATGCATCTGGATCATCGATCTTGTGCTCGAAAAGAATGCTAACACTTCCTCAACTAAATATATCTAAGAAACGTAACATCACACGTTGACCTGTAATGTAATCTCAAACTGAGATGCTGAACAACACTAGAGACTTCTCTATGCAGAGGTCAAACCTTCAGGCAAAGAAACACCGTCTGGGTCAGGCGACAGAAATCTCCGGCAGGCGTGGAACACTGCAGAATGGAACCCTGTGGGGTTATCAATGAAGACAAAGTGCCCGCCCTGCATTTAGACAACCCAAAAATCTTAACAAACTATGACATCATATGTGAAAGAGAGAGAGAGAGAGAGAGAGAGAGAGAGAGAGACCTGGGGGACTCTGATGATTTCACAAGGGACCTCCATCTGCTTCCGAGCTTTTTGGGCGCCTTGGTAGTCCATCCAATCTTGAACACCATAAATGAACGTTGTTGGCACTTTCCACTCTGAAGCTCTGTACAGAAAGACCATCTATGACACCAGTTCATGCTACCTTATGCAGCAACCATTCGACTAATTTGCAAATGAGGGCATACGAAGATCACACTCATTACAGAACATGATTCCCATTTTCCAATTTTGGGGTATAAGATATTTCTGTTCTTAATAAATTGCGCAAACAGCAGCAGACTGTGGTTTCATCCTAGCAAGCAGCAATAGAATGCCAATCTTATGTATGACACAATGAATATGCTATGTCACATTAGCTGTTGGATCAAAGAACGGATCAGAATACCATCAAATTCTGTAAGGTGTACTACTGTTGACACCAGGAAAAAATTTAGAAGTTTACAAATGTTACCTGTGAAGAAGAGGAGACCTAGTAAATGCACCAAAGGCGAATATATACTTCAAGCAAAGTTCCCCGCTAGCTTTGGCAGCCAATGTATGGTATACATAGTCTTCACACCACAAAAAAATTATCAGGAAATCCCAATTTACTGATTTTTTCCATCAACTATGCTATAGACTACCATACCTGTCAGTAATTTCGATTCATCTTCCATCAACACACTCCCTTCTGCATAGGAACCAAATCTAGCACTTGTGTATCTGCGGACAAGATCTGGACCCCAAGGGCCTAGACCTCTACAAAATGGTAAACTGTAAGCGTAACAATGATAATAAAGCAATTAGATGCAATTACACTTCTAGCTTATCACAAAGACTTAAACACATTGTTAGAAAAAATCGAGGTGATGAATGTCAAAGTACAAGCCAACAAGGGGAGACTGGAAAAAGTATACTACATCATGCAAATGCATATCCAGAAATATGAAAACCTAATTCTAGAACTGATTCGGTAAAGACTTGCATTAATTCTTCAAGGACAAACCCTTTACCTCACAACCTTTTGAGGAGTAAAATTAGACTCCCATAAATGGCTCATGATAGCTCCTTTCCATGTTTTTCTAAATCGCATCAACCACTCAGATTTGGGATCAGTTTCTGAAGAGAAACCAGCAGGTCCCACCAATATCAAGTGCTGAACATGCTCAGGATGCTGCTTGCATGAAAGGAAATGGAATGAGGTATATTCTCAATCAGTTTCATATAGACCAAGAATTGTACATTGATAGGAGACCATTGATGATGTACCTTCAGAGAATATTTAGCTGCAACATATCCCCCAAAAGAATGTCCAAGCAATATAAACTTGCTAATGTTTTTGGCTTTCCGCCATTCCTCAAAGGAGTCAATGAACCATGCCTCAGTCTCTGCAGAAGTATGTATTCAATCAATTTCGGACCTGCTTGTTACTTTTCAGCAAAAATAAAAAGTACTTTTTTTTGCTTTCTTGCCAAAATTTAAAATATTCTCCAAACTTTAAAGAATTATAAAAACATCATATGTGACTCTATGTGTCAAAATTCACATATTGTGAAATTTTCAGGTACTGTGTGACAAAAATTTCTAAGTGCGTGCAATGCAAGATTTAGATTACACAAAAGTGTATAAAGTCAAAGTTAATCTAGACAATCATTGCTAATACCAAGCAAATCATTAAGGCCCTATAATGCAACAAGAACAATCAAGCGTCATTGTAAGATAAACGTTAAAACCAACCTTCAGTACTTCGGCAAGTGAAATCAGGCCTGCTTGATCCTCCCCAACTGACAAAATGTAGAAGCTATTTATTAGGCTTTAAGCAGATATACAAAAGAAAATGCCTTTACAACTGTTGAAGGCATGATAATTATCAAATAGTGAGTCCTGTGATGTGATTTAGTATAATGAAGCCCAAGCCCCAAAAGCTAATGTGAAAATTCCATACTGAATGTCCTCCATTAAAAAAAAAAATTCAAACAATTAGATGAGGGAAGTGAGATCATACAAATGTAAATCATACAGCTAAAGATGTCAATACATTGGACAGTTTGATGTAAAACTTGTTTTGCCATAAAAGCATACATACATTGTCTCCGAATGTAACAGCCAATATCATACATATGCTTTTGCTAGTGACTAAAGTGTACAGACGGTTCTCCTCTTGTTGATTTCAGTTTCTTAGATTTCCCACAGCTTGGAACGCGTGACAAAACATGCAAATCAGCATCCAGCATAACCCAATTTTTCTTAACCATTTTGAGAGGGGGCTCCTGCATAATTTTATAAGGAATTTTCTATCATCATAATAGCTTAACCAGAGACATGCAAAATGAAGCTGAACTTTCACTTTTATTGTCTTGACTGCTGTATAATAATTATTCTATAATTTATGTCTAGCATCCCCTAAAACTATTACAGTCATTGAATATATAGATACTCACCAATATCTATACATTTTGTCTAGGTAATTTCTCATTAAATAATAGTCTAAAATCAAGATTCGTTGCTCCTTGTGCACTTTCTTTAACAATTGCCAACATAAAGAACTTATTCTCAAACTACTTACTAGTTCCTAAACATGAATGCCATCATCATGGGAATTCGTTCTGTCAAAGATATAATGAAAGACCCATACTTAATTAAGTTCCATTGTGAGAGGAACAAACTGTGCACCGGCAATGCCCCCAAAAAAGCACAAAGAATACAAGAGCTTTAACAAAGCTTGACTAATTCCAAACTCAGCTGACTAATAAAAACGATGACAAAGAAGACTCTCACAGAATCTTGCTGCGGTTCGTGCCGATTCTGTGCTGTAAAATCAGCAGACATGGAAGCGGCGAATGTGCAAATCATCATCAATCGCAGTTAAAGCACAATATCAATAGACCATGGAAATGTGGCAGATAAATTAGATGGCAATTGGACGAAATTGGACAGAAATCAGCGTGAGGACTGAACAAAATCCGTTCTTGTCCCGAAAAACACATACAGCTCTAGGCCAATAGGAATCCACGTGCGATGAGGGGCTTTTTACATACCCGAGCTGATCGATGGCGATGACCCGGAAACGGCTCGCGAGGGCGTCGAAGTTGCGGAAGAAGAACCCTTGCGAGGCGCCGTACCCGTGGACCATGACCAGGGTAGGCGAGTCCTCCTTGCTCTCGAACTCGATCGTGTTGATGAACCGCGGCTCGTCGCTGGAAGATCGAAACCACCTGACCTTCGACCCCGGGGGCCCCGATCCTATGTTGACCTTCTCCTGAACATACGGAGTCCTGGAATTCACCGCCAAAAAAAAAAAAAAAACCATCACCACCACCACCACCACCAGATGCCAAAAATCACAGAAACGGAGACCTAAATCGCGATTGTAGAGGGAAGTACTTGACGAGGGAGAGGAGGCGCTTCTCGGCGGCGATGATGTGGTCGGTGGAGGTGGGGATCCAGCGGAGGACGGAGGGCCAGAAGGACCGCCCCTTGGCCGGCTTCTCCTCCACCGCCGCCGGCCGGAGCTCGGCGTTCGCGACATTCTCGGCCATTCTCCCGATCGAGCTCCGCCAACGCAGGCGAGGGAGGTTCATGCAAGGATCGGAGCGAGGGAATCGATGATGAACGGAGAGAGAGAGAGAGAGAGAGAGAGAGAGAACGTGGGGAAAGCTCTAGATTTTCGACGGAGTTTCGTGGATTCGTATATATATATAATATGAAAAATGGCTGCTTCTATTGTTGCCCACGTAAACGTGGGAAAGTGCGAAACCGACGGCCTCTGATTTTCGATTTTTCTTTTTTTAATAAAATGAAATAAAATACGCGTAGTTTTCGTTTACGGAAGTCGGCGAAGGAGACCGTGACGCCCTGTTTGACCAAAATGTGGCGAAAAATAGATAATTCGATGTTTTTCTTTAAAAATAACTGCTTAAATAAATTAGTCCATAAAGAATATTTTATTTTAATGCTTAAATATTTTCATCATTTTTGAAACTATTTCGTAGCAGCATTTTTTTTTATTTTATAAAATTGAATCATTTAGTTTTGTGATATCTTATTTTTCAAAATATATATTTCGAAGTATATCTTGAGTAATTTGCGGCACAATTGCAATTCAGTCACTACGCGTGCATTGGAATGTGGACCAGACCGAGTTATTTGTATGCTCTCAGATTTTCTGGCCAAGAAAACATTTGAGAATGCATTTAACGGGATTTTTGGACTAAAATTCATGGATTAAAAATACTATCTTTTTATGTACAAAGTGAAGAGGATGCCATTAAAGAACAGCATTTTCTTTTCGGGCTGGTTCCAGGAAAGGTCTGGAAAGTGGGGGTAGAAAATTGAAAAACCTAAAAAAGGTTTTGGGTGGAGGGTAGAGGGTAGAGAGAGAGACGCGCGCGTCATGAGTTTTTTTTTTTTTTGGTCTGAGCGCGTCATGAGTTGAACAGTAAAACAATTGCTGCTGCGATGACGTCATCACTGACGCTACTTCTCAAGTCCAAAATGAAATTCTCTTGTTCACAAGCTTCCGAAAAAGTTGGATGATTTTAAAAAAAAAAATTAAATCAATCGTTTGTGTCACTTTAAAAAAAAGCTACCAAAAACCCAAACTTTATTTAGTGTGACAAATTTACCTCAAATTTTTTATGTGACATAAAATATCTCAAACTTTGTAAATTGTGACACTTTTTTCAAACTTTTTTTTTGTGACACAAAAAATCTTAAACACATTTATCACAAACGATAGGACATTTTTGTCTTTTGCTTCTTTTTTTTTTTTTTTTTTTTTTCCTTCTCCTCTCTTTCCTCTGCCAGCCATAAGGAGAGAGGGAAGAAGAAAAAAGAAAAAAAAAAATATAGAAAAAAAATTAAAAATAAAAGACGAAAATGCATTTTAACCATAGAGATAGAGTTGGAGGTAAATGTGTCATACTTGACAAAGTTTAAGATTTGTTGTGTCATAAAAAAGTTTGATGTAAATTTGTTATATTGAGTAAAGTTTATGATTTTTTTGTGACTTTTTCCCCTTCAAAAAATGAACATAGAAAAGTATTTTCGTCATTTATGAAAATATTAAATATAAATTATTATTGATAATAAAAAATTATTAATTAATTATTTTCAATAATGCAGACGATTATTTTTAGAATTTTTTTTTTTAAATAAAAGGAGTATCTAATATTAATGCTTAGGCCCACTTCCTCTTAGCCCTTTGGATCGAAGCTCGTTTAGATCGAAACCCTCCCATTTGTTTCTGTCTTCTCTAACCTGCTCAACCGGTTGCCCGTGGAGAAAGGTCATTTCCCATGTTTTCTTTATTCACAACCCAACATCGACCCCGGACAGTACAAAGGGGGTGTCGTGATGTGGTCCTCCCCGTTTGGTATCATTGATTGGACAAATCCAGAATCTTTACCAAAGTGTCATCACTGGTAAAATTTTTCAAAACAACAAAAAGACTTTCTGGCATTACATGTTGTTACTTGCGTACATCTCAAATTCAAGGAGACCAATATGTCCCCTTCTCGTGCAAAAAAAAATTAACAAAAAAATGGCTTATCTCCTAATGAATATCTTTTAAAAAAAAAGTATCATATATCATGAGAATGTGATTGTAGGATTCAATGTACTAAAATGAAGATATCGTACCAGAATGTGAAAAAGCATATGGTAAAAGATATCATTTTGCGGTAAATATGCCTTTAATTTCATAATAAATCTCATGTTAATGGTCAAAGGAAGTAGCGTTATGTTGTTGTTAGCATGCTCAAATGCAACAAAAAAAAATCCTGAACCCTTAATTTCGTGATAAATTTAAATCAAATAGGGTAAAAGTGTAAATTTAATCAAATAATTCTCACGTGTCACTCATGATAAATAAATACCAAATATGGTAAAAAGGCTCGTGTTATAATAAGCATGTCACGTGCACAATATACAACATATACAACATAAAAGTCATGGTACGACATGCGAGCCCTCACTTGTGGTAATTCATGATGAATATGTTGGGTAGCATATTATGGGTGTGTCTAAAAGTGTAGGTTGGGCGTGCCTAAAAGTTCCATTACATGCTAGATGTTTTCCATTACTTTCAGAGTGAGATGAGTGTAGCATAAAGCTTATCATGCTCTATTCTTCTCTATCCATTATATAGCAAAATAAATCATTTCGCAGTGAATTCACCCTAAGTATTGGTAAAAATGAGAGACGCATGTTAAAAATTTAAGGTGTTTCATGGTGAATTCATCCTAAATATTGATAAAAATGGGAGACGAATCTTAAAATTTTAAAGCGGTGAAAAATATTTTGACATTTCAAATGACTAAAGAACATAAGAAATTCTTCCACAAATCCCAACCAACAATGGACGTGGATGTGTGTTTTACGAAGGTAAAGGCCTCTCAAGTATGATAGAGCGACTCAACTTAAGTACGTTAACCTAAGTATAATAATACCGATGATCCCTAAACTTTTCCTTATAATTCAAAATCACTCTTAAACCCGCCTCTTTTTCTTTTCAATGTAGCCCCGACCTTCAAAAATTGGCTCTATGTGGTCCTTCCATTAATTAAAAGGCCATGCCGGCACCAAGGCGGAGTGCTGGGTTCTTTTTTGATAATCCGAAAGCACTATCATAAAGAGCAAACTAACCGAATGTCGATGGGTGGATTACCAGTTCTGCAATGACTAAGCCGCAATGCTATTTTGCTATCCGGTCGGGTATAACGCTCGAAACATTTTCAGAACACTACTCGTGAAACATTAATCTCACATTCGAACATGAAGCTGTGACAAAAGTTTACTGAAAAGCAACGTATTATTTGCTGTAGCATACCGAAAAGGGAATTTTTAAGAGACTCGAATTGGGTTCTTGCAAAGAAAGAACCCAATCAAAGATTCGAGACTTGATGCAATGTACTAAAGCAAAATGAAGACGAGAAGGCAAAATCGCGTCACACTGGCAGAATAAAAAGACAGTACTTTGAGAAAATTTTGATTTGCATCCGCAACATACGGCACATGGCACGACAAGGAACAATGATTACTAGTTCACATGATGGAAGACGAGGTCCGATTGTCATAAAATTGAATATGAAGGGGTAATGACATCATATATCTGACCAAAGCATAGACAAGCACGGCAAGAATTATATGGAGTTAACTTCCACCTTAATCAAAAAAAAATACTGATAAGCCTCCTGAAGCACTACACAAACCACACCATCAGAACTCATGGCTAGCCCTCGTTTATTCGGCTCTTGATTGACCTGCCCGAGAAGATAGAATGATGCCGACAATAAGGCCATAGAGGGCCAGTGCTTCAGCAAAGATAAGGATAAGGATCATTCCCACAAACAGCTTAGGTTGTTGTGCATTGGCTCTGCAGAACAGAATTTAGCATGTTAGGAATCGTCATCTAGAGGCTACGACAGGTAATAGACAGTCTTGAAATAACTCCAATAGGGTGGGCTAAGATCCCAAATCAAGAACTTATAGGACACTGATCAAATAAATAAAACTACATAGAGAGAGTGATCTGGAATCCATCACGTCTTTCTATACAAAGAGTCAAAACAACTAAATAGCTGCAGATTAGCTTCTTATGATGTGGGCAGAGAAAGCACTGATGCCACGTTATTACATCATAAGTTGTAAGCAGTAGAGATCCTAATACTCACAGCAAGTAATACTAAACATGGTGAAACCTGAACCAGCATCCAAATTATTAAACTAATATATCAATAACTTCTCAAACAATTCATACAACTTCAGATTCATGTACAACATAATTAGCTCTATACCTATGGCTTGGGGAATTTAAAGAAAACAAAGACCATATAAATGTCTATTTGAATTGCCCCTTAAATGTTAACCTGCCCTAAAAACCCAGAAGTCAAATCTGCACAGACCAGTAGTTCAGTTCATCCAGAAACATAGGTTAAGTTCAGCCTCTCGATTGATCTTAGGACTAAAAGAAGCCAAGTACGGAAAAAAGTTGCAGCAGTGCTTCATATAAATGTTTTTAGGTTTTGCGGTCCATCCCTTAGTCTGTAAGAAGAGGCTCCAAACTAGCATACAATGAGATGCAAGTATAGATGGCTGCTCTCATGGTAAGTGTCAACTTAGCCACTCTTGTGCAATTTCGATCCACCCAATAGCATAATGAGTCAGTATCAAACAATTATTAATATTTTCAGTCTTTGGGGAACCTTTACATTCTTAAAATCCCCGATCCGATCTTAATATTTTTGAATGCTCCATCCCAATCATGGAAGCAACCTTGACAGAACATCAATCCGGAAAAATATAGCCAATTAACCATGGCCAATCCAACAGTAAATAACTGCAACATCACAAGCAAAGCCAAAGCATTTCTACAAACAGCATTAACAAGGATTGGGAAAGTTTTTACTCTCACAGTTTACAAATCAAACTCGCTGAGTCGTCAAACAGAGCACGTTTATTCACCGGACCGAACGACACAAGCAATTAACATCTTCATTGCGCATCAGAATTGACAATACTTCCAGGCGACAATCCAGCTAAAACAACCTAGAAATCCAGTACGCCAGCAAGGAAAGCAAAAAAAAAAAAAAAAAAAACTCCACCACTACAAATCGGACACTCTCCATCGCATCAATCCCACAGAACCAACGAATCGCCCAAACGCAAGCAACCGATCGGAGAATTACCTGACGCCAGCATCTCCGACGATGCCGATCGCCATACCGGCGGAGAGCCCGGCGAGGCCACAGGCCAGACCGGAGGAGAGGTGCGCGTAGCCGTCGAACAGGTAGTAGGACTTGGCCTTGGGGTTGATCCCGGTGCTGATGATGACGGCGATGATGAGGCCGTAGATACCGAGCACACCGGCCATGACGACGGGGACGATCGACTTCATCACGAGCTCGGGCCGCATCACCCCCATCGACGCCACGCCGACGCCGCTCTTGGCGGTCCCGTACGCGGCCCCCATACCTGCGCGACAACAACGAAGGAGAGGAGATTCCCCCCGCCCGCTCAGATCGTCAGATTAAAGAAAAGACAACAAAAATCGAAAGAAAGAAAAGAGGGGGGGCGAAGTGGGGAGTGCAGATCCGGCGAGCGCGGCGGAGGATCGGGGGAGGAGGAGGATTACAGGAGAAGACGAGGGCGGCGGCGGCGCCGAGGAAGCCGAAGAAGGGGGCGGTCTCGTCGCCGCTGAAGGTCGACATCTTCGACGGATCGAGCGCTGGAATTGAGGAGCGGGAGAGGAAGGAGGAGGAGCAGGAGGAGGAGATGCAGTGGGTAGATCAAGATGGGATGGAAGATCTGAGAGGCTTTTCGCGACTCCTCTTTTGTTGCTTTTTTTTTTTTTTTTTTTTTTATTGGAGTTTTTTGGGGTCACGAGCTCTTTTCTTTTGGCGTCTTTCTGCAGGAAACCTCTCCCTCGCCTCTCCTCTCCCCTCCGCAACGTGTCTGAGATTTATTATCTCTCGGCCGAGAGCGACGGGAGGCCGGAATTACGTCTCTGCCCCCCCCAAATGATGCGATTGCAGATGGTCGGTATGCTTTTTTAACTTTTTTTAATTGATCGACCTTGAACTATTCCGAGTCCCTAAGCTTTTAATTAATTCGATTTTTGATCCCTCGACTTTCTATAAAAAAAATTGAATCAATTCTCCAGCACTGTTCATAAGCTTTCGTCAGGTAAAAGTAATCGAATTCTCGTCAATTGACAGAATTCAATAGGTAAATTCTTTAAGTTATATCATTTGCATGACTCAAATTAACAACAAAATACCGTTCCATACATATTGCATCCAAGTAATATTTAAAAAAAAAAAAATTGGACCAGATCGATCAATGGTATACAGATTGCATCCAAGTAATGTTTTAAAAAAAAAAATTGGACCACATCGATCGTGGCAAACCATGGATCGACTTACCTTTGCATATTTTTCGGGCAGATGGACTAATTTTGGCCAATTCTTACTCCACTTAACCTCACCATTCGAAGTCTGACACGATTTTCAGAAACTTAGGCTTGTAGTACGAGGTTCGTGGTTATCATTTTCTTCATCTTTCATATATCAAGTTTAAAGCATCAGGTTTCCAATCGATATGCTGATTTTCTCTTAGTGCATTCAGTGAAAGTAGTGACAACTATATATACAACATACGCTGCAGACTCAAAACTCCCATCTTCAATGGTTAATATCCACGTAACTTTTGGCATACGTATAACGAGCTAAAATCTGCAGAACAGCCAATTTTCCCTTCCGTACTCATCTATCGTAAAGGTAAGCATGTTGGGGTGAAAAAAGGGCAAGAGCTCGAAGCGAAAACCGAATGCAAAGTTCCTTTCACTTCAAACTAGGAATGAAGCGCTGTCCAAATGAATCGGGCATTCGAGCATTCGAGACGATTACATCAATGACAATAGTTGCCAGAAGTAACGATGACAAAAGAAAGAAATTCAAGTACATCCACACATAAAAAGGAGGCAATCCCACAGCCTGTAAACACCCATGAATCAAAGAAACTTGATAAGCTAACATTAACCGCTATACATCTGTTAGCCAACACAGGTTTTGCGACCTCAAGCAAGTAGAGCTTTTACACAGCAGGTCAAGGAATTTCTGTACGTATTCTCTGAGCACAAATGTCCCAGGCCGATTTCCGAGAGTATGGGCATGAAAGTAGCAGTCAGCAGTCTTAAGAAGCCGAGCCAGTTCTTCTGGTTTCGCACACGACAACCTGACAACCTGAGAGTTTACACAAAGCTGATCCCTAGTTTTCACTAGAAAAAAGAACTTGCACTTGCAAGCAGTTTAGCAGCTGATCGTTCAAGTTACAGATGAGAGCCCGAGATTTCCTTCAACTGGCTAGATTATTCGTATAATACGGCACGATAGAGAATTCCTCCCTGGTACAAGGGTAATCACAGTGAGGTTAAAAACAGACATAACTAACAGTTAAAACACACATATTCTTGGGACAGCATCATCCATAGATGATCTCTCTTCTCAACTGCTTGCAGTGACCAATGGAGATCAGACAAGTCACATAAATTAGAGTCCCTTAACGCTTCAACACAGATGCTGCCCAATGTGCCAACCCTGCACCATTACATAGTGCCTTCTGCAAAGTGGAAATATAATTCACAATCCCACAGAAAAGACACTCGACTCTTGTCCAGTCTTACCTTTTTCGCTTGGACAAGTAATTCGTACCAAAGTATTCTTGATTGATCTCAGCACATAAAAACTGCAGGACATATAAAATTGTTCAGATAGATGCATGATCCACACAAGCAAGATACTGTACTACCGATAAGAGGACAAATTTCAACAGAATAGAAGAGGATAGCAGTTCGTGAATAGTATGGCTGAGCAGGATAATTCGTCAATATATACAGTTACATTGAGCAAATGAACACAGACATACATAGAATCATCAGGTCAACATTGAAGGAGCCCAAAATCATACCTTGCAGGGACAGAAGCAATACGGGCTCGTCCATAAAACCTGGCAAAAGGTATGGAACAGCAATGAATATTGTGCACCAAAAACATATTCACAGAAAGGCTGGCTTCATGATGTGAATCCATGGTTTCTTTCCAAATAGATACCACTTGCTTGGATGCTTTGCAAAGCCTCTATTGCATATTGCAACATCAAAACTTAATTCTCAAGCAACATCTGTGCTGGTTGGTAGCTAACCACTACAATGATGTGGATGAAACAGGTTTACCTGCACACAATCCAGAGGAGACAATAGCAAAACTCTAGATAAAGATGCTCATCCCAAATTTCAAATATGTGAACATCCAATCTTTCCAGATGCCTCTGCCAACAGTACTTGAACAGCTACCAATGCTTCATTGGGAACCATTGAAACTCCGAATATAGGACTTTGGTCCATGTTTTTTTGTTCAACTTTGGAAACAAGGAAGCCAAGAAAAATAAAAAAAATAAAAAGAAAACTGATGTCCAATGGAACACAGCAGTGTGTGTAAACACTTGAATATGTTGAAATGGTAATTGATTCAACTTGCATATAAAAACATTCAGCGCTTTGCGCACAGAATGTGATTCTTCTATAGGGTCAATTGCTGATAATATCCTACAATGTACAAATGTTATCAAATAAAATAAAAAACATCTAACAAAAAGTCTCTAATCTAGGTGTATCCCTTGAAAAAAATGGGTTCCTCATATCCACCTTGGAAGTACAAGCTGCATAAAGCTAAACCGATCACATCAGAATTTTCCCAGCCAATCGAAGTCAGTCTAAAATGTCGCATCACAAGATAACTTGCTTTGGTGACCGAGGACATTTGCAAGAAGCCACCAATTTCATCAAAGCACCACATGTCTGAGCTAAAATAAGTTGAACAATATTCACCACTCTATGGCAGATCCTCCACGACCAGCAAACTTGGACCTTCTTGAGAATTTAGAGCAAGCAATCCTTTCAATGCCTCTATCATCGACCACCATCATCAAAGGAAGTCAACCAGTATGAGTCAATATTCCAGGAAGACAGGCATAAACAATGAAGGACCAGAAAGTCCTACAGCCTATCATGGTTTCATAACTGGTTTAGCCGCCATATGCTTCTCAATCAATTTGTCCACAAAAGCACGGATCTGCATGTTGAATGCATCAAAGGAAAGTTTAACATCAGCAAAGACTTCCACCGAAACTCAATCTTAAAATATTCTGACATTCTACATAGTAGGATGCAGTGTTTTGTAATGAACCGCACTGTGTGTCTGTGTACTTCTCCACACAGATACCAATAAAGGAACCTGGAAAGGATTGCAGAGACAGTGATAATAGCCAATCATACATCAAAAGCAAAGTTCATGAAATTAAAACGAGTATAGTCCACACCTTATTCCGACGCTTAAAATCAAGAAACTCTGCTACTAACATTGCTTTCTCTTTATCTGTAGCTTGCTCCATGACCTGTCAACAGAAAAAAATGATACATTCCAAATAAAGATAGTTGCTACGCAAAATATAAGTTTATGAAGATACTGAGGGAGATAATGCTAAAGACCTTTGTCGCCGTTTTCTTCATTATAGACTTGTATCCCTCCCTATCAATTTTTCTGGCTTTATAAAGGGGCATGAGCAAAGTCCCAACATAATCTACCACTGCCTGTTTAATTCGATCTGCTCCTCGATGCTGATTCTGATTCGAATCTTTGTTTACAGTAATCTGCGATAGAGAGCTCTCATTAGCAAGCCCATCGCGCTTACGGGCCGGTGGTCTCGGGAGAGAATTTGAGTCCTCCTCATCCTTTACATGCATATTTGGTAGGAAGGCATCAGACTCCGCAGCAGCTGCTTGAGATTGCCATCTTTCAATGGCATGATAATCTTTTCCCTCCACACTTCCAGACGCATTTACCCACGCCTGTGTATATATGCTACTATCAACTGCCACACTTTCTCCAGAGTTTTCTCTGAAGTTCAAATTGTTCGCAATATCATTTGAATGGCTCTGCTGCGATAGGTTTTCTGCTGACATTCTTGAACTTTCAAGGTTAATAAAAGGAGGGAAATCAACAGACCAATCCCTAACTCTGCAATTCCTAGAGTCTATTTCAGATATGCAATCTTGTCGCCCTAAAACACCACCAGGCCACTTTCTCTGAAGTTCGGATTCATCCATCTGAGCATATTGCTCCCTTCGAGCAAATCTGTTAAATGAGGGTATCTTGGGGAGCTGCAACATTGTCCTCCACTTCGCTTCTGAAGATGCATATGCCTGCAGCACCCAATAGACTGGTTATCCAATTTCTTCCAACTAATGACAGTAATGATGACACAAGGGAATGGGACTGTGGCAGCCGCAGCACACAATTCATTGACAAGTATGAAATCCTAGAAATAATGTAATCCAACACCAAACAGCCAGAAGATGTGACAAACCCAGTTTGGTTGAATCAAATTCTCTAGCAAAGAAGAAAAATGAACTTGAGTGTACAGCTCAGTGCCTTTCATGACATTGATGGAACGCAACCAACAGGGAAAGTGGTGAAATTACAAAATTCTGTAAGTAAACTAACACATAAATGGAAATTGCTTGAAGTAAATGAGGTCCGGCAGCTAGTTCAAGTAAAGGCAGAGGAAGGACTACATAGCAGAAACTCGTAGCAATCAGAACACACTGGCAAGCAGCTTCAATAGGCCAAATACCACAGTTCATTGATATCTATTGAGATTGCTCTGGGGTACCCCAAAATCTCCTAAACAAACAATTTTGACAAGACAAAGAACCCTTCTAATAAAGAAAACAGCCCGACCCATTAAAATAAATAAAAAAATATTATATGAAAGAACTCACATGATCATCTATTGTGAGTAAAGATCCAAGAAAAACATACCTCGGCAGCTGCCAGTGCTGCGGCACGGGCTGCTTCTGCAGCAGCTAAAGCAGCCTTTTCTTCCTCAGACATGACCATCTTTTCATTCCCAACCATAATTCTATCACGTCTCTCCACTGACCCTCGCGACCTTGACGAATTGCTTTCTGATCTTGAGTCGTTTTCTAACTTGGCTGATTTACTTTTCACTTTTTTAACGTTTGTAATAGAAGGCGACGCGTGCGTGTTTCCTTTAGCATCATAACCACCGAGTTGGGTCCGCACAGGTAGCCTCCCGGCAGAAGGATCTCTAACAGATTTACTCTTCAAAGAAGCTTTTTCCTTGCGAAAGACTTCAAGCCATACATGAACCAGTTGACTCGCTATAGCTCGTATATCACGGCTCGTATGCACGCAGACTTTTTCCTTCACAGTTTTTCCAATACCTGCAACACAACAAGATCAACCAAAACACATTAAAAAAGCCACAGAGAGAGAGAGAGAGAGAGAGAGAGAGAGAGAAGAGTGGCAACACTATAAGTGGATATTCTAAAGAAAACTTAATATGCATTAGAAGCAGAATTTTTAATAGACATTGCCAGTATGAAGAAACGCCACCTAGAAGTATATGACTGCAAATTTTGAAGGCATCGCAAAGCAAGACTAAAATGATAGCTCAAGCTGTGAGGACACAGAAGGCAGTCTTGCCAAATTTCCCATATAGCCACAGAAGAGCTGAGTTACTCAAATAGGTAGTAAGTCAATATAGCTAGACACCTATCATGAGACTCCCCTTGGGGGCACATCCCCTAATTTTGCACTGGACTTAGAATTGATGATTGATGGCAAGTGCAACAAGAAATCCGTGAAAGGTTCTAGCATTTTGACAGATAAAAAGTTCATTTGAGTTGGAACAAAAGAATGTAGAAAAAAACTGTCCTTTTTTTACAGGCAAAAGAATCCAAAGTCTCCACGCTTCAAACACATTTATCCAATCAACATTCCAGTGTAAAACCTTTTGTGCACAAGTTAACCTATATCTGTAGTATTTCTCCTACCTTCCAAGAAAGACAAACAGAATTGAGAAGTTGTATTGTAGGTAAAACGTTCAAGTTTTCTTGAACTTGCTATAAATTTCTTGAGACAGAAAAGGGAACTCCATACCTGACAGACGCACTGCAAGAAGATCAGTGGACACAAGAACCAGAAGGCGAACACAGTGACGCAGGAGTTGGGTCCCATCCTTTCCCATTGAGTCCTACCACAGAATGCATGTAAATTATCATCAATATTCATATCAACACATAATTTCATACTGTTCAAAAGAAACTTTGACCATAATGATACCAGTATCCATGAGTTAAGTGTGCTAAGCCCTTCTTTGGTGCCAGCAAATGACTTCAAGGCTTCAACGGGAAGGCGTAGTAGTGCCTTTGCCACATGCAGTCTTCCAGCAGTGGCTTTAGTGTTGAAAAACAACTCCTGCAGCAAACCTTCCCTGGAAAGGATATAGTCACCTTCCAAGGAGTTCTTGTAACGGTAATTCGAGATTTCAACTGCCTCAAGCCTCTTGATTATGTCCCTGACTTCATCTCTTTCATGGTCAGATTGCCTTTGTGCAGCTTCTGTGGCCTCCACTTCTGCCTTGTTATCATTTCCAGTACTCAATATGTCCATGATTCGAACAGCCTCCCTAAGTCCACTCATCATTGCACCACCAACAGTATCAGGATGCTCCTTACAGGTGGCTTCACCACCAAAAAATAGGCAGTTATCCACAGGTTTGCCCAGAATGTCATAATCTGCTCCAGATGCTCCGATCGCAACATAGGAGTAAGCACCATAACTAAAAGGATCCCTACCCCAGTCAGTGACGACAGATGCAACTGGATCAGGAACAGATGCCTCTCCAAACAGTTTACGAAGAACCATAACAGCATGACCTACATGGTCAGGTGAGGTCATACATTGACCATCGAGTGCAGCCTTCCCAACCAATAGGGCTATAAGAACAGGAGCTCCAACAGTTTTCTTGACATTCCAGAACATGAAGCACTGCCCTCTGCAATTTGTTTCCTCTGCAGTTGCTCCAAAATAATCCACAGTGTCATCCCAAAATACTTTCGTGAATTCTAAAACTATTTTATTGAGGACTCCAAAACCAAGTTGCTTAATGGAAAGCTGTTTCCATTGCGGTAATGGAGGATGAAACTTAATGGTCTCAGCTTTTAAGCACCCAAGGGGTACCGTCACCAGAACAGCATCTCCTAAAAACTCATTGCCATTTGAAGTGGAAACCTTAACTCTAGAAGAGTCTCCATCGATTGAGCCACTCTCGTTGGTACCATAGGAAATGTCTGTTACTATATGATTTAGATGTATATTGAGGTCCTTTGCAAGAGACTCAATGACAGTACTATAACCCCCTTTTATCATACAGTGAGCTCCCCCAAATCCTCCATATATGTCATCTTGATTCCAATGCGGAAGGGAAACTTCCTTCAGCAATGCAGCGCAACCATACTCCAAATGGGCAAAATGCCAATTCATCACCCTTCTTTCAAGGGGACTCAATATGTCCTCCTTTAGAAAACTATCATCAGGAACTCCACCGTTAGTCCTAGTTTTTAAATTGATAAGTGAAGAGTTCTGCAGTTCACTTTCTCCAATATCTGTTCCTACTTGTGCCATTCGGCGCCTCCTAAGTGCATATTCTAAACCATCCTCAAGTGACATTTGCATGGCACGTTCCCCATTTTGTGCGACGACCAATACCATATCATCTAGAAGGCTGTTGTATTCAGCTTCCAAGGTTTCATCAAGATCAGCAGGAACCTTCTGACCCGTTACAATATCATAGAGAGGGCAATCACTGTTTAACACAGTCAATTCGAGGCCCAACTGCGAACAGATCAATGAAGAAGGATCTGGTCTTCTTTCAGTGTCCATATCAGCTTCAACGCCAGTAATGATGCTAGCCCCAAGATCAACGGGAACAGAAAGAGACGAATGGTCAGTGTGAACTCGACCACCTAACCGACTCCTAGCCTCAAGCACAGTCACTGAAAAACCCTGGCGGTGCAAATGTCGAGCAGCTGTTAAGCCGGCAGGACCTGCTCCTATAACTATTATCTTCTTTCCAGCATCCAAGCTGCATTTCATATGCCCTGCCTGAACATTTGAGATGCATTTAACAGAATCAGGACACTCCACTGATTCTGAAGCCATAGCAGGTTCCAAACAGAATTCCGTAGCTTTGGAAGACTGATCAGCAGGTAAAACATCTATATCTGACTTCTTTGGCAAATCTGTATCAGTCAAATCGTTTCCAGAGTGACGGTTGGCCAGGCAATTAGCTTTTGTGTCACAGGGTGACTGCAACATCTTTGAATTAAGGCTCTGGCACTCCAAGATTTCTGATTTGGAACTTTCTTCACTAATCATTACTACACTGTCATTTGCCTCCATACATGTTTCAGAGCTCTTGAACTGACCAAGTGCAGCAGAAAACTTGCCCACCGTTTCAGCAAAAGACACCCCACTGGTCTTCTCAAGATTTTTTTCACCCGAAATCTCTTCATCTGGTTCAACACTTAATTTGGCTCTCTGCTCATCTGGAGCAATGGACACCCCACCAATCTTTTCAAAATCCTTTTCACCCATAACCTCATCATTTTGAACCGCATTTGATGTGGCTCTCTGCTTAGCTGTTGAAACTCCAGTATTGATATAACCCTAGCATATATACATAATCACATGACATTACTCATTGACTGAGATTCACAGATAATAGAACTCCCCAGCCATAAAAATGCTTTTGAATAGAAATAACAGAGTAAATTAGGAAAAGAGTTTTTGCATGTGAAGCACACAGAATTTTATGTTAGGATGTGCAGTGACCAAATCAGTGAAAATCTCTCTCATGTCTAGAGACTGTTGACGGTCAAGGGCCAAGGGTGTGCAGAATGTTACGATGCTATACTGTAAAGTGACTGCGATGACTTTCTGAGAAGATGATCAAGCATAAAGTTAAATGCATAATCACATTTGAATAAATGGACATGACATGAAATCTACTGTAACTTTCATCCTGATTGTGAAAATGATGCCAACAGGAAAAGCAGGATGAAGAGTTCATGAATGCTAAAAGTTTATTGTTGAGAATGAAATGACTTGACAGTCAATTACAACTTACATTCTGATCGAGAAAAACATATATTTCTCTAATTAATGAAGCTCGAGTTGGTTCATTGTCTGAGGGAGATTCTGCAACTCCGCAGTCCGCAAGAGACAATATATTGCTAGCATCTTTGCTCCAAAGACTTAAGATCCAATTCCTGTATTATAACAAGCGACGAGTTATATTGAGCCAGTTTAAAGCATGGAAAATAGAAGCCTGCATAATATAACAACAGACCAAATACCCTAGCTTCAGTTTTACAAGGTGAGGGAAAGCATTCAAACTTTGCAACTCGCAATGAGTTTGGATGAAAAGTCCCACTGGATATCATTAAGAACTTTCAATTGGGTTATATGAAGTGCAGAATGTGATCAAATAACATTTGTTCCAGCCAGTATGATAGCTTTTGTGACAGCACTAGATGCAAATGCACATGTAGGCTTTGGTAGTAGGATAAACCTGCAATCTAGATACTCATGAAGGCTGCCTTTTCGTTTCAAGAACTCCTTGAATTTAATCTTCTCGAACGGACCAGCTGCTCGAGCTCTTAGTCCTACTGACACTGCTACAGCACCACCATTTGAAGACAAATCAGGCTTCCCTCTGCTTCTATATGAACGGACAATACCCCCAACCTGATGGTTTTCAAGAAAACCTTGCCCATCCATTAGAGTCTCCCATTCAGCATCTCCCTCATAAGCCATGTCTCCATGCCTATGCTTTCTGACCTTGCGTAGCAAACGCTGCATAGCTGAGAGCTTAGTGTCTTTGCTGCTTGAATCACGATTATCTTCAGGATCATTGTCCTTCTCGTCCTGAAAACTAGGGATAAGGGATGCCCTCGTAGTCAATCCTTCAGTTGAAGTATAGTCCCGACTAGGAAAGGGAGTTCCTTTAGAGGTGTCACGAGATGATGAGTGAGGCTGAGTATGATCAGACGTAGACTGACTAACATCCGAACTGATTTTTGACACAGCAGCTTCTTCAATCCCTATACGGCTCTCAGGTGGCTCATGAGATATCAACTTTGAAACATATCCGTGGTTACATTGTTGATCATCCTTTGATGTATTTGGAAATAAGACATTTGAAACTCTGTCATTGACTGAAAGCTCCACAATTTCTTCTCCAAGCCCCGAAATGGAAATGCCCGCTTGGTCTCCACACGATACATCAGTAAATCCTTTAGTGGATTCAACCCGACCCATTCCATAAGTTTCTTCCTTTGCTTCTGTGACAGACAGAGTTTTCCATGACCCATTGATATCCACCACCGAAGTGCATGTCTTCACCATAGAACAGTGCTTTAGCCCATGCTTGATGGTTTCCATTTCCAACACAGCCTTTTCCACAGGAGCTGAACTGACGTCATCGACTTGAGCACTCGTCAAGCATGCACCGGCCTCCTCGCCCAGTTTGCTCAGCCCACAAGCATCAGAGGAAGGTCCAACTTCAGCTGAAAAGAAACTGACAGCTGAGTTATTTCCTTCTTCTATGCAGCTAGATGCGTGATTCATATTTTTACTAAAGGGCTCATTGTCTACAACGTCACATTCATCCGAAGCTGAACCAGCATTCAGACATGTTCTATCTGTGCATTTCAGGTTCTTGGATAGAAGTTCCATTGAGAGGTGAGCAGTATGATGTTCTTTAACTTCTGCAGCAGCATGAAAATCTCCGGGAACACCATCAGACTGGTGACTGCACCCATGATCTGTAGTATGTCCCCCCATTTTCTGTTTAAAACCAAGATCACCAGATTGTGGCCCCTTGAAAAATGACGATATTGAGTCTTCCAACAGGCCATCGGCTAAATCACCAGGACCTTTTCCTGGAACGGCTTGATGATTGTCTTCTTCTAGTGAATCATGCCGAGGTTCCAAATCTTTCGAATCATCATCATAGGACTTATTTTGGTCCTCAACCAATTTCACGGTTGGATCGAATTTCGGCCTCTTTGCTCTTCCCTTACTTTCTTTTCCAGCCCTTTTATGAGATCCATCGCCGCCAGCCTCTTGACCCTTTTCCACAACCAATTCCATTGAAATTGAGTCCACAATCCTATCATCCATGTTTTCTTTAGCAGAATGTTCCAACAGCTCCACCGCATCTGAAGAAACGCTGCTTAACACCGAGCTCCTGCGCTCTCTCTTTGGACCTTTTAATTTCCTCTTAAAGCTCGCCAATGTATCGTCCATGCCCCCCAAATCCTCCACCAGCAGCGGTTTCTCTTCACTAGCCCCACGTTTTCTACCTTCTTCCCCGAGATCATCCAACCCCAACTTAACCCTCTTGCTCTTTCGCGACTTCTTCAACTTCAGAAGCGACCCAATGGGCTCATCATCGTCCGAATCGAAATGAACCTCCAACTTCTCCTTCTTCCTAGCACTCGAGCTCCTCTCCTCCCGAGTCATCTCCTCCGCCGATAAAATCCCAAATCCCAACGGCAACCCTATCCCAATTTCACCCCCCGCGCCAACAACCCGCAACCCACCACCACGCAAGGCATCACCTTCCACTTCTCAATCACCACGAAACGGCAGCGCATGGCCGCCGAAACAATCCCCCACCCCCACAAGCCGTGACCCGCCAACTCCACAGCTAATCCTCCTTCCCCCCCACAACCTCCTCCCGGACACCAGATTGACCCCCCGCGAATCAATCGGAAAACCAATGCCCGGCGCGGCCGAGCTCACCGCATTGCTCCCATCCGGTCCAATCCCAATTTTCGGAATTGACCTAGCGATTGGGAAACAGGAAAGAAACAAAAAAATAAAAGGCCGGGCAGCGCTACCGCAATCCCTAAATCAGTCGGACGGAGAGGAGAGGAGATTGAGGACGAGCACCGACCTGCGCACGCTCGCCGGAGGAAGCGCTCGACGGGCGACGGATTCGCCGGAGGAAGACGGGAGACGAGGAGGAGAGTGAGAGGTGCGGACTGTCTGGGAACATAGCGTTGTGCGCTAAACGAAAAGGAACAAAAGGACTCCTCTTTATTTTTTTTCTGCTCTCTCCTTTTTCATAAGGTGGTCTTAATATACTGCACACGTCGATGGGGAACAGGAGTCAGGAAAATTACCAGAAATTTCTCATGGAAATATATATAAAAAAAAAAAAAAAAAAAAAAAAAAAGAGCAATTTCGGGTCAAGATGTGTACGAAAGTTCGGACGAAACGACGCACGGACACGCCCGTCGTTTCGTCCGAGGCTCGAGGGGTTTTTCCGTTTCTGGTTCCGGTCCGAAGCGATCCTCATCGTCCATTTAATCGAATTCTCTGTCTTCAATTTCATATAAATATGTTGACGTTGTTTGGGAATGGCGCATTCCGAATGGGATACAATTGGTTCTATTCTGTACAACTAGGTCGAGCGAATGTATTTGATTACCGATTTACCTCGCTTTTCCTTTTGTACGATGAAAGGGCCGTTAGGAGTAAAAACGTATGCGGCTGTTAAGTAAGGTGGAAGTTTATATTTCCGCTTTAGGCGACATTGGTATCTCGGGATCTCGAAAAGGAAAAAGAAATATAATGCATAGAACTGCGATTCTCTCGCGATTTACTGATAGATGCCGAAATCTATACTAGCTTAATTTAAATATGGTAGGGGACATGCAACGGCCCTCGGAATTGATGATCATAGAATATTGGGAATGTGTTATAGGTGAGGGTGTTCGGTTTTAAGGTAGGTTGGTTCCCACTAGAACTATTAAACAAGTGGGTTGGATTGGATTTAGGTTAGTTCATAAATAATCGAATCCAAATTTATCAATTTATATGACCCATATATTATAATGCATTTGTCTTGATTCATACCTGACCACCCATTTAACCAAATTTAGGAAAAATTGTTTCTTTTTTTTTTATTTTTTATTTGCATTGTTAAAATACTTTAATGCAATATAAATTTAGTGGCCAATTTGTATAATTTTTTAAAAAAATTGAGGCTTCGTTTTGTTTTGTGAAAATTTCCAATAGATAGTATTTTTATAATTTGCATGAAATTTAAAAATAAATTAGAAAATATTTTCTACCATTTAATAAGAAAAATCTGATTTCAATTTCCTTCATGCACTCCTTTTAATGTTTTTTTATTCTTAATTTTTAATTTTTTTATTTTTTTTTTTTGGCCAATCACTAGCACCATGTTTAGTGATCGGCCACAAGCAAGCTCAAGCTTCACCTCAGGTCAACAAGCTTGACTCTCACTAGTGCTAGACATTAGCAAGGCCTCAGCCTCACCTATTTATCACCGGCAATCCCCATGGCCGGCCACAAGTCAAGGGATATGGAAAAGGGAAGATGGAAGGAGGAAGAAAATGAGAGGAGAAAGAAAAAAAAAATTATAATTTCCATTTTTTAAAATATTTTTATAAGGCTGGAGAGGAAAAAAGAGATAGAGTGTGTATGAGTCCAATGGGTTGGAAATGGTTCATAAACTCAATCCATCTAGACCCATTTATTTTTAGACTTTAAATTTAAAACTCATTTAAGGTGAACTCTTCAATTGAAGTAACTCATATATGACGCGTTCATGAGTTTAAAGCCCATTTTGACAAGTCTAGTTCCCACCTCAAAATCAGGAACTAGATCAAATAGGGTTAGTTTCCAGTTTGTGGAATCGATAACTGACTTTGTTAGTCTTAGAATCGAACCGAATCGGTCCCAGTCCAATTCTCAAGAATGGCGATGCTATTATTTTTTTAAATGATTTATGCTATAAAAAAATAAAAAGAAATTATTTTGAGCTAGCTTGGTCTATTTAATCTGATCGGTACGAATTCTCCTCAAGAATTAAGAACCACCTAAAATTAGTCAGTTCGGTCCGATTTCCATACAGGATTGGGACCAATGCACACCCCTTATCATTGGTATATTGACCTAGATTGTTTGATTGTCTGATTGTGGCTTTAGGAGGGAGAAGGTCAATGGACATGCCTTGCTAGCATTTTAGAGCTTCAATTTTCGCTACTATTTTTTGAAAATCTAGAGCGCTTGTGACATCCATTTTGTCCAATCATTGCATCTTTTTCTTTTTTTTTTTGTTATACGAGATCTTGTTGGTGTTGTTGGTAGATATGTCTTGAATGTACAGCTGATCTGAACTTTGTAACTAGTTCAAGTGAATCTTCATGATTATTGTTTACCTTTCAATTCAATGATGCAACTTAAACATGTTTATCTAATAAATAAATTAAATTATAGCTTTTGCTTTGGACATGACATCTCAATCTCGAGATAATATTCTATATGAAGATATGAGTATCTCATGATCTGACAAATGCCTCTATAAAAAGTTGAAGTTTAGTTTCCACAATAGAAAAAGTTACCATTTTTATATGGTGACTTATCATAAACAGTTAAAATCATAATTACCTTATGATTTGTTATAAGCCAATATCTTTATGAACCTAGCTAAGTGCGCTCAATGATATTAACTGACACTCAAAATAAATGACCACAACATTCAACTTTTATTTAGACTTTTCATTTATATTCTCATAAGAGCAAAGTTAGATTTCTTTAATTGGCAAACAAGTGAAATAGACAACTAGCCTTGACCGTATGCTCTTAGCAAGATTATAGCCATACCTATTATGAAATGTTTGATTTACACCATAAGCATCATCCAAATCACGAAAATGCCTAAAGTTTGTCCTACTAGCGTGTTGGAGCTCCATCCTAACGAGGTGGCAACACTGAAGAGCACAAATTGTTTCTCATTCACAACATTACTCGAACTTCTAATCTCATAGAAGACAGATTGACCACGTGATCACTGAACCGACCATGCTCTGGATTCCAAGTACAAATTTGTACCCAAAGCTTAACACTGTGGCCTGAAGTCTAAGACTTAACCGATTTGAACTCGACACGAAATTGGTGCCCGCGACCGGTATAAGATAAAAGGCGAGAAAAAACATGCAGGACATGGTTGGGGGTTGCTTACTGGGCCCAGCCCTCCTATTGCTGTTTGACTCACGTTGACGATAATTGATGGGCCAATAGTGAGGCCATTTCCAAAGAGCCAGCCCATTGCTGATGGGCCATTTTGAAGCCCAGTTCATGTCTTCGGCCAAATCATCCCTGGTCCTTGCTCCATTCTAAAGCAACTCGTCAACCGCAAGGGACATTTTATTTATGGACCAAAGCCCACGTGCCTAGCTTGATTAAAAAGTAAGGCAGATGATCCTTAACATGACTGGCTTTACAATACGACATGATACGATATGACGCCAATCACTTAACTAAACAGATTTGGATTTGATGTAAACGGGTGTGTGTCATAAGCGGGCCTTGTTTATGACAAGAGAAAAGTCATGTTTTACGCGGATTGATTTGCTTAATCTGTTTAGACAATAATCTACGTGCCAAAACTTTTTATCCTTAAAAGTTAATAGAAATAACATCCATGCTAAAAACAATGTGAAGCAATATTATAACATTTTTAGGGATTAAAGGCCCTAGGACATAAAAAAACGACTTAATGATACAATTTAGACGTAATATGAAATCAAGATCATGTAATTTGGAGAAGGGTTCAAACGATGCGTTAACACAGGTTTTCATGTATTAACATGTTCCAAGTGTTTATCATGTATACATGTCAACATAACATTTATAATTAGATCAGTGTATCGTGCCGCATCATGTCTTGTCACATCATTTATAGGCATGTTGAAATCTTGTGATATTTGACCCCAAAAAAATAAAAATGAAACCGTGCTATATATGTCTATTAAATGCATTGTATCAAAGTTTGGCATACCATGTTAGAGACTTTCAATGGGTTATTTTATTTGGGAAGGGGGGTTGTTACGAGTCAATACCTAGGATACTGTGCAAGTTTTTTTTTTTGTTTTCCAAAGTAGAACCAATTTATCCTAATAAAAATATTCAACGAAGTGCTCTTCCACATTGGAATCTCTTTGCTCAATCAGGCTACGTTGACGAACAGAAGCCTGAACAGCCACATAGGTGGCAAATCTCAACTGTCGGACGACGACAACATAGAATCGATTGTCCATTAGGAACCTACCCGCACGTTCCGGCCTCCTATGTGTACGAGAATGCTAAAAGGCCAACAGGGTCCACGTCATTATGGCGGAGGTTGGTAATCGCATTCAATCGCGCTCTCTCCGCCCGACGCCCGTGGTTCTTGCTGACAGCTCGTACTTGGCATTAGTAGGCGTGAACATGGGGAGCTTCCATCGTTCACATCGTGGACTTTGCATTATGGAAACCCAAAGCATCTCTCATTCCTTCTCTTCTGGCCCACTACAAATCACATTCCCACCTCTCAAATCCCCGAGTGCCGTGTATTTTTTGCATAGGAGAATACAAAAATAGTAAGATATCCTGCTGTTTCGTGGTCAGACGTATCTGCATTTATTCCTTGTGTATCGAAATCGATAATGAAAAAGATGGGGCGCGCAAAAGAAGGAGAGAGAGAGAGAGAGATGTGCTTAGTAGGCCAAGGAATGAACAACATCTGCCAATCTGGGGAGCGCAATCTCTCTATCTTTAGAATTTTGTCAGAAGAGAGAGGCACCGAAAGGAAGGGAGAATTGAATGCATACAGCCTTTGCTTTGCTCAACACAGCTCTAAAGAATATACTTCCCACCCACCCTCGATTTTTCTTCTTAGCCAAGTCTTTGAGCTGACTCTTCTTAACTTTTTATTTTTTTTTTATTTTTCCCTGGTGATAATCGACGAGAAACCGACTCAGTCGATGGTGACAACATTTGATAAACAGCGAAAGCCATGCAAATCTGTTGATATATTCTGATATTGAAGCTCTTTTTAGATTAGATGTGGCTAGATAATAAGAGACGCAAAATTAATTATTTACTTGAATCTCGTAATCTCAAATGAATCAATGAAAAAACCTTATTATCTTTCAATTCATGTACCTTAATCGTAGTTTCAGATATTTCATTATCAATTAAATTTTGGCGTTTATCTTAGTTGTAATTTTTAGATATCACCGTCAATTAAAAATCGTATTTTTATGTCATTGCACCTTGCCGTTGATCAAATTTTGACAAAATTTTTTATGTTGTCGGACTTCATCATTGATTAAAATAGGGTTCTGTCTAGAATTGCCACAGACCCCATCTCCCGTTGAATTTCAATAAATGATATTTCATTGTCTATTAAATTCTGGCAAAATGGTCCCGACGGACCTACCATCCGCATCTAATGTGGAAAAAATGTGACGTTGTGGACGTAATAAGGGGGCAAAAGTGAAACCCAGCAATTTTTGGATGCTCCATGAAGAGCGTGGCTTCGGCCCACATCTTATGATTAGAATTCGAGAAACGAGAGGGAGGGGCATCGCCCTAGATACACGTAACTAAGTCCTGCTAATTTGACAGTATGCAGGCCTATTCATCAAGAGATTTCGTGGGATTACATCGGAAAGTTTCTGTCGAAAGCTTAAGGTCTCTAAACTAAGCCTAAAGCCTCTAATATCGTGTGATATATTGCGGGTCCAGATTGTATTAAAAGTTTAAACCGTTAAATGAATACATAATTTAATATTTAAATTATTCTAACATTATGTACTAGAACAATGTCCGGACGCAAATGGTGTGTGATTGGACGAGATAAACACCGAATCCCAAACAAATTCTCTAGGGTTTCGATGTCACCTTGACCGCGCTGGCTCGTGGGCTATCGCAGCACATGACGCGAAACAGCGAAAGCAAAGATGAGAATTTTAAAAAAAAGGAAAATAAAAAGATCGACCCGCCGAATGGGTTGGGCGGGGGGACAGTCAACATAAGCTTTTTTCCCCATAGGACAGACACCCAACCAGTAGAGATTAGAGAAGAGCGGCATGTTTCTAGTCCAAAGGAGAATCGCAGGAGAATCGACATTTTTTTATTCAAAACCGAAAAAAAAGCAGCAAATTATCAATTTTTTAAGCCCTTCTAGGACAAAATCCAATCAACACGTAATGCCACGACAATCACCAGTGCCCATATCAATAATTTCCGATCTCAATTGATTAGATAGACTATACTGATATCAATGTGAAGATGTTTATAATTTAATATATCGAATTGAAAGGTTTATGATTGAATTTATACCTATGTAATAAATTTATAACTTTTTTTATATTTTTTCCTAGTAAGTCTAAAGCTTCTAATACCATATCTTACATTGTCAATCTAAACTATTTTTAAGGCTTACATTATTATATGAATGTGTAATTTAATTTTTAAATTTTCTAACATGATATACTTGAGTAACGTCTGAACGCAAACGATGTATGATCGGAGGAGATATACCCGACACCCTAACAATCCCACCAAGGCTTCGATGTCACATTGACCGCATCGGCACGACTTCAGAACCCGTCCTGCCGGCGTGGAAGTAAGCGAGACTTATCTATTTATTGGGGCCTTAGACATTACGTTGAAGGCGCGTCGATGAGCAGTGACGGAAGAAACCCGTGTGGGGCTCTATCTACACGACGCGAAAGAGCGAAAGCAAAGACAAGAAAAAATGATTGACTCGCCAAATGGGTTGGGCGGGAGAAGGACAACATATGCTTTTCCCACAGGACAGGCATCCAACCGGTAGAGGAGAGCGACATTTTTCTCGTCCGAAGGATGGTGATGCCCCCCATGGAAAGAGAGATCTTTTTGATTGAAACCCAAAAAAGAAGCAGCGAATTATCATTTTTTTTTCCTCATTATTGGCCGCCAACAAATAATAGAATCTGATCATCACGTCCATTCAATTAACAATGTGGGAAAAGAATTAAAAAAATTTAAAAAATACTATTAAACGTTGTCAACGTCGGAACTGCCTGCGTTATGCAGAACAGCTAGTTAACAGGTGTCCACGATAGCGATTTCCATGTCAAAATTAGCCAGATTGACTTAGTTGGTAAAGCGTGAAAAAAATTTATGATCCAATTGACAAAATTAAAAGGTTTATAATTAAATTAATAAAAATATAATAAGTCTAGGATTGTTTGAACAATTTTTTTTTTTTTATATATGTAAAAATGTAACTTGTAATTTTGTTTTGGAATCTGTATGGCTTGTTCATGAGAAACAGAAGGACAGCACTCCCGTCTTGATCTTGCCTTGCAGGACGACATTACCTCACCGACATTACAGTAAGATTTTAGAAAGAGAGAGAGAGAGGAAGAAGAAAAGACTAAGAAGAAAAGGGGGCGGGCAGATAGACAGGAGACGTGATTCGAGATCGGGCCATGCTTCTTTTGCTAAAGCCCCCTTTCTAGCTCGTGGCCCTTTTCAAAGGCTATGGACGTGGTTTGGTTTTCGCACGTGGGGAATAGATTCTTTGCTCTCTATCTCCCTATAGTCTCTCCGTTTTTTTTTTCCCTTTTTAAACATCGGCACATTGGTTTGGAGTTTTTCGACCGCCCGACTAGTCCGCGCCGGACCCGATGGTGCCCATTTCAAGCAATCTGATGTGCGGAGGAGTTCCGATTTTTTGATCTATGTGTCCACAAAGTGTCCTTAACATTGCCCTCTCGACTTGGCCCCCGATGATGAACCATCGGCGATGTCCGGAGTGAAATCTTCCACTTTGATTGGCGTCCTATCTATTAATGGTAGAGATTTGTCGAGACATCGGTAAAAATAGCGAACATAAATAGAGATCCTCTATCGAATCTTGAACTTACTTTATTTATCTTTTCGAAATGCTTATCTTTTAAATTCTCACCTCTCCAATTACGTGACGCTCTTACTATCCAATGCAACCGTCTACTTTCCTAGCACACTCATCAATATAACAAACTGAGTGCTTTTACTCAATGAGCCAGGTCAAATTTCTTGTGAATTGATCCTTACCCATATCTCAAACTTCAAATTACCCCAAAAATATCGGGCATAGGAGCTCTAACTAAACCGTGACTGTTCACTAATTCCATCCTTTTCCTCCCCTTCATTTCGGCATAAATAGTTTCTACATCTTAGTTTTTAACAAGATACGCAACCAACCACTGATGTCCATCCGTCGAGACCAATGAAAAGTCAGGTGAATCGCTTCCCCATCTTTTTTGTCCTAATTTGACATTTGCACCAAATGTACCCACCACGAAATCGATTCTCCTCGATGAGCAGGAAGGGGAATTCGAGGGGCGCATTAATCATACGGGCGGTTGCGCTCCTCGGCGGCTTATTCAATTCCGAAGAAGGATATGATCATCCTTCCAGAGTAAATTCCTCGAACCACCTCCCCTTTGGTCTAATCGTTTTATGGTGCCCAAAAACTCGTCCGATGACCCACGACCAACCAACCATGTCAATACCATGTGCGTCGAAAAGCCAAAAGCCAAAAGCCAAAAAGCCAAAAAGCATCCCACCACCTCACATAAATAATTAAATTACTCAACTTCGATTACGGATTTATTCGACGTATCATCCTAAACAATCTCCTCCTCGCATGCCAAACGACAGTATAGCAAGTCTATAAATAGTCTTCTCGCCCCATTCAAGATCATATCCATCATTTATTTGATGAATTTATCGGATTCGTGTTTCGAATTCGAAAAATTCGCGATAGGGGTAGCTGTTTGTTGAATAAATACGCATTGATCTAGGAATTTCTGGTGAGCGAAACCTTTGTTTCAAGTCTTCTCTCCGTCGCTCTCCGTCGCTCTCCCTAACAGCTTGAAAAGACCCCATGCAAATCGAGATGACGTCTCCCTCTCGTGCTCGCGCTTCGAGCCTCCGCTTGATACTGTGCTGCTTCTTCCTGCTCTTGGCCACCCAGCTGCCGCCGCCGGGGGCCTTCGCCGCTGCGGCGGCGGCGCCGGCACGGTGGCAGCTGCTGCAGAGCAACATCGGCATCGTGGCCATGCACATGCAGCTCCTCCACAACGACCGCGTGGTCATCTACGACCGCACCGACTTCGGCAAGTCCGACCTCTCCCTCCCGGACGGCAAGTGCCGCCACGACCCCTCGGAGGCCGTCGTCGTCGACGACTGCACCGCGCACTCCGTGGAGTACGACGTCGCCTCCAACAGCTTCCGCCCCCTCATGGTCCAGACCGACGTCTGGTGCTCCTCCGGCGCCGTCACGTCCGACGGCACCCTCGTCCAGACCGGCGGATACAGCGACGGGGACCGGCAGGTCCGCACCTTCGCCCCGTGCTCGGACCGCCGCTGCGACTGGCAGGAGATCCGGAACGGCCTGGCGGCGCGCCGCTGGTACGCGACCAACCAGATCCTCCCCGACGGCCGCCTGATTGTGATCGGCGGCCGGCGGCAGTTCAACTACGAGTTCTACCCGAAGAGCTCCGCAGCTCCGAACGTCTACAGCCTCCCGTTCCTGGTCCAGACCAACGACCCGGGCCTCGAGAACAATCTCTACCCGTTCGTCCACCTCAACGTCGACGGCAATCTGTTCATTTTCGCGAACAACCGCGCGATATTGTTCGATTACGTGAACGAAAAGGTGGTCCGAACGTACCCGACAATGCCCGGCGGCGACCCAAGATGTTACCCAAGCACGGGCTCGTCCGTGTTGCTTCCGCTGAAGACCGCCGGACGACCCACTGGAAATGTCGAAGCTGAGGTGTTGGTCTGCGGCGGAGCTCCGAAAGGAGCTTTCAAACAGGCCTCGGGTGGGAAATTTCTCGGAGCCTTGAACACCTGCGGGCGGATCAAAATAACCGACCCGAACCCGCAATGGGCCATGGAGACGATGCCCGGGGCTCGGGCCATGGGCGACATGGTGCTGCTGCCGAACGGCGACGTCCTGATCATCAATGGCGTGGCGGCGGGGACCGCCGGCTGGGAGTTCGGCCGGAACCCGGTCCTCAACCCGGTCATCTACAAGCCCGACGGACCAGCCGGTGGGCGCTTCACGCTCCAGGACCCGTCGGGGATCCCGCGTGTGTACCACTCCACAGCAGTGCTGCTGCGGGACGGGCGGGTGCTGGTCGGCGGGAGCAACCCCCACATCTTCTACAACTTCACCGGAGTAATCTTCCCGACGGAGCTCCGGCTCGAGGCCTTCCGGCCGCCATACCTGGACTCGGAGCACTCAGGCTCCCGCCCGCGGATAATCTATCCGACCTCTCAGGCCAAGATCTGGTACTCGCAGAGATTCTCGGTCCGGTTCGCGGTGGCAGGGAACGTGTCCCTCAATGCGGTGGCGGTGACAATGGTGGCGCCGTCGTTCAACACGCACTCCTTCTCGATGAACCAGCGGTTGCTGGTGATTGGCGGCGGTACGGTGGTCAAGGTCGGGAATTCGGCTTACGCGGCACAGGCGGTGGCTCCAGGGTCGCGTAATCTGACGCCGGCGGGATATTACATGCTATTCGTGGTTCACCAAGGGATTCCGAGCGAGGGCATTTGGGTTCAGATACAGTAATTAGCAACAGAGGGAGGATTGAATTTTTCTTCAGTTTTTTTTAATACTTGCTGCGTAAATAATTATATTTTTCGATATTTATTTTCTTCTCGCAGAGGAAATTGGATGATGTCATTAAGTAAGTGAATTCTATATTTTCTCATGAAAACTTTTTTAATGGGGAAGTTTGGTTGGTCAGTTTTATTTAGCAATTTTTCTCTTTATTTTTTTCAAACGGTCATACCGTATATATGTATTTACAGATTTATCGAAATTCTTATTATATTTATAAAGATCTTATCATTGGTGTTGTATTTCGGATATCAAGCTTGCAATCAATAAGATTCACATATCGGAAATTTGACATAGTTTATATGTATCCACTCGTTAGTCCCAACGTCTAAATTCTAATTACGATTGTCAAGACACAAATGGTCATTTTTTTTTTTTAAATCCTAAGTCCTCAATTGATTTAAACATCATTTGACCGAAACAAAACCTTAAATCGTCGAAACAAAAACCTTAAATCCTCGTACGACGGGAAAAAATCGGTGTACTCATAATTCATTTCATAAGGAAAAGCTGATACTAAATGGCATGCTATTTCCTTTGCTATGTGGGTGATGGAGCACATCTCCCATCTCCCGCAATCTGCGGCAATTCCATTCATAGAATCAATCTTCCACGATTTGTGCAATTCCATTAATGAATAAAATAAATTCCATTGATAGAGTAAATCTTTGATAATATTATAGATTCTTATCTTTTTTAAATCTTTTCAATTATGATTTTTCCGCTCATGTACACATTGTAAATATTGTACAAACCTCCTCAACAATTTGTGCACGATCAAATTTCAATTCGTAATTCGTGGTATCAAAGTTTCTCAAATTTTTTCTTTATCGAATTTCTCTTCTCCATTACAATGTCTTCTTCCCCCTCCATCACCGTTACTGCTTCCAACAGCATATTCGCCACCATTGCTACTAACTCTCCATCCTTGTTAGCCCTCTCCGAACCACCCTTTGCTCTCAGCAATTTATCCCAGGTTCTTCAAATCAAGCTAGATTGCAACAATTACATTATGTGGAAGCACAATTTCTTCCTTTATTTCGTCTTCATAGGTGCCTTCGGTTTGTGGAAGATGCTCTATCTTGGGAGATTTGCTCTATCAGGTTCATTTTACCGAAATCGATTGCAATATAAATATCAAAGAAAATAATAGATTTGCTAAAAAAGAAAACTAAGAGACATGGAATAAAATGTTTGGCTTCACCATAGGTTGGCATACATATTGTGTATTTAGCATTTCAATATGCAAAATCATGTTTAAACTTGTCAAATCACACTTTGCTTTAAGCTTATTGCGCATTTAAATATTTAGAGGATTTATATTTGGCCAACGGCAGTCGGCGGTTGTGCAACGATCGTGCGGCGGTCGTATGGCGATCGTGCGGCTATCGTGCGGCCGAGGCTTTCCAGGCAGGTGCTAGTCGGCGGGAGCAACCCCCACATCTTCTACAACTTTACCAGAGTGATCTTCCTGACAGAGCTCCGGCTCGAGGCCTTCCGGCCGCCGTACCTAGACCCAAAGCACTCGGGCTCCCGCCCACGGATAATCTACCCGACCTCTCAGGCCAAGATCGGGTACTCGCAGAGATTCTCGGTCCGGTTTGCGGTGGCGGGGAACATGTCCCTCAATGCGGTGGCGGTGACAATGATGGCGCCGCCGTTCAACACGCACTCCTTCTCGATGAACCAGCGGTTGCTGGTGATTGGCGGCGGTACGGTGGTCAAGGTCGGGAATTCGGCTTACACGGCAGTCGGCAGTCGCGCAAGATCGTGCGGCGGTGATGCGGCAGTCGTGCGGCAATCGTGCATCGGTGGTGCGGCGGTGGTGCGGCAATCGTGCGGCCGAGACCTTCCAGCCGCCGTACTTGGACCCGGAGCACTCGGGCTCCCGCCTGCGGATAATCTACCCTACCTCTCAGGCCAAGATCGGGTACTCGCAGAGATTCTCGGTCTAGTTTGCGGTGGCGGGAAATGTGTCCCTCAATGCAGTGGCAGTGACAATGGTGGCGCCGCCGTTCAACATGCACTCCTTCTCGATGAACCAGCCGTTGCTGATGATCGGCGGCGGTACGGTGGTCAAGGTCGGGAATTCGGCTTACGCGGCACAGGCGGTGGCTCCAGGGTCGCGTAATCTGACGCCGGCGGGATATTACATGCTATTCGTGGTTCACCAAGGGATTCCGAGCGAGGGCATTTGGGTTCAGATACAGTAATTAGCAACAGAGGGAGGATTGAATTTTTCTTCAGTTTTTTTTAATACTTGCTGCGTAAATAATTATATTTTTTCGATATTTATTTTCTTCTCGCAGAGGAAATTGGATGATGTCATTAAGTAAGTGAATTCTATATTTTCTCATGAAAACTTTTTTAATGGGGAAGTTTGGTTGGTCAGTTTTATTTAGCAATTTTTCTCTTTATTTTTTTCAAACGGTCATACCGTATATATGTATTTACAGATTTATCGAAATTCTTATTATATTTATAAAGATCTTATCATTGGTGTTGTATTTCGGATATCAAGCTTGCAATCAATAAGATTCACATATCGGAAATTTGACATAGTTTATATGTATCCACTCGTTAGTCCCAACGTCTAAATTCTAATTACGATTGTCAAGACACAAATGGTCATTTTTAAAAAAAAAAGGAAAATCCTAAGTCTTCAATTGATTTAAACATCATTTGACCGAAACAAAACCTTAAATCGTCGAAACAAAACCTTAAATCCTCGTACGATGGAAAAAAATCGGTGTACTCATAATTCATTTCATAAGGAAAAGCTGATACTAAATGGCATGCTATCCTTTGCTATGTGGGTGATTTAGCACATCTCCCATCTCCCGCAATCTGCGGCAATTCCATTCATAGAATCAATCTTCCACGATTTTGTGCAATTCCATTAATGAAGAAAATAAATTCCATTGATAGAGTAAATCTTTGATAATATTATAGATTCTTATCTTTTGTAAAATCTTTTCAATTATGATTTTTCCGCTCATGTACACATTATAAATATTGTACAAACCTCCACAACAATTTGTGCACGATCAAATTTCAGTTCGTAATTCGTGGTATCAAAATTTCTCAAATTTTTTCTCTACCGAATTTCTCTTCTCCATTACAATGTCTTCTTCCCCAACCTCTATCACCGTTACTGCCTCCAACAGCATATTCGCCACCATTGCTACTAACTTTCCGTCCTTGTTAACCCTCTCGGTACCACCCTTTGCTCTCAGCAATATATCCCATGTTCTTCAAATCAAGCTAGATTGCAACAATTACATTCTATGGAAGCACAATTTCTTCCTTTATTTCGTCTTCATAGGTGCCTTCAGTTTGCGGAAGATGCTCTATCTTGGGAGATTTGCTCGGGTTTTTACTAAAAACAATTACAATATAAATATCAAAGAAAATAATAGATTTGCTAAAAAAGAAAACTAAGAGACATGGAATAAAATGTTTGGCTTCACCATAGGTTGGCATATATATAGTGTATTTAGCATTTCAATCTACAAAGTCATGTTTAAACTTGTCAAATCACACTTTGCTTTAAGCTTTTTGCGCATTTAAATATTTAGAGGATTTATATTTGGCCAACGGCAGTCGGCAATCATGCAACGATCGTGCGGCGGTCGTGCAACGATCGTGCGGCGGTCGTGCGGCGATCGTGCGGCTATTGTGCTGCCGAGGCCTTCCAGGCGAGTGCTGGTCGGCGGGAGCAACCCCCACATCTTCTACAACTTCACCGGAGTGATCTTCCTGACGGAGCTCCGGCTCGAGGCCTTCCGGCCGCCATACCTGGACCCGAAGCACTCGGGCTCCTGCCCGCGAATAATCTACCCGACCTCTCAGGCCAAGATCGGGTACTCGCAGAGATTCTCACTCCGGTTCGCAGTGGCAGGGAACGTGTCCCTCAATGCGGTGGCAGTGACAATGGTGTCGCCGCCATTCAACACACACTCCTTCTCGATGAACTAGCGGGTGCTGGTCGGCGGGAGCAACCCCCACATCTTCTACAACTTCACCGGAGTGATCTTCCCGACGAAGCTCCGGCTCGAGGCCTTCCGGCTGCCATACTTGGACCCGAAGCACTCGGGCTCCAGCCGCGGATAATCTACTCGACCTCTCAGGCCGAGATCGGGTACTCGCAGAGATTCTCGGTCCGGTTCGCAGTGGCTGGGAACGTGTCCCTCAATACGGTGGCGGTGACAATGGTGCCGCCGCCGTTCAACACGCACTCCTACTCGATGAACCAGCGGTTGCTGGTGATTGGCGGCGGTACGGTGGTCAAGGTCGGGAATTCAGCTTACACGGCAGTCGGTGGTCGTGCAACGATCGTGCAACGATCGTGCGGCGGTCGTGCGGCGGTCGTGCGGCGATCGTGTATCGGTGGTGCGGCGATCGTGCGGCCGAGGCCTTCCGGTTGCCGTACCTAGACCCGAAGCACTCAGGCTCCCGCCCGTGGATAATCTACCCGACCTCTCAGGCCAAGATCGGGTACTCGCAGAGATTCTCGGTCTAGTTCACGGTGGCGGGGAATGTGTCCCTCAATGCGGTGGCAGTGACAATGGTGGCGCCGCTGTTCAACACGCACTCCTTCTCGATGAACCAACGGTTGCTGGTGATCGACGGCGGTACGGTGGTCAAGGTCGGGAATTCGGCTTACGCGGCACAGGCGGTGGCTCCGGGGTCGCGTAATCCGGCACCGGCGAGATATTACATGCTATTCGTGGTTCACCAAGGGATTCCGAGCGAGGGCATTTGGGTCCAGATATAGTAATTAGCAACAGAGAGAGGATTGAATTTTTCTTCAGTTTTTTATAATACTTGCTGTGTAAATAATTATATTTTTTTGATATTTATTTTCTTCTCCCAGAGGAAATTGGATGATGTCATTAAGTAAGTGAATTCTATATTTTCTCATGAAAATTTTTTTAATGGGGAAGTTTGGTTGGTCAGTTTTATTTAGCAATTTTTCTCTTTATTTTTTTCAAACGGTCATACCGTATATATGTATTTACAGATTTATCAAAATTCTTATTATATTTATAAAAATCTTATCATTGTTGTTGTCTTTTGGATATCAAGCTTGCAATCAATAGGATTCACATATTGGAAATTTGACATGGTTTATATATATATATATCCACTCGTTAGTCCTAATGTCTAAATTCTAATTACGATTATCAGGACACAAGCGGTCATCAAAAAAAAAAATCTTAAGTCCTTAATTGATTTAAACATCATCCGACCGAAACAAAACCTTAAATCCTCGTATGATGGGAAAAATTCGGTGTACTCATAATTCTTTTCATAAGGAAAAGCTGATACTAAATGGCATGCTATTTCCTTTGCAATGTGGGTGATAGAGCACATCTCCCATCTCCCACAATCTGCGGCAATTCCATTCATAGAATCAATCTTCCACAATTTGTGCAATTCCATTAATGGAGTAAAGAGAGTAATTCTTTGATAATATTATAAATTCTTATCTTTTGTAAAATCTTTTCAATTATGATCTTTCCGCTCATGTACACATTATAAATATTGCATAAACTTTCACACCAACTTGTGCACAATCAAATTTCAATTCGTAATATTTCGTGGTATCAAAGTTTCTCAAATTTTTTCTTTATCGTATTTCTCTTCTCCATTACAATGTCTTCTTCCCCAACCTCCATCACCATTACCACCTCCAACAGCATATTCGCCACCATTGCTACTAACTTGTTAGCCCCCTCCGAACCACCATTTGCTCTCAGCAATATATCCCATGTTCTTCAAATCAAGCTAGACTGCAAAAATTACCTTCTATGGCAAGCACAACTTCTTCCTTCATTTGGTCTTCATAGGTGCCTTCGGTTTGTGGAAGATGCTCCATCTTGGGAGATTTGCTTTATCGGGTTCATTTTACCGAAGTCGATTGCAATATAAATATCAAAGAAAATAATAAATTTGCTAAAAAAGAAAACTAAGAGACATGGATAAAATGTTCGGCTTCACCATAGGTTGGCATATATATTGTGTATTTAGCATTTCAATCTGCAAAGTCATGTTTAAACCTGTCAAATCACACTTTGTTTTTAGCTTATGGCGCATTTAAATATTCAGAGGATTTATATTTGGCTATTTTAGTACGTTAATGCATTTGAAATTAAAATGGTCAAAAGGCGAGGTTTCTCTGGATGAAACATATTTGCGTTTTCCTAGTATTCTAAGGAAAAAAAAAATTACTTTCTTAGGTCCTATTTCTACCGGATACAAAGCACGCATAGTCAAAATTGACTGATGATAGTCACGATCGTTAAACATTGCTCAAATTAAGATTTTATGAAACTTCTCTCTTATAAATATTGTATTAAAAAAGAGAAAAGACTCATCTTTTTTATGGCTATTTTATTGACTCTACTCGTCAATTTTGCAATTTTGGTAACACAAAATCTTGTTGAAAACATGCATGTCTAAATATTTATGAAAAAAAAATATTTATGAAAGAATAACTTTGAAAATCAAATTTGATTTGAAAAATCGATCCAAATCGTTGCAGGATGAGGGTCATTTAAATTTTTTTTGGTCGGTAGAGTCATTTAAATTGAATTTTAAATTTTTGAAGCATTGAGATCCAAATTTAAGTCTATTTTCTTTTAACTTACTTTTGTAATGAAAATTCATTATTCATTCGATCATAGTTGTAGATAAAAATTTTGGTAAATATTTAAGATAGAAAACAATCATCTCCTCCTTCTTTTTATTTTGCTAATAAAGTAAACTACCTCGAGGACCTGAGTATGTTATAAAGTTGCTTTGTTTAAACTCTGAATGTAAAATTTAGGGATATTCCCAGCGGAGAGGGAACAAAAACTTTCTCTTCAATTGGGTTGCCAGATTGAGCACTGGGTTGCCGGACTTTCGCTGGAAACTCCTGTTGGAAGCTTGCTTCTTACTAGTTAGATAGTGTCTAGAACCGGCATGTCTAACCAGTACCCCTGATTCTAGACACTGTGAAGAGTAGACACTGCTACTAGACACGTGTATTTTAGGAAGATGGTAAATGTATACACGAAGAAGAAGAAGAAAAAAAAAAGTAAGTAAGATAAATAGGAGAGGAAGTTTTGAATGTAAATTCCGAACGCATGCGAGAGAATTCATGATGCTTGAATCAACAAAACTAATTGATAAAATTCGATTACCATTCACAAATAATGGTAGGACTTGCCTACTCGGAATGACTTCGTAATTTTACGAAACATTTGAAATTTGCACATGTGTATCGCGTAAATTCACATGCAATATATCTTTTTTATCATAGTTTTCTGAAATTAAAATGATGTATTAAATTTCGGCCCTTATTGCTTTTGTTGCTTATATTTCATCGTAAATTAATATTCAGTTAACAATACCCGACCACCTAAAAAGCTCATCTTCGTGATGTGATTATATTTATCAAAATTTCGTAACTAAAAATATAACTTAGAGACAGTGTGAATGAGTGAGTGACTTCATCTTCTTTGTTCAACACCCTTCCTGGACTTTTCGGCTCCATTTATTTTGAAGAAAATGATTGATTTAAAAAATATTTTCTTAAAAATGATCACTCGTGTCTCTTAAAAAAAAATGAATGAAAGCAAAAAAAAATTATCATCCAAGAAAATATATGGACATAAATGATTAACAATAATGATAATTTTTTCAATTACTAATTATTTAAGTGGCATAAGCGATTATTTTTTTTTACATTTTTCAAATCATCTATTTTTCGTAAAACAAACAAAATCTTTATTAATCCGCACAAGGTGCAAGACATTTTTACTTTATTAGGAAAAATCACTTGATCAGGAGAAAAAACAAAAAAGAAAAAGGACCTTCCCTAGACAGTGACGAACCTAATCTATACTCCATTCCCATAATGTCTACAATTCCTAAGGATTTAGCTAATCTTTGAATATAAATATGTTGGGTTATTAAATCGACGTATCTTGCTCTTTTTAGTAGAAATTTGGGTGCAACTTTAGTGTAACTACTATTCCTTCCTAAAGTGGGGCGATACGCATCGTTTTCATGTTAGGAACGGGCTATTTCCCCTATCTCTTAAGCTACCCAGCTCCACGAGAAAATATTCAGTGGTATGTGCGCGCCACGTCATCCGCCGATGTGGCGCGCACGTTCCACTCAGCTTTCGACACCTGTCGTGTGGGACCCGCTGAAAAATTAAAGGATCCGCTCAGCTCGGAACGGCTCGGCTCGGCTCGTTGGCAGAAATAATGTCGTCAATAAATGCTTTAACGCTCCCGCCCAAAAAATTTCTCACTCCTCAATTGAATTTATTGGCTTTTCTCTCTCTCCTCGCAGAGAACAAACGAGAAAGGACCGTCTGTTTCCTTCTCCGTGCATCCGGTTCCGGCTCCGCCTCGCCTCCCAAAAGCCTCGCCGGTCGTCGCCTCCTTCAAGAGCCTCGCCGGTCGCAGTTGGGTCCTCACCTCCTCCGCCTCCGGCCGGCTCCAAACGTGGAGATCGAGCACAAGGTTTGTGCTCGCGTTGGTTACTCGGCAACTTTTGGACCTCCGACGAACGCGTCATCGCCTCCGACTCCGAGTAGCCCGAGGTCTTTGGACTCTATGTCCTCGAGGTCGATGGTCGGGACGTGAGGGCCTCGTGCTTCTTCTGCTCCCCGCCTCCCAAAAGCATCGCCGGTCATCTGCCGCTGACACATTGCCCCCTGAGAGCCCCGCTGATTGCAGCTGGTTCCCGAGCCCCCTCTGCCTCTGCCTCCGCCTTCGACTATTTTCAACGCGGAGATCGAGCACAGGAGGAGAAGAGAAGAGAAGGACAAAACCACCTCCTTCCCTCCCCTCCCGTCTCCTAAACTCCTCTCGTGGTTCCGGACAGCTTCATCGATGCCTTCGATAGTTGTGCCCGATTCAGCTCAACCCCGGAGAACTCCAAAAGCAAGAGCAAAGAGAAGAAGATGAAGGCGAAGGTCCGGCTCGAGGCCGATGGCGGCTTCGCGTCTTCGGCGGAGTCGGACAAGAAGCACAAGAAGGAAAAGAAGAGCGGCAAAAGGCTCCGAATCCAAGCGGCCGAAGCTCCGGAGCATCAGGGGATGCGAAGAAGGAGAAGAAGAGGAAGGCGCTGGAGCTGCGCGAGGACGACGAGGAAGACAAGAGCGAGACCAGCTCCGAGCTGGTTGACCCCGAGAACTTGAAGGGGAAGAAGAAGAAAAAGAAGAAGGCGAGGTTGAGCGATGGCGATAATAAGGTGGCTCAGGAGGAGAAACCCAACGTTGTGTTGAATTTCAGGATCTCGGACAGCTTGAGGTTGAAGTTGAAGGACAATGGTATCGAGGCGCCGCTTTTCCCGTTCGGACCATGACGTTTGATATCGTCCACGATGGGACCGATTTGGTCGGCCGTGCACCGCACCGTCGTATGAACATCTTTTATTTGAATTTCGCAGGATTGACATGTTGATGGTCGCATGCTTGTTTGAAATCTGCTAATTAACTGACAATTTAGAGAAGTGAATGGTCTGGACGTTGGAGTAATGATAGTGTGTGATGCGGAAAAGGGTCACGAAGCTGACATATATGAAAAGAGAAGCAAGTTTTATCTGCTCTATGAGTAGTGAATGGTTGATGTATGAGCTTGGTGAATATTATTTTAATTAACAGCACGACAGAGCAATCATGGTGTAGAGTGTAGCAAAGTGCACTTGGTTCGTGATATGTCTTTCGTGCATTTCGGTCCTAAATCCCCGTATTTCGCCCGATTGTCATTGCAAAAGTCAAATTCCGACCGATCTTTTCGGGCATTCGAACCTACAAATGGTAATTCGACCAAAAACCTACGGCTATATAAGTCTTCTAGTTTGTGGCGGTCATATCCGTACATTAGTTCATTGGTGTTATTTGACATAAAAAAACCAAAAGTGGCGTGAAGACTTTTTGGCTGCGGTTGCATTTCAAGTTTTTAAAGATGATTGGCTGCTAGGAACATGAGTTCTGAACCGGTTGCTCATTGCTGTAGTTGATGGGTTTTAATTTTTGAGCACTGATTATCACCTTGTTCACTGTGTGAATTGTACCAGGGCAAAACTCTAGCTTTTGTCTTGCCCATTTTGGAATCTCTGACGAATGGGCCTGCAAAAACCTCAAGGAAGACAGGATGTGGTAGGCCACCAAGTGTTTTGGTGCTTTTACCTACTAGGGAATTGGCCAAGCAGGTATTGGAATCAAGCTTATAGAAATAATCTCATCTTTTTACAGAGATAGATGTCCGACATCGTTTACTCTATTATTTTAGGTGTTTTCTGATTTTGAAGTTAATGGTGGAGCAGTGGGCTTAACATCATGTTGTTTGTATGGTGGAGCTCCTTATCATGCTCGGAGAGCCAATCGAGGAGAGGGGTCGATATAATGATTGGAACACCCGGCTGTGTGAAAGTAACTCATTGAATTGGAAGCTTATTTGGTAAGTATTCACGCAAATCATTGTGGGTCCTCGGAAGTGTTGGCGAGCCTATCAATCCAAGTGCGTGGAGGTGCGAGCTTTATCCTAACTTTCTAATGTAGATAATGTTTCACTAGATCCATAAACCTGTGTACATTTCTTCAGTGGTTTTTCAATGTAGTCGGGGATTCGAGTGCCCTATATCGACACTTGGTGGCAAACGAAACCGGTGGCTTCATGGTACATTTTGTTATTTGTTTGGGTTTATCATGTTAGAATTTTTTACAAAGAATGCCCACAATATCCACTTTATGGTCTCGGTCGATTCCGTGATGCTTACCTTCCCTGCGAGATCACACCATTATCTCGGTGCCCGCCACGAAAACCGGATCTCGCTACTTTTCTTTTCTTTGGGGTTCGGGTCTCTAAACTCTTTCATTCCCTTTGACTTTTGAACAACTTAAGAGCCTTTCACAAGGTGTCTCTCCGACTAATTTCCACATTTGTTTTGTGCAGCTGTCATAGTGGATGAAAAGGGGTTGAAATTGAAGGTGAGTGTAGTGGATACGTGGGCATTAAAAGTTCTGGCTTTGGGGCATTTTGTACAGTATATGGTGATCATGAGCAATACGAAACAACATACTTCAACCATTCCCAGGATACTATTTTACTAGTGATGGCTGCAGCAGGTTAGTTGATACAACTATTAAATTATTGCTTGAGGTACTTGCATTATGCCTGGGTTCTTACTAGGGATGTTTATACAATTCCTTAACTTGAATGATAATCTTGCACTTATATATCTTTGGAAGGTGTAGTTATGGTTATATTTTTTTGCAGCATAAGCTGTGCGATTTGATTTCCTTATTTTTTAATTCGCTCAACCCATTCAGGGACAAGGATGGTTACGACTGGCTGTCTGGTAGAGTTGATGATGTCATTAATGTCAGGTGCTACATGAATTTCTCAAGATCTTCTCTTTTGGTACCTTCATTCAAACATTTTTTAAGTGCTTATACAATGTGGCTTTGTTTTTGTTGAGAAACTTCGAAAGACCAATTCTTTTCCTTCTTAAAGCACCCAGTGCCTTGAATTCTGGACTAGTTATCGATGATGCTTCACTTGCCTCTGCAAAGGTGGACACCGAATTGGAACAAAGCGAAGTTGAATCTGCTCTTGTCTCGCATCCCAAATGTGCGGAAGCTGCGGTTGTTGGTGTTGAGCATGAGGTACTTTAGAGAGGACTAAATTGATGATAAAATATTCATTGCACTTGCTTTAAATGCTAACAAATCAGCAAATCATGTTTTTGTCTCTAGGTGAAAGGACAAGGCATTTATGCCTTTGTCATTCAGTGGAAGGTGAACCTTACGGCGAAGAACCGAAAAGAGACCTCATACTCACCGTGAGGAAACAGGTTTGCATCCCATTAACAGTCATTTCTTTATTTGAAAACTAATTGCTCTTGCTTTCTTAAACTCCCCAAAGTGACTTAGACAACATGCAAGTTCTTGACAGAGTAACCTCTTAATGTGATGATAATTGTGATGGATCTCATTTTCTTTCCACATGCTAGTCCCACTCAAAACAAATATTGTTGAGCCTCTTGTTTGCTTACTCCACTGAATCTGTCCTTTGGCTTTGCAAACAGTGCTTAATCCGTTCCGTCATTACCATGGGGCACTATGCTTAAGATCTCACTCATACTTCTCATTTGATTATTAGATGCCTCTAATTTCTAATTGATTCCCCGGTGACATCTAATGATTTTGATCTTAGCTATGTGAAAGTTATTTGCATATTCGATTAACAATGAACATATTCATCGCATGGAGCTCTATCTCCCTTCACTTACATGAGAGGTGTAATGAGAATGATCAAACAGTGGGACACATGCTAAATGGGCTCTTTTGGCTGATGGATCACGATGAACTCGCTGCATCTAACGCTTTGCCGATATCTTTTCTTTTTGGTTTCTCCCTTTCTTCTGAGCCAAAGACAACTATATTATCAGTAGGATCTGTAATCCTCGCATAACATTTACTACGGTAGCAAATATAGGGCCAGTTCCGGTTTATGTTCTGGGCCATTTTGGCCTTCTGTGCTAATATTGGCTTCATCAGGCTTCAAAATAAATTGATTTTTCGTCCATGAACTAAAAAATAGGTGAAATCTATTTTATAGCCCATCTTATTTAACTTGTGATAGGAAATTCATAAAAATAACTTTCGACTAGGCAATCTGATTCATCTTCTGTACGACTTCTAGATAGAAGCATTTGCTCCGGGATCAACGGTTGAGGAAGGGGATACTCGGGATTGGCAGCAATTTTGTCGGCTATACCTTTCTGTCAAGGAAAATTCTTTTGTACGAGATATGAAGTTGTCGAAGTATCCACATCTTACTAGAAGGCGGTGCATGGAGGCCTTTTCAATCTCTCTCACCAAAATTCTTTGACTTAGCTGTCTTGGTCCATCTCTTCGGGTTTTGCATAATGCGAGTTTGTACAAAATCCCTTGTCTTGAGCTCATAGATATCCCCGAGGAATGTATTATTTGCTCTGGATCGAGATGAATCGGCTGTTAAATTCAGAGTTTGTAGAAGTTTTTCAGTCTCGAGCTTACATGGCAAGCAGTAGCTTGAGGCTTTTGTCCCCGTACTTAAGAACAGTCCGACACTCGAAATATCATAAAGAACGAATTCGGTAGCCTTGGAGGTCTCGGAGACTACGCCGAACAATGTAGTATCCAAATGCAAGCTGCAAAGAGAAGCCGAGCACCTCTTCCTTCACGGGTAGATGGAGCTTGCTTTTTGTAAGGATTCTTCATTGTGATGATATTACAGGTCAAAGGTTAGATTTGTTGGAATTTTGTATAAATTGGTGCCAGTGCTATAGCTTGTTCAAACCTTGACCGGATTTCTTCCGAAACGGTTGTTGGGTAGAAGTGCACTTGGTGTCTTCGATGTGACTTTCACATTTAGTTCTTTAGCTTTATACTAATAATATCCTGGTTGATCCTCTTCATTTTTGCGTTACAACCGTAATGAAGTTATGGAAACTGGTCAAAGGAAAAAGACTTGATGGTTGCTGCATTAGTGGCTCTTATTTGTAAAGGCTTTTTTTGCTTGAGATTTAATCCTGACTAGCATTACTACACTATTATTCTTGACCTAGCAATTATGATCAACATGCTTTACTAGAGTTACTTTCCTTGAAACATTCCAAGTGGTACCGCATATGTTTCTGGTTTGCTCAAGGACTCGTGGGTTCATCCCTTTAATTTCACATGCATGTTTGCTTCTGAAGGTGAATGATGATTGGATAATTCTTGACAAGACAGTTGCTGATCAAGTGTCTTTGTGGAAAAGCAGCAATGGGTTCACTGATGCATTGGTTCTGGACCATGTTTGTTGAGGAGAAACGTGTTCTTATCATCAAATTGGCGATGTCTTTGTTTGTGAGAAGACTGGAAATGTTCGGGGTAAAATACTTTAATTGCTAACAATGACAAGTCTCTTTAGTATATCCAATTTATATGTGTCGTGCGGAATGTCTTTCCTAATGAGGTTTCCTTCATCATCGTCTTTTCTTTCGATGTCGTGATGAGACGTGCGAGAGAAACTGTTATGGATCCCGCCAATGAGCTCTTGGTTTGCAAAATATCTGGACATTGTTTAAATAGGTTCTTTGTCATTTCTTGAAATGGAGACCGATGCCGTGAGTAGAATGTCTTCTTTCAACACTCCAATTTCTTAAAACAGAGTCGTTCTTTTATCTATCTAGCCAGGATCAGAAAATTAACAGCTAGCATTTGTCGTTCTCGTAGAGTAAAATCTTTGAGGCAACTGATTTTTCGCTTTTTCACACGAAAAATTTCAGGAGCGGCAAAAGGTGGTGTGACAGATGAAGCTGAACCATTCATGGGACCTGGTCAATTTGGTAACTAGTTAACCGTTTCCTTTCTCTTTTTCGTTAGCTATGATTGACACGTGCCTCACACTTCATGCTTGTGTCTCGCGGACGAGCTTATGTCTTGGGATAAAGAGAATTAGATGCTGTGTTGAGGTTCTGCCGAGTTTTGGGGATGGAACGTATATGCCTTGATCCTCCTCTCAAGGTAGTTCATAGCTATTTGAGGGGTCTTGCCTTGAGTTAGATGTGTTAATTGCTGTCATTTGTCTTATCGTACTTGATTGAGAAAATTTAGTTGTCTCATTTTATGGTTTTCCATTTCCAGCGGATTCCACTAGGGAAATGGCAATGTCCTAAGTGCCGCTCGAAAAGTGATTCAGTTGAGCCAATAAGCCATCTCGATTCCAGTTTGAACCGAGCTCGGACGAAAATTTGTGGGTCAAGATCCAAGACATTGTCTAGCACGGAAAAAGTATCTCAAATGCTTGGTGGCTCCCATTTTCCAAGCAAGAGGTCTTTGAGTGGAGGGAATTCTGTTGTAACACCTGAAGTTCAGCCATTGGAAGGTAAGCCAGATCTGTCCCCAGGAGAGGAGCCATGCACCATCAAGCCTGGTTGCCCATCCCTGGGTGGTTCTACGGATGGAACCTCTTCCTCTCAGAAAAATGATGATGAACAGAAGGTAGATGTACCTCCAGCAAAAGCACCTTCAACCGAAGGTTAGCTTCTCCTTCTGTGCCCGCTTCATCTCATTCTCAACTGGTGAGTTCAGAACAATGTGATGAAGCATCAGAGAAAATTTCTGAATGTTCTGATGGATGCAATAGTCCAGATGGTCAAGCTGCTCTCGGAACTAGTGCTAGTAAAGAGAGAGCTAAGAAGAGAAAGCTTGTGCAGAAAAATGACATTCAAAAGAAACGCATGACTGACAATGGAAAGCAAATTATTGCTACTTCTAAGAGCAGGAATGATGATGGCAAGCAAATTATTGCTACTTTTAAGAGACATGGGTCGAAGAAGAAAGCTGCATTACCTGAAATAGGTAATTTACAATTAAGAAAGAGAACAATTGTAAAAAGGGTTCACAGTCTACCATGGAAGAAATGGAGCAAAAGAAGGTTCAAATGGTCCAAATAAACAAAAGGTAGATACTTTTACATTGGCCTTTTCATTACTGACATATTACGTATAGACATATATAAGATACTTCCTCACATTCAGTTACATTTAGCAAATGTATGGGACTTACAATTTTTTTTTTCCTTTGCTTCCTAAGATATGAACCTCTACAATATATTGAGTGGACGCAGTTTGGTGTTTGGTCCTCTTGCATGGCGTGTTTGTTTTCTAAAGATACCTAGAAGCCCTGGATATATTTTGGTTGGTAGTTCTAAGTTGATGGTTTCCACGTGCAAAGGCACAGGGAAAGTCCTTTTAATTGAGGCTTGATGATATATTAAAAATTGATTTTGTGGTGCAGAAGGTTTCGGAGAGTTGAAAACCCCACCCGTAAAGCCAAAGAAAAGAGACCGTTATGTGAATGACACACCAATGTGCATAAGCGGCACCGCCAGAGTGAATTTCAGCAGGTAAATCTACTTATGACCAACTTTGTTGTTTAATTCTGGTGATCAATCTTAGAATCCATCTTAATTCATTTGACACTTTTCTGCTTTTCATGTTGATCGGGTTTTGGGCTATCGTGTTAGAGGTAACGATGCAAGTTCATTGTTTTATGTTTCTGTATGTATTGTAGACATCCTTAATTATGTACAAGATTCAAAGCTGAATACCCGATCTTCCACAAGGTAAGAATTGCTGCTCTGCAATCTTACAGTTTTAGTAGCTTTGAGTTGCGAGTGATGTGGACAACTGTTTCTATATTGTGTCACAATACGACTTTGGCAAAAAATAGTTAACCTTGCAAACTTATGATTGTCTGCCACTTCATCCTGTACAGATGCATGAGTAAAATCTTATGTGCTGCTGCTACTACGATGTGGATTTTCTTGTTTGTATATGTTTGCCAAAGTTTACTGTTGGCCTGAGGAAAATTGATTTTTATTTAACTTGGTCTCCTTTGCGTTTAAATGCAACTAACTGTAGTCTTTTTATAGGTATGCTCTTAGCTAAATCTTTGTAGTAAATACTATGACAACCCTGAACCATAAGCATTCAAATCATGGTCCCTGACTTGGGTAACTTTTTCAGGAGTTTGTTGGCTGGTCCTTGACTCAAATTAATTAAAAACCTTGACGAATGTAATGACACTTGCTTAACACAGCAAACATTGCTTCTTTGAATGTGAGCTGACGGTAGAGACAACATTTATTGTATTGATGATACTTGCTCTCTTGAGATCTATTATGGTAGGTAAACACGTCAGGTTTGGGTTGGAATATTTATTGGTGATAGGTTAGGGCAAAAGTTCAAAGGAGTTGCAAACTTCAATCCATCAGATGTAAGGTATCAAAAGTTTGGTGTCCTACTCAAATGTGACCCCGAAATATTGTCTCTGGGGTAACATGTCCGTCCTATGACATGTTAGCTTTATTGGGAAAAACCTCAATTGATAGCTATTGTTATGTCCATCAATTCTAGATTTGCCTTTTTTTTTTCCTTCTGCTTTTCAGATTGGCATCACTTGACTGCTATAGAATTTTCCTTCTTATTTTGCTCTATTTGTGATTATACTTGTTGACAATCTCTCTCATGTGCACCTATTATATATGTGATCTGTTAATAGGTATGTAGCTTTGATAGTGCTGAATCATCTAGTTGCCTGACAACAGTTATTGCATCCAATTAGCCAATGTGTTAAGTTGTTGCTTGATTCTAGGTACGAGTCAATGGACCAGACACAGCACCAGTCTATAAGTTCCTCAAAGCAAGTAAATCAGGATTTTTGGGTTCAGGAATAAAATGGAACTTCACGAAGTTCCTCGTTGATAAGGAGGGGCATGTCATCAGTCGCTATGGCACAACCACCTCTCCTTTAGCCATTGAGGTACTCTTTCTTTCTCTCTTCACATAGATTCTCAGTTAGCAGATCATCTGCACACGTGCTTTTAGATCATTTTTCCTGGAAGAGAATTTATCACAGCCCCATGACAAATAATACACATAACGCAGGCGGAGATAAAGAAGGCACTGGGGGAGGCATGATGTACCTTGCATTACACGATTGGCCTGTTGGACATGTAAAGAGGCAATATAAAAGTCAAGGCTGCTGCTTTTTCAGTTTGTTTATATTTGTACATGTGTTTACAAGTTTTTGTGGCAGTATGCATGCATTTTGTGGCCATCTTTTCTGGTGTCAAATAATGGTTAGGATGCTGTTTGATTGTCGACTGTATGACTTGTATTTTGTCATCACCATGCTCCAGACACTAGAATTGTCTGCCTCGTTTACCAGTTCAGATATGATGAGATGGGTTATGGGAATTGCTGACTCTCTCATGCTGTTTGGTCTCGAGGGAAAACTAATAAAATATTGTTGTAGGACGGAGAGGAATGAAGAGGCACAATTTAGTTATGCTGATGCTTGGATTGAGTTCCGAAGGAGTTGCAATCACATTTGACCTTTCCTTTTTTCTTTTTCTTTTTTTAATATGAAAAATATGGCCAAACTATGCCCTCCCAAGGTCCTAGAGTGGTAGATGAGGGTTAAATATCTCATGTAATTCACACATCTATTCTTTCGACAGAGAAAAGTTTGCTGTGTAAATTCTGTTATGACATACAAACGGGTTGAAAATCTCAGCTTGACGTGAGCATCATTCTTCGTGAGTTGCTAATCTGATCATTTGGCATAAAAAATTCAATTGGATTTAATCCAATTTTGACATTCCCATTTCTATACAAGAAAAAAAGGGAAAACATAGACCCATGAATTCTGAAATTCGCATACTCCCTTTTATCACTTAATCTTTTGCTCATAGAAGATTCGGCAAACAAGCTTCGTGAAGCGAAGTTAAATAAAGTAAATGTAACTGCAAACTCTTCAATGATTGTACTAATACTTTCTGTACAGACAAAGATTGACAAACCATTACCTTGAGCCACTAAAAAGGGAGAACATAGACCTTCGGCTGAAACTACAGGAGCCATATCATATGCACCACGACACGAGGAGTGGTATAAATCATATCTTCCATACACATTACATATCATATTTACAAGTTGGGTTTACGATTCTCAGTTATCTTCGAACAATTCCCATCCTTCATCCTCCAGCTCCTTCCGACCAATGCGGGCTTCTTCCTCTTCGATAACTCTCTTTGAAGGCAAGCCAATGTCATCAATTGAGTTCAGAGGTCCTATGTTGTTTGGAATCTTTAGCGTTTTGCCTCGTTCAGGTATTGTATCAGTGGAAATACTGCTTATATTTGAGCTGGATGATGAAGATGTAGTGCGACTGATCTTCCTCGAGGAAACGGATTTGCTCGACTGAACGCCCCTATCGAAATTTTCTTTGAGTGACCTCACATCCTGGTAGATAAAATTCATCTCCCCTCTGCAGATGTGTCATTAGAGGAATATAGCAAGAGGTCATTTGATATTTCGTACTAAAATGAAATTGCAGGCCATATAATGTTATGCACATGAGACAAGCAATGCATCTTCAAGCATCTGCTTCAATGACTTCCGAAGTCAAACTTGCTTACAGATCTACAAGACATAATCATAAATGACAAATCTCTCAAGTTGGTACTCTAGTTACGCTAAGTTTGATTGTTAGTGAAACAAGATAGAGCATATATCTAACGTGAAAAAAGAGTCCCTACAACTTTGTAAAGATATCTCCGGGATGAACACAGTCAATCAGCAGCATGGTGCAGATGGATGGTTTGACTTCAGACTCTTTGTGCTGGTTTACGAATCAATCTAGGAGATGAGGGGGAGTGGGGCTGCTAATGAACAAGGAAGAATTAAAGCTTACAAATCAAGCATAAAACAATCTTGATTACCCTAACAAAAGAAATTATAGTATGGTCATGTTTCCTTCAACCTAGGTTTGACGAAACTTCCTCCAACCATGTACATGGAGGGCATTCATTAAAAGTTTGGTCACCTGCTTGTCACTCTTACTCACTCAAGATCGCTTTCCTTAGTGCTCTATTATATCTTTGGTCAATTTTCTTCTAAAAGGCAAAGTTCAATCACGTTCGACCAAGAGACAGAGAACACATAACAAAAGATGATATAAAGAGACTCAAAGCAGATACTCTTGGTTGCTACATTTTCTTTTGTTCATTTTCTTCCTCTTTCTTCACATTTTCACTCAAGAGCAAGAGTAATAGATAATTATCTTGCGTCATAGATTATTCAAATTCATATCTTGAGTTCACTTCATCTCTCGGTGGTTTTTCACTAAACAAAAAAAATTGAGGTAATGATATTTTACTTATGAAAAAATGTCCTCAGTGGCTTTTTTTTGTTTTTTTTTGTGGTTATACTCGATTGTGATTATGACAAGATATTGCTCAGACTACCATTATGCTACTACTCGGACATGAAGACTTGATGTTTGGGAAATTATTGTGTGTTTGGGTATACATTGCATTGGGGATGTTTCAGCCTTTTCAAACTTGGATTATATAGATATAAAAAAAAATATATATGTAGATTTCACTGGTATGTAACAGTTTACAAATAAAATATGTATTTGTTTATGATAACTGCAATGAGACCTGCCAATATGTTGTTCACTGAATGCCCAACTTATGGCTACAATGAAGTAGGAGTTTTAAGGGTGAAAGCACCATGACATTGGCAGCAGAAATGATGGGAAACAAGTGCATGGATTAATGTCACCAGATTGGTTGGAGGAAATTCCCGGAAACATGACCCATAAAAGTAAATGACAGTAACAGAAAAAACTTACTGGAGTGCATCAACAATATGGCCATGATCCAAGAGAAATGCTCGCAGCTGTTCCAAACATATAATAAAATTGCATTTAGTTGAGATATTTCCATTGCTTTAATGCATACAACTATAATGGTAAAGCTTTTCTGCAAAGACCACCTTGTTGTTCTGTTCTTCCTCTTCCTGTAATAACTTAGACTCATGAAGCACCTTCTCCAGGAGAGCTTGCTGTTCAGCCAAAGCATGTTGAGCAGCGGCTTCTTTTTCAAGCCTTTCCTTCTCGGCAACTTTTTTTACATCCTCTGCTGCAGAAAGTCGAATTTCAAGTTCTTGGCGCATCTGCAGAAACATGGAACTGGCTATTAGAAGGACAAAAAGGTAAAAGGGCTAATGTCAGAGTTGAACCTCGCCAAGTAATAGCCACACTCTGACACTCCATTACAAATGATACTCATCATCTATTCATCAAAGTCATCCTTTCGCATGGAAGACTGAAAAATAGAGGGGACGTTTGAAAAACTACAAAAGGGGTCAATTCTTGCCTCAGAGAATGACAAACTTAATGCTGTGGAAAAACAACCAAAATACATGCTGTGGCTGGGGGAATTTACCCAAGACTTTTCACAACTCAAAAATTCAGTCTTCAGGTTTCACCACCCGAAGAACTTGCAGGAACTGAGAATGTGGTGCTTTGATGACTGGACATCGGGAGAAAGAAATTAACTGCCAAAACTTAATGCGGAGGAAAAAGAACCATACATGCTTACATGCTGTGGCTAGGGGAAATGCACCCAAGACTTTTTCACAACTCAAAAAGTGAGTCTTTAGATTTCACCAACCGAAGAACTTGCAAGAACAGAGAGCGTGATGCTTTGATGACCAGATAACGGGACAAAGAAGTTAACTAACAAAATTATGTTGTCTAGCTGGAGTAGCAATGAACAAAAAGAAGATATCATATACTGATCAGAACTCAAGCATACTGCAAATTTCAATAATAATGTGATTGTGCATTTGGTCTTCTCTTGAAAGTACTTGTTTGTCTCTGCCTGGATTGCTTTAAGACGAGGGCACAAAAAATGAAGACTTGTTGTCCATCCCACGTGGTAAATGAAATGTCACACAACAGAAGCTTAAACTCTAGCAGTGATAGACTTCATGATTACATTTTGATTGTATCCAAACCGTTAAACGTGTCTGCATGACAGCAACATGAAAAAATGGCACAACTTCAAAACAGGCAGCTCAAGGTCAACAGTATTAAACAACAGTGAAAATTGAAGCACCTGAACAATAATTGCAATAGATTTGTCCCTTTCATCCAACAACCTGAATAAATGGGATTGAAGCTCCCTTGCTTCAGTCGATAAAATAACTCTCTCTACATAAACCTCAGCTGCATGCTGCAAATGTGGAAAATAAATTAGCTTTATGTTCACTTTAAAACAATTCAAAGGTTCAACAAAATGTAAATGAGAAACTAACAACCATATCATTTGCTTCCTTCGCATGCACTAACGTCTGTTTGAGTTCCTCAATCTTCATGTAAATATCAATTCCCTCCGAAGAAGCTTCCTCTTTAGCTTGTTTTGCAACTTTCTCTTTTTCTTCAACTTCTTTCATGAGGTTGACGACCAAATCCATCGCTGAGAAAAGGGTAGTCTGCAGCATTGAGCACTGATAAATCATTCTAGCTTGATAATAATAGATAAATAGTGGCATTAGCCCCTAACAAGTATCTAAGGTTTAACCGGATATTACTTTGTATGCTTTAGCATTCTCAATGATCCATTTGATAAGTTCATGAATTTCGCCAGAATAGGTGTTTTTCAACTTCAAGGGTGACTCCTCTCCAAAGTAGTGTTTCAAGGCAGCATCATCTTCTTCTGCTTTTTCACCAGTATTGTTACTAACAAGATTGATGGAATCAGCTTCCAAATGACGCTTTAGAGCTACTAAAGGATGCTCAAATGCCTGCTCACAACCAGATTGCCCTGTCTTTAGAGAAGTGCTAGTCAAAGTTAATTCTGATTGATGGCTACTTTCACTTTTACTTATGTTACAATCGTCCGCCCAAGAGCCACAAGAACCTCTTTGATTAAACTTTGCATCTGCGATTGTTAAGCTAGAGACGTCACTAGATTTAGCTGGCCCAATGTGCAAAGTCTTCACACGAGTGGCAAGTGGCTGATTAGTTGTCCCCAGCAAAATCACTGCTGCACTTTCAGTCAGGCTGTGTGGTTTCGGCTTAGCAATTAATTGGACATCTGGATCTTGATTAGCCTCAATTACTCTGGTTACTTGCACTTGATCTTTCTCCAATGCGATCAGTTCTTCGGTCTCAAATGTTCGACCTCTCTTGTCATTGCTGCAGGAGGCAGATGCCTCCTGACTGTTTCTTGGATAATTTCCAAGCAGACTGGTATTGCTAGATATAGTATTGCCATTTCTGCTAGCTGCTTTTGATTCTGAAGAAGCTGCATTTGCTTTCTTAGGCATACTTTGGCACCTCGATAAAGAGCTTGGTTGGTCAGATCGAACTTCACATTGGCATGACAGAATAATTAGTCAGACATCTAAGGTATCATTCTATCAAGAATAGCACCATCATTCATGAGAACAGTAGTTATAAACAATGAAAAAAGAACAAGATAAAACACCACTTACATCAGTAAAACTACCTTAAAAATTGAATTAACTATTGGAGGGAAAATCATGTGAAGTACAGAAATGACAATTAAAGATGGTTTGAACACTCCAAATGGAAACGAATCTAGCTATCACCTTCTCCATCAGATATCTGAGATCATTTCAAATTCAAACCCACAAGAACTTCAGAAACTCCATAAAAATAAAATGCTCTGCATTGGGCAAGAGGAAGAAAAGTAACATGCAGTCATGTAGACACCTCGAGTAATGATATTCATTCTCAAACCTATGATATCTACTTGATGGAAATTACACTGAGAAATCAGCTTGTTCTTGCCAAATTTTGAGAAAAAAAGCTGCATTTTCTATTAGAAGTCAAAAGTGTAATCAGAATATATTTTTTCATGTTGAGTTAAATCTAACAGAATTTTCCATGACATGTGAATTATGTTTTATACACTGCCAATGGCAGAAAAGGAGTATGCTTAACCAATTCATCTGCAAGGAATGATGTCAGAGAAAGCAGAGATACCCCAAGCATCGAATGGGATCATATTACATAAAAACACGAGACAAGAGGAGTCCATTAATGAAGGTGATGAGGACGACTATAATTTCTATGGCCGACACGATTTCTATCAGACATTCACTTCCGCCAAGCCATAACATTTTTGCTGCTATGATTGACTGAAATCAAAGTTTGGTATGAGAACATAAAATTTCATGCATATCGCTTCATTGCAAAGGCAGTACTTGTGGTAAGCAAAAAGCATCTACGACATAATACTTGCTTATGATTGCACCAGATTTAACCAGAGAAATCTAAGGGTTTGCAGTCACATTAAAGCAATAAAAGCAAGAGTTGAGAAAAAGTACTTCTGCATCTATATAACTATTAGCCACCTTGCTTTCAGCATCAACAATAGGTTCGAGATGATACAATTGACTCTTCCTCATTTGCCGGTGTTAAAAACTCATCTTTCTCTTCCACAGCATGCTATACGGAACAACAAATGTCAGATTGTTGGAATCATGTTGACTACGAGAGAATCAATTGTGTGTACTTGCATGATTAAACTTTTGATGACTTGCCGTAATTCCCTTATCTTGGACTCCAGTCGATAGATGATCATGTTCTGCTGCCAGCTTTCCCCTCAGCTTCTCTTTTTCCCCTCTCTTGTTTTTCTTTTCTCATTCGTTCTTTCTCCCCTGCTTTCTCTATTTGTTCTTTGCGCTCTATATTTAGAGATGAAAAAGCAACAAACTTGGGTCGACACTGACCTTCCTATCTCCAAGCAATGGGCGTTAAGCTCCCGGATCCTTCTCAATGGTGGCTCTGACTTCTTTCTTGGATCACTGTTTTGACTGGAAACACCCCAGAAGAAAAAAGAAAAAAAAAAACAATTAAATAAGCGGCACAAAGTAACAAAAATCTAATCATTATTTTATCATTCAATTACCATGGTAAATAGACATTGCATGAAGTCCAGCTTACACTTATTAGATGGTGTCGATTGTCTTCTCGGATATAGATTGTTTATCATCAATCAAGTCAGACCACTCAAATTTCTATTAAGGTGCTGCCTTTTTAAGCATAAAGATGGAGACATCTATAGGTTGATCTATAATGCATGGTCATAGGCTATGAATTTTAAGTTAACAAATTCGCGAGTCTTGAAACCGGAGATTCCCCTCAAACGTGCGGGAAAATATAATGCTGGAAAGAGTCATCCGAGCGGTGATCCATGGAGCTGTACATTAGCAAACAGAAACATCTCCTCAGCAAAGGCCAAGCTCTGAGGGATTTGGGATAAATAGAAAATTTGAAGCAGCAAAGCGAAAAGACAGTCACGCACTTTGGTCATGGAACAAGACACTCCACATTGACATCTTATAAAGTCAGATTAATCTAAAATGCTATGTACTTAAATGCCAATGAATAAAGAACTAGTAACTTGATTTTTTAAAACACAGGAAAACATACCCAGGCTTAACATGACCACTAAGCGCAAGATAAGGTGTCTTCATTTGAGCTTGAGCTTCCCTCATCCTCTATGCAGACAAAGAAGGCGTGTCTGAATTCTTCATCTGCTTCAACTTCAACTCTTCCTGGTATTGCTTCATGCGCTTCTCTTGCTTCATTTTGCCAGGACCTTTTCCATGAAATTTATGGGAAAGCAATCGGAAAGCTTCGCTTCCTTTGGGGTTAACTGTTGCAAACATTCAAAACAAGAAGATTGGCATAAAAACATCAAAGTAATGAATTGGCGTTTCTTTCTCAGAGGCAAAAGAAATTATAATGGACAATTTAGTATTACAAGGCTTTATGATTAATATCTTTTTTTCGTTGAAAACTTACTATTCGGCCAAATTCATCTGCCCTTTCAATGCGGATCTCTTTCTGTCCATCATCTGCAATGCCTACGAGCTTGCTTTTCTTCTTATCCATGTTTCTACCACCCCCCACTCAATAGTTTCTTTAAGTGTTCCCCGTTCCTTAAGAGCTGATAGTTTCCATCTTAGACAAGCTTGTTATAGTAAGATACCTGGCCTCACTGAGTACAGCCCGGAACCCGTTTATGATGAGCAAATACTTCGCTCTTTGCCTTTTTCCCGCTTCGACACCTAAGAATTTCAGTCGCACATCGGGGCAAAGAAAAAAAGCCAGTTGGATGAATTGATTTAATTTCTTGACTCAAAGAGGCCACACATATTCTCAACAGCAATAAGCCCAAAACATATAGCAACCATCTAATTTAAATAAGCATTATGAGGTAAACTATTTACCAGGTTGATGATAGGCATTAATATTAACTAATGAGGCGAATATCTCAACTGCTCGGTCATACAATGCTATAAGAGCCCACACTGATCTATGGGTCACTTCTTCAACGGTGACTTATAGACTCACGATCATTGGCATATAGAGCATAGCCCGTTCCCTACAAAAGTTCACCATATCTAAAACAGATCAATTGCGAAAAACAACCGAGTGACTATAAGTAAATCATCCACTGTACTCATGTCTCCTTTCCAAGAGAAGTGTGAGATCTTAAACTTCGAAACAATAGACATAACAACTTCGACTATTGCTAGAATCTTCTTAAAGGTAAATATTAGTAGCTCTTATTGTAAATTAACTTGAAGCATTCCAAACGGATAGTCACCACGGGTAACACTAGGTTCAAGCTCCCAATCATGACCAGGTGGTCTCTCACAAAGCACTTCAATGAATGTTACGAAGAAGTTGTGCACACCCTCTCTAAGATGTTGTTTGTAGCTATATCGAAATTAGACAATAACATGCATCAGGAATAATCATGTCACCAACATGTAAAAGTAATAGTGGCATTACTTTATCAAAAAATAACTTACGCATGCTGATCTGTGCTTCCTTTATTCCCATAAACAGTAAGCCCTTGATTGACCTGTGAAATGAACAATTTGAGATTTAATATTTTGGAAACTACAGATGGAGACGGAACTCCCTATTTTCACCAAAAAATTAAACACATACCCGATTGCCATCCAAATCAAATTGTTGCAGATACCAACCGAATAACGAAGGCTGTCTTTGTAAGGAAGAATTACCATGTCCTGACAGCAGCAATTTAAAAAGTGAAACAATTGTCAATGACTGCAAACTGAAAGGGAAAAACTTTTTTCTCGCTCTTGCCTTCCTCGTCGTCCTCGCGCAGCTCCAGCGCCTTCCTCTTCTTCTCCTTCTTCGCATCCCCTGATGCTCCGGAGCTTCGGCTGCTTGGATTCGGAGCCTTTACTGCCGCTCTTCTTTTCCTTCTTGTGCTTCTTGTCCGACTCCGCCGAAGACGCGAAGCCGCCATCGGCCTCGAGCTGGACCTTCGCCTTCATCTTCTTCTCTTTGCTCTTGCTTTTGGAGTTCTCCGGGGTTGAGCGCACAACTATCGAAGGCATCGATGAAGCTGTCCGGAACCACGAGAGGAGTTTAGGAGACGGGAGGGGAGGGAAGGAGGTGGTTTTGTCCTTCTCTTCTCTTCTCCTCCTGTGCTCGATCTCCGCGTTGAAAATAGTCGAAGGCGGAGGCGGAGGCGAGGGGGGCTCGGGAACCAGCCGCACGGCGGGGCTCTCGGGGGCAATGTGTCGGCGGCGGATGACCGGCGATGCTTTTGGGAGGCGGGGAGCGGGGAAGAAGCACGAGGCCCTCACGTCCCGACCATCGACCTCGAGGACATAGAGTCCAAAGACCTCGGGCTACTCGGAGTCGGAGGCGATGACGCGTTCGTCGGAGGTCCAAAAGTTGCCGAGTAACCAACGCGAGCACAAACCTTGTGCTCGATCTCCACGTTGGAATGAAATGGCGGAGGCGGAGGAGGTGAGGACCCAAGCTGCGGCCGGCGAGGCTCTTGAAGGAGGCGACGACCGGCGAGGCTTTTGGGAGGCGGAGGCGGAGCGAACCGGATGCACGGAGAAGGAAACAGACGGTCCTTCTCTGTTTGTTCTCCTGCGAGGAGAGAGAGAGAAAAGCCAATAAATTCAATTGAGGTGAGAAATTTTTTTTTTTTGGGCGGGAGCGTTAAAGCATTTATTGACCTGACATTATTTCTGCCAACGAGCCGAGCCGAGCCGTTCCGAGCTGAGCGGATCCTTTAATTTTTCAGCGGGTCCCACACGACAGGTGTCGAAAGCTGAGTGGAACGTGCGCGCCACATCAGCGGATGACGTGGCGCGCACATACCACTGAATATTTTCTCGCTCCACCCTTCGTCTCTCAAAAGTAAAAGGCTCGATACCGCTAGATATTCAAAATTGGCGCTTGCGAGACGCGTGCATCTTAAGCTAATTTTCGTCTTGCCAAAAATCCCAAACCGTCATCCCTAATATATGACAGATTTCCCCGAATATTAGTTTGCGTGATGGGATACCGGGTCGGGATTTTTGGTGACGCGAAATCTAGTTCGAGCTAAAAACATGCATCGTGGGGTACCGTTTTCTGACTGTTTACATGACACGGAATTAGATTGGGACATGAGCGTCGTGGGATGTTGGGTTTGGATTACTAGTGGTATTAAACCTAAAACGAGATTGATCGATCGATGGCTCACGACACGTCGCGATCAATGAAGCGAGAGCGAGGTCGAGATCCGAAGAGAGAACCTGCGATGTCCTTTTGCGTTAACTTCGTTGCACGGACAACTCATTCAAGACTCGTTTCATACATGGGCACGCGTACGTAGGAATGACTCGAATCGAGAGAGCACGCGAAGCTTCCGCTGTCTATTCGGTTTTTTTGGGTTCTTTATCGAAAACGAGACTCGCTTTCCTTAGCCGCCCTCACCAAAAAAGGAGAAAAGAAAAAAGAAGGTCGTGATCAAGAATTATTTAGGCGGCTTTCAACTCCTCTTCTCATTTTCTAGCTATTTTTCTATACATATATACAAAAACTTTTGGCCTGCGCCTTCAGCTCGACAACCTAATGAGTCCTGCTCGACAGCTTTTATCCACACACAACATGTCAATTCATCGGCACTTCATCATCCATCAAGCATGTCCAAAATCACGTCCGTTTCAATGATTATGACATGATTAGTGGGCTTTACTCATTTATTTTAGCCAATTTCGTACGCTTCTCTTCTCTGTACGCTTAATGTTTTTTCGTTTTGTTCATCGCCAGCTGTTCCCAAATGGATTACTGACAAGTGACACGCCTGGCCTGATTACGACATCGATTCGTTCGCTTTCCCTGGCCTGTATTCCTCACAACCCTCGGAGGAGAAAAAAATGGCGATTCTTGAGTTCCGTAGTGTGTTCGAGATGAAGGCCATGACCCCACGTATGCACAAGTTGCCATGAGAACGCAAAGATGGAGATTCGATCTGATCTCCCGCGGGTTCTCATGGGAATCAGAGCTCGACACTGTGCGGCGGCCCGTTTCGATCGTTTCGATCATCCTATGAGGTTTAAGGAAATGGGAGTGGTGAAGCGGAGGGCCACCGACTTCTGCGTCCGTCGTTTTTGACTCTTCATTAAGTGTTCGATAGATCACCATTAAATAAACGTGACGTTACAATGCAGAGTTCTAGTACAAATATGCGATGTCTAGACTACTATCAATGGGGCCACTCAATTAGCAGAAATTCCCATTTTGATGCATTATTAGTAGGGATAAGTAGTTCCAAATTCCACCCGAAACCTATTCGTCAAAACAAATTCCCCAATTTTTTATTTTTTTTATTGGAACTCACCCTACATACTTAAGAACCTTAAACCCACTATGTCACAGATTCTAGTTAAGGTTTGTCAAGATTCTACCTATACTCTTAATTAAACGATTATAATGCATTATCGCATTTTCAATCCACTAATCACATTTCATATTAAGAGACATAAATATTATGAAATATTACCAAAATAAAAATATTAGTTTTGGATATTGTCGGATATGAAAGTTCAAACTAATAATTTTAAATTATACACTCGTCCTTAGATGCTTAGAATGCCATAAGATTGCGCGAAAATATAAAACAAGAAAAATATAAAGATTTGTTTCAGGTTCTAAATTCTTTAGAGCCTATCCGTCAAAACAAGTTTCTCAATTTTTGATGCTTAAAACTTACCCTGCATATCTTAAAGCTCAAGAACCGGACCGATAAAGGTTATTAGTTCTAGCATGGTCGTTCCGGTTCTCGAGTTCTCGATTCTACTCTAAAATCATGCTCATCTCTAATAATTAGATAATCAATCGCTTGTCTTTGGTAATGTCACGCCGGGGTTTTGACGTATTCAGGGCAGTTTTGGATCTTCTTCGTACCCTAATGAGCAGAATTGGCAAATCTCCAAACTCGATGACCGATCACGTGAAATCTAAAGATGGAGGGAAACAACAAGGGCAAGAGGCCTGCACGATGGAGAACCGGCCTAGAATCGGAACAAAAGTACGAGTCAACCTAGCAGTAGGGATGTCTGCATATGCTGCTAATCTGCTGTTCTTCATGTGAAGGGCACAACATTCACCCTGCTGGTCCCACGAAACAATGTCGCTTTTATTCCCGGAATCATCGAACCCGTGAGCCTAAGGCACTTGTGTCATGTGACTTAAATGATTCTTAGTGTTTCGGAGGCACATCGTTAAAGCTACCAATCTATAAAAAAAAAAGTCTGCGATCGCTCAGATGCGCCGTGTCTCGTCTTCATCGCGTGCGATCCATGTTCGGGGACCCGAGTCATCAGCCTTGCCGGCAGTGTGAAATGGCGGTGGGGGCTAGATTCTGATTGACCCGGGATTTGGACTTTGTGGACATGTCTGGGCAGGAGGGATGGCGGTTAGTGGTGGTGTCACGGGATGCTGTGCAGATGCAGTACAAAAAATGTTCACGGGCGTTTGCCTCATAAATTGAAAGCACCCAAATCTCCCTTAAATCCCATCCCTCTCTCTCTCTGTCAATCTGCATACCGGTCCCTCTTTTATCCGTCTTTGAGGGCGCTTTAGACCTTAGGGATGTGAACGAGAAGGGAGAGAGGGGTCTTTGGAGCAAAAGCAAATACGGTCCGCGAAGCAAAGACCCGATTGATATTATCACGGTCCAGACCCAATTCGGGTAGCTGAAAAATGGACCGGGAAATGGACGTCGGATAGGCGACCTCTCGACTCGAACGTTGCTAGAAACGAATCCAATCCACGATCGAAAGTCGACACTTAAACTGGAACCCGACCTCGATTCCGGACACCAACCCCTGCGAATCCTGAGCTCTTGCAGGTTCGACTGGGTGGAGTAATCAATGAGAGTGGGGTTTTCGGAGGATTTTGGCTGGGAGCCGATGCTGAACCGAACTGGTGCCCGTGATCGGAATCATCACGGGAAGGCACGAGCCTATGAAAGTGCTGCTGCTGTTCACGCTTCTAGCCTGCCGCTAGCCCCTAAAATTAATGTTCCCGGACAATCATGTTTTGGACTCTTGCGAGGCCTGATCAGCTAGTGAATCTCCCTCAGGTCAAATGGACATGGTGCGACAACGCTCTTTGGAGAATTTCTGTCTGGCCGATACTACAACAACACTGTTTGTAACGAGAATGAATAACGGTGCGAAATGGATGTGGAAAGGAATGTTGTCGAGCCGAGTTGAGACAGCGTTGAACTTTGAGCTCCACTCGTCAGCTTGGTCTTTCGACTCGAGCTCGATTGCACATCAAATTTCCGGCTTGAGCTCGACCTGCATAGAAAATCGAACGTAGTTTTCAACATTGGGTTGTCTATTCATGCGACACTTATAATATTTTTTGCAAAAAAAATAGCAAAAGCTCGACTAACTTCCAAGTTTGTCAAGCTGAGAATTAACATTTTAACAAGTTTAAGCTAGATATTAAGGGAACGATGTAGTTCTCAAACTTGATTAGATAAGATACCCAAGTAGCACAAATTCGAATTCGAAATTAAACAAGTAGATTTCAAGTAATCGGCGAAATAGAGTCCGAACTACTAGCAAGGTATTTTCTAGTAGGGACAGTGCTATCACCTAATCCAATCTTACGATTTGTATTATCCGCCGAACAAATCGCAATTACCTGGTAAGATAACAAGTCTTGTAGACGTTTCATTATGGATGTTGACAAAGGAGAAACGACGCTTCTTTTCATTTAATCTAGAAAGGGATGGAAATGGATGATCAGTGTAAGCGACTCCCGTAGGAGTTTTCATTTAGAGCGAGCTCCTCACAACCTTCCACTAGTGTCAACGAGAGTGGAGCCAAGGTTATCCTTGATTCCTATCTGAGGCATGAGCGGATATGAAGAAGTATGCCATACATTACTAGGCAAATTACCGCTGTTACAACGGAGAAACTACTCCAGCAGGGCAATAATAATAGGAAAAGCACTTTCATTTGTACTCGTTGGCTATTGTTGACGACCAGAGACTGGCTTGAGAAAGAAGGGAAGAAAAAATCAATAAATTCAAATATTCAAAAAAATATTAAAATATTATGAACATAAGATGGCCGGCATTCACATAAGAGATTTCTGGTTAAAATTACTTGAATAGACTTAATTGATAAAAACGTGAAATGGTTTAAAACTGAATTGGCAAAAATGCATTATATTTAAAACTTTTTAAATAATTTTTGCATTATTCATGAGTACATTGGCCTTGACTACATGATTGCTCGAGGTCGGCTCATTCATGAATGAGAATGATAATTTGGGCCACTTAGATAAGAAATTGACCCAAAAAAAAAAAAAAAAAAACCCTCAACTGTAAATTTGATAGTCATTACTTGAAATGAATGCACGTGCTAAGTCAAGCTACTTGCCCGTACCAAACACATCATTTGTTTTGAACGCTTCTCCTGTCTATCAATCAAGCTCAATGGTTAAGTTCAAAAGCTATTAGAAAATGATTCTAGGTACAGTACAAGAACAGGAGGTGAATATCACAAAGAGAAGGGAGAACGGATAAAACTCATTACATCTTTGTTTTATGGAAATAACTGCTTCATTGGAATTGAAGGAGAGGATAACAGTTGTCACAGAGAAAGGTTCAAGCTTATGAGAGGGATTGAGGGGAACTGAACTAGAGAGGATAGGAGCAGCACAGACCCATTAGCAAGTTTGTGGGTCACGACGTGACAATGCAAGTAGTGAAAGAGAATAAACCGAGTCCGATACTAGATACCAATTGGGATTAGATGAGCTCTGGTTGACATCTTGGACAACACTGAGACAGTCTCCTTTAGAAATCTGAGCAGTGGCTCCTCAGTCCGAGGCATGATGAACCGCAAGTTGGAGAGCAAGAGCTGCAGCTTCCTCGGCACAAGAGTTCCTTAAAGCAACATCCAAAAGCTAAGTAACGACATTAGTATTGGGGGTTGGAGGAGCCTAGTCACCGGGTGGACTGGGGAATTCGATAGGTCAGGTGGTTCCCTGGAGGGGTCTTTGAGACCAAGCGTGTAATTAATATTCAGTGTAAGTATTCTGAATTGAACTTATAAGTTACTGCGGAGAGGCTGGGGTGGTGTTATAGAGAAAAGAGTTCGTGCTTATCCAGATGGTTCAGCAAATAAGAGCACAGCTCGTGATGAAGAGATTTTGGGAGTCCTGGGGGACATTAAAGAGGGGAGACAGGTCAAGGATGCAAACGAGCCAATCTTTTATGTCCAGTCGGAGAAAAGAGGCCAACTAGAGTTCCTCCACATACTTTGGGCTATGGAACGCTCGAAGAGAATGGGATGGAGGGATTCAAAAGAGTTGTGACGAACGAGGCAATTTGCGTTGAGGACAGAAACTCTAGTGGACGAGACTTTCCGATCCCAAGCCATTCTCCAAAAGAGAAGTTCGTGTCTTTCTTGGTTTTTTAGTTTTCAGATGATTTTCCTATGTTCCAAAACATGAGGAGAATGAGAAGGGAAACGGTGAGAATAATCAGGCAGGTATCCGGATTGACGGAATAAGAGCCTGATCTAGAGCTGACCCAAATAAGAGGATTGCGGAGTATGAGGGAAGGAGGACTGAGTGTGACCAGTTACAAGTGATCGGAAAAACGAAGTCACTAACCATGAGGTCACCGGTAGAAATGGGCGAAGGAGCAGCACAAATGTGGTCGTAGGATGCTAGAGACCGAATCCATGGGTCATTCCAGATGCTTATGTTGTAGCCATCACCGGCTTGGTAACGGACACCTCTGCATAAAGATCTCTAGAATCAACAATACCATTCCAAGCCCAAGATCCAGTCTTGAGAGAAGGGGAGGAAAGAAGGTCGAGACTCCAAAGATATTATGATACGAAGGTCGAGACTTCCTCATTTTGTGGAAGAGACCAGCCTAGTTCAACAATAAGAGGCATATTGAAGTATCGGAATATGCGGTTTCCCAGCCCTCCAAGGCTTTTAGAAGTGCACATTGTACCCATAAGTTAAGACAAAGGCCTTTGCTGCCCACCAGAATCTGAGAGCAATGGAATCAAGATTGGAAGTGACTGGTGAGGGAAGGAGAGTGCGAGACACGTTGTAAGATGGAATAGAGCACAGGACAATATCGTGAGGGTCTCCATCCAGCACAAGAAAGAGTGATATCTTTCCAAAAAGCAAGCTAATCAGTGATTTTTACCACAATGGAAGTACGTAGTTGGGATTTTCTTTGATGACAGAATAGTGGATTACCAAGATAAGTAGCTGAGATGGGAAGATGGAGCTTGTTGCCAAGTAGATTCGCAAATAGGGGAGGTACAGCTTCGCTGAATAGATGCTAGATTTCTGAAAGTTGACTTTCTTGCCAGACCGAGAAAAGCAGATATCAAGAAATTTCAATCACAGCTTCAGCATTCCTTCTTGATACTTTACAAAAATTGATTTAGTCATCGGCATAGAGAAGGTGAGAGATGGAAAGACAAATTCTGGTGGGAGTGATGCCCTGAATGTTTTTCAATTGATCCTCGCAGAAGAACATAGAGAGCGTACCTCCGAGCATAGGATGCATAAAAAGGGACAACGGATCACCTTGCCTAAGGCGTCAGGAAGGTGCGACAGAACTAGAGGGCCTGCCATTGATGAGCAAAGAGAAAGCGAAAATGGAGATAGGCAGGCGATTGAGGTTGCAAACTTTGGTGTCGAACCCATAACACCAGAGGATATGGAGCAGAAAGGACCATTCAATTCAGCAAAAGCTTTATCCATTTCAAGTTTGATGGCCATAGAGTGGGTTTTCCCTTTGGAGCTTTGCCAAGTAGGAGGTGATTTCTTAGCCTAAGGTGGCATTATGTGCAATCTGTCTAAACTTAATGATAGCTGTTGCCAAGGAGAGATTAGTCTAGGGAGGAAGATATTGTCTCTTGGTCATAATCTTGCAGCTGAGTGCACAAATGACATTGCAGAGGCCAATGGGGGTGATAGTGGCTTAGGAGATGAGGTTGGGGAATTTCCGGGATGAGGGCAACGAAGGAGTCCAGGTCTTTTAGCAGGTAACTGGTTCCGAAGAAATGCTGAAAAGCTTCCACTGCATCGGGGCCGACTGTACTCCAAGAACGCATGAAGAAAAGCACAGCCATAACATCTGGACCCGGAGCCCTGGATGGAATTGTCTCAACGAAATTGAGTTTTACCCGAATAATGAAAGATCTTTCATCAAAAGTCATAAATATATATATATATATATGAAGGGGATTTTATAACCATTTTCGATAGGAACTCATTCGGCGTTATAGTGAAAATAAATAGCGTACTAAAAAGTAAAGGGCCGAAAAAGAAACCGACAATGAGAAACGAAAGGACAATAATTAATTATCCAAAAAAAAGTATATTGAGAATGCGTGTTAGTGATCCCCTTCTATGATTAACCGTCACCACTTACATAACCTATTAATTACAACTAAACACCCTAAATCTCAGGATTTCAGGCATCTTAGAACACATTTGACAACTTGTCGAACAGTAATAAATTTTATTCTTTTTTTATCGAAAGTAGATTTTGAACAAAAATTCGTTTGGTAAATTTTTTATTTCCGATAAAAAATTTATTCTCGAGAATAGATTTAGAACAAAATTAAAAAGTAAAAACAAGTTACTTATTTATTCTCGAGAATAATTCCAAAATCAAGCAAATTTAATTTTTTTTTCTCTTTTCTCTTAATTCTTTTCTTCTTGTTCTTCTTCCACCGTCGCCAGTCGTAGTTGATCAATTGAATGAGGCTCAGCAAGTTCGCCAAAGGCTAACCAGGCCAAGGTGAGATTCGGAGAGACAAGGTGAGGCTCCTAACCCGACCTCGTCGAGAGCTAATGATGCTCTCACGAGGTCATTTGGCCGATTGTTGTTCATCCCAAGGTCAGTGATTGGCCAAAGCTTGAAAAAGAGAAAAAAAAAAAAATAATGAATTTATTAAAAAATTAAAAGAAATTGATATGAATTAGAAATTAAAAAAATGTCAAAGCTTATAAATTATTTTTAATAATAGAATAAAAAATCATTTCTAGTTAAAAATTATTCTCGAAAATAGAATAATTATCAAACGCACTTTTAGAGGGTGCGTAATGACAAACCAAAATTTCTATTCCGAAAAAAAAATTATTCCAAACTTGTTTCTGAAATAAAAATCAGTTTGATAAAATTATTTCATTTTCAATTTCTAAAATAGATTTTTGTTAGAATTAAGTTTGAAATAGAAATCGAAATAAATTTTTTTACTTTTCATTTCTAAAAACAGAAATGAAAAATAAAAATTCTTCTCATCGTTTGTTTTTGTTAGGAATCGATTGTCCATCCATTGCCGTCAACCATCATCCGCTAATCGCCGCCCCCGCCACCCGTCGCCTGTCACTGCTGGTCGCCGATTGCCGCCCGTTGTCTGCCGCCGATCGCCGACCGCTATCGCCAGTCACTAGTTGTCAATTGCCACCGACCACCACCGATCGCCACTGTTCGAAAGAAAAAAAATTTGTATCGTTCTTAAACGAATTTCTATTTTGAGAGTAGAAATTTTTGTATCGTTATCAAACAATGATTTTCTTAAAATTCATTTAGAAATAAAAATAAAAAAATCTATTTCTCTTTCAATTTCTAACTAGAATAATTATCATTCACACCTTTATTCGATCTCATCAGCAAACCGCTACTCCTTCAATAGCCATTCAACCGTCACTTGGTCCATGCCTTCAATTTATATCCCTGCCCTTTTGTTCTCTTGATTCCAACATTAGCCAAATTTTAAGATGGTTAACCCCTTTATCAATGACCCTTATCCATAGATATCAATATCCACGCTACACAATTGCCAGTTGTTCAAAGACTACTCTTTTTCACGAAAAAAAAAAAAAGACTACTCTTTTCTCGCACGACTAAACCAAAATTTCCGGTGCAAACAGAACATAAGACACTTGCATCCTCGTCTTCCATTACGGCCCCCGTAATCAGCTGGCGAATTCGGTTCCACTAAAAGCAATAGCCATCCGCAGACTTAGAACGTAAAAGTAGATTGACATGCCGCACTCATGATTTTTCAAAATCATTCTTCAGTGCGTTGGAATATCGCGTACAGCGGGGGTCTGGTCCAATACTTAACCGAGCGGCTAAGCAAAGTCGTGAGGATTTTTATCTTATCATTACTGAAAAGGGACGACGTTCCAGAATTTTAATCGAGCATATAATTTTGATTGCTTATCAACATCATTCCCATGCTTCATCCTTTAAAAAGGACGAAGGATTATGACGGATGACACAGCAAATCACAGTCGTAATCGTGCTTTAAAAATCTAATCTTTTTGTTTCTTAGTTCTAGCCTATCGATTCCAATAGTGGATGGGATTTTGCAGCTTCGCCAGAACAACACAAATCCCCTCGATCAAACACGAATCGCAGGCAAACGGGAAAACCCAGTTACATCCTTGAGGAAGAAAAACCCGCTTTGCAGGAAAGATAAGAGACGAAAGAGCAATTGCAGAAACTGATATTACTCAAACCATAACGTTGTTCAACAAATGGCGACGATTGTCCACTGGGTTATGATACGATTGTCAAAAGAGACTAACTGCGACAAGACGCACTTGAGCAATACTCGACATCTATGCACAGGAATCAAAACGAATTACCAAAAGACCTAGTCATAATGTTTTTGTAAAACCAAAGAGAGAGACTCTAAGCACGCTCGCCGCGGATTCGCCTCGCGAGCTGGATGTCCTTGGGCATGATGGTGACCCTCTTGGCGTGGATGGCGCACAAGTTGGTGTCCTCGAACAGACCCACCAGGTACGCCTCGGCGGCTTCCTGGAGGGCGAGGACCGCGTGGCTCTGGAACCTCAAGTCCGTCTGATCAAGAAGGAAAATTTAAAGGGAAAAAGATCAGAACTTGAACACGGACAAGCGAGCAGAAACTGAAATTTCATATCTTTATCATGATACACACCTTGAAGTCCTGAGCGATTTCACGGACAAGGCGTTGGAAGGGCAGCTTGCGGATCAGGAGCTCGGTGCTCTTCTGGTACTTCCTGATTTCACGGAGAGCCACCGTCCCAGGGCGGTAACGGTGAGGCTTCTTCACTCCGCCGGTGGTCGGGGCCGATTTCCTCGCAGCCTGAGATTTTCAGTTACACCAAAATCACGACGCGAACAACCAAAATCCCCCCTATTTCATCACGAATGTAAACAATTCCCATACTATACAACAATCTAACGGCTCCCCGAACCGAGGAGGAAAAAAAACCCCTAGAAGGAAGAACACGATACCTTGGTGGCGAGCTGCTTCCTGGGAGCTTTCCCACCGGTGGATTTACGAGCGGTCTGCTTGGTACGGGCCATTGTTGCTTCAGATCAATCGAGCTAACGACGGAGTCTGTCAAACCAAGAAACATCATCAGATCCAGACACGACCGGGGCCAACGCGTCGAACCAATTCGACGGACGATGGAGAACAAAACAATTCGAAGAAAAGGCTCGAAGAAATTCGACGGACCAACGCAACATCGAAAACGAAACGAGGACGGAGATCGATACCTAGGAAAGCCGAGGAGGGAGAGGGGCAGTCGCTGAATTAGGGTTTGGAATCTCCGCAAGATGAGCGAACGCAGGGAGGACGGTTGAATCGAAAGGTATTTATGTAGAGAGAGAAGGTCGGGCGATTCGGTAAGTAAGGGGGAGAGGAGAATAACGCCGCCTCGAAGGTTTCGGAATCCAACGGCGCCCGACGCGGGGAGGCTTGCGGAGCCGTTGGATGGGCAGAGACGGGGATCGAGGATCGCCAGCGTGGACGATTTTGTGTTTCTTCTGTGCGTCAGGGAGTTCACCTTCTTTTTCCATTTTTTTCCGTCATAAAGGGAGTTTATCGTTGACTATCAAATTTTTCGCCAGGTTTGGGACGGCGCACGCGTTGACACGCCCGGGCCCCGGGGGCGATGGTAAATGGGCCGAGCCGGGTCGAGCCAGGCCTCCTGATGTGGCAGCCTGACAATTGTCATCTTGCAAGAATTCGGGTACCATTTATAGGGGTGAGCGTTGATCTAGGGCTTGCCGATCTTGGTCTGATTCCCAGGAAGACTGGGTCGATTCTTAGTCTTAAAATTGATGAATCGCAGATGCGGGTTGATCGGTTCACGGTTTTGAGGTTGCGGTCCATTTGACCAACCCGACTATATATATTATTTATAATTTTTTATATATAAAAATCTTAAAATAAATGACATCAACAACATTAAACAACTCTTCAATGAGGAGTTCAAATAAATTTACATTATTCTTTAATAACTTAGGTTTTTAATGTCTTTTATAGCGTCAATAATCATAATTTACGAATAAATAAAATATTTTTTTAGGAGTTTTTACGGCGTCCAAAAATGCACCTTATGGCGTCCTCTTCTAATATTTGTTCTCTTTTATCTTATTTGTCCTTTTAGTCTTCAATTTGCTAAAATTGAAAAAAAAAAAAAAAACTTATCCGCTCGCCACTCGACACTTGTCTCGCTTGCTTTGGGTCACTCGTGCCGCTCACCACTCGATGCTCGCTTGGCATGTTGCTCCCCGCTCGACATTCGACGCTCATTATGTTCAACACTCACCCCACTTGATTTTCACCGCTTGCATTTCTTAACTAACGTTGCTCATCATCAAACTCATTGAGTTTGTACAAATCTCGATTGTCCTTTTAAGGAGTACAAAAAAATAAAATAAAAAATTATTGGTTAGTCATAGGTTAACCTTGAAACCGAACCGAACCTACTGGGTAGTCCAATTCTCAATCATTTTTCTAAGGAATACAAAAAATGAAATAAAAAATTATCAGTTGATCCCTGGTTGACTCTAAAACCGAACCGAACCCATTGAGTCTATTTAATCATCGGTCCCAAAGCTCAATAGGGTCGGTTTTTAATCCCAAAAATTGAGAAAACCAACACTGTGTGGATTTATCCTAAGGTTAGGAGGTGGACCAGCCCAATTTGGACCATGCTCGACTCCTAACCATTAGTAGTTAAGATCTGAATTTTGTAGTTCTAAAAAAAGATTAATACCACGAAAAATGTAAAATTAGTACATCTATAATATATTTACCTTAAAAATTTCATTACAAATTTATCCACCTTTAAATTTCGTTAAATTTTATCATTAAATTGTTGAATTCAATAATGGCCCTGTTTGGTTCAGACTTTGGGGATGAGCATTTGGATTCCAAAGTCCCTTAGCCAAATGCAAACGTGTTTGGTTCGGTTTTTGGGCGACTTTGGCGAGATGCGGTGCATCTCCAAGTGGCTCTAGGGCCTTTAGCCAAATGGAGGTTCGGAGGTGCTTTGGGAAGTTGTATTTTGAGAATGCAAGTTTGGGTACTGTTCATCTTCGAGGTACTGTTCATTAGGCGAGGAAAACCATCGCATGGAGGTTGACAACCGCCGGCCGAGGGGTCCCGCGCACCGACGAGGCTCCGGCGACCGCCGCCTGAGGGTCGCCCGACTTCGGCGACCGTCGCCGGACCTTAGGCGACATCCGGGTCGTGCGACCCAAGCGTCGCTTGGGTCGCGCGACCTAGCGTGCGCGACTTGGTCGGCTGCGGTAGCGTGACCCCGGGCGAACGTCGCCGAGTCGCGCCCGGCCATCCGACCGCCGAGATCAGGCGATCCGGTGGCGGACTTCAAAAAAATAATAATACAAATGTTTTTTTGTTTTTTAATTTAATAAAAGTTCTTTACAAATGCAAATTTTACCAAATGGTATTTTGGCCAAAGTTGTATCCTAATGCAAATTTTACCAAACGATATTTGCATTTCGGAAAACCCCATTCAAATTTGCAAAATTCAATAATACGTTATTATTAACAAGTAATCCATTTATCACAAATGTAGTTAGTTTGTAGTGTTTTATAATATTAATTCAATTTTATGGAAATTGATGGAGAGTAAAGTAAATTTATCACAAATGTCTTAATTTGAATTTTTGGTGATCAAAAAATTAATTTAAAATAAACTAATTACAAATTTACTAATTTAGGTACCTCATGGTATTAACACTTTAAGAAAAGAAAGTAAATATATTTTCGGATGACATATTACAAATTCAAATTCATATATTTCTTTTCAGATAACAGATTACAAATTCAAATTCACTATCGTTCCCATTTTTCCATCTCTATCTAGTCAAATCGAAAGATTTCGTTTCCATCTGAGAAAGCTAAGGACTCCTACTCCTACTCTAAACTTAGGATTAAAGAGCTCATAAAAGCCCGCCCCCTTGCACATCAAGAGTTAATCAACTTTGAGTTCAAAGCGTCGCGATCCAGTTCAACGCCAGCCATGGCAGATTGCGTTCCCGACCCCGCTCCAGCAGAAGAAGAAGAAGAACGAGGAGAGCAAAAGCCTCCATGGTGCGATCTCCTTCCGGAGCTCCTCGAGCTGGTGTCGCTCCGCCTCTCCGCCCCGGACTTCTCCTCCTTCCGGCGGGTGTGCGCCTCGTGGCGGTCCGTCCCCAACCCCGCCCTCCGCCCCCCGCTCCCCTCGGCCGCCTTCTTCCGCCCCGGCGGCACCCCGATCCTGGCCACCGTGCACGACGACTTCTGCACCTTCTTCGACCCCATCCACAACGCGGCCCTCCGGGTGACCGACCTCCCGGAGCTCGCCGGGTCGCGGCTCCGCGCGGCGGGCGCGGGGGACTGGCTGCTCCTGAGCCGGGGCAGGTGGGAGGTGTTCTTCTTCAACGTGTCCGCGCGGGTCACGGTGCGGCTCCCCGACCTCGACATGTTCAGCGCCGCCGTGGCCTGCTTCTCGGGGGCGCCCGACTCGCCGGGCTGCACCGTGATCACCGCGTCGCACTCCATGCTGGAAGTCCACGTCCTCAAGCGCGGCGAGTCGGCGTGGACGTTCCGCGAGTTCGAACACAAGCGGTCCTACACCGCCAACTGCGCGCCGGTGACGCTGGGCGAGTCGTGCTACTTCCTGCGCAGCAAAGGCCACGCCGTGGGGTTCAACTACGAGGAGTGGGAGGACGCCGGGGACGACGATTATTATTACTACGACGTCTACGTGGACCGGCCGGAGCCCCTCCGGAAGTGGCGGCGCGGGGGGATCGACCAGTGCTACCTGGCGGAGGACGGCGGCGAGCTGCTGGCGGTGATCCTGGGCTACCACGAGACCCGGGTGAGCGTCTTCCGTCTCGACCTCCGGGCGGGGACCTGGAGAAAAGTGGATAGGCTGGAGAACAAGATGATGTTCGTCAGCCAGGGGTCGAGCCTGGTGGTCGACGCTACCGTTCCGGGGGCCGGCAACAAGATTTACCTCCCGAAGTGGCGGGGCGGCCGCGGCATCTTCTACTCGCTCGCCACGAACAGGTTCCACACCTTTCTCGACGACTTTCCCTGGAGGCGGTCCGAGTTCATCAAGGATGTGAAGCCCAGCTGCGCTTGGATTCAAGTCCCGGCCGGAGCTCGGAACATCAGGCCGTTCACTTGGTGATTGGGAAGTCCAATTCAAGATAGTAATGGCAGATTATTCTTTTTACTATTTTTGTTTTCTTTTTGGACAATGTATTGCTAAATATGTGACAAATCTACTACTACATCCATGAGGGTTTTTGTTGTTAACCCTAGTTAGTGCGAAAATATATATATTGACATTAGCACTTTTCAAGGGATTTTTAGCTGTGAATATTCAAGAACGAGAGTTGCCACCGATGGTCTTTGCGATAGTAGAATTAATGGGTTTTTCAAGTGATCTTACCTTACATCCAAGGACCATAGGTAGAGAAAATCCTGTTCAAATCTTAAACTAGCATTCAGAAAGAAATACGAAACGAGCAACCTTTCTAATGTCATACTCGCTATGCACGCGAGATTAAGTTATCTTTGCATTTGCCATGAATTTTACTCAAAACTTGTCCAGTTGCATTTTTTTTCTACTACTTGCTTTGTATGGTTCTATATTGAGAAAATTGAATTTTATTATTTTGACACGTTACAATTCGATTTCGATTCCCGATTCATGATTTTTAGATTTCGATTTATTAATAATCAAGTCAATCACGGGAAGTCGCTGTGATTGTAGGACGGGTTAGGGCCAAGCCTTAATTTAGACCTTAAATTAATACCCAAACTTGCCCATCTTAAAAGTTTTGTCCAAAATTCTTCGGACGGGGCCAGTTTTGGATCGGGCCAATTTGGTTCGAGCGGGGACGTGGGCCGCCGGACCCATGATTATGTTTAGCATAGAGCAATAGATATACAAAAAATGAAATCCGGAATTGAGGCTTCCTTGCTAAGGCCCATGGACCACAGTTGAAGGTGACAGAAAAGGGAGACGACCCAAGTCAAGGTCAGCCAGCACTAGTGGCCTGGACAACAAAGGGTGAGCATGGATCCAAAGTGATACAGGGAATCGGCCATAGAAATTGATCTGATTCAGGTTCCTATGGTTACCGATCCAGTTCCCAATTCCAACAAAGTGGAAGCGGTACTTGTATGATTTGGTTCCCAATTCATAAGAAAGAACTGAATCGGAAACTTTTTATATTACGTGCTTTGAACTTATTATTATTTATTTTATTTTACATGTTCATTTTTTATAGACCGTTACTATTGACAAATGGAGATTTTTATTGTTGTGTTTACTTCCATTTTGCTTAACTAAAGATGTATAAAAATGAAACCAAAAAAAAAAAAAAAAGAAATTGGCTAGTTCCCGATAGACATTGGAACCAATTGATAGTTTTCCGGTTTAAAAAAGCAAAACTAATACCGTGTGGTTCAGTTGGGTTCTTGAGAAAAACTGAAAGAGGAACATTTTTATTTTACATGCTTCAAACTTTTTATTATTTATTATATTTTATGTGTTCGTATTTTATAAATGATTCCTATTGATAAATGGAGATTTTTGTTGCTTCATTTACTTTCATTTTATTGGACTAAAATGAAACAAAAAAAAAAAAAGGAATAAAATTAAACAAAAAGAAGAAATTGGTTAATTTCAAGTTCTATTCGAATCGATTGACAAGATAGATTCAAGGCATATAAGGTAAATACTAGATGATTGGTTCAAAAAATTTGGGAAGCAATCTTGATAATGTAAGTTCAAGGTTCTAAATGAAACTTGAACCAACTCTGAAATTGCTCATTTCTATGGACAATTAGACTTAGTTTCAATTTTATATTTCCATTTTATGCTCTTTGGTTCTTGGAACGGGTCGGCCCGAATGATCACTCATGGTTGAAGGGACAGTTGCACTCATTGTTTATTGCTTCCAAAGTCAAGAATAGAAAAGCTGAGCGCAAGGCATCAATGACTTTAGCACGCTAATGACTTCGCCACCACCGAAACTCTTTTCTTCTCTTTTGGTTTTTTCTTTTCAAAAGGTGGAAGGTCCCCCTGCACAAAGCTAACGTGAACAATTCAGCAACCATCAGCCGTCGCCAAAATAGTCCGATCGTGCCTGACCTCATATTTTAACAAATTTGGACCGTCTCAATTACGTTAAGAATCATACTAGCTCCATACCCAACCTCTAATTATCGTACAAAGTTTGACTTGCCCTCGAAATTTATCCGATGGTTCTTATAAATCGAGCATTGACAATGTATTTTTCACATATATAAATCCTTAAAATGTAGAGATGATTCCTCTCGCTCCATTCTTTGGAAAATCAGGACGCTCCTTTTGCAATCCTCTTTAAATCAGTAAATCAAAAGACGAACTTCTCTCTCTCTCTCATGCTTGGGCAGTGCACGCTTGACTAGAATCCAAGGTAAACCTAATCCATCGCTTGTCCTCAGATCTTTCCTTTGATCTCAGTATTACATGTGATCCATGTCAGTTGCTTTTCCACTTTACGATGGACCCGACCAAGCTCGAGTAAAAAGAAGCTCCAAATATGGGTTTGCCAATCATTGTCCGAGTCATACAATAAGCTCGGTTTAATGGGTCCTCAATTATTGTTTTTTTCGGATGAGAGAATAAAGGTAGAACTCCGCTTTTTGGTCTCTAAACTTGGCCGTAATTTCTCAAATCAGATTCTTCAGACTTATTACTTGTCTAATCAAGTCATTAAATTCGCATAATTTCTAATTACGTGCTCCTGACTCCAAATCGCATCCACTGGAGTCTACATGTCGGCAGGAGCCAGCGAGAGTCTAACATGGAAAATCTTTCTCACACCACCGTAAGCTATCGAGAGATGCACAAGACTGAAAAGTCCGATGATGGAGACCACAACCAGAATTTCAACAATGGAGTTTTGCAACATGAAAACTGGCAACCAATTTTTCCTTATCAAAATTTTTGTCAGTTTCATCGAGTACATATATTCCAGTTAACCTTATCTAAAGCCGAAGGGACTTAAATAAATAAATAAATATATATATATATATTTAAGCATTTATTACACTAATAAGGACATATAACTAAAGAAAAGAACCTTAAAGTCCTTGATTATTGGGTAGGCAAACCGCTCCCCGTATGGGTGGTCTGCTGCAACTGAAACTCTATATAAATAAAAGAGGGACCTATTGCTTCTTAATCATTTAGGGAGACCTCCCATGTGAGAAAGGTCCCACCAATCCCCCACTCCAAAGCCCTAAAGAAATGAACCAAAAGGGTACCGAGGGTTAGAGAGTGATATGCCATTTGGCACCTAAAAGTAAAATTGCCAGATTGCCGAAATGATTCTCCATCCAGCAGGCAGTGAAAAAAAGCAGTCGTCGCCCACCACTAGATTTGGCCAATTCGATCGTGACGTTGCGCTTTCAATGAGCTTTCATGCCGCAATTGATATGTAAAGATGACTAAAGATGGAAACCCTTGGGGCCTTCATTGGGTAGGTGCAATTTGGTGACTCTCCTGTGGTATGTGCAGAAATTGCCCGGGATGAAAGCAGACCGCACAACCAAATCCGACCTTTCTTCCAACATGCTTAGAGAGGGAAACAAAAAAGGGGAACAAAATAATTTGATTTCCTTCTTTTTTACTTTAATTTTTGCATCCCATAATTCAGATGAAATGGTAAAGAAATGATAATTGATTTCCTTTTTTTTATCTTTAATTTTAGTCATTTGATTTTGGTTCATTTTCATTTGTCCTTTCCGCAATGAAAATAAAATTTAAAAAAGCAATATACACGTCAAAGAAAATATCATTTCTAGAGAAGTCTTCTAAGCTTTGGTTCCATTCTTCTAGTTCCTCAATTTGATGTGCCATTCACAGCTAATTCCCTTCATTAGATGCGTCATTCAAATGTAAATGTGAAATCACAAGCGAATGTGATTCAACATCTTTTGTGTAAAATATATTTACCGATAAAACACTTGATGTTCATATTTAAAGATCCACCCGCTAACATAATTTAACAATAAAAAATTTGCAATAGAGGGATCGGATCACGATGCACCCACCACCTTAATCTCTCTCCCCCTCCCTCTCCTTCTCTCTCTCTCTCTCTCTAATTAGGGAAACAACAATGACTTTTTGAGTGATTGAGATTAAAATATGGCATAATGACAGCCTTCAAAAGGACATTGTACCGATAGTGAGAAGCGGTCGAAGCCCTGGGGCGGGTCCACTGGGTCCGACCCAGGGCATCGATTTTTCCCCTGCTGGGATGGGACCCGCTCGATGACGTCACGGCCTCCCACGTGCATTCTCCGAAAACGACGCCAGCGCACGCCTCTGGCGGAAGAAGCGTACTTATGTTTATGTATTCACCACACGTTCCTACGTCGCGACTGAATTAGCCTTCTACGGAGATCTACGAATACGTACGTACCACCTACAGGTGACGAGAGAGATAAGGAGGAGAGCGACTTCTAACAAAATTTTGATCATTTCAACTTGATTTTTAAGCACCGACCAAAAAAAAAAAAAAAAAAAAAAATCGATTTTTAAGCTCTTTGAGTTTCGCTTCCTTTATTGACTTTTGCATCTTATTTTTTCCCACGGTCATTTATTTATGTCACGTTTTAACTGCATAAAATATGAAAAAATTATCCAAAAATCATAAAATATATTATACATAAGCAAATTCAGTCATCAACTTTTTAATTATGTAAATTTCCTTATATATCTTTTAATAATTTGCTAATTTAGTACTAACCATTTTCATTGCCCAATTTAACTCTCAAACTTCTGATAATTTGTTAATATAGTTCTTTTGACAATATATCCAAATAATAAGTTTAGAACTACATCGATCAAATTTTCGAAAGATTTATAACTAAGTTGCTACGAATAAAGATTTAAGATTATCTTTGTAGATAATTTTACTTATGTTTGCACGCATTGCAGTTCGTTGTAAAAAGCAACGGTCCCTATTGAACTTCATCGTGCCTTTTACGTGACTTGGATCTCTGCAGGATTATTGCCTAATCCGGGGATTAACCCTCTTTAAAGAATTACATTGACTGCACGCCAACTCGGCGCGCACGAAAACCCCATCTATCTGACGTCTGAGGTGGTTAAGATGGGATAATCGAGCTGTGTAATTCCCTTTGTCCGACGGATAATCTCAGATAAATATCCGAAGCAGGTAGCCACTCCACGTGCCCCTACGTGTCGGCCAGGCGAGCGGACACGTGGCCGGAAGCGACAAATAGTTGTCAAACTCCCACGCAGATGCTTCGCTGGCCTGAAAAATACGGAGAAAGGATGGGGGATAATAATTAAAAAGAAGAAAAAAAAAAGAGTTAGGTGGTGTTAGGGAGATGCTCGGCAGACAGCACAACGTTTTCGGAGGTCCTGTCGTGCGACTCACATGGGATGCCACAGCAGCAAACCTTTTCTTCTTTTTCTTTTCTCTCTCTCTTTTTCTTTCTTCGTTTCCATGTTGCCAATGTACAATCAATTTCTCCGCTTTGATTACTTGTTTCTTGCGCCGTTCTCTATTTTATGAGAATTGAAGAAAGAAATAAAGAAAAAAAAGGCAATATCCTCAAATTGGATTCGAAAATTTAGTCTAGATTGGATGTTTTCAATGATTTTCTCTTGGGTAATTTATCTAATTGGAGAGTTTCATTTGCCAGCAATTGTTCAAAATAAATCATCATATTATCTTAATATTTGAGAGGCAGTCTAGAATGGGTTTTGTTTTTGCCTTTTCCCCCAAATAATGCAGCTCTTTGTTTTGATTTCTATTACGCCAAATGCCTCGTTAAGAATAATACCGCATTTCTTTAAAAAAAATGGTTATATTGTGTTTTATGTACATTTTAGTCTCCCCAAAATAATTTCGAATCAACCCTTTTTTGACATTGTATCAAAGCACAAGTCGATAATGTGAATCTTGGCACTTTCTTTTCAAACTCGTTGCTCGTGATGGTTCGCAATTTGGTCGCGTAATAAGAACAATGTCCATTTCACAATAATAAAGTCAGAGCATGTCTAAAAGAATAGTTTATATGCAAGGAAGATTGTTAAGTATAATCCTAATAAAGGATTAGAACGTTCTTTTGTATTTGTAGTGTCCCTCTATTTAATGGTTTAAATTTTTAGGTTTATTTTCTTGCGAGTGAAAACTTTTCAATTTCTTTTTGTGCAGCTCTTGAAACTTTTCAATTTCTTCCAAAATATGCATGTGTGATGTCTTAGGTGACAAACGGATGATGATGTGGCTAGGTACATGCCATGTTAACAAATGTGGCCTCCACGAACAATCAAAACACATTTTCTCCCCACATGTAATGAAAACGACAACCGACAATAATCTAAAATCGCATGGAGCATTATGACTTTCGTTTATTAAACATAACTACCTCTTTTTGAGCTAATTAAAGGGATTTCACGACTTAGAAGGTTTTTTTTTTCCAGTCTAACACAACTCAGAAGTTGGGGCCTAGGATTCTTCAGAGAATTAGATTGAAGGTGGGAAATTTGGTGAATGTACTCTGATTTTAAGAAGAACCCCAGGCCTCAATTTGCGCACTCCTCTATCTCTCGATTTGATTTGAAGTGCTAATACTTGACTTGAAAATAATTTTGCTTTCATTTGATGTGGCGGACGATGTCATTTTAATTATTTATGGAAGCCACATTTGTTGACGTGGCACTGATGCCACGTATAAATGTTTAGGCTAAAATTGTCTTTCTAATAAAAATTGGTCAAATGAAACTTGAAAGTTGGGGCAAAATTGTCCTACGAACAAAAGTTTGTATTTTTTTTTTTTTGAAAGACCAGTGGTCTAAGTAACGTTCGTAGGCATATCTACTACATCGTCACGTATTGACTTTAAAAGGATTTGGCGAGTATATTCCTACGGTTTGCATTTGAATTTATGATCGACGGGAATATAACGAGGAAACTCGAGCACAATAATCAACGGAACTTAGCCAGCATCCTTCGGACTTTTACGAAGACAATTATTCGCATACGACTTATTAGATGAACTATATGGACGAGTGCTAAACCCACGGAATAAATTATCTTTAGATGCTAAATTTTGTCATTGATGCACTTTGACCAAAATTTGATCAAATTTTTAATGAAGTGCTAACATGGCAAACACACGTCAGTAAACCCGTCAACAGTTAGTTGGGTTCTATATGATAAAAAATGGTCTAGTCCAAATTAGTATATTTAACTCATTTTCATGCGATATAAATTTAGTGATTCATATCTGACCCGATCTATATTGTTAATTTTTTTTTTTATATTAAACAAAATCTAGAAAAATTCATATCTAAACTAAGGGGAAAGTATGGAGGGAGCGAGCAAGAAATCGAGATAAGGTGAAAAAAAAAAGAGTTGGGACAAGTCTAAGTAAGCTGAATCTAAACCCATTCCCATTCACTATATAACTAACCCATATAATAATATAGTTCATCGATTACGAGTTAAGAAATGAATTAACGTCTTGTGTTGATAGGCTTACGTGTCTGTGACAAGACATTTATAAAATTGGCTATGCCCTCACCAAGTCTAAAATTTTAGAAGAGTTCCGATCAAAGCATATCAATTATAAAAATTCAGAGCATTGGTTTTTTGAAATTAAAGTTCACTGATCATGTTGCAAAATTCAATTTAGCAATCATAATTGGAATTTACATAAAGCATTCCTTATGTAATGGCCAAAAATAGTAGGAACCGCAGCCATTCATACCGGAATACAATTTCGACCAATAAAAATTAAACCGGAAAATGATTAAATACGAGGACTTAATTACGAAAAAAAGTTGCCAAGAAGAGCAAGTACGAGTAGCTGCCGCTTCTAACGGAAACGTGATTGGGGCCGGTGGGGGGGAGGGGGGGACCCAAATGCAATTTCGCTATTTTAAAAATCACGACCAACGGGTGGATAAGACATTATTGTTTTCGTGCCTCCCCTTTGAATATTGATTAAATTCGCCTCGATCCGTAAAATCCACCAAATACGGGACCGCAAATGGAAAAAGAGAGAGAAAGGGACTAAAAAATAAAAAATAAAAATCCCCCAAGGCTTTTGTGCAAACAACAGCACGGGACGGGAAATTGTCCGTGGGCGCGTGGCCTTAGGAAAGGAGGGGGGCGGATTCGAACACGGGAAGTTAGCTCGATTTAAGGAAGTCGCGTTGAGGTCCGCGTTTCCTAGCATCTCTATTTGTCCCCTTTCTCTCTCTCTCTCTCTCTCCTCTCCTCGTCTCAAGTTCCAACAAACTCCTCCCCTCACCTGCATTGGTGGCCTTTGTCTCCGCTTTGGGGGGAGAGGGAGAGAGAGAGTGAGGCTGAGTGCGAGAGAGAAGCAGCTGCGGATAAGGGAGAAGGAGCGAGGGGGGGACGATAATGGGAAGATCCGCGTCCTGCTTCAAGATCATCACGTGCGGCGGCGATTCGGCCGACAACGACGATGTCGAAGCTTCCGAGGTATCGGTATCGGTCGAATTCGGGGCTCCTTTTTTTTGGGGGTCTTGACCTTTGGCATTGTTCTCGATTCAGCTCCCGGAATTGGTCTTCGCGTTTGGTCCGCGGCTTTTGAGATGGATCGTTTCTATTGTTGTTTTTGCATGCTCTGTCGAGTCGAGTCATCGCTGCTTGTGCGCTCGCGCTTGCGCCCCGGGTCGGCGGCTGAATGGAATCCGGATGCTCGAACTTACTAATTCGAGTCGCGGAGATCTGATTGGAGTTGAAATTTTCCTGATCGGCGATCGGCGATGTCGTCGGACGCGCGATATTTATGTCGGACTTCTGTTCCGAGAATAGAACAGGAAATGCGAGATCTGTCTGAGATGTTTGGTTTCCGGGGGCTTTTTGTATCGGTAAATCTGTCATCGACGATGTAGAAAGTGCGGTGACTTGTGCATTGACCGTTGCTGTGGGTTGGCAATTCGTGACTTTTTGCGGTGTCGTAATCAAATTTTGGAATCGTGTCGAGTTGGGTCATCGGAAAGCGCTATATTTTTTTGTTTCTTGTGCTATAAAACTTGTATATATTAAATTCGTGTCAATTTGTATTACTTTCGGGTTTTCCATTGAATGATCTATAAACGGGTTAATCGTGTCGAGTTGGCAAATTGCCGGCACTTGAGGCTCTTGTCTTGTAGCCTTTTTAAGATTGCCGTGATTAATGTAGTGCACTTGACATTTGAGTTGGATTAGAATTTAGAAGTCAATACATATTCAAACAATTACAAGAATGGAAGGTTCATAAGAGAGATTGGTTGAGGTCCATCAAATGCCAGGATTGTTGTCTGATCTGTCATGACTTCTTTTCAGGGAATGTATCTTGCGTAATTCCTAGGTTACAATCTTTCGTCTCATGTGGATGATGCCTTGTAATTGCATTTCAGATAAAGGGCGACAAAAAGGGCTGGAGTTTCCGGAAAAGATCTGCCCGTCACAGAGTGCTTAGCAACAGCGCGATATCTGAAACTTCCGCTCCTGCAACTAAAGAGATCCCTGAATCTGCAGATGTTAACTTCAAAGCAGCAACTGATTCCGATGTTCCCCAGAAAGTCTCAGCGATTCAGTGCGCTGATGAGAAGCCACAGCTGTCAGCTCCCGTGGATGCAAAGGTATCCGAAGCTGACGATCCAGCCAAGTCTGAAACTGTCGATGCGGCCAAGCCTGAAACTGTCGATGTGGCCAAGCCTGAAACTGTCGATGTGGCCAAGCCTGAAACTGTCAATGCGGCCAAGCCTGAAACTGTCGATGCGGCCCAGCCTGAAACTGTGGTTGCGGCCCAGCCTGAAACTGTGGTTGCGGCCCAGCCTGAAACTGTGGTTGCAGCCGAGCCTGAAACTGTTGACAGATTCAATGTGGATGAAGCTACCGTTATTTTCATCCAAGCCACTATAAGGGGTTTCCTGGTATCGATTTTCTTTCCATATGGTATGCTTATGCATAAAAAAAAATCATGTAAAGTTTATTCTAACTTCTATTGTAATTTGCTTGGCAGGCTCACAAAGCACTCTTAAAGCTGAAGAGTGTTATCAAGTTGCAATCTGCTGTGCGTGGACACCTGGTCAGAAGCCATGCTGTGGGGACTCTGCGATGCGTCCAGGCCATTGTCAAAATGCAAGCTCTAGTTCGTGCTCGCCGTGCACGGCAACTAACAGAAGGGATGTTTATAGAAAAGAATGCAGATGTGAAGCAGAAGAGGGGTGGCATCAATTTAAAGGCCTTGGTAATGTTACTACTAACTCCATCTATCAATATATTTCTGTACATAATTTTGACCTTTAGTTATTTCTGATTATACACTTCCTGTGGCATTCGATGATCCTCTAAAGTTATAATCGTCAACTGACTACTGAAAGCTCATCAAACTCATCTTTTAGCTTCGAATGTGAATCATCTACACTATAACTGTCTACGTTTTAGGACACTAAAGGCTCAGAGATAATTCTGTTTTGTTTCTGATTACACAATTCCTGCGGCATTCAGTTGTAGTAGTAGTAGTATGCTTCTGGACCCTTTTCCTGCTGTACATACTGATTTGAGAAAATATTGAAAGAAGGTTGAGAAATCGGTTGTCGAACATATAAATTCTAAATTTCCATGGTTAAGGACCAACTATTGATTCATGAGGATTCAAGATACACAAAAAATTTAACTCTTATGATAATAACCTAATATTAACTTATCTTGCCATTGAATGTGCTGACTCCTATTGGCCATGTGATTTAGTGTCACTTTCGTGCATTTTAAAGACAACTGATGCTCTGATGCTTCATCTTATGGAAGTTCTCTTGTGGATATTGTCTCTCCTACCCCGAATTATTTCCTTCTTACTTTTGCTAAACATTTTCCTTGATTCAGGAGATGGAGAATGCAAATAAACCAAGTGCAGCTTACATTTCCATTGAGAAGCTGCTAAGCAATAGATTTGCTAGACAGGTGCTCTTCCTCCCCCCTCTTCCCCTTTCCTTAACTAGTGTAGGATTTTTTGTCCATCTCTTTTATGAATACTCCAAAGATTCTGATGGTTTTTTGTTGAATTGAAGCTCTTGAACTCGACACCGAAGGAGAAGCCTATCAATATCAAGTGTGACATTTCCAAATCTGATTCAACATGGAAATGGCTGGAGAGGTGGATGTCAGCTCCGTCAGCTGAACCATCACCAATCATTGGGTTGATGACTGAGCAGCAGGAAAGTAAGAAGAATGAGAAACTGACACAAGAAAATTTGGAGAATTCATCTGAAGTTCTCAGTAGATCATCGGAATCTGTATTGGCCTGTGAGGAAATATCAGCACCAGCTGAAAAAGAAGACAATCCGATCCTTCCTGACGAAGCCAAGTCAAAGCTTGAGGAATGCAACGTGATACCTGGGGAGGAGTACATAGAGCGGTCTGGGCCTGAGAAATTTGAAACATTTGACGCAAACGAGAGCTCAACAGAGAGAGAATCTACTCCACCTCTGATATGCGATAGCTCTAAAATGGAGCCTGACTCTCTTTCCGATAAGATTGAAGTGGAAATTGAACAACCAAAACATTCAGGGAAGAGGTTTGCCCCAGATCAGCTTGAGACTCTGGGGAAGAAACAGGCGTTTGGATCCAGAAAGGCAGGTAATCCATCTTTTATTGCCGCGCAGTCCAAATTTGAAGAATTAACTTCAACTGTCAACTCGAGTGAATCAATAAATTTATCAAACCAAGACGTTGAACCCGATTCAAATGGAGTGCCGGTTTCATCAGGAGACACTACCACTCAGGAGAAGGCATTTGGCCTGGATGACAATGTGGCTTCTAATCACGCCAGAGTTCAAGTTGGTGGTTCTGAATGCGACACAGAGCTTTCAATTACTTCCACTCTTGATTCTCCAGACAGATACGATGATGGAAATGCAGACGCAGTAAATCAAGCCAATGTTACTGAGGAAAGAACTTGCAGTCCTGACGATGTGAAAAATGAAATATGTGAAGTTAAGGAATCAACTGCTGTCCAGCTGACATTGTCTGAGTCTGTCTCTGATCATCCAGAGAAGGGTGACAATGTCATCAGTGAACAGGTCACTTCAATTGTCGCCATGGAACCACATGTGGATGAACTGAATCTTGATAGAAGCACATCGGATGTGCTGGGAGAAACTGATTCCAAAACAGTTCAACGAACTTACAGGTCTTCACCAGAAGCATCTCCCAGGAGCCATATAACCGTTCCTGAGTCACAAGGAACGCCAGCTAGTCAGGTCTCTGTGAACACTAAAGGGAGTAGAACAGATAAAACCAGGTCCTCGAACAAGCGCAAATCCTTGTCAGCAGGCAAGAAATCACCATCAAACATGCATCGGGACTCTGGTACCGGCGCTCCAAAACAATTGCCTAAAGATCAGAAAAATGGGAAAAGGCGCAGTTCTTTTGGATCAGCAAAACCGGATAATGAGCAAGAACCACGAGACAGTAGCAGCAGTAATTCTATCCCTCATTTCATGCAAGCCACAGAATCTGCTAGGGCTAAGTTGAATTCGAACAACTCTCCGAGATCAAGTCCTGATGTGCACGACACAGAGTTCTACATTAAAAAGAGGCACTCTTTACCCGGCGTGAATGACAGGCAGGGCTCCCCACGAATTCAGCGGTCAACATCTCAAGCACAACAAGGTGCCAAAGCTAATGGTGCTCAAACGCAAGGTACTATTTAAACGATTTAGATTCCTAAGACTCTTCTTTGGTAACAGACCATGCATTGAAATTTCTGCACGAACTCTTTATTTTTTTAACCTAGCATCAACAGGTTTCTTTTGCTAGAATAAGCATCATTTAATGGAGAGAAGCAAGTGAGTAGATTTACCTTTGATTATAAACTGGTGACTATTCGAGCTTCTTGATCTTTGTAAATTGTATCACTAGATTTTCCAGCTTTATTCAGTACTTCTTTAGCATCGTTCAGCCCTTTTGCATTAATTCTGTAGTGAATTGCACATCTGGCCTGATTACCTCCTCTTTTTAAGCATTTGCTTAGCAGCACAGAGGCAGACGTGTCTTGATCACTCGCTACTTTGTAATATTTTGCAGAGAGAAAATGGCTTAGGTGAAGAGCTCGCAGCTTATTGGCTTGCAGTGGCTAACCAGTTATAGATGCCATCTGGAGAGTAACACCTACCTATCAATCGCGTAGCTTCGTGCTTGCTTCATATGCTTTCGATGTTTGGTTTCAAGGTTTGCCCGGAAGAGAGAATATATATAGAACTGGAGGGAATTTTCGTTTTTCCTTTGTACCTTTCTGCTGATGTTTGCTAATTTTCTGCGACGACTTCACCAGGGATGTGCGCTTGTATCTTAAAAACATTAATTGTGTGTGATATGAATCCAATGTTAAAAGTTTCATGTTCGTTTCGCGATTGGAGTGTTGTTGCGAAGTCAAGCTGGTCAACTTTGCAGAGAGCCTTGCGTACTTTTTTTTAAAGCTGCTAATTTTGATCACAAGGGTTTCTCCCAAATGGATGTAGAGCAGTGATGAGTGAGAGAGTTACGGCCTTTGGAAATCCTTCTCGCTGAAGGCAACCGTGTGCCTCAAAAGCACGAGCAACTCCTCGTCAAGGGCTTGCAGACATGGAGCTTTCGAGACGGCCTTGCTTGCTTTTCCTCCGGTTAGTAAGGGTAAGAAAAACAGCTAAAAGAACTGATGTCCTGCCCCCGGACGACGACAAATGTTGCTGCAGTTCAAGTACAGCAACCTACTCGATCGTTTGATTGCGAAGGACACGGTTAATTTGAAAAGACGCAGTCAAAGGACAAAAGGTGTCACCTTAAAGCCGTACGAGGGTTCTGCCAAAACAAAAACCGTCCGTGCGAGTCAAAAATTGATTTAGAAAGAAAAAAAGAAAACAAAGGGGGGACTGGGTTCGAGTTCAACCGATCCCTGCCCAGTAGAAACACTTGTCCGAACTTGGGTCGATCAACAGTCGTCATGCCCTCGCAATTAGCCGAGTGTAATAGACCTGAATCCGGGTATAAGCCTAGACCCGAGTCCAATGGACCTTGATTTGAATCCGGGTAATATTCTTCCCTCCACAATGAAACTAACCATGGACGAAAAGAACGTTTTAAGGATTGCATGAGGTGAGGGACAATTTCCACTTGACTGGAATTAGAAGAGAGTAATCGAAAAGCAAGGACAATGGCGTGATGATAAATTCAAGTTTGGTAGGGAGAGAAAATACTTTTAGTAAATATCATGTATAAAAGTATTTTCTTTTGTTGAAAATATAAGAAATGTTTTTGTCTATACCAAAAGGTCTAGAATTAAATTGGCCACATAGAAAGATTTAATGTAGAGTAAATACAAGCGTAGGCTTATGATTTTTTAGGTAATTTTTGTTGCCATCTTGTGAGTGGGTGTGCTTGGGATTGTACTTCTTTCGGACCGTGTAGCATGCGGCAAGGCCTAACCCACAGACAAGGAAATGAGATTGGGGCATTTTGGGGTTTTTATAGTTCCTCACAAAAAAAAAAAAAAATCTGGGAAAAAAACAAAAACATGTCTTAGTATCATCCACGACAAAGTCAAAAAAACATGCCTGTGTCTCAGAATCATGTATGACCCCATTCGACTAAAATGAGTCAATGACCCTATTCATGCAAATATTCAGCCAGTCCTAATGTCACGGTTCACGCACCCGAACTTTGACTCTTCTCAGCCGCCACCCTCTCCTTCCGTCAGTGGCCACCTCCAATCATCCGACCGACTTCGTGGTGGTCCCTGAGATTTCTATTATAAATTCCTTCAACAACTCCATTGATCTCTCTCTACTTTCCTCTCTCATCGTTGCTATGAAACTCCTCTACTCTCTCTCCCTCTCTCAGATGTGGCCATTGTGGCCTAAGATCACGGTCGTCATGGCCGTGGGTAACCTTATATGAGGTCCGAACCGATTGATATTAAAGAATCAGCAGATGAATTGTGTCTAGAGATGAAATGCCACTCAAATTTAGAGCTAGTTGACTCTCCCTAAAAAATTGTTGAGGCGTAGTGGTTGATTGGACATTTAGAGATAAAGTATTGTTTCAGCATGTGGTGTGAGAGTAGTACCAAATGCAAACTCAGAATATTGGATACGACCTCTAAATAATAATGGTCAAAGTTGGCCAATGAGATGACGAGGGATGCGCTTAATTGTCATGAGGAAAACAGTCCAAATTGCCAGCTCTAGCCCCTAAAAAATTGCTTAGTGATGAAGGAGGTAAGGATGCAGAGACAATCATGACGCTTGCTTGAATCACCTAGTGTGGGTGACCCTCGCCGGCAACAATGAAAAAAATAAAATCAAAGATAAAAAGAAAACAAAAAAAAATGATAATAAATTCAAAAGAGTTTTCAAAAAATTATAAAAGTTGTCTATATCAGCGTCGACAATATCATGCAGGATGGCTCAAGTCCACTTTAGCAAATTCCTGTCAAAACTGCCTAGAATGACTCAACTAACAAATTGTAAATTGTTTAGAAATAAATTAATTAAGGATAAAAACTAAATTGATTTTAGGGATAAGGAAGCTTGGCCTGGTGATCGCTCTATTACCAAGTTATATCCCATCCCTCCTCTCATTAAGAAATAGAATCAACTAATCATAAAGACAAAGGGTCAAGAAACTCAACACCACTATTCAACTATTTTTGAACAACTTGGAGACGGGCTTTGGTTTCACACTAATATAAATACGAAAAGTAATGAAAAAAGAATTGGATTCAATTCTCAATTGCTCCTACTTGAAATAGGATTGAATATGGATTCAAACCATAGCATGTGGCTTCATAAAATTGTATGATTTTCTCAATCTAAATTAAGCAAGTCTTACATGAAGGAGATTTGTATCAACATTCTATTCGAAATGGGTAGGAAAAAAATGGAAAAGAATTGGATTCAATTCTCAATTACTCCTACCGAAAATAGGATTATATATGGATTCGAACCATGACACGGTTTCATAAAAACATACTATATTTCCGATTTAAATTAAGCAATCTTACACAAAGAAGATTTATCTTAGCATTCTATTCAAAACGGGTAGGAAAATAATGGAAAAGGATTGGATTCAATTCTCAACTGCTCCTATCAGAAATATGATTGAATACGGATTCAGGCCATGGCACTTGGCTTCATAAAACCATATGATTTTTTCAATCTAAATTAAGTAGGTCTTCCACGAAGGAGATTTGTCTTAGCATTCTATTCGAAATGGGTAGGAAACTAATGGAAAAGAATTGGATTTAATTCTCAACTACTCCTATTGAAAATATGATTAAATACGGATTTGAGTCATAACACACAGTTTCATAAAAATGTACTATAATTTTGATTTAAATTTAGTAGGCCTTACATGAAGAAGATTTATCTCAACATTCTATTCGAAATGGGTAGGAAAATAATGGAAAAGAATTGGATCCAATTCTCAATTGCTCCTACTTGAAATAGAATTGAATATGGATTTAAGCTATGGCACATGGCTTCATGAAACTGTACAATTTTCTCAATCTAAATTAAGCAGGTATTACATGTAGGATATTTGTCTCAGCATTCCATTTGAAATGGGTAGGAAAATAATGGAAAAGAATTGGATTCAATTCTCAACTACTTCTATCGAAAATAGGATTGAATCCGAATTTGAGCCATAACACATGGTTTCATAAAAACACATTATTTTTTCGATCTAAATTAAGCAGGTCTCACATGAAAAAGATTTATCTCAACATCCTAATTGAAATGGGTAGGAAAATAATGGAAAAGAATTGAATTGAATTCTCAATTGCTACTACCAAAAATAGGACCGAATACGGATTTGAGCCATAACACACGGTTTCATAAAACAATACAACTTTCTCTGTTCTAAGTTAAGTAGGTCCTATGTGAAGGAGATTTGTCGGAGCATTCTATCCGAAACGGGTAGGAGAATAATGGAAAAGGATAGGATTCAATTCTCAACCCCTCCTACCGAAAATATGATTGAATACGGATTCCAGCCATAGCACACGGTTTCATAAAAACATACTATTTTTCCAATTTAAATTAAGCAGGTCTTACACAAAGAAGATTTATCTTAGCATTCTATTCAAAATGGTGGTAGGAAAATAATGGAAAAGAATTGTATTCAATTCTCAAATGCTCCCATTGGAAATAGGACTGAATACGGATTTGTGCTATAGCACATGGTTTCATAAATTGTACAATTTTCTAGTTCTAAATTAAACGAGTCTTACACTTAGGAGATTTGTCTTGGCATTCTATTCGAAACAAGTAGGAAAAGAATTGGATTCAATTCTCAACTACTGCTACGAAAAATAGGATTGAATATGGATTCGAGTCATAACACACGATTTCTTAAACCGTACAATTTTCCAGATCTAAATTAAGCAGGTATTACACGGAGGAGATTTGTCTCGGCATTCTATTTGAAATCGGTAGGAAAATAATGGAATAGAACTGGATTTAATTCTCAACTACTCCTACCGAAAATAGGATTGAACACGGATTAGAGCTATGAAACACGGTTTCATACAGTTTCCAAACTAAATTAAGCAGGTCTTATATGAAGAAGGTTTGTCTCGGCATTCTATTCGAAATGGTAGGAAATCGGTAACCTCAAGAAAAATAGAGAAATCAGAATCAAGTCATAATAACGGGCAAAATCGAACCGGCTCTGGTTCGACCGGTTTAGGACTTTTTCGGTAATTTTGCCCCGGCACGGCCGTGCCATCATATATATTTAGAACGACCACAGTGAGAAGCACTTCAAAATGGAAAAACAGGGTCTGCTTAAAAGATCTCATTTCATTTGCATAGGAGCGGCGAAGCAGCAGGAGAGAAAGAACCGGAGGATCTAGGGTTTCCTCGGATCTCTCTGACATGTCACCTGGACGTCGATCCATCATCGATCACGATCGGTTGTTCCCCGCCTCGCCGGTTGCGTCGTCGACGGTGTCGTCCGTTAGGGCTTCGATTGCGGAGGGGGAGGAGAAGGAGGGTCTGAATTCCGGGACTGTCTCCGATTGAGATCGAAAGCGAAAAAAGAAGAAGTAATCGATCGATTGATAATCACGTAGCGATTGCCTTCGATCGTGTGCTCGCGTCGAGAATCGGGAGCAGGGAGGGGGAAAAAGGAGTGTTTTTTGTAGAGGAATCGGTAACATGCGGGGATCGCAGAAATGGAAAAGGGTCTCTTGGGCTTCGGACGTTAACCTTTGTCAGGTAATGATGCGAGTTGTTGTTGGTGAAAGGTTCATTTATGGGATGTGGCGAACGAAACTTGGCTTATAAGGCTGCGGACTTCGTGGGATTTGAGGCAATCTGAGTCGAGTTTCGGAACTTATGCATTGTTGTGTGATGCTTTTATCGTTACATTGCGCATGTCATTTTTGGGGGCTGTGGTGGTGTCCAAAGTGGTTTTTTTTTCCCTTGAGGTGGTCTTTGAGTTACCCAGTTTCGTTTCTGATAGCAAAGGTTTTTCCTTTGGATGTCGACACAGAAGCACTTAGCTGGATTTTGATGCTTGCATTCTTTTTTGGAAGTGATGGAGAGGAGAAGACTTTTGAAAGCACATAGAAGTTGTGATGTGTTCGGAAAGATGAGGGCTTGTTTTAAGTGGAAGCATATAGTGGGTTGAGTATTCATGCTAGGAAACTTTAGTTAGTTTGGTGCTCTCTAGCATCTATGGGTTGGTGCATCTTGTTCAGTCAGTTAAGATAGTGAGAAACTTACTGGTAATTAATGACCTGGCGTTTAGTGTATTCATCCTTGTGCAAAGTTGTAATGTTGACTAGAATAAAAACAAGTAGAATGACAAAGGGTGGTTTCCCAGTAATAAGGGTGAGTAATTCCTCTTGTGGAAGAAAATGCTTCAGTAGTTCCTAAAATCTGTTTACAAATAGCTGACGATAGGTGATATGAACTGAACATCTTTTTTTAGTGTAATGAGGCTCTAGTGCTGGCAGTCAGACCATTGGAGAAGGTTTATCTCGAGTTATTGGCATTTTCTGTTGCAATCTCTCCTGAGGGAGTAAAAGATCGGAAATGAAAATAGTTCCCGCTGAAACTGAATGGAAAGTTATTGACAATGCTTAAGCAGTCAAATCTCAATTGACGCATTGTTCCTTCCCTACAATTACTTTAAGCTGAAATGAGGACATTCAGCTACAGAAACACTTGACTCTTTCATTGGAATCTGAGAACTGCATGACAGCAGAGCAAGGACCTTTAACTGTAAATCGTGGACTCTGAATAATTCTATCCAAAGATAGTTGCTTCCGGCACAAGGACTTGATATATGACACAGGATAAAGCGGAAGATTGTGAAATGCTGGTGAAAATGCAGGTTAAAGGCAACTAAATACTATTATGAATCAAGATGATATGTTTTGAGTGCTCTACAATACAGTTTATTCACATTAAAATTGCTCCCTACAAGAATAAAGCTAATTTCTGGGTCGCTGAGACTTTAAGTGGTTCTCCACTGTTTGACATGGCACCAAAATCCTTCAATGCCAAATTGTTTCTAAACAATGAGGTCGTTGTTCATAGAACAATCATTGGTTGGACTATGTGTACTTACATTGACTTGAGAGTTTTGAAGCTACACAGGAAGATTTAACACGGGAAACTGTTTGAGATAGTTTGTGACTCACAAGAAATAAATTTTGGAGTATATTGAATCACATTTTTCATTATCTAGTATTCATAACTGGTTATAAACAAATTTCTTAAACCGTACTAAAGTTTTAGTTTCTTGAGATAGTTTGAATGGGTAACTACTGTCTTTTAAGTTCTTTGTTTTCAATTCCTTGATTGATTGCAAGGCACTTCACTCCTATCATGGTGATTCAGCATTTGCCTTCCAACTGCATCAACAACTGATAACAAGTTTGTGGTTGTCATTACCCCAATAATCTCAATAATCTTGTTCTTGAATATTCTCAGGATGTCTGCTTGATTATAATGAATCTGTAAGCATTAGGTCTTGCACTTTTACATTACATTTCTGTTGATTGATTTGTTAGGATCAACTCAAAGTACATTTAGAAGTTTTGGCTTTACTGATTTTTAAGGTCCTTTTATGATGGAGCATTATTAAGTGGTTGTGTTTCTTTCATGCTACCGTGCTTTCTTGAACATGCCTGTAAGATTCGTGCTAGGTTGCTGAATATAAGCCATTTCTGATGAAATGACTTTTGTCTCTACCATCGGACGATCTCTCTCTCTCTCTCTCTCTCTCTCTCTCTGTGCGTGCTTCTGTGAAGGGGTATCCCAGTGTCACTAGTGATTGATTTCTGAATTTCATAGACAGTTTTTCTTTTCATTTCAAAAGCTATAGTGTATGACATCCTATTGAGTGCCGCTGGGGCACAAGTGAACCAAAGCCTCGACTTGATAGTTCTGTGCAAACCGGAGAGCAATTATCCTTCAAGCTTGCACAACAATTCTTGAGATGGTTAAATGAGATAGTTATCTTAGAGGTTTCTGAGTTTATCCCCCATTATGTGTTAGTGGTTACTGAGTTCTATTCCCCATAAAGAGAAAAACCAGTCTCAATTTACTGATTCTAAAGATGAGCAAACCATCCTCAGTATTTTATGCACGGTCTTTTTCAAAAGTTGAAGTCCTTGTGGTGGGGTTCAAGTACGTCTAAGCTGGGTGTAATATAATGTTGATAGGTTGTCTAACTATGATTACTATTCTGTAATCATTCTTTTTTTTTTTTTTTTTTTTTTTTATCTTTTATCTCTTTTCCTTTTATGCTTTGTAGTATTGCTTTGTCATGTTGTGGACAATTGCTGCTATATTTACTCTGGTTGTTGAGCCCAGTTGCTGGCATCATGTGACTTCTGCTTGATATGATAAAAGTTGTCCACAGGCCATTGTGAGTTGATTGAAGAAAGTCAGACCAGATGGCTTGGCACACAGCTTCATCATTTGTTATGTGATTGTTCCATTAGTTTGTTTCTTAATGATGATAGTGGTACAGAAAAGCTTAAAAGTCCTTTTTATTGGTAGAAAAGCTTATATTTCTATAGATTCTAGGATATATTTTTCCACTGCTGTGCAGATTATTATGGCTATATCTGTTGTTTTGGTTATTTACTAGAACATGCATTATTTAATATGAGAACTTTCCATCAACCATGTGAAGTCTAGGTGTATTTACTATGAACAAAATATCCCACTTATGTGATCAGAGAAATTGCTTTGGTGAGATTCCTTTGTGCAGCTTGCCAGGGTGAAATTTGCTCCCAAACTCCGTGTGTGATAACTAAAGTAATTGTGCTTCACTTCTGAATGCTTGTTAAAGGTGTCCGAAAGTAGATTTAAAACCATACTTGCTTAACCTTTTCTTGGTACCTCAATGATCTTCATGCTCTGAAGCTGTTTTATTTGCTTTGGGGGATGATACTGGTACCCCGTTCTTAATTGGTCAACTTAAGTTCTATTTGATCACATGATCTTCCAAAACAGGTGAAGCTGTTCCTATCAGATGAAGCTCCTGTCCAAGTTGGGTTTGGTCCTCAAGATCACCTTCAGGCCAAGACCTCGTGGCTTTTGCATTCAAGTGGAGTTGGCTCTGATGATGCTCTACCTCCTGGTTTTGAAGCAGCCCATCCTTCCAATAACCTACAGATTAAGGTGTCTGAAATCCCTCTAAGCAAATGGAAGTGTCCTCCACGAGTAAGTTGCCCCAAGTTATCCTGTAAACCTTGTTGTTCCAGCCTTTTTTCTTTAGTGTCTGAACCTTCATTTGCTCTTATTAATGGATGCAGTTCTTGCTTCCTCATGAATGGCAAGTGGTTGCTGGGGAGGAAAGCAAAGAGGTTGATGTTCAAAATCAGAGGGAGATGAGAGTGCTAGAAGCAGTTTATCCTCGTCCATCTGCCATTCCTCAAAAGTTGGACCCCTATCTTTTCTTTATTTTTTTAATTATGTTTTTTTGGCTATATTTGCCTGTAATGTTGCTCTTCAACAAACTTATTTTTTGTCTCTTGCAAGTGCAGTCCTGTAGCTTCATCAGACTTGCAAGATTTCGATCAGAATGATTCACAAATTCCGTTGGTGCCAATTTTGCCCATTGAAGATGAAGAGACACCAGGAGACGCATCATCTGACTTTGTTCCCCAACTTGGTGTTCCGGTCACATCACATCCATCACTACTGGCTTCTGGAGTTTCTCATCCACTTCAGACCATGGGACCTGTCATTGCAAACACTGCCGCCAATCAGAACCTTACCTCTAGTACATTGCATGGTGTAGAACCCGATGTGGCAGCAGCTGCAACAGCTGCCTTCACTGCACTAATGAAGAGCCACGAGCACGGGAACATGATTGACCAGGAGCTGCTGATTCAGATTCTGAGTGACCCCAAAATGATCGAAAAGTTGGTCAAAGATTACGGGACCATCACCGAAGCGCAGATGCAGATGCCACCAAACACGCGGGGAGGTTCAGTAGGTCCCTCAAATCCTCCTAGCTATGTCACTAGTGTAGAAACTGGAATGCCTTTAGTAGCTACTTCTTCAAGCGGGCTCTCATACTCTCACACAAGTGGGCCATCATTGTACTCTCATCCTGCCGGCGTCAGAATGGGACCGCCGCTGACTGCACCGCTTCCTCCCCAAACGGTCATGCATGCTTCTTCTTCCTCCACCATCAGGACAGCCGCACCAGCTAAAGATCTCAATTATTACAAGAGCTTGATCCAGCAACATGGAGGAGAAAGACGAGAGACTCCCCAACAGTACGGTAACCCCTACGGCCACCAACCGTTGACAATTCAGGAACCCGCCAGTAATCCTAAAATAAGAGAATCAAAGGGTAAAATAATGAAGCCTTGTATATATTTCAATAGTTCGAGGGGGTGTAGAAATGGAGCCAATTGCGCGTATCAGCACGATACATCGCTCCCGCCGCGCAGCAGTGGCATGGCAGAGCCGCAAAATGCAAAAAGAATGAAACTTGACAGGGAGATCACAGGTACCTAAGGGAAGAACATGCTTGTGCAGAAATGTTCCTGCATGTACATTTTTCCTGATGGCGGTGCAATTGCGGCCCCATTTTCTGCTCTTATGTTGCTTGCCTTTCGAGGCAAAAATAGTTTGTCTCCAGCAATTTTTGATATTTTTCAATACAATCGGATTCAGCTTCGAAAAGCTTGTGTGGGAAATTCTCCCTTGCTGTTTTGCCTTTTCTTTTTTCTCCTCTTGTTCTTCTCAAGAAATTTTCTTGCTTCTACAACCTCTTGGTGGAATTGACCTATTAATATTTTGATATTTAAGAAGTAATTTTGTTGAAAGAAATTTCAAGTTCATCGTGTATGTGCACTTGTATTTTTAGCGCACGCAACTTATTATATTCTTAATGATTGGATTGAAATCTTGATTTTTACCGCACCCAGCGTTCCACCCCTTTGAGGTGAGGGTGAGCATGATTTCAAGTTTCAAGGTATGCAGGTAGGTTTTAGATTCCAAAAATTAAAGAACCTGATTCAATGAGTAGGTTTTAGGTATATTTTTGTGAGTGTAGAGATTCTAGAATAACTAGTCTAAACTTTTATTTTATGATTGGGATTTTTACTTTGTTATTGTCCATATTCTTCATATGTCGGTGGATTGTCGAATCAAGTGATAGTCATTCAATGTAACAATTCATTACAATCATTCAATTAATATTGTAAGTGTAATCTGGATAAACCCTGAAATTGATTTTGAAACTTGTGATGAGATAGGTTCCAGAATACAAACTATGCAAGGTGGGTTTTGGGTTTCAAAAAATTAAAAGCTTATTTTAACGGGTAGGTTGGAGGTTTTCAGGGGATAGGTTTTAGGTTCTAAGGGGAACCTGTATGGAAACTGGAATTGTTTACCCTTAGATTGAGGTAAGCTCAATCCTTTGTTCACCAACCATTTGATCAATTGATATAGGTCATGTTTACAAAGTCATATTCCATTACGTTTGCAAAGAAATTTGTAGAGAGAAAAAATTGATATACTCGAGGAAATTCATAAGAAACTTTGGGGAGGGTCGACCAGTCCCCTTTTCGGCCAATCGGTATAGTCCCCTATGATTTTGCGAAAAGTATTATTGATAAGTGTAATAGTGAGTAAAACTTTGTTCATTAGTAATCGTATTATTGTAACCATGACATTGAATTCTCCAATTTGGGGTTTAAAACTACATAGGCTTTGTTCATCAAATCACCAAAGTGCAAGAGATGTCGGAACAACTGACGGCCAGATTCCTAAGGAAAAAAGGAAAATTATTGACTTTCACTCGTGACACAAGTACCCGACTTTTTCATATCGTAAAAAAGATCGACAAATTTTTATCTTAGGGACACAAGTATCCATCGCCTAGTCTTCCATCTATGAAAATTTATGTGACAAATGAAGTGCATAAGAGAGCCGACGCACGTAAAAAGGCACATCGGCTTGGAGCCAAAAGATGTGGTGCATACGTCACTAAAAGCCAGACGATGTTGTTTCTGGTTGCCCTCAATTAGAATTTAGAACCAATCTCGGCGTGTTTGTTCGAGGGAAAGTGTTTTCCATAATTAGTTTTCCGAACATTCACCCTTTTAATTTGCCGAAAATAATTAGTCAATCGAAAACACTTTGTAGTCAAGGAAAATATTCATGTATAAAATTAAGAAGGAGAATTCCTAAATATTAAAAGGCGAAAACACTTTTGCTGAATTGCTCTGCTCCTCTTCTCAACTTTGGCTGAGGCTAGTGAGGCTCGAGGCAGCCATTAGTAGAGGGGGAAGAAGGAAAGAGAAATTTTTTTTTTTCAAAAGATGAATTTTTATTTTGCTCGATAGAAGTCGTTTTGTAACTGTAATCTAAACATCAGAGAACATTTTCGATCACTTATCACTTAGAAAGCACCAACACCTTCTAGGAGTCACTATCCGATACTTGGTCAACACGTGTTAGAAATTCGACACCTGATCAACTCTTTCAATACTCTCTGACTTGCGGGTTGAGAATTCTGACATACGAGTTCGGAATTCCAACACGTTATTCCAATATGCACAGGTCGATTTTAAAAAATTTCACTAAATGAGGGCTCAAAATGTAAATATGTAAAAAAATAAAAATAAATAATAAATGGTGAAAAAAGAAAAATCTAATCTTCTCTTCTCTCTTAACTCTCACTTCTTATGACATGCAATCCACCCTCAAGTTTTTTTCTTCTCTTCAACTTTGATATGTGAGTCCAAAATCTGGATTACTTATTTTTTTTTCTTTTAAATTTTATGGATAATTAGAATGTAGTTGAATTTGTTAAATTGAAATAATGAATGCTATTAACAAATTGTGGATTAATATTTTTAGTATAAATTAATTATAGACTCTTCTATTATTATTTATTTATTTGTAAACTTGAATCAATTAATTTGATTAAAATAATCATAAAAATGATAATTTATCATGTATACATAAAAATATATTTGATATACAACGTATCGAAATTCTCTATTTTTTTAGAAACCGCGTATTGGCAAATCGTGTCGTGTCGCGAGTTGCGAATTGGTGGTGCTACTTAACAAATCACCAAATAAAAAAAAACTGATTATTTTTCCAAAAGTATTTTTCTTTTTCACGAAGTTTTCCTGTAGACAAACGATCCCTTTGTTTCTTATCCATTTCAAGAGATTATTGCAGGTGTACAGCTGCTCTTTTCGTTACTATTCCGGTTTGTCTGAAATGTCACCGGATTGGGCCCGGGCCCGGGCCCATAAAAGCAGAGTCCTTGCACGGGCTACGAAGACAATTCGAGGCCCAACTTCTCCAACCTTCACTTTCGTTCGCCGGAGCATCGATCCGCGAGGAAGCTTCTCCAGAAGAGTTGGTTTCTCAGTGCAGTTCCTGCGCCGTGCCTGCACGTAGAGAGAGAGAGAGAGAGGGAGAGAGAAGATGCTGAAGTTTCTGTCGAAGGTGAAGATCGAGTTCAACGCGCTGGACCCGCGCATCGCCTCGTGCATGGAGTTCTTGGCCCAGTGCAACGCCCGCAAGGCCAAGGAGTCGAACCCGGCGTGCCAGGTCGTGGTCAAGCGCCGCACCGACGACCACCCGCCTCAGATCGCCGTCACCTTCGTCAACGGCGTCGAGGAGGTGTTCGACGGCACCACCACCACCGCCCAGAGCATACGGACCATGATCCTCGACAAGGGTCAGCACCTGGAGACGGAGCAGATGTTCCGCGAGGCCGGCGAGGCCTGGCCCGTCATCATCCCCGAAGAGGAGCTGCGCCAGCCCGCGCCTGGCACTAAGGTCAGTGGGGAATCTCGTCTCTGCTGTGGTTTTTAGGTGTTCTCTCGCTGTTGCATTGCGTCGAACAGTTGGTGTGCGCGGATCTATGCTCGGTTGATTTTTGATTCCGGATGTCCTTAATTACGCATAACTTAGCCGTATCCTATAGTTCGAATGGCGTCTGTTCGGTTAAAGGCAAGACCTTTCATGGGTCTTTGCGCATGAGTTATGAGGGGGAAAAAGATCGCATTTTTGCCATTTTGTGGCCCATGTTGTTGGAAAAAGATGGTTTATTTCTTGAATTCGTTAGCTCATCTCCGTTTCAGAACGTATTGGTTCATAGTTTTCACATCTCAAATCGCATGGGCATGCTGCATCCATGCTCTATGAGTTGCCTATTTCCTTTTGGGGCTCAACGAAACGGAGGGCCGAAAACTCGAGAGGGAACGTGGCAGTACTGTTTATGTTCCCAGAAATTGCATTCCAATTGATTAGGCAGCGAGTGGAATATGGAAAAGAGTAGGGGAGAAAGCTAGTTGGTAAATTTAGGAAGTCAGTGATGAGAAAAAGAGAAGGGGAGGGGAGGGGGTGGGGCAGTTTTACTTGTCATGTTAAGGTAGCTTAAAAATTGGTGACTATCTTGAGGACTTTATCATTAACAATGTAGACTGTTAGCCACTTCACAGATAATGCTGAAGTTGGGTGATTACTCATTCATTCATGGGAGCATCTTGGATTTGTTGTGAGTATCATGTCTAGCACTGTCCTTCTGTTTGGCTTAGTCATCAGCATTCGAATGTTTGGAGGATCTGGGGATAATATGTAGGCGGCAGAGACATGTTTCAATCAAACCTTTTCGGCATCGTCCAGTAAGAGCGCAGGGTCGCACCTCATAATTGTAAAAAGGGCACAGTTAATGAAAATTTTTGTTAAGCCTATTTGTGTGTGTGATTCTTGTCTCCAGGCCTTAGTTGATACTCCCTGCCTTAAAATGGAAAAAGAAGGAAGTTGTAGTGAGTCTAGCGTAGATATTATAGCACCTCACAGCATATTTTATGTTGAACTTATCTGTGCGTGTGCATATAAGTTTTTATGACCAAATTCATAGCTTTCAACTCTCAGTGTGAGTATTGACCAAGCTGAGTGCTTTAGCCATTGGTTTTTCCCTCCAATCTCTATGCAGTGGAACATTACCTGTCATAGAACCATATTGACTGTCCATCTTGATACATGTAAGCTGTGCGGAGTTAATGCATTCTTATGTCTTGTTCTACAGCCAAGGAAGGCGGAGTAGCAGCAGCAGACACTGCAGGCCGTGAACATGGGTGAACAGCCAGAGCCATCAGCTGAAACGATGTGATTGGACCTGGTGTGCTGCCAAGATGGGGTGACTATGAAGAACATTACATCAAAGATTGTTTCCTATGCTAGCTTGTGTCGTTCCTGCTCTATCGGCATTCTTGCTTCATTTAAGGTTTCATTAATTTGAGAACTCCTCCGAGATGCCAAAAGAGAACAAAAAATTCCATCTGCAGTTCTTTTAATTTTGATTTTACGTTTTCATGGTGATGAAAACTCGTCGAGGTTGATGGCCGTGGATAGAAGTGAGTGAACTTCTTTTGTGATAGCAATTTTCCCCGTCAAAACTCAAAGAATTTGCTCGTCAAAAAAAAAAAAAAAAAAAAACTAAAAGAATTTGATGCTGGTGTAGTTTGTCTGAATGGGCATCGCAGGTCATGTTTGATGTCTTTGGACCCAGTTCATCCTTTGTCGAGGGGATGGTGAGAGTGATTGTTCCGAAAACGTGTCATGCGCATGAACGTCCGTCGCCCCACGGAATGTACAAATTGAGTATTAGGTGCACGTGCACGAGCCTGAGTCGCTCGTCAGTTGATGGACGGATCAGCGATCAGGACCATTAGCTGGCGGATCCATCAATTGTCTGATCCACCATGACCGAGCTAATTGTCCACAAGTTAAAGCCAAAGCCTTTTTGTTTTTTTTAGTTGATTCAAATAACATCTGGATATGGTATGTAAAAATGGGCATATTAAATCCAAAGACTCCATTTATGAAACAGCTCCTACGAATACTGTTGCTTCCATCTATTTCTGTCATATTGGAGAATCCAGAAGCCAAAAACCAATGGAGAAGCCTTATAAACGGGGACTAGCTCAGAAAGTGCCCTCGTCACTCGAGTCAGCATAGTTCCTACAAGCAGAGATGCTAGAGGAAGTTTTCATCGTCACTTTCATCATCAAACATCCAGAATCATACAAATGGGGAAGCAAACACAACTGAGTGGTTATACACATGCGACTGGCTAACAAGGCAAGGACGGGTGCACAAGTATCCGGTATGTACATGAGCCTCAGCTGTCAGCACAGTCATTGAAGGCCTAACTGATTCTGCTTCAAAGTTTAGCCACATCAAGGGGCTGGCATAGTCCTGACCAACCTTCAACCTCCAAACAAACGGGAAGCATCAAAAGTCAACTGGATGAACTTCATCTCTGAAATTCGTGTCACCGGTCTTCCCGCCGCACGCTGTTCGGATCGTTCATCATGTCCATCATCATCTTCTCAGGTGAATCTTCCCAGCTGGCAAATGTCTTCAAGTCGACCTGTGTAGGATGCATTATAGTGTTGCTCGTCAGTCCATCACCTAGTATGCATAACTCTGGCATGCAACACTCTTGTTACTTTAGATAAGGTTATTCTAGCCTTACCTTGCGCCTCTGGTCAGTGAAAAGTTGTTCCCTTTTCTTAAGTGAAGCTTGCACCTCCTTGGTTTTTGTACCCCCTAATCCCCAAACTTCAACTTCTAATATAAAAGCATCGGTAGCAAGATATCCCTACAAAGTCACAGATCCACTTATGAGGAATAAAATCTCCACTTACAGTATGTCATAGTTAAAAAATCTTCTATCACACAGCAATTCCTCCAAGCAAGTGGAGAAAAAACATTACATTGTTGAAAAGGGGAAACCCAAAATAACAAAAAAAAAGGTTCAGCATGCTTTAGTACGTACCCCTCAGGTAAGTGAAAAGAATAAAGTTAAGAAAAGGGATCAGTGGAGTACCACCATCCTAAACTTGTGCAAAACGACTTCAATGGAGAAGCCACCTCAATATGCATATTTAGTCTTCTCAACCATAATTAGAAACATAACTTTGTGAAAATAAGTACCTACCTGATTTGGGAAGAGGGGCCCTGGTTGATGAGTTTTGTCCACAGCATGATGGCGAAGAGTAATTCTAGCAAAATCTTCATCAATAAATATTCTCTCATTGCCTACGGTTCCTCCAAACCCAAGTCCCACAGGCTTTGGATGCGGCTCATATACTCTTGCAGAGGGATGCAAGTGGGAATATATGAAATTCTTCTCCTTACCTGATAATGATATCCAGGTGATCAGAATTAACTCCATCACCAGTATAATTCAAGAAAAAATGTTATCAATTGTCAGTGCTTCTATCTCCTATACCAGAGGGTAAATATGCACGGAAAATCGGATCAACAGCATAGAGATTTCCTGGGCTTCCATAGAAATGATCCCTACTTTCAAGGCCCTGCTGTAGCAGTACACCAATGACCCATTTCTTGTCTCTAGTATTGGCCTCATGAGAATCTCCAGAATAACCAGAAACCAACATAAGCAGTGGACCACGATAACCTTCAGTATTTGACCAGAATCTGTTCAATCCTTTCCCATGAAGAGATGACCTACGAAGAGTCAATAAAAGATCTTACAAAGAAGCCAATGCAGTCATAAGTAGCTCATCCTTAGGATCACCAGTAGGAAATTGCTGTCCAATAGTTCCAGCAAAAAACTAGAGAGCATATATGAAATGCATCAAAGTACACGAGTCAACTGTTCTTGTTACACCTGATATAAAAGCCTGTTCAGGTAAAAATTGTAGATAATTCACATTATATTCAAGTATCTACAGCGTTTGGATATCAATATACATGTAACTGTTAAAGGTTGTTGCAATACTTTGCTGGCTTATACCGCATCGAAATCATCGTGTCCATGTGAGGGGTGTAGTCAAATGTTACAGCAACTATCAAGGGGGACGAGGAATTTGGCAGTTTGGATCATGAGAAGTGCAGGGACACAAAAGCCACAAACTTTATGGGAGTAATATTAGTTATCAGGTGAAGTTTCAGCCAGGCACGCGCACGCGTGCGCACACACAAAGGTAATGGAGATTTGAGCATCACTGGCTAAATAAAATAGATGCGAAATTCCCATCTGCCCTCACAGACAATATACCCAAAAAATAAATTTCCGGAAATTGAGCACTAAAAGCTTGCAGGTTTTTCTGATGCTGCAAGATGACAATATTTGAGGCCTTTAACAGCAACATAAAAACCTCCCACAAAGTCATTGTTAACAGTAAAATAAGAACAAAAGGCGAAATGGCCAACCTATATAGAAGGTTTTCTTCTATTTTGTCACAGTTGCTGAAAGAGCAATGTGTTAACATCTCTTCCCTCAATGCGTTTCTGACTGTAAGGGAAATAGCCCACGCCCTTCCTGGGGTAAGTAGATGTGCCCCAGATGTCTCTACTGAAGTGATGTCCCCCGATGATGAATTTGAAGGCTCCAGTTCATCCTGCTATTTTTTCAAAAGAGAGTGAACTACAGATCCATTCGTATATTAGATTGGAGGATTGCATTGAAGCTCACTTCTGACCACTTTGATGAACTACAAATCATCAAGAATGCTTCATGATATGGAAAACAATTCCAAGAGTTAATAAGATGTGCAAGAGAACCATGGAACAGAGTTAAGGCTTCATCAACATACTTGAATTATCCACACCATGTTGCTTGGTCCCCCATTGAAAAAGTCTCTACTTTTTTCAACCCTAGTAACTCACATGAATCGTGACGATACCGACACTTGACCCAGTAAGAACATCTACTGCAAGTCATGGGAAGTGACATCACTGGTGGGAAAACTTGGAGCAGATTTACAGAGCAGATAATCAGATGGCTTATCACATCGCCCTTAAGAAGTTGAAAGAAACATCAAACAGGTTTCATCGTGCAGCTGACATTCCGGAGTACTTGAGAATATGCACATGAGGTGAAAACATGACCTTAAGAGGTAAGGTTGTAAAGTGGATCGAACATATTGCTCAAACAGAGGCCAAAAGCCAGTAGATATGATGCACTTCAATTTCCAAGGGAGATATTAGCATCTCCCCAATAACAAGCGAGAGAGATAGGAAGAAGAGAACAAGCAAGTGAAAGAAAAGACATTTAATATTAAGGTCTGCCAAAGCATCCAAAACTAGCCCATAATACTCGAATAATAACTCTACTCCTTTACATGGCCAAATTCTACAATAACAAATTTCACTTTTATAAGCAATTGATCTGTCATTTCCGGTCCAGTGATATGCAGGTTCCTTTGCAATTAGTGAACCTTAGAAACTGATGCATCACCTTATTAAAATGAGTAAATTATATGATCCAGAACCCCTGAATCATGGTATTGTTTACAGTTATACGCATTGGACAGATTCACAGGTAGCAAATAAAAAGAAAAATTATGCAATATCCTGTAGTTCACGGTGCCAATCAAAAACATGTATATAAAATTCAAGTGCTGCATATCACAAAGGTAACACCTTCCTCGTGAAAATAAATTTTGGGAACAATGAAACTGCCGAAAGATTAACCAAGTACCTGTGAAATGGAACAGTTTCCAAGATGCTCATGGATAAACTGCGAATAGCAATCTGGGAGAGTTGGCACCGTCGCCAAAGCCCATGCAACAAACTTCCCGGCAGGAAGCTGAACTTCCGAGCCAAAAATGTCAAAATTCCACAGATTCAAACTACTGCCATTGTCAGCACACGACACCACTGCCGACAAAACCAGACAACTGATATCCGGCAGAAACAAGGCCGCCTTCCCTCCTGGCGACTTGTGAACCTTACTACTCCACAACATCGTCCAGCACATCCAGAGAAGCATCAGCACGTCCGTAGGCACGAGATGTCCTCCTACTTTACAATCAGCTTCATCAGACTCAAACTGCAAATCCACCTGATGCCCCGCCTTATTCGCTGCCAAAGCGAAAACTCTCAGCAGATTACTAACCACCATCGATGCTGCCATCCTCCCGCAGCACTTAACAAAGCCTTTCACAAACTCCACCCAACTCAATCCACCCTTTTCAGCCACGAAGAACACGTCAATTATAGAAGCCCCTAAATTTTCCAGCAATCCGGGGAACGAGTCCGGGGGCACTCTCGTCGCCGAGCTAATCGGTTTATCGCAGCGTAAGCTCAAGCAGCGCTGATTCAATTGAGTAAACATGAGTTTCGCAGCTAAATCGGCAACCTAAAATCAACTACGCGCGCACCAGAATTGAAAAGGAAAGCGCGTCTGCGCAAATCGGAGCACCTGAAGAGAGGCGACGGGAACCGCGCTCGTTCGCGGATCGGCGAGGTCGGCAAAGGCCTTGCGGAGCATCGGAAGGGCCCCGGCGGCGGCGGCGGCGGACTCGGCCTCCCGCTGCTCCGGCGGGGCTTTCTGCTCCGACGAAGACGACGCTCCCATTATCCACCGCTTTCTCACAGAGAGAGAGAGAGAAGAGGATTCCGAAGGGAAATAGGTGGGGATTACGGAGTGTATATGCTTTGCTTCTCGTTCGAAGATGCGTGTAGAACAATGGAGATCGCCGTCGCCGCCGTCGCCGCCGTCGCCTTCCTCCTCGTCGTCGGTGATCGATGGAGGCGAGCCGACATAGATGGGGCACTGCAATCACAGCGAAACAGTGTCGTTTCGTTCCGATTTTCGCGGGAGCGGTGGAAGGGAAAAAGGAAAACAGAAGAAGAAGATGACAATGACGTGGATATTTCTTTTTTTTTTTTATATTTATTTGTGATGACTCGCCGTTCACTGACAAGTGACAACTAGGAGACATCGAGAGGGACAGTCAGATTGGGTTCGGGCCGGGTTGAGGATGATTTGGCCCAACCTATGTAATCCCTTTTTAAAACATTTCTATATTTAATTCAATTTAGGAGATCACATGGTAAGGCAAAAGTAGAACGAGTTGAATCTAAATACGTTATAAACCTATTTAATATCAATATAAAACCCATTTATAACTTATAGAGTTGGATCTAAACTCATTTATGATCCATTTAATAAATATAATTGATTCATATGACAACGCATTTCATAAAATATGGATTAAAAGACATGCCTATGATACATCTTCAGAGGTTTATTGACAACCAACACGAAAGGAAAATTAAAGAAATTAATCGTTAATTAGGTCAAATAATCCAGAAGTAACTTTTCTCCATTGATAAATGTGTCGGATTAGGCTAACACAATTCATAACCGCTCTCTTTTCTCTTCTTGAGCTAATCGAGCTAGAAATCATTTTCCAAATGAGATCTAAAATACTAAAAAGAGGTTTTGAGTCAGGTATGAAAGAATACTTAATTATTCGCTTGAAAAATAATCTTTTGAAAAACGGGTCGATCCTGTTGAGCAGCAATAAGTTCCAGTGAAATCCGAGCCCGAATCCAACGAATCCAACCAGTCCACACGGTCCAAAGTCGATGTCCAAAACCCGGGCACCGACAAGACAGCACTGTTTCTTTACCACTTCGCCACTGTCCTGAATTTCATAATCCCCCCACCCGAATCTACAAATCTGCACTCGCTTCATCACTTCCTCTCGAATCTCACGCGCTCCGCCCTCCGCAGCGGCGCCGGCATTCCCCCCCCGATCGATCCCGACCGGCGAGGGCCCGCCGCAATGGGGTCGGTCTCCCTGAAGATAGGCGACGGCACCGCCCGGTTCAGGCGGGCCACGATCTGCTCCTCCGCCCTCAACCTCCTCATGCTCCTCTCCGTCGTCTTCACCAACGTCTTCGCCCTCTACGCCTTCACCAACTCCGGCCCCGCCGGCGCCGACCGGCACCTCCTCCGCCACCACAGCAAGAACATCTCCCTCATCTCCGAGCAGGTCACCCTCATCCTCCGCGAGATCGCCTCCTCCCAAAAGAAGCTCGCCAAGATGGAGAAGGAGCTCCTCGGCTACGACAGCATCGATCTCTCCCGACCCAACATCGCTGCCGAGCTCAAGACGTTCCTCCGCCCGCATTCGCTCCCTCTGGGCAAGGACTCGAGGACCGGGATCACCGAGATGGTGGCCTCCGTTGGGCATTCCTGCGAGAAATCCGTCGACTTGCTGACCCAGTACATGAGCTACAAGGTCACGGGGCCCTGTCCCGACGACTGGAGCCTTGCCCAGAAGCTGATTCTGCGTGGGTGCGAGCCTCTGCCTCGGCGGAGGTGCTTCGCCAAGTCTATCCCCAAGGTGGGTCTTCGCCCTTTCCCTGTCTCTCTCTGGAAGCCGATTAGTGAGAAGGTGGTGAGTTGGAGTGGACTTGGTTGCAAGAGCTTTGAGTGTGTGAATACTAAGAAGTCCACTAGGGAGTGTGCTGGTTGTCTTGATTTGGCTAGTGGGAATGAGAATCAGAAGTTTGTGAAGGCTAAAGGCAAGAATGATTTCGTCATCGACGACGTGTTGGCATTGGGTGGTGGGGGAATTAGGATTGGGTTCGACATTGGAGGTGGGTCGGGTACGTTTGCTGCGAGGATGGCTGAGAAGAATGTGACTGTGATCTCTAGCACGTTAAACATCGACGCCCCGTTTAATGAGTTCATCGCGGCGAGGGGTCTGTTCCCTTTGTTCTTGAGCTTGGATCATAGGTTCCCCTTCTATGACAATGTATTTGACATAATTCGGGCATCAAGTGGATTGGATGTTGGGGGGAAGCCGGAGAAGTTGGAGTTCTTGATGTTCGATGTAGACCGGATCTTGAGAGCTGGAGGATTGCTGTGGGTGGACAATTTCTATTGTGCCACCGAGGAGAAGAAGAAGACTCTGACCCGAATGATCGAGCGGTTCGGGTACAAGAAGCTAAAATGGGTTGTGGGAGATAAGCAGGATGCATCTGGGTCGGGCAAATCCGAAGTATACTTATCCGCAGTTTTGCAGAAACCGTTGAGGGTATAGCCTCCAGGTGCTTTTACGAGTGTATCGCAAGAGGTAAGAAGACAACTGCTAGCTAGCTTAATTTATTCACACACGAATTCGTTGCCCTTGATGTGCTATTGGAATCTGTTAAAACATGGAATAATACGCGTCAATTGTACCAGTGTACCACTGCAAACCAGTAGTGGGCAATTATAAATCGGTTCTATAACATACAAGTTGCTGTATTTGTTCTGTATTTCCTGAGAAGCATTAGTTTCCCTGGCTTGGTGAGCTACTAGATGACAAACATTTGTGCCTTCTTGATGCTGCAAGCAGGCAATTGTAATTTTTTGACTTTGTTTTGGTATGGAAAGTAGATTTCTCTTGCAGTAGCCTGTTGTTGCTTATGAGCCTATTTACTTGACTCCCTTGTTGGTACCTACTACGGGGACTTGCCAACAATGGATTGCTTGAAACACTGAGATTGCTAACGGCTTCAGGCAAGATATATTGGATTGTTTGCGACAATCTGTGCATATATTTCATTGAAATATCATAAACAAGGTATCTCACTTTGAACTTCCTGTAGCATAGAGCTTGGATTAGATAAAACTTTGCTTTGAGCTGACATTGGAAACTCACAATGCCCACGTCCTTATAATGCCAGTTTCTTTCCAACCAATCCAGATACGTTACCAACTCCAGTTGACATACTATTGCTGTAAAGTTTCTCTTCATGCTGTGATTCATATTTCTCCATAGAATGCTCTATGGCTTTCCTTTTCCCCTCGTGGGATGAAAGGGCGTCCTTGCCTCTGTGACTAAAATTATAGTAACGATGCCCAATTTCAAGTCTGTGATTTGCACAATCAACTTGCGTATAGGGAAAGTAGAATCAAGGCAAGCATGGATAATGTGTTCAGAGCTGTTCATTTAGGAGCTTCAGCAAGATAATCAGTATCTTTCCTTTGCAGGGACGTTGGTTGGGTGAGTGTTTCTCCTGCTCTCTCGAAACTTTCTTTTCTACTCACCGCAAAAATGGCGAGTAGTTGATTATGTAAACAACTAGGAGTATGAGTATCCTACAGAAAATTGGCAAAGCAAGTACTTAAGACATTGTAAGTAGGTGTCTAAACATCGGTGACTCCCTTTGGTCGGGACGGCGAGGGAAGAAAAAGAGACGGCCATTGCGCAGTGGGCTCAACTCCTGTATAAGAACTACTTGAAAGGATTAAAGAATCTGACTCTGTAATGGAGTGCCGTGAAATCGTTTGTTTTTCATTTTAATATCTGGTTGAATTTTCACAGGAAAACATAAAACTATACTTTCATGTTTCCATCTAAAAATGGTATTAAGGGGTTTTGCCAAGCAACCGATTAAAGGAACTTTACCGTTTTCGGTGCACTAATTGCTTTTCTATAATGTACAATTATTGTCTTTAAAATTGAGTTACTCTCCATAAAGTATTAAACACAAGTGCTTCGGGAACATTCTTTAACTATGCCATCTACTTAATCCTAAACAAACAGGCCTATGTTATCCTCTTTATTTGCATGACATTTTGCATGATTTTGCATGATTGGCAGCGGCCCTGTTAATTCTTCGTGACATAGAGATATTGAGTCTGCAATCCACTAGCTGTAAGGTAGGAGGGTAGTTGGAATTCCTGGAGTCCTGGCAAAAGTATAAGCGATTTGATACCTGGAGGTCGGGGAACGTTCCGATATTGATACACGTTCTTAACATCGAATGAGGAGGGCACAACACGGTCATCGATCATCTCTCGAACATATGCATACGCGCTCAATACGAACTCTGCTCATCCCTTACACAAAAAATGAGAAAAGAAAAAAGTAAATCGGGGCCATAACAAGTACTGGAACTAGACAAATTTGGGCTTATCTACTCGAGAAAGGAAGCATATGAGGGTGTGCAGTTTTATGATTGAGTTGATGATGATCGAGAGATCATGATTGAGGTCAAGTTATAAAAACTTCGCTGTCAAAGGATAGGAGCTTCAACAAAAGAGGTGACTTTTAGCACCTCTTTAAGTCACCTCTTTTGCTGAACATGGAGGGCTCCATGACCTTTGGGGACCCTCGCCAATGCGAACGCCGCCTGTGAAGCACTTGGAGAAGGATAAAAGATAAATCCGCAAAAGATACTCAAAGTCGCTTTTTAAGTTGTTTCCAAATAGGCACTAAACTTTTACAAAGTATTCGATCGGGTCCTTTTAATTTCATCAATCGAATATAAATAAACTGCCAAATGCCGAAGTACGTTGGGAATTTACCCAAGAAGCTTAAATGATATCTACTGAACATCATGGGGACTTAATTGATCCAAGAGTCATTTGCACTCTAGGGATGGATTTTGGGACTCTTGCTGCGATTAAATTGTGTTTTTTTTTTTCCTGATTTTCCTGGTACCTTATGTGAACGTCTTGCAGAAGTCCAATCCATCCTTTAGATGGGCTTTAAAGCCCATATATTAGCGGGCCTAGTTTGCATCTTGTCTTCTCCAACTTTTTGACATGGAATTGAAAATGTGGACTCTCTTCTTTTTCCGATTTCCTTTTCTTTTGTCTTGGTGAATTCAATTGAACTGAGATTGATGTCAAGTCGTATAACGAGAAAAGCAGCGAGCGATGCCGACCTCTTATTATCGAACTTTTAACTAGATAAGAGAGGCCCACGGTCCACATTAATTTGGCTCTATGGTGTTATGGAGTAGAGTCGTTTTCTACTTTTGGTGCACTATCAACACAGCGAGCGGAGTGGAGTTCGAATTGCTGTGTCTAAGTTTTCTTTTGGGATAATCCAAATAGTACAAGTGTTTTGAGTCCTGTGCTCATCAAGATTGGGGAGTAGCTACATCCAATTTTTTTTTTTTTTGAGTTATTTAAAATGAGTGGATTAAAGGGACGATGTTTGGGAGAAGATTTCTTTGAACCTTTCAAGAGTACTGGAAATAAATGTAGTTTTCTTTTGGGTTAATCCAATGCATACGGACCTGTGTTTTGAGTCCAATGCTAGTCGAGATCGGGAGTAGCTACATCTGGTTTCTTTTAAGTTATTTAAGAGGATTGGAATAAAATGAGGATGTTGGGGAGGAAATTTCTTTGAACTTTTCAAGAGTACTGAAAATGAGACTGTTATCGACCTTAAAGAAGACTTTTCGAAAGGCCAAATTGGTCCATTCCTTTGAATCTTTTGTTTCTCACGCGCAAATCTATGATAAGAAAGTGGGGCGACTCTTGTTGAAAGGAAAGAGATCGTGAAAGTTATGGGAATTAATCGGGTACTCCAGCAACTTCAGAGATGCTAATGGAAAAGAAAGCGCTAGAAAATGCAAGCAAACGAGGCTGATATTCGAGCCTCGATGCTCCTCTCTTCAAGCTGAAGCAAACAACGAGTTCCCATCTCCATCGATTTAGCACTGCCGCACGGACAGCACCAACCCATGCTCACAGAGATATTGCTGGGACCAAGGTCGATGCACGGGGTGATGGGACAAAGGGGAAAAATCCATGGAAGCATATCAGCTCGCGGGTCTCGTGAACGCCGAAAAAGAACGGGGACAAAAGAAGTAGTTGGTGTCACATGAACAACGTACAGGCGCCTGCAATGCAAGTGAGTCGAAGTGGAATGCTTGCAGAGAGAGACGATGATGGGGGCAATTCGAGTAGGACAAGCTTTGATTACTTGTGCGTCCAAGATGGTGAAAGAATCCAGAAAAGCAAAAGAATAGTGAATGGATGGATCGATGTGAAAATCAATAATAAATGCGAAGGGTCCTTTACTGAATTTTGGACTTGAAACATAATTAGCAAGAAAATTGAAAATATGAAAACTGGAGATGATCGTGGCCAGTCATATAAAAGGGTATTGAAATGTAAAGATATATAAATAGGGTTCATTCATTGATTGGCGGTCATTTACAGAAATTACAATCCTAGTATTTATAGCTATTACCAATAATTAACAACGATTGCAAAGAAAGCAAACACGTTTGACACGGCCCGCCCTTAGAATTCAGTAACTTGTATTCGCAAAGGGTTAATCAACAACTCCTAGACATAATTCCAGTACCTGACGGCTGCTCTTCCACTCTTCATGTTCACCATCACCGGAGACTTTGTGGTTCCTTCTCCAATAATTTAATTTAACAGTTGCAATCACCCATATTTCTCAATCTCTATCATGAATGGCTTTCGAGATCCGTGACATCCGTTTCTTGATGACGTTAGTTTCACTTTTTCATAGCTATGTCAATGTACCCAAGCGCTTTGTGTCCAAGATTGTCGGTCCCATCACTTGGATAGCTACTTTGCAGCTCATTGGGAGTCGCATTAGATGCGGCCCTTTGTCAACAAAGTCAAGCCTTACTTACCGACGCTCGTGTCCTGGGACTTAGTCTTTCCATGTTATATTCTTCATCGACCAGAACCATCCACTTTATCAATTACATTTACTTGCCGACTGAGAACCTTCAACACTTAGCAAATTCTACCTCTATTATAATTTGCTTGGTCTATTTTTGTCTAAGTTGACAGTCAAAGACTTGAGTAGTTTTGGTGTCAACAATAGTGTAAAAATGAGTCCCGTACAAAGTTATAATATTTATGTTGTCCTTATTTGAGATTTTAAGGTACCAATTTTGTCTTCCTCATTTCTGAAGTAATCAATTACCTTAAACCATTTTACGGTTTGGTGTGAGGCCTAAAATGAAGTTCGAAGATGTGGAGCTTTCAAAAGTAATCTCTAGATGGTGTACTCTCCGGACGGATTGGGCCTCACCGGGCTAGGCCCACAACAATCTCTAAATAGATCTGTATTTAACTGTTGCCCACCAAATCATGACTTGGAGTCCAAGTCTTGGACACTCAAAATCCTATTCTTTCAAACTCCATCACTTGCCATCATCATTTCCATTCTCTTTGCAACCATTTCTGCATTAATACAATTCGTTGTTGATCTACGACATCATGTGCAGTTTTGACAAGAACGCTTGATCATTTTTGCAAAATTCTAAGTTGGTTCTCGGATGGCCGATAAGAATGTGACTGGGATCGCAAGCACGTTAACCATCAATGCCCCATTTAATGAGTTCATTGCCGCAAGGGTCTATTCCTTTTGTTCTTGAGCTTGGACCCCAGGTTCATGACAATGTATTCGACATAATTCGGGCATCGAGTAGATTGGATGTTAGGGAGGAAGCCGGAGAAGTTGAAGTTCTTGATGTTCGATGTAGACCGAATCTTGAGAGCTGGCGGATTGTCATGGGTGCACAATTTACATTACGCCAACGAGGAGAAGAAGACTCTAACCCAATTAATCGAGTGGTTCGGGTACAAGAAACTAAAATGGTTCGCGAGAGAGAAGGCAGATGCATCGGGTACAAGAAACGGTTCAGGGTGTAGTCTCTAGGTGCTTCTTCAGGTGCATCGCAAGAGGTAAGAAGACGACTGCTGGCTAGCTTAATTTATTAAAACACAAATTCGTTGCCCTTCATGTGTTATTGGAATTGCTAAAACATTGAATAATATGTGTCGATTGTGATGATGTTTAGAGTTAGAAAGAAAATAACGATAAAATATTCATGGTGATTTCACCTCAATTAGGGTTGCATGATATATATTTATAGGAGTGATTAATTTCAATCAGAGAACGGATAGAACATAATTGCATAAAGGCCTCATAGTACATATAAATTACATGTTAATACCCCTTTCAATGTGAAGTAGGTGTAATAGTTAAGAGATTGTATCAATAATGCATGATGCGGCCTAGGTAATCTCTTAGTGAAAATGCCTGCCGGTGATCCGCTATAGGCACGCGCGAAACATGTGATCGCTCGGAAGCAACCCACTCTCTAACATAAAAAATCAAATTCAATGTGTTTGTTGCTAATATGAAACATGAGGTCAAAAGCAAGATAGGTGGTGGAGATTTTATCATAAAAAATGGTGAGAGAAATAAAAAAAATGAGACCCCAAGGTCATGAAGTATAAACAAATCAAAATAGTCACAGCAACACAACAAGCCACGACATAATACTTAGCCTCTATACTAGAATAGGCTATTGTGGGTTGCTTCTTGGTAATCCATGAAACAAGATTAGCATCTAGAAAAATATAAAAGCTCGAGGTGAATAGTTGAGTACTAGAACACAAGGCCAAGTTTGCATTCGCTTAAGTAGTCAATGAAGTGAAAGAACACCGCTCGATGAGCAACCGGTGGGTGGATGTGCCAGCTAAATATCGGTACATACCTTTGATACCCTAGAGATGAGATAATCTATGTTAGTGCATGAATTGATCAATTCACAAGAAAACTAATATTGGTTCTAGTCATGGACACATATTGTAATGCATACAATGTTGGAGAAGTGAGAAGCTCACCATCAATTTATTTTTTTTTTTCAGTCAAATAGCTCATCATCATTTGCAGACAAGAGAGTCTTCAAAGCTAGGGAGTAGACATAGGCTTTACCTTAATGAGATCAAACTTATGCAAAAGGTCATTAACATACTTGACTTGAGATAAAAGCATATCGTTACAACGATGATGAGCTTCAATGCCAACAAAATAGTGAAGTGGTCCAAGATCTTTCATAGCAAATCCTTGTGAGAGAGTCAAGTATTCAAAGACCAAAAAAAAAGAGGAGGATTAACAGTGACAAAAATACTATCAACATATAGTAGAAGATATAAATGATCCCAAGAAAAAGCATGGGCAAATAACGAATGATTGATTTTATTCGCCACAAAATCTAAAGATAACAAATAAGCTGCCAAAGTAATGAAACCATACACGTGGAGCCTGTTTTAAACCACGGATGGCTCTTGCGAGACACCGCACGTGATTTGAGAACTTAGATTGAGAGACACCTGGAGGTTGACGTATGTAAACTTCCCGTGCAAGAAGGCATTCTCCCTGCCAAGTTGAAACATATGGGCTCCATGACCTTTGGGGACCATTGCCAATTTGAACACGGTTGGGGAAAATACTCGGAGAGGAATAAAAGAACATCTACAAGAGACAATCAAGGTTGCTTTTCATCACATCTGAAATTATGAAAGGCTTTAAGGTGTTTCCAAAAGGACAATAAACTTTTACAAAATATTCGATCTGCGCGACACTGCCAAATGTAGAAATATTTACGGAAGGAACTTTGAATAATATTTACCGAACATCGAAGGAATCAATTGCTACAAGAGTCGCTCGCACTTTAAGGATGAATTTTAGGACTCTGGCTATATTATTAAGTGAACATCCTGCAGAATTCCAATCATTTCCTTCTAAAGACTTCAAAGCCCAAATGTTAGTGGGCCTAGTTTGCATCTTGTCTTCTTCTCCAACTTTCTGCTATCGAATTGAAAACGTTACACTCTCCTCTTTTTCGGGAATTCTTTTTTTTTTCGCCTTGTGAATTAAATTAACAAAAGTTTGATGTCAAGTCATCCACGAGAAACCAGACAGCCATATTGATCATATAATTGAACTTTTTAACTAGTTAGAGAAGCTCATGGTCCACATTTATTTGGCTCTATGGTGTTTATCCAAAGAGTACATACTCGTGTTTTGAGTCTTGCGCTCATTGAGATCAAGGATCTACTACATCCAATTTATTTGAGCTTTCCAAGTGGACTGGATTAAAGGAAGATATTGGGAAGAAATTTCTTTGAACTTTTCAAGAGGATTGGATTAAAGGGAGGAATTTAGATAGGAAATATTTTTTGAGTTTTTTAAGAGAACTGGATTAAAACGAGGATGTTAAGGAGAAAATATCTATAAGCTTTCCAAGATACATCTTTGAGTTTCCAAATGGCCTTCTTTGAACTTTCCCAGAGAACTAGACTTAAGGGAAGATGTTCAGCAGAAAATTCTTTTGCGTTTCCCAAGAGACTAAACTAAATGGAGAATGTTGAGAAGGAAATTTCTTTGAGTTTTTCGAGAGTACAGATAATGAGATTGTTATATGCATATGGATGATCCATCAATAATTCAGATAAAATTGAAATGACTTGATCATGTATAGAGAAAGCTTTCCAAAGGGCTAAACTAATCTGTTCCTTTAAATTTTCTATTCTCCCTCGCGCAAATCTATAATAAGAATCCGGAGCGACTCTTGTTGATAGGAAAGATATCGTGGAAATAATGTGACCTAGTCCGATATACTCGAACATAGTTGGCCATGCTAATGAAAAAGGAGCAAGAAAATGCGTGGAATGGAAACCCCGAAAGGGCATCTTGTCAAAGGGAAACGGGGCTGATGTTCAAGCCTCGATGCTCCTCATCTCTGCAAGCCGAAAGAAGACAGCGAGTTGCCATCTTCATCACTTCATCCCCAGGACATGGACAACACCAGCTCATGCACAGATAGATAGCGCTAACACCGACGTCGACGCGTCTAGTTTGTTTCTACTCGTCGACCGGGCGATGGTAAAAGGGACAATCCATGGAAGCATTGCAGCCTGCGAGTCACATGAGCAGCGCACGTGCACCTGCACCTGCAAGTGCAACTTGCAAGTGCCCTCAAAGCAATGATGCTTGCACATAGAGAGAGAGAGAGAGAGAGAGAGAGAGAGACGAAAGGGGCAATTCGAGCAGGACAAAGCTTTGGTTCGCTGTTGCGTCCAAGAATCCAACGTTAAGGAAAAGTAGCGAATGGACCACTCGCTTCCTCGTTTGTCTGCCTGCATGCGGTGATACGCGTTAGGGTTTTTAAGGTTATCCCTCCTTGTCTTCCCCATTTGTGAAGTAACCGAGTACCTAACACCATCTTTAGGGTAAGCTCCTCCAAGATGTGGACCCTTGCAAGAAAGCATTCTCCGACATGGTCGTGCTCTTCGGACGGGCTGACCAGGCTAGGCCCCACGATCATCTCTAGAATCGTGACCCCGGACGCTCTGAATCCTACCTCGAGTCTCGTCACGACCGACAAGCGATCGAATGCCCATTTGTTCGCGACGCGCGTCATCCGATGGTGGTAAACAAGAGTGGTTGACCAAAGCTGGATATACCGACTCATTGACGACCTAGTTTCATTAATATAACGTAAAATTCTAGCGATTTGGTGGGAGTCAAACGAGGTTAGGTTAAGATTAGCACGCATTGAATCAGTGGTAAGCATCAGCTGGCTTTTCCCCTGTTCTTTACCCCTCTCGAAAGGCAAAAAAAAAAGTGGACTTCCCCCCTTCAATTTTCGCAAAAAGATTCACCAAACGAAGCTCCAACAAGACGCAAAGTCGATGCGCAATCATGATCGGGTGTTTTGTCACTAAGCGACGCATCATTGGATCTCGCCCTTTCCCCTTCCCGGCCTGTCGTTTCTCCTGACGGATGCGGACTCCGAAGGAGCTTTGGAATTGTCAAACGAAAGGGAGGATCGCGATCATGGAAAGGAAAAGGAAAGACACGACTTAGCTGTAAGTAATGATGTTTCAACCATCATGAACGGGAGGGATCGAGTAATGACAATGGTTTCCCCGACCCAAGAGCCATCGATCCGTGACGACAGTGAAGCCCAATTTTGGAGGGATCCATTACAGGGATTTCGAGTGATGATCGTCGCGGTGATGGCACCGTGTCATCACGCTCGATGTGCATGGAGCACCAAAAGGGATAGGCGGTTTTCACATGTAATTTTGAGGGTAAGATACCTTAATTGGCACAAACCACTTAGAAAAATATAGGGTCTAGGGTTTGATTTCCTGGCCAAAGATAAAGGGGGTGGTTCATCTTTGGAGTTCCTTCTAACCAAAGCAATTCCAACCAGTGCACATGAGTGCATCTTTCCTTTACCCAAGTACCATTATTATTATTTTATTTTTTTAATGACAGGAGAACTCCATTTTGCCCCCCTTGAGATTTCGAGACGGTGGCAAATTAAATTCCGGACGTCCCAATGTCTGAAATTTATGGCAATGGGCCTCTAGTGTTGACTCCAGTCGAATTTTTCTCACAGCCAGGTGACTCCGCGTGACTAGCTGGGGAAGGCAGACTTGTTGAGTGTCATCTATATATGTGAGAGGAAAACATAGGGATTGCTCGAAGATATACTTCAGGACTATGTGTTAACGTGCATTTGACATTGACTCTATTAAAATTTTCGTCAAAACTTTAGTCATATACTCTCACATATAATGTACATCGAAATTGTTGTTCTAGTTATTATTTGTATGTGCTCTCATTTGGTCGAAACTCCAAGCAAAATTTGGTCAGAGCTAATGTTAGAAGACACATCGTGACCAATTTCTAAAATACATGGGGAAAATTGTAAAAATTGAAATGCATGGGGACAATTTGCATAACGACCCTAAAAATTTCGGGGCCAATTTGCAATCTGCCCTCTTTTAGACCGGTGTTGGTTCTCGGCCAAATTTGCTCAGACACTTTCTCCTTTCTAATCACTGAAAGAGATACAAGAAAGGAATCAGCAACAGGGATTGGAATGAGAAAAGAAACAAGACATTACAAAAAAGTTCATGCACAAAAAACTTCCAGCGCAAGAAAGCTCACGGGCATAGCATGGAGCAACATGAGCTGAATATGACTAAGATTTCGTTTGTCTCGCAAAAAAATAATGATTTGAGAAATAATTTATAAAAAATAATTGTTAATATCATTTGAAATAATTAACTAATGAAAAATATTTTTATCATCAATCACAATTTGTATTTAAATATTTTTATGAACAATCAAAATATTTGAAAATATTTTTTATTTGTTTATTTTTATAAATGATATAAATGATTATTTTTCGAAAAAATCCTTACGCCATTTATTTTTTAGACGCATTTAAAAAAGATAGACGCATTTAAAAAAAAAAAAAAAAAGATCAAGAGTTTTCCCCGCCGTTCAGTAGAAGGAAAGTATGACGTCATAAAAGGGCGGGCCTGAGCAGGAGGGCCCATAATTGCATAGAGTCCGATTCGGGTCACATCACGATGAAGAGAGAATGAAAGGAGGTATAGTTCCTTTACACATTTTTTTTTTCTTTTTTTTTTGGGGCGTTGAAATTGGACGCGACTTGATTTTCCATTTTTTATTTGTCTATTCAATACCTTCTCCCTTTTGCGAAAGTCAGATCTTTGATCTGGCATTCTTCGCTTTATTGCATGTGTCCTCCACGGCGATTTTAGTTTTATTTTGTGCTGTTTATTTCGATTTTTTCCCCCTTTTCCGGTTCGTACATCGATGTCTCTTGCAATTCGGCTTTGATGATAGTAATGAAAAAATTAAAAAAAGACCCATTTGAACCAAAATAGACCTTGTTGGTTTGGCATGAGCTGTTTCTTTTCTATGTTTATGATTTTTCTTATTCGTTCGAGGGTAGTTCCAGCTTTTAACCTTTTTTTTTTTTTTTCTTAATATTGAGACTCTCGCAATTTCTTTTTTGATGAATACAGGGCTTTTCTCCGCTTAATTGTTTATGTGCGGTGATTTTTCTTATTTGTTTGAGGGTAATTCCAGCTTTTAACCCTTTTTTCCCTTTTGTTAATAGTGGGACTTTCACAATTTCATTTTTAATGAATACAAGGTTTTTCTTCGCCTAATTGCTTATGCACAATGTTTTTTCTTATTTATGTGAGGGTAATTCTAACTTTTAACCCCTTTTCTTTTTAAATATTGGGACTCTCGCAATTTCATTTTTAGTTAAAGCTGAATATCTAAGACATATTTAATCCTCATAAATATAACGTATTTTTTTTCATTTGCGTATGAACTCTCTCTTTTCCAATTTTCGGGCCTTGTGACCAAAATGATCCTTTGATTGCTTGATTTGACTGTGGGGGGATTTTTGGGATGATTGAAGAGGACGTGGTAAACCGCATCATTATCTTTGATTAAACGCTCGATTAACTCGCTAAGCATTTTCGGAAAATGTGGAGATAGCATGATTGGATCGTATTAAAGAGAGACCAAGATAAAGCCAAAACAGAAACAAAAAAAAAAAAAAAAAAAAAAAAAAAAAAACCAAAAAGAAAATCGACGAGAATTATGACCATAATCACTATGGAAAGTAGCAAAAGACAGTTGGACACGGCTTCAAAAAATAAAATATAAAAATTGGCAATAGAAAAAAAAAGAATCCAAGGAAAAATTCTCTCTCCCTTTTTTTTCTTTTTTCTTTTTTTTTTTTTTTTTGGGAGGAGGAGTGGGGACCGTCAATGAAATTCTTTCGTACGAACAAAGCAAAGCTTTCCTTTTCTTGGCCAAAACAAAGCAAAGGGTGAAAAGTTCTCCTCGGCATCTACATGCCCTATGCCTAATGCATATAATTGGAGCCTCAGACTTTGCAATCATTTTAGTCCGATCCAATTTGCTATTTAAATGGAAAATGTGTTATTTACACTTTGCCCTCAAATGAACAAATCTAGAAAATATACAAGACGCAATCTCACTACTAGGCACGATGATTACGTTTATATATTTAATTTAGTGACTGAGATCAAAGTAAGATGCATACTTGACATTCCGCCTTCCCATTCCCGTTGATCACGTGGAGAGATGCATTTGCTCATAGATTTGGGGGTCATTTGTCAAATGCGACGAGCTTAGCGGCATGTCAATTGCACGGATTTAGAAAAAGATTCTACTTGATTAGTCCCGGAAGTCAAGGCCGAGTTCCCAGATCAATGGTCTCCTTTCCATCTTCTTTTGTGACGAGTTATACCCGAACTCGACAAAATCTAAATCCGACACGGCTTTTCATATTTCGACCTATTCTCAATTAAGGAGTAATTCGTTGCCAAAACGTAAATAACACTAACTAAAAAAAAAGGCACCAATGATCGACACGAATATGAGGACATGAGATTGAATCTGACAGCTCCTATATCGCTGTAAAAGCAAGCAAGCGGTTGCCCAAAGTGCAGCAGCAGCATCATAGCTCGGTGGCTGCTTGCAGCTTTCACTTTGTTCTTTCTTTCTCTCTTTTCTTTATTCAGTAGGTTGATGAAATCACCTAAAAGAAACGATACTCTCCCAAAAGAGGGCATTATCAATCCGTGAACTTGAAGGCCTTGACCTGGGGAGGAGAAAAAGAGAGGAGGAGAGAAATTCCCTTATTCCTTCACATGCTTTTCACTTTGTTCAACCCTAAGTGTGTCGTTGCCATTATTAGCTCAGAAGCCATAGAGACCTCTATACTTGGCTTAAACCGGTAAATCTTCTGGTCCGTCAATTTGACTTCGGCGACACGACAATCTGAACTTAGATTTCGATTGCCGATTAGGGTTGTTTTGATTTCTTTGCCATCGATATATTTTGACTGAGTTTTGCTGAATTTTCTAGCCAAATCTAACATGATGGGCGTGATTGGGAACTCGCTAAAATTCAACAATCACTTGTCCGATTTGTCAACTTTAAGCAAATAATACGAACTGTAAATATTTCTAGATCATCCGAGTTTGACAAATCATGCAGATTCCGGCATTGACCACAAATCTAACCAAATGAAGAGGAGCTTAGCACTTGGGAAAACTCATTATGATTTTTATTGATGGAACTTGTTTTTTGAGGTCACAAACCTTTTTATCCACATTTGAACAATTTCATCTTTCTTTAAATTAATTTAAATTATCCAAAAAGCTTTAAATCTATTGTATTTTTATCAATGCAATCATAACTTTTTTAATTTTTTCAATTTAATCTTAAACATTTTCATATTTTACCGATGAAGTCTATCCGATTTAGTCGAGGTAGATGCCGGCCATCCTACGTAATGCGTTCGACACCAGTATAGGCAATTTCTCAAGTGAAAATTAGCCCCGCATGGATGGTCCGGCCGTGGACCTGGCCGATCAACATCTTACATTGTCATTACTCAATAGTGCATTCCAAAGTTCCGAAGTGACAGGCAAGCTGTCATGCAAAGCTGGTGACGTTAGTTCGCCTAAACACGTCTTTAGTTTACTTTAATCCTTATCCGCTAATTGCATGGGAAGAAGCTGACCAGTTCTTGTCGCGGGGGTCGGCTCCGGATATTATAATTGCGTGCCTAAATCACCTAACGAGCTACAAAATTAATTATTTTTTTTTCTATTTAAGTGCATTAGACTTTCTACCTAAAATTAATTAAAGTCAAGTGACAATAAGCTCTTAACGACCCACCCTTGTTTTTTCCTTTCTTTGACCAATGGACTTAGTCAAACGATCCTCCTTTCAAGTCGCCGGAGATACTACAGCTCCGTCGCCAAAGGCTATAACGATGAAGAATTTCCACCGTCGAGATTTCATCTCCTAAAGTCGGTCGAGTTAGTTTGTGGCGGAACGGCGAGTTAAACTAAAATTCCATTCGCCGATATCCAATACGACGGTGGAATCCAGGGTCGTCGGGTCGGCATGCCTCCGGCAACAAAATTCGAACCTGTTATGATGTCAATGTATCAATTTAATGACAGAAGTTTAAGAGGGGACGAGAATTAACCAATCATTAATTGCATTCTCTCTCTCTCTCTCCTTGCCAAACATGCATGCACTAGCAAAAGTGTTACGATAATATCATACCCACATACAATTAATTTAATTAATTAAATCCGTCACGAATCGACCACCTCTCGAAAAGTCGTTGTCGCTGAAAGTGGGTACATCAATCTATGAGCTGGCGATCGACGTATGGGAATTGATTTTTGGCCTTTTTCCCCTTTATTTACTTCATTTTTTATATTTTGCTCTTTAAGGGTTGACAATAAAAGATTTTAGATAAGCTGCGAACGACAGCAAACCTCGTTCCTCGTAAAATAATCAGATCAAATTAAAAAAAGAAAAAAAATGCAGCGGCCAATCGCTCAATGGAGCATTGTCTTTACTAAGATTGATTTGAGGGTTCTATTCTTTTTTCTATAATGCTCTAGACAAATTGCTTTGATTGAATCTTGTTCATCTACCTACTTATATTATCCTATTTGCCGGCTATAATAAGATATTATCTCTAATTTTTAGCTACATTATATTAATGTGATTATGTTGTAGCATGATACCGACAAATTGCCTAATTATTCCTTTTATATCATAAACATTATGTTCATTAAGCGCCTCCGCAAGGTTCTATGAACCGCTAAAAGAAAGAATCTATGTTTGAATAATTAATTAAGATGTCATCAACCGTAGGGTTTTTAACTATAAAATATCACAAAACTGTTGAAATTAAGCGTTCTGATGAGATTCCATCAACGGCCATCTTGTTTAAATAGGAAAAGTGCATGACAAATTATAAAACATATGTGTGAATTGCAATCGATATAATGACTGAATTATGAAGTTTTTATTGAAACAATCTAATCATATCCTTATGCTTCCGATCAGTATAATCAAGTCTTAAATCTTTATTGAAAGGCACAATTGAGTTTTAAATCTACAGTAAATAGCGTAATTTCATGACGCTAAGTAATCAATCCGAGGGCATCACATGTATAATCGTCAGTGCCGTTTATCAAAAGACGTGATTTTGTCTTTTAAAATTAGGCAAATACCACAAAAAATCACACAGCATGCCCATCGTAACTCAAATATCCTAATTTTTTTTTTATTTCACAAAACCTCAAAATTACCTCCCGTAATACATACACCCTCAACTTTTTTTCTATTATGAAAAAACTGTGTAATATATATACTATTTATTTCAATTCTATTCGGAATATATTTGTCTCATTAGTATAAGTTTGGATTTCCTATACCATACAAAAAAAATTAGGGTATTTGTATTGCGATGGCCAGTTTAATATTTTTAGCAATAAAAAAAAGTTTTGAGGTTTTTTATAGTATTAACTTTTAAAATATTTACAAAAAGAAAAAGTTTAAGACGAAATAGAATTAAATAATTTAGAACTAATAGATAACATTAGTCAAGAGCACGTTACCATTAGTGTTATTTATTAATTAGAGGAAACACTTTCTTTTTTTTTTGGTCGGAAATTAGTGGAAGTGCTTCAAATAGTGCATTATCACGAGAAAACGACCCGCTGCCAAATCAGGCATTTAGAGAGGTGGGTCTCCTTCGGGCACGGGGGGGACAACAAGGTGATCGATTTATGTCTCGATGTTTGAAAAAATAAAGTTTTTGGGATTTTTCTCATTGTTATTTCGAATTTACTATAAAGTCCAATAACAAGTATAAAGTTAAATTTATTTATTTTTTGTCGGGCCAAAAGTAAAAAGCTGATTTCCCCACGTTCATCGTTTTTCATTTAATTCCTCTCTCTCTCTCTCTCTCTCTCTCTCTCTTTCCGTGTTTATTCCATCTTTTTTTTCTGGTAGCTTGTACTTCCTCTGGTCGCCGGAGGTGTCACGTCGCGGCTGCAAAGCCCGATCGTACCGCCGGCTTTTTTAGCTTCTTCTGATGGGAGAGTCCTTTGATCCGGGGTCCATCCTCGAGGTCTAGCACTGTGATTCCAATCCGTGAAAGTAGGTCGTTTCCTATGGTAAATCCACGCCGTTTTGTCAATTGATGGCCACCCGTGATGCTTCCCGTGAATCTCTGGCGAACGCCTTTTGCGGCGGAACTGGGATTTGCCAAGTTTCGTACTTGAGTTGCGGCGGACAAGGCCCAATAGAGTGGCTGGTATTCTTCTGATTAACGTGAACATCGTTTGATCATGATTTTCACGAATTTATGACGGAATTAAAATAGAGAATAAAGAAATGACAAAAAAAAAAAAAAACGAAATGCCAAAAGTAAAGCTAAAAAGAGAGAGTGTTTAGAAACATGACTAAACAATGGATTTTAAATCTTGATATGACTGCAAATGGGTTGGAATGAGTTTTTGAAGTTGGTATTATAATCCTCCCACACTCCATCTAGATCAAAATTCATGATTATTTTATTGCATGCTATGTGAATTCTTATGTCAAGTCCGCCCATTGGATTTCTTCCTGCTTGACCCCTCCTCTCAGAAAGCCTTCAGTGGTCACATCCACATTAAGTCTGTGCGAATCGACGCGTATAAAATTGATAAAATTGTTCAAATTTGACAAATTTAGTGTGTGAACTAAAAACCTTCGATTTGGTGAGACTCACATGCGACACAGGTGGCACGCCCACCATTTTTTAAATAATTCGAATTCGGCTTAGCACGCATGTACATTGCATTCACGCAATAATAATTCCTCAAATCAAAGATGCCTTCTTTCGTTCGGCGTGGCTTCGGAACCCCGGGGACATCACGTGCGCCGGAGGACTCGTGCCTACAGAGTAATCAAAACGGTCCGTCGCTTAGCGAGAAGTGAGTTAAAAAAAAAAGGAGGACGACCCGGGCGGTGTTTTTGGAGCCGTGCAAGTCCATTTTGGCCTTTCAAAGAAGACGAAATGTAATAATTAAAAAAAGAAAAAAAGAACAGGGAGTTTTACGACGTGTCGTTTCGAATTACGCACTGTTTTTCTGCCTCCTGCTCTTGTCGTTTTGCGGCGTCGTGTTTCGAGAAGTCAATGATGGCAAGAATTCAATCGATTAACTAATAATCATGTTGCGCGGAGATTAATGTTGTCTTGTCTTGTCCTGCTCCTCTCTGTTTTTTCTGGGGGGGTGCTTGAAACGACGGCGTTCCGTCCCTGCCGACGCTGTCGGCATCCGGGGCCAAAAGCAGGCGACCGGGGCCGTTTTGAGAAAACGTGGCCCATTCCCCCGACACGTGTCGGCAGGCGTGGCCCCCGGTCCCCACGCCCCATGAAGGCCTCAACCAACATAGAATTCCCCCGGTGGTGGAGGGTGGGGACCGCGGGTTTCCGCATCTTTTTTGGCCCCGTCCTTCTCCGTCGTCCTCGGCCGACGGCGGGAAAATCCGACGGCGACGACGGTGGCTCGGGTCATCTCCGCGACTACAAACCCATGTGCTCTGATGATTATTCAAGATTTACTGTGATGTGGGTATCGTTCATATTCAACTTGCGATCAATTGTTCGTCAGCTAGCATCAAACACGACTCACGACATAAAAAAATGAGAAGGGGTCAGGCTTCGACGTGTTGATATGCGTAATATCATGGATGTCGAGTTAAATTCAAGGCTAACCATCATTCCAACATTGTAAATGGATCCGAATTGGACGCATCCGGCGACGGAACCATCCTTCGGGCTTGCGATCCTCCACATCGTGCTTCACCATCGTAATTTGCCCCTTTCCTCACGGACGATCCATCTATAGAGAAAGAGAGAGTATCTTGCACGAAGGTCGCACCACACGACAACACCACCTAGTGAAGCGAATTGATAAAGCGTTGGAGTTTCGAAACTTAAAAGCAAAGTAGTTGAAATGCATATGAATATGATCATGTGATTGATCGGTTACGTTACCTCAGTCGTGTGATTGATCAGTTATGTTACCTTAGTCGTATGACTGATGTTTAGAATGTCTCTTTCCCTCTCAAAACCACCCATGCCCCCAATGAGTTTGGGCCCACTTCCCCAATACGAGGACCGACGGCAACTTCTTTTTCTAAGAAAATAAGTCATAAATAAATTGAAGTCATTATTAATACCTTGAGATATTTTGAATTCTTCATCAAGAAACATCCCAATCATCATCTCATTCTCATCGAGGATGCATAATTTGTAAGAAACGTTCGCTTACGCACCATTTAAAGTATAATAATCCATTCTTACAATGCAAATATGACCTAGAATTTTGCTACTTTTTTTTTTTTTTATAAAGAATTTTGCTACTTAAATGAGCTCAATTATGAACGACCGATTTAGTACACATGACCACAAAATGCCCACAAGATTGCACTTCTATGCCGCGATGCGCATGGCATTGTTCGTCATCGAGCGTACTCTTAATAAATTCAGACATCATTTTTGGACCTTACATGCAACAATCGGACAAGAAATAAATTCATCCCCTGTTTGCAACCCCACAAATAATTTCCTTTTTTTGTTCTAAATTATGAAAAAAAAAGTGTGCCGCTGTCGGTGGTGCGTATTCTCATTTTAACTTCGATCTCGCCCTTGGAAAAATCCCTCACCACCATGCTCATAAATAATGAAAGACGAACCAGACCAGATTGCAGCCGAATCTTTAATTTCTGTAATTAACCAAGAAAATAATTTGCATCACGATCATGATTATGATGCTAACCTCTTTTTCAAAAGCCTACTCCCGATGTGATACCACTTTCTCTTTGAAAGAGAAAGCTACTAGATGGAATGTCCATTCGATTGAGATTGGATAATCGCCGCCACGATACGTCGCAACAATAGTACAAGACCAGCAATGTACATCATCGTCATAAAGTAGGTAAATTTCCATTTTTAGCACGACATCGTATTCGATGAGCCTTTCTTCTCGAGCAGCATTATCTTGCGATTTCTAATTGACCTACCACGGTGTCAGGTGAAAGGTGGCGTCTTTGGTAATAGATGGATTTAAATACGATGAAGTTGGTTGAGCTCATTATGTCATCGTCAGCTTGACTTACGCAGCTCTCTCATAAATACGTACCGTCTAATTCCGGCAAATGCCGTGTACTTTTTTTTGACGCGATGATCAAAAGGTTTCGTAGAAATTGAGTGATTTCTCCGTTAATCAAATACTAAAAGCTAGAGGTGAGCAGTTCTAAATTTTACCTGAAATTTGAAACCTACTTATCGAAGTGGGTTTCTTAATTTGTTGAACTTGAAATTTATTATGCATATCTAGGAACCTAAAACCTACCTTATCACAAATTTCAAGATTTATCTAAATTTCACTTGCACTCTTAATTGAATTGTTAAAGTAAATCGTCACCTTTAATGACTATCATTTATTACAATCTATTGATTACAGCTCGTATTTAGATATAAAGTAAGAGTGTTAATCATGAATATCGTCGGATATGGAAACTAAAACTACTGATTTCAGATTATACTCGCAATTGGACATCATATAGTGTTGTAAGATTCGTGTGAAGACATAAAACAAGCAAAACACAAAGATTTGTTCCAGATTCTAAGTTCCAAATTTCACCTCTAAGCTACCAATTGAAATAGATTCCTCAATTTTTTGAAAGGAAAATATCACAAATGGTCCATATACTTTTGCTTAATGTGCAATTTCATCATTGAACTTTCGATCGGCTCAATTTGGTCCTTAAACTATTGATAAATGTCCGATCTAGTCCTTCTTTATTGTTTTTCTTTTTTCTTTTTCGCTTCTTCTCTCTTCTCTCCGCCGGCTCCGGGGGAGGGAAGTCGGCGTTTGGCGAGGGTCGTCCTCGCCGGCGTCGGGCGAGGGCCGTCCTTGCCGGCATTGGGCAAGGGAGCACCCCGGCGTCGGGTGAGGGGCTCCCTTGTAGATCTGGCAAGGGAGCCCCTTGCCAGATACCGGCTTCCCTCCGCTGAAGCCGGCGGAGGGAAGAGAGAAGAAAAAAAAAAAAAAAAAAAAAAAAATGTAACGAAGAACTGGGGATTGGACATTTATCAATAATCTAAAGCCAAATGGCCAATGGATCGAAAGGGACTAGACGGACATTTATCAATAGTTCGTGGGCCACCAAATGGCCGTCGAAAGTTCGGGGATGAAATTGCACATTAAGTAAAAGTATATGGACCATTTGTGACATTTTCCCTTTTTTGAACATGAAACATACTTTGCATATCGTACAATCTCAAGTTCTCGATTCTACCTTGAAACCATACTCACCCCTATCGAAAGCACAAAACGACATGTGAATATGAATATATTTGTACACGACTTGATATGTCATGCAATGACCCATAAGTTGTCATTACCTCGTCCCGGTGCAAACGTTTCGGCCCTACCGGAAATTGCCGATAGCCCCACTCCCTATCGTTTGCTGGAGAGTTGTCGACCTCAACCCGAATTTCTAAAGAAGGGGAAGGGTCAATGCGACTCCATGGACAGTGACTCTTCGTTTTCATTTCTTTTGGGTAAGCCGGAGTTCGGTTGTTGTAAGTTTAGTAGGTGCCATCATCCGAACTAATTCTGCCATTTAAATAATTTTGACCCGATCATTATATTTTATCAAGGGCTGAATTTCACGAAAGAGCTAAGAACATTGAATTCAACACGATGATCCACCTAGGCTTAAAAAAACATATATAATATATACACGCACATATATAAAGCATTTTCTCCGAGGAGCGCGTTATTGGAGGCTGTCAAAATCTGCTTGCAATTGCATGGCTGTACAGCAGCTCATTCGACAAGTGCTTTTCCAATAAACAAAACGAACGAATAATCCCATACATCCACGTCATGCAATCGCACCTACGACAGCCGCCAATGCCCCCATATAAGTTAATAAAAAAATTAATATCACCAAAAATTATAAATTCATTAGTAAATTTATTTTAAATTATTTGTGATAAACCTCAAATTAATGCATTTATTACAAATTTAGTCATGTTGATTTTCATTAAATTGAATTAACATCACGGGAAACTATAAATTACTATATCTGTAACCAACAAAGTTAGAACTTAAATCGATATATTCATTAACTGTCACATATTATTCAACTTAATAATTTCATAATAAAATTTAACAAAAATTAATGAAAAGTAAATTTCTTACGGATACATTAATTTTCCGTAGTATTAATCACGGTAAAAACGTGCATGCTGAAGTAAAAAAGAAAAATTGACTGAACGTCGGTGATTTAACAGCTGGAACTTCGATGAGAGCCGACATCGCAGGGTTTTGACTTTTCCCATTTTCTGCCCTTTTCAACACATGAAAAGAATCTTAGGAGTTGTACTGTGACATTACAGCTTTAATATATATATTATATACAGGTGTCTATGTATGCCGTTCTCGTCGAAACAGTGTCGCGTCCAGTTCTGCGGTTTTCTCTGCTCTGCCCGGGAGGGAGGGCGTCATGCACGCTGCAGCCTTTGAAATTTCAGAGCCAACGAGAAACGTCCAACGAGCTGAGTAAATACCATTCACACTGCAAGAAGATTTATTCGGTAGTTTTTGTCGGGCGCCCATGTGAACATCGTTTGAAATGTGACAAAACATTCTCCACTGATTCAAGCAGTGTTGGGGATATATTAAGCATTTATGTTAAGCATTTATTCTGAGCAGCCTATTTTTATCGAATGAATGGTTTAATACAGAGTTTATTTGGACCATGGAATAGGTCGGAACCAAATGAAGTAGGATCGATCCCTACACTGTCGTGGATTGAGGACACGACAAAGGGTTTGATTTTCTAGGCTACTGATTGCCGACGATTCTGGGTTTGACCTGACACGACCAACATGAATTTTGGGCTTACCTTTGACTTGTCACGTGGCTTCAGTGCATTACTCTGAAGAGATCAATAATCTTTTTAACTTTATGTGACTCTCTTGTCGTGAATAAATCTTGGCAATCCCAGTGCGTGGTTGTTGTCTAGTTCGAAGCAGGACGTCGAGAAGCCTTACATCCATCCATTTGTCGAAACCATTGAATAGTGACTTGAAGAAAGGTAAATTTCTCTGACATGATCACGCCACCTTCAGTAGAAATTTCTGCATACATTGAAAGCATCACATCGCACGTTTGTACTGCATTGTAATAAAACTCTGTGCAATTATCGTCGGTGAACGATTTACACGTTTTTGGAGTCAATTTTGCTTTTTACATGAATAAGGACACTAGATCTGCCGAACGTACCAAAAAGAAGGGAAATTTTACCACCGCTAGGCAATTTTGACGGTTTTAACTTGGAACGGTGAAAAAAAAAATCAGGCAGGTTTTTCCCCGGGTCGGAGGTTACATTGTCCCCAAAATCAGGCGGCGGCGAGCATGGCTTCGCGGATCACCGTCCATCTCCAACAGAAAATCTTCTCCAGTGGGCCCCCACCCACACCGCGACAACGGTACAATCTTTCTTTTTTTTTTTTTTTGCCTTTTCCTTTCTTTGTTTTTTTCTTACCAGGACAGTGCAAAACGCCACCAAGATGGCACGGCTCATTAATTAAACCTGCGAATTCCCCATCCTTTTTACCCTCCCTAATCCGCCGAAGTCCCTTGAATTAAAAACCAAACCATAGCTCTATACATAGAAGGAGAAAAACAACATGAAAAGAAACAAAATAATTCATAATGCCTAGACCCCCCAAAAAACTCGATAATGAGCGGAGATTAATACACATCTTTGCAAAAGGGCGGGATCGGAAAATTCATAGGCAATTACTTTGGTGCAAATTTGAGTAGAAAATCGATATATCAATCTATAAAACTTTTGATGTGGTACAGTGGTGGCAAGCTTTGCATGTTAGATTAAATTTACTTCTACATGTCATATATAAAATGTTAAGAGCGGATCATGTGGAGATTAGCGAGCACGTGGATTTCTCTTATTCAATTAGACCATGTGTATGGAGTCGTCGACGATGGGATCGGGGAAATCCGTGGAGAATTACTTGGGTACGGATCCGATTAAACAGAAAATTCCGAAATGATTACAGGGATAATGAGCTGGCGGTGAAGAGGGATAGTGACCGAGTGGTCCAAAGTCGTCCCCCGAAGAGCAGAGCAGAGTTAAGTGCCCACGAAATCGGATCCAGCTCAGCTGCCCCCCACCCCCCGCGAGGGGCAAATCCGTCCTTCCGCACCCCCGAGCGGATTGCACGCCCTGCTCCGGGATTCGACTTCCGAGATAAAAATTAAGACGCACTTAATCGGGCATTAATTAATCGAGTTTAGAGGAACAAAATAATTTTATTTTTATTTTCCTTCTCCTTTTTCATTTTGTTTTCTTATTTTTCCTTTTTCCTTTTTTATTTTATTTTATTTTCACTGTTTTATTTGCTTTAATGATGTGTTTTGGAGCTTTTCCAACGTCTTGCCTTTTAAGTGACACTTCCGACTCCGAACTCCGGAACTCTCTCTCCATTGCGTTCCGCCCACCACCACCACCGCCACCGCCACCGCCACCGCCGCCGTCGCCGCCGTCGTAACCACCGCCGCCGGCGTCGTCGGTCCGCGTCCGCGTCCTTGAAGAGCTACAACGGTTAATGCCGAACCGGCCGGCGGCGCCTTGAGTCGGGAGATCTCTGGCTTGGCTTCCCGCGAACTCTTTCTTCTGAGTTCGAGCTCGAGCTCGAACTCGAGCGCGCTCTCCTGGACCTTCGTTCACTCCGGTGAGTTCGATTCCTATTCCGAATCCGGCGGTCTCCGCTCTTACATTGGTTCTCTGCCTTTGTCCGCCCGCCCGCCCGGGGGGGAAACAGAACGGAGAAGCTTTTTCCGATGATTCTCGAGTTCCCGATTACGGTGTCGCCGATCGTCTGGCGAACGAGCTCTTTCGGTTTTGGCTCGCTCGAGGCGCCCGCGTTGCTCGTCCCGCATCGCTGTCGGTGCGGGACGTTCCGCGCTGGATTCTCTTGCCGTTTCCAGGTCCACTTACGGGGACCGTGGACCATGCGGATGGTCCCGGCGATGGCTGAATTTGGCCGTAAGCGCCCGATGCGTCGCCGTTGAGTCGCAAATCCCGATGACCAGCTCTTGGTGGGCTCCGGTGCTCGCTTGCTAGTGCTCTGCAAAGATTCGTGCATGTGTTCGATCCGTCTCGGTTTTCGCCGCGGGAAATTCTCCGTAGCTGGAGCCGCCTTTTTTTTTTTTCCTTTTTCGAGTTCATCGTCTTTGGCTATCATCTAAAACCCCGTTCTCATTTCCTACTCCCGTTTCTAGTTTTTCTTTCTAAGTCGGTGCGAGATCCTTTACTGCTTAAAGCGCTTCCATCACTTTTTTTTTTTCTTTGGGGAGTTTGTCTTCGCTCACATCAATTTTCCGAGTGGTCGTTCTTCCGAGCTGAATTTGCGTTAACGAAACCGTGGCGATGTTCTGGGATGTTTTGATTCGAGAGCTGCATTGCAATCCATCTTCGTCCTCGACGATGGATGTGTGATGTTTACTCATTCGTGTATTGACTTGTTGGGGACAGCTCTGTTCTTTTCTTTTCTTTTCTTTTCTTCTTTTGACTGATTAATTTTAGAGACCTATGTGGAACAAGGGTCTATAGAGATGCCAACTTCAGTCTCTGCCGACTGCGAAATCGACATCCTCAATCTGGGGAAATGCAAGTGAGAGCAGACACACATGATCTGTAGAGAAATTGTGGTCTTCTGGCAAAACAAGCATACTTCCTTCACATTTCAATTGGGCTGGGACGTCGAACAGAAGAAGTTCTTCTGATCTTTATTCAGCTCGATGTTAAGAGATTAAGTAGTAGTTGCAGTCGTAATGGTTTGAAGTCTCCTTCATCAAATAGTCCAATTGGCAGCCTATTGTTTCTCATGCCCTTGAAATCTAATTTGCCAAGTTTTACTTTCTCATCTTCTGTTCGTAGTGAAATAATTTTCTTTTGGTCTGTGGGATCTATTACGACAATATGCCCGCTGACAGCATTTCTTCTTTTCGTTCCTGTACTTTGTGGTCAGTTTTCATTCTTCATTTGAACAGTTTCTCTTTTTTTTTTAGATTTTCAGTCCAATTAAAATATTTTGCTCTAATATTGCTGCACACTGAAAAAGATATGAGCGATGTTCGAGTTTAATTGAAGAACCCGGTTTATGTTTTTTAGATTTTCTTTAATACCAACTAGAATATTGGCTTAAAAAAAGAATAGCAACTAGGATACAGTATACCATTCGAACAGATAAGAGTCTCTCTGGTTTGGAATATGTTTGGTCAGATTTCAACATCATTTCAGCTTGAATTCCATTAAAAAGCTTATTCCATCAGGGACGAAATTTAACTCATATATGAAGGGGATTGCAGAGTTATGAACAATATAGGAGTTTTGTTTCAAAAGAATTCAAAGACTTGGAATACCTATGCCATCTGATTGTTGCCTGAATTACCAGACCTTCAGCATGTGATGTTACCTGTGTATCACTTCCTATCATATGTGTTAATATGCAATCAGTCCCACTCACCCTGGTGTTGTCTGATCATATCAAATATTGTGCAGGAATCTGCATGCATAGGATACCAACAGGATTGGAAGATATATCTCACAGGTGTTGCTCTATTATTGTTGGATTAATACTGGGAAGCGTGTGCAACCATGTTCACTAATGTGTTACATTTCACTTCGCTATAGGGCTAAGTAATTGTTGGACATGGAGCGTCGAAGTTGGCCATGGAAGAGAAAATCGTCGGACAAGTCTTCTGCTGAGAAAGCAGCAGCTATATTGGACTCTGCCAGTGGTGCCTTAACACCAGCAAAGGCACAGGTTGATCAGGTTCGTTTGCTGATAGATATAGTAACTAAAGATTGGGCCATGCCTTTATGTTCTGAGTACCTGGAATTTCCTTTTCCAATCCATCCTCCAAGTCTACCAAACTGGTGAAGGCTACGACTGTTTTTTGCATTTGTTCAATATCTATCAGAATGTTTACTTCTGATGATAGAGAAGCTCTTAAGCAGAATTAGTTATTAATTTTTCCAATTAGTTGAATGCAATATCTGGAACTTCCCGGTTTATATATTCTTAACCCAGTTTCCAGGTGAACTGCCTACTTCTACTTTGTGGTAAAGTCCTCTTAATTGTTGGTTTAGATGAATTGCCTAAACCATCAGTGTGCCATATACATGTGAACTTGTAGACGTCCCCGATGAAATTTTGCCTTCTCCCTTTCCCTCCTTAGTAGATCGACTCCTGTACATGCACTGACCTACGTTAATCCTTCTTGAAGGTTCTTTTCTTTCCGTGTAATTTGCTCATCAAAATCAGTAGTGCTATCTTTCTAGGTGCAGCAAAATATCACATTCACTATTATATCCCCTATATTGATTGTTCTCCTCTTTAAAAGGTGCCATTTGAATTTATTCCCTCATTTCTAGTTTTTTGTTTCTTCAATAACCCTTTAGGCTAAATTTAGGTGAATTTTGGGTTTTTTTTTTTTTTTTTTCCCAATGCAAGTTCATTTTGTTTGTTTATGTCCTTACATGATATTCTCCCTTTGCTGCTCACAGGATAACTACAAGAAACCAAATTATGTTCAAATTTCTGTAGAGTCCTATTCACATCTCACGGGTTTAGAGGATCAAGTTAAGACATACGAGGAGCAAGTTCAAACATTTGAGGAACAGATTAAAGAATTAAATGAAAACCTATCTGCCGCCAATTCAGAGATAACAACAAAGGAAAACCTGGTGAAACAGCACACGAAAGTTGCTGAAGAAGCTGTCTCAGGTACACTGCCAAGCTATTCAAGTTCGTGAGAAATACTGGCAGAGCAGAATGCACTTGTTATATTGACCTTTCTAACTGAATCATTTGACAGGTTGGGAAAAGGCTGAGGCAGAAGCTTTGGCATTGAAAGGTCATCTAGAGTCTGTAACTCTTGAGAAGCTCACTGCTGAAGATCGTGCATCCCATCTGGATGGTGCTCTTAAGGAGTGCATGAGGCAGATACGGAATCTGAAGGAAGAACATGAAAAGAACTTACAAGAAGTTGTTCTTTCCAAAACCAAGCAGTGGGAAAAAATCAAGCATGAATTTGAAGCCAAGATTGTCAGTCTGGACCAAGAACTGCTTCGCTCTGCAGCTGACAATGCTGCACTTTCGAGGTCACTTCAAGAGCGTTCTAACATGCTAATTAAGATCAGTGAAGAAAAATCAAAGGCTGAGGCAGACATCGAGATGTTAAAGAGCGATATCGAATCATGTGAAAGGGAGATTAATTCCCTTAAATATGAGCTTCATGTTGCTTCTAAAGAACTAGAAATACGCAATGAAGAGAAGAACATGAGTGTGAGGTCTGCAGAAGCAGCCAACAAACAGCATATGGAGGGTGTCAAGAAAATAGCCAAGCTAGAGGCAGAATGCCAAAGATTACGCGGTTTAGTGCGAAAGAAATTGCCTGGTCCTGCAGCACTCGCCCAAATGAAGATGGAGGTCGAGAGTTTAGGTCGAGATTATGGAGAATCTCGCGTAAAGAGATCTCCGGTCAGGCCTCCTAGCCCTTACCTTTCTCCTTTGCCAGAATTTTCTCTTGAGAATGTGCAGAAATGCCACAAGGAAAATGAGTTCCTTACAGAACGTTTGTTGGCAATGGAAGAAGAGACAAAGATGCTGAAAGAAGCTTTAGCAAAACGCAATAGTGAATTGCAGGTGGCAAGGAACATGTGTGCCAAGACTGCTAGCAAACTTCAAACTCTAGAAGCGCAATTGCCGATCAGCAATCAAGATAGAAGCTCACTGAAATCAAATATACAAATTCCTGCTAATGCTTCTTTCAGTCATAATGCCAGCAATCCCCCTAGCTTGACCTCGATGTCTGAAGACGGAAATGAAGATGAAAGAAGTTGCGCCGAGTCCTGGGCAACGGCACTAATCTCTGAGCTCTCTCAATTTAAGAAGGGAGAGAACATTGAGAAAGCAGCTAAAGCTGACAATGCGAGTAACTTGGAGCTTATGGATGACTTTCTTGAAATGGAGAAGTTGGCAAATGATTCAGACCGATCCATTTCTGTTTCTGATGGTTCGGTTATTAAGGGACCTGATACTCCTTGCAACAGTGCCCCAGGAGAAACTACTAGGGGCAAAGATGTGGATTCATCTCCCAGTGGGGCATGTTCTGATGTTGAAGCATTATCAGCAAGTCATGAATCTGGCACGAAGATGACATTGATGAAGCTGCAATCAAGTATCTCTTCAATTTTTGACGCTAGATCAAATGAGGATGACGTGGACAAAATTTTAAAGGATATCAAACAAGTTTTGCAGGATGCACATGATACACTTCATCAACGCCCCATGTCTTGCATCTCTAATGAGAAGCAGTGTTCTGAAGAGTTATCCGATAGGAAAACTTGTCCTGAAGACACTTCTGCCCCTGATGAAAGGGATCTCGATTGGATGGGGGATGCCAAGCCAGTTTATGGATCTGATCAGACATTAAGCAAAGAAATGGCAGCTTCTATTATCCAGATTCATGAATTTGTACTGCTTCTGGGCAAAGAGGCAATGACAGTCCATGACATATCTGTTGATGGCGATGGGTTAGACAGGAAAATTGAGGAGTTTTCTGCCACCTTCCATAAAGTGCTAAATAATGATGCGAATTTGTATAATTATGTTCTTGACCTTTCTCTTGTTTTAGATAAGGCTAGAGAGCTTAAGTTTAATATCCTTGGATACAAGGGTGTTGAATCAGAAGTTAGCAGTCCTGATTGCATCGACAAGGTTGCACTGCCTGAGAATAAGGTTATTCAACGGGATGCTTCAATAGAGAGATACGAAAATGGCTGCAGAAACATCATTGGCCTCACTCCGAATCCTGAGGTTTCTGATGATAATGGAGGGTCAGACTATGAAATAAGTACCTCGCGGAAAATCTCTTTGGAGGATTATGAGAAATTAAGATCTGAGAAAGACAAAATGGCCATGGACTTAGCCATCTCAACTGAGAACTTAGAGATAACGAAGACTCAGTTACAAGAATTGGAGCAGCTGCTAGGAGAAGTGAAGACACAGCTGGCCGCTTCTCAAAATTCTTACAGCTTGGCTGAAACTCAGCTGAAATGTATGGCAGAGTCATACAGATCTCTGGAAGCACGTGTACAAGAATTAGAAGCTGAAATAAAAATCCTGCAGGCAAAAATAGAGAGCCAGGACGATGAACTTCAGGAGGAAAAGACAGGTCATCAAGAAGCTTTGGCCAGATGCAAGGATCTTGAAGAACGTTTGCTGAGGTTTTCACTTTGCATCACACTTTTTTCCTAACATTTAAATAATACTTTCCTGACAAAATCTGCATGATATTGCTAGTCGTGACTGGTCAGGAAAAGGTTACTTGGAGTAAAATTCTTTTCCCCCATGTTTTAGCGTGTGCCTATTTTCTTGCTCCCTTTCTCTTTTCCTTCACATTATTTAGCAAATGAGCACTCTCCCCCCAAACAAAGTTCACTTTATCTGTCCGTAGCTTGACACATGGGAACGCTGCTTGCAGCTGGTCCATTCATTCGATCTCAGTATTTCTATTGACATCCTTGCTTTTCATGTAAGTTGACTCTATTTTCTGATTCCTGGATCATCCATTTATATGTAGAAATGGGAGCTGCTCATCACAGGGTGATACTGACAAAAGCAAACAGGTTGGTCCTTATCCTTAATGTTCGTGGTCTGTAGATGGATTAAACATTTTCTACAAAAACCAAAATTTCACCTTCACCTTGATTTAATCTGCTTGTGATGTCTTCTGTGTTTGTCAGTTGCTGAATTTGATTTCCCACTCATAGCTCTGCTTGTTTCGTTTCTAGTTGGGAGCATGTGCGGGTTTATAGCTTGAAGCAGTGCCACAAGTAATTGATTATGCCTTTCAGTCAAGCTGCAGAGCTTTCTCATAGATTGCCATGTTTACTTGTAGGAACTAGAAGTAAATAAGTTGCATCTTACAACAGTTCACGGTTGGTCTTAACAACATGAAGGATCCCTGCTTTAATTCCTGGCTCCACTACCATTTACATTTTTTAAGACAGGACTTGATTTTGAATTCTCATATTTTGGGTAGTTAATATTATGTACTGCGACAATACCAGCTCTGATATGGTTTGGTTTAGTTTTTCAACATGTAGATAATCCTCGCCACTTTGTGGAGAGTGAGTCACAATACAATCTTTATATGTCAGACTTAGTTCACAGTGTCTGCTGTTTGCCCGTCTATGCTAATTAATCTACTTTTTAGAGTCCAGGAAAGCGGAAATGCCACCATTTATGTGTTTTCTCTACCCAGTGACAAACCGTTTGTTTTGTTGCAGGAGAAGGAGCTTGCAGCTGCAGCAGAGAAGCTAGCAGAGTGTCAAGAAACAATTTTTCTACTGGGCAAACAATTAAAAGGATTACATCCAAATTCGGAGCTCACAAGTTCCCAGCAAAACGAGAGGACTCAAAAGGAGGATGAAACTATGGTCGGGGGCACAGACTTGCAAGACATGGATCAGGCTGAGATGGACGACGTCTCAACGACCAGTTTCCAAAGAATGGGAGATGAATCGCCGCTGCATCCTCATAACTTCCCATGCAGCCCCTCGGAAAGTGAAGCAAGCTTTCTGAGATCTCCTGTCAATTCCAAACGTCCAAAGCACAGACCCACCTTGTCAACCTCTTCGTCCTCCTCGTCAGGTCCTACTCCGGAGAAGCAACAGAGAGGATTCAGCAGATTCTTCTCCTCGAAAGGCAAGAGCAGCCAATAAGCTTGCGACGGGGAAAATAACACATCTCGGGTACAGAAGATGATGTAATATTTACTAAGACCGGATGTTCATATTCATGTGGTAGTTTGCAAGTTGGGAGGTTCAACTGGTGAAGTTGAATCTGCCGGGTTTTCCAAATGACAGGATTTTGCAACCAGCATCTGTACATGAGTTATGTTTCTGTTAATTCCATCTCTTTGCAACTTGCCCGTCTCTTACTGACCAAGACATAGTTTCGATACTCATTCCTCATACACAGCTAATATAAAACCTAACGTTTATTATGATGTCGTGTCTGAATAGTTCAGGAAGAAACGAGCGCGAGAACGAGCAAATCCTTGTACTTATCAAGTTCAACAACTGAATACTGTCTCATTCCTTGAACGAAAAACAGCGGACACCCCTGTGTATGTCACACAAGAGTTTCGGAATCCTCTGGCCCATTTGCTTATTTGGTTCAATAGGCTGAACCCTGAAGGCCATTTGTTCATCCCTTTGTGGGCTTTTCACAGTGGTCGCCGTGTAGAGGCACCATCCCGGCACCCGACCTAATAACCTTAAAATTCTTCCGAGTTTGAAATTTCTGCAGCGGATAGAGTTTTTCATCTCATGGGGTGCTCGGAGCTCTTGCGACATCTAGTATATTGCGTGCCCATCCCGTGCGGGCTTGTTACATAGTCCAGTGGTGAATTGGCGAAGTACGTCAGACGATAAATGAGGTGGAAAGAGAAATAGAAAGAGCCAATAGCTCGAGCGAAGCTCAGTAATCCCTACAAAAGAAGCTGTGTAGTTGGTCGATGAGATAAAGCTGTTGCATTCGGCCATAACACATGGCCAACACGCCACATGACCACGAGGGCCGAGCATAGGACATGCGATACGATGCACATGGCTTCAGGCTGTGGGGCAAAACATCACGTCCTCATCATCCCCCACGCCACCCAAATTAATGGCAGCCGCTCCTCTGAAGTTGTGAAACTTGTGGGGGGGCTGGGGGCCGGGGGCCATGGGCCAGTGGCCATCCGCCTACCTTCCCATTCATCGATTTCCATGCCGTGGTTCGTGTATCGTAACTTTTGCATTGCTAATATCCGTCGAAAGAACAGTTCACGCCTCCCTTTGACTGGTCAAGTGCATTATCTTTGTCAATCCGAAGTCAATTGAGAGAGAGGGTTGTTTGAACTTTTGGAACAATTGATAGCTGCCCCATATAATTTCACAAGTTATCATAGCGGGAGGCCCTGATTGCCAACCCTTTCAAGCCCCTTATTTGCTGCCCTTGCCAACATTTCCACGCTTATTATTTTGCCAAAGTCCAGCTTGCGGGTGTGAGTGTTGCATCTTACAGTTCACGGTTGATCTTAACAGCCTATCCCTGCTTTAATTCCTGGCTCCACTACCATTTACATTTTTTAAGACAGGACTTGATTTTGACTTCTCATACTTTGGGTAGTTAATATTATGTACTGCGACAATACCGGCTCTGATATGGTTTGGTTTAAGCTTTTCAACATGTAGATAATCCTCGCTACTTTGTGGAGAGCGAGTCACAATACAATCTTTATATGTCAGACTTAGTTCACAGTGTCTGCTGTTTGCCCGTCTATGCTAATTAATCTACTTTTTAGAGTCCAGGAAAGCTGAAATGCCACCATTTATGTCTTTTCTCTATCCAGTGACAAATCGTATGTTTTGTTCCAGGAGAAGGAGCTTGCAGCTGCAGCAGAGAAGCTAGCAGAGTGTCAAGAAACAATTTTTCTACTGGGCAACCAATTAAAAGGATTGCATCCAAATTCGGAGCTCACAAGTACCCAGCAAAACGAGAGGACTCGAAAGGAGGATGAAACTTTGGTCGGGGGCACAGACTTGCAAGACATGGATCAGGCTGAGATGGATGACGTCTCAACGACCAGTTTCCAAAGAATGGGAGATGAATCCCCACTGCATCCTCATAACTTCCCGTGCAGCCCCTCGGAAAGTGAAGCAAGCTTTCTGAGATCTCCTGTCAATTCCAAACGTCCAAAGCACAGACCCACCTTGTCAACCTCTTTATCCTCCTCGTCAGGTCCTACTCCGGAGAAGCAACAGAGAGGATTCAGCAGATTTTTTTTTTTTTGGTAAAGAGAGAGGATTCAGCAGATTCTTCTCCTCGAAAGGCAAGAACAGCCAATAGGCTTGCGACGAGGAAAATAACACATCTCGGGTACAGAAGATGATGTAATATTACTAAGACCGGATGTTCATATTCATGTGGTAGATTGCAACTTGGGAGGTTCAACTGGTGAAGTTGAATTTGCCGGGTTTTCCAAATGACAGGATTTTGCAACCAGCATCTGGACATGAGTTATGTTTATGTTAATTCCATCTCTTTGCAACTTGCCCGTCTCTTAACGACCAACACAAAGTTTCGATACTCATTCCTCATATATAGCTAATACAACCATTATTGACCAATTGTGTTCTTGCATGGCTAATAACACTTGTAAGTCCCTAATGATGTGCTCTATATGATCCCAAGATTTTCCTCGATATCATGTATCGATCCTATCGATAATCTAGAAATCACATGCATTTGCGGGAATTAAACATGCTTTTAGACTGTATTTCTCAATTAATCAAACAAATGAGTGAGCTGTTGGCGGATCACTTATTACCAAAGGTATGCGCCAATCGCAAACACATGCACTTCTAAATGAACGAGCATGTAAAGACAGCAAAATTAGATAATGCCTAATAATAATTTGGTAATGAAAAAATTTCCTAACATGCATGACATGATAACGAACAACTCTTGTGAAGAAAGTTTTCCTAAACGAGCTACACATGATTTTACAAAAATCATACAACAAGTAACAATATGTTAGAAAATTGTCAAAACAGCAGGACATTCAATCAATATCACAAGGATTTATCCTATAAAAGAAAGTCAAAAAATCATAAAATTTACACACAACATAGCCAATATGTTGGCAAACAAGTTTTGTTAAGAGGTCAAGTGTAGAATCCTAATAGAAAAAATTAAAAAAAAAATGTCAAAAGTTTGTTCAAATAGGGGTTAGAACATAGGTGTGAATTTGATCCCATATCCAAATTTTGATCTAGTTTAAAAAAGAAGAAGAAGAAAGTGATCTTAACAATGAGCAATCTACGTGAAATTAGTAGCATTGGAAACCTCTAGAAGGGCTCGAGTCCAAACTAGGTCAATTTGATACCATAAGATTGAGATTTCTAAAGGCGTGCGTGTTTGTAACTAAGAAAAATAGAACACAAGCATGTATTAAAAAACCTCAAAGTCGTTCAAATAATGCACAAACGGCATGAAGTAATCACACGGGACTTAGGATTGGATGCGACGAAAAATTTGAATAATCATCTAACCCTAAGCCGGCATACAAAAATGCCATACAATCTAAATGACATTACGAAATGATTCAAGATTCCTAATGATATGTTTGAGAATCCTAAGCATGATGAACACTTTTGTGACTCAAATTTAGCGTACAAGATGATGCTCAAATGATATGACCTAAATATGTATACAAACTTTGCAACATGCAGATCAATTTTCAAGAAGACATAATGGCAAGATTTGGTCTCTAGATGACTCAAACAAACATGGCAAGGTGCATATATGGTAAGGTTTTGTTTCAACATTAACTCCATAGAACGGGCATGATTTCGGCCATCTCAAGACATGTAAAAATCCTAAGAAAAATCTTACATATAGAGCATACAATGAGGAACGTTTCTTGTTAATAGTTCGAAACCTCAATGTAATCACATGAGTTATAGCAAAAATGACAAAACGGAGGTGTATATCCAAGCTATATATTGCTGTAGTATCTTTTCATATTAACTCATGTAATTGACACACTAGACAATATCAACACTTTGTAAATCATGCATCAATTGAACACATGCAGCATGTATTTCATCTTTCATGAAGGATTTGAGGCCAAAAAAACTAATTTATGGACTCAATTTCATCAAAACACAATTCGGAATAGTGCATGGCAGACTGTTCTATGTTCGGATCTATGCAATTTTGACCTAATTAAATACATCTAAAAATTCCAAAAAAATTACAGGACATTATGAGAAATTTTAATGAGGAAAGTTCCTCAAAAAATCAATACAAAGATCAGAACAAAAATAACAATGTCAGGAAGCAACGACGTGCGGACCCCTCAAGGCCTTAACTTTGCTCAAAGGGACACTTAAGTGCCATAACTTACGAAAGGTACACTTAAGTGCCAAAATCGGAGCAAAAGGGATCACTTGAGTACCAATTCGGCCAAATTGCATACATGGCATTTTCTGGCGATTTTCGGCAACTTCTTTTACTGATGTGGCAAATGTTTTTTTTAAAAAAAAAGCCGACGTGGACGACAAAAACGACGTCGTCCATCCACATTGAGTGCGCTGACCTAAACGACATCGTTTAGGTCATTGTGCGCTGACCTAAACGACATCGTTTAGGTCATTGTGCGCTGACCTAAACGACATCGTTTAGGTCATTGTGCGCTGACCTAAATGCCGTTCCTCCCCGTCCGCATTCATAGTAGATCTCAGGTGCTTCTCTCCGTCGCCGTTCACGCCCAGAGCTGGTCATCGGTCGCCGTCATCAGTCGCCGTTGTTGGTTGCCGTTGTCGCTCACCGCTCACCATCGTTGGTCGTTGTCACCGCTCACCATCGTCGCTCGTCCAGGTTCGGCCCCTTCTCCCCTCCCCTATGATGAAATTAGGGCTCTAATTATTTAATTAGGGCTTGATTATTTAATTAGGGCTCGGCCGACCTAAATGCCGTTCCTCCCCGTCCGCGTTCACAATAGATCTCGGGCCCTTCTCTCCGTCGCCGTTCACGCCCGTGAGCTGGTCATCGGTCACCGTCGTCGGGCCGTCGTTGTTGGTCGCCGTCGCCGCTCACCGCTCACCATCGTTGGTCATCGTCACCGCTCACCATCGTTGCTCGTCCAGGTTTGGCCCATTCTCCCCCTCCCCTGTGATGAATTTAGGGCTCGATTATTTAATTAAGGCTCGCTCGATTATTTTATTAGGGTTCGATTATTTTATTACAGCTCCGATGGAATTTGTGTTGATACATTTCAACTAAAACTTGCTAACATTACACAAAGAGACCAGATTTCTCATTATTTTGGTGAATTTGTCTTTTAAGCCAATGTCAGAGTATGTTTTGATTGTTGGATCACTATCTATGCATCTCCTTAAGAGCATCCTAGTAAAGCAGGTGACCAATGCCATTCTGAGAAGAAAACTAAGTTCTTGAACCACCCTACTTGTGAGAGTGTATAGGGTATGTCCTTGAACCACCCTGCTTGTGAGGCTGTATAGGGTATGTCCTTGAACCACCCTGCTGTGATTGCTATATAGGGTATGTTTATCAATCCAAAACCCTGCTGTGATTGTTGTATAGGGTATGTTTATCAATCCAAAATCTTGAATGAGAACATAATCTTGCTGTGATTTCTCTTTGTTTTTCTTTAGCTTTAGCAACATAAAATGCTTCCAAGTTTAGCTGTTCTAATTTTAGTTTAAAATTTTAAAGGAATTTGTAGGAGTCAGCGGCTGTGATTTGATTAAGTTGATGTCAAAGTATGCTTTGATTTTGCTTAAGTTGATGTGCACTCTCTCACATCGTACGTTTTAGTGCAGTAGACAGAATTGCTTGGGTTGTGATTGCTGTGGGGACCTATGCTTGTTGTGGGGACCTTTGTTTTTTGTTAATATTTTAAGGGAAGGAAAGGCAAATAATTAAAGTGCCAACATCTTTTTTGGTTGTCATGTGGGGGCATATTGTCAGTGTGGGGACCTCTATTTACTAAAGTCTATGAGAGTGGAGGGACTCCCATGTGCAATTGTCTAGTGTTCCCAAAAACTAATTATTTTTTTTCTTGTTCTTGGTGTAGTAATGGCGCATGACAAAGATTATGTCGTTGTCATAGTTTGCTACGATGGGGAATTTGTGATTGGGGAGGATGAGTGGGAGTATGAGGGTGGAAATGAGGGCACCATCTTTGTGGATATAAAGAAGGCATCTTATATAGGATTTCTTAGGGATATAAAGACTTATTTGCCTTGTAAAGTTCAGAAGCTGCTGTATTGTATTCCTGGGAAAGACTTAAGAGATGGTTTGAGATGCTTAGAAGATGATAATGGTCTTAGGGATGTTCTATACCATTATCTTCATGGTGAAGAGGTAAAAATATTTATTGAGTACAATAGTGAAAGTGAGGATGAAGATGATGATGGAGAGAGCGCCGAAGTAGGACAAGAAGGAGATGGTATTTAAGGTAGTACTGATGTTAGGGTTGAAGGAGGGCAGGATAGATATGATGGACATGAGAGAAGCGCAGATGTAGTTCACCAAAGTGATGATGACATAGATGATGTCACAATCTCTGGATTAGATTGGGAAGTAGCTGAATCAACTGATGATGATGATGGAGGGTTGCTTGCTGAAAATTTTATAAGTGATGACGACGATGGGGAGCTTGTATAGTCAAGAATACAGCGAAGGGATTTTTTGATAGCTAAGTTTGTAGCTTTGCAAGTAGCCGATGAAGTTCCAAATAGACCCGAAGGCCCTACAGATGCTGGTGCTGCTGGCGAGGAGACTGACTATGAAGAAAGCGTCGAGAATGCTACTTCCCAGGATGAGCTTGAAGAAGATGAAGGACTTGTGTATAGAAGGAAAATGAAAAGTAAGTTTCCTTCTTATGATCCATCCGTTGCTTCTCCTACTTTGTCGGTAGGCATGAAATTTCATGATGCGAAACAATTTAGAGAAGCTATACTAAAGAACTCCATTGCTGCACAAAGGAACATTGACTTCATTAGAAACACTAAAACCTTTGTAAGAGCTAGGTGTTCGCAACAAAATTGTCCATGGAAGATCTATGGTGCATTTGTTAGGAGAAGTGGATCTTTCCAGATTAGAGCCTACCAAGAGGAACATACTTGTTCCATTAATTTTAAGAATAAAAGGGTAACAAGTGCATGGTTATTGAAGCACTTCTTTGAATTGATTAAGCCGATTCCTCAGATGAATACTACTCACTTCAGGATGCTAGTGAAGGAGCAGGTAGGCATCAATATATCTAGGAATCAATGTAAAAGATCGAAGCAAAAGGTGATGAAGATACTCATTGCTCAGTACAACGGTGAATATGGACAATTGTGGGACTATGCTTGGGAGTGTAGGCTGCAAAATCTTGGAAGTAGAGTGTATATAGAGGTCGTGGAGAGACCACTTCCTGATATTGGGACGAAGTTCGATAAATTCTATGTTTGTTTCGATGCATGCAAACGGGGATTTTTATCTGGTTGTAGATGGATTATAGGATTGGACGGGTGTTTTTTGAAGGGCTTGTGCAAGGGAGAATTGCTTGCCGCAATTGGAAGAGATGCAAACAATCAAATGTATCCCTTGGCTTGGGTTGTTGTGAAGGTAGAGAACAAGGACAATTGATCCTGGTTCCTCAAAAATTTGATGACTGATTTGGAGATAACAAATGGAGTAGGGTGGGCATTCATGAGCGACCAACAAAATGTAATGTTTGCTTTTTAAAAAATTTGGTCACTTGTTTGCTTTTTGATATCAACATGTCATTTGCTTACATTTTTTTTTTATTTTTTTTATTTTCAAGTATTGCAGGGACTTGTTCCAGCAATAGCTGAGTTGTTGCCTTATGTTGAACATCGAATGTGTGCGCGGCACATATATGCAAATTGGGCAAAGATCTATAAATGGGACAAGTTGCAGTCGCAATTTTGGCAGCTAGCAAAGAGCACGAATATGGCTGACTTTAGGATGGCCAAAGAAGAGATGCTTCAATTGACAAATGATGGTTATGATGCACTGTTTCAAACAAAACCGAAGCATTGGTGTAGGGCGTTCTTCAGCGAGGAATTCAAGTGCGATAACATTGATAACAACATCTGCGAAGCATTCAATGGGAGGATAATAGATGCCATATGTAAACCAATTATCTCGATGCTTGAAGACATACGGGTTTTGGTCATGACTCGGCTGCACAAACAAAGAGATGACATTGCAAAGTGGACTAAGCAATATGGTCCTAGGATTGCTAAGAAATTGGATGACAACTTGGCTGCAAGTAGGTATTGTCATCCCATTTGGAATGGGGATGAAGGATATGAGATGATGAATGGTTCCGATAAGTATGTTGTCCATTTAGGTACGATGAAGTGTTTATGTAGAACATAGCAACTCAGTGGAATTCCTTGTGCACATGCCATATATGCAATTCATTTGAAGGACCACAACTCAGAAGACTACCTTGATGATTGGTACAAGAAACCGAAATATCTTGCTTCGTATCAATTCATGTTGCAGCCAATTAGAAGTAGCAAATTCTGGGAGCCAACAGATCGCAAAGCACCTCAACCTTTGCCACTAAAGAAGAGAATGTGAAGACCAAAGAAAAAATGAAAAATGACGGAGGGAGAGGACTTATGTCACCGTAGGATGAATAGGATGGGTGTACCGATAAAGTGCTCTTTTTGCCACATAGTAGGGCACAATATTAAGGGTTGTCAATTAAAGAAGTAGCAGGAACAATTGTGGCTAGCCGAAGGGCCTAGTGAAGGGACAGTTGGAGAAGGAGAAACAGAAAGGCAAAGTGAGTCAACTGTTCTTCAGTCGACGGCAATAAACTCAGTAAGTCATGACAATTGTGTTTATGTTGCTTTATGGTTTGTTATGAATATATACATAGATATAAGTGACATGTATGTAATGTTTTTGTCTTTGTTAGGTCATGGTGACACGTGAAGAATTGGCCGAAGCCCTTGCTATACCTGAAAATGAAGGGCCTGTTTAAAGAAGGGAAGGTGGAAGACAGCCAGCTGCAGGATTGGCTAAAGCAACTTGAGGGCTAGTTAAGTTAACTGTTCTTCAGCAGCAATAGAGAAAAAAATACCCGGTCAGTTAAATGATTTGAGTTTACTTTTCATTTACATTCTAATATGGCCTAATGTTATATTTATGATGTCCTTTGCCTTTTTCTCAGGTTCGAAGAAGGCAAGCTAGAGCTCAGCTGCTAATAGAGGGCCCAACTGAAGGGCCACCACAAGATCCATCACCAAGGTCATCACAAAGGCCACTAGAAGGGTCATCACAAGGGCCACCACCAAAGCCTACCGAAGGTGTCATTGAAGCTGAAGGCGTAACTAGAAAAATAACTATAAGAAAGCCAAATCAAGAGCCACCTACAAGAAGGCCATCTACAAGACGCCTAGCTGAAGAATTGGCCGAAGAAGCCCCTGCTGTAGCTGAATAGCCACAAGAGCCGAAGAAATCACATGCGAGGAGAAGAGGCAACCAATCACAAGTACTTGAAAGTGACGCTCCCCTTCGAACAAGAGGGGCTCTTGGGAAGATGCTAAAACAATATGGTTATGGCTTTTATACAGATGACCGTTCTGGAACAGTTATTCTTAATATAAGTTTTATAGGTTGCATTTAATTTAATTTATAGTCTAAACTTTTATTGATAATTGAGTTTTCTTTTTGAAGCCTAGGAGAAGTTCAAAGGTTCTTATCTCTCAAGGTCGAACTCAAGAATCAACGGCTGCGCCAACAAAGAAGAAGACATTGCATGCGCCAACAAGAAAGAAGAGTAAGAAGAACCCAGTTGCAGGTCCATCCGAATCAGTTCAACCTACAACAGTTGCAGCTTCTTCTGAATCAGTTCAGCCTAGGACAATTGCAGCTCCATCAGACTCAACGCATCCCAAGACAGTTGAAGAAGAAGTCTCACGTCCAGTTAGAAAAAGTGCAAGGATTATGAATCAAGTGCGAGGTCCATCAAAACGAGCACGAACAAGAGGCATTGTGCATATTGATTGATGAAATGGGATGTGATATGGTTTGTGGGGCTGAGGAGTCAGTTGTAAACATATGTGGATGTTTGTTTGTTTCTTTTTATTTTATTTTATTTTTATAATAGTTTGTCATTGAGTTAGTTGAGTTTGTGAGACTTCATTTGTCATTGAGTTTGTTCAAAATCAATGGAACGGTTGTTGCTTGTCATTTTTGGCATGCCTTTTTCATTTTTTTTTTTTGTTTTTTTTTTTCTTTTACTTATTGCTACTTCTAGTGGTGGATATGTGGTGATGACTAGGTGCTCGTATGGCTGGTGGTGGCGGCCGGTGAAGTGGTGGTGGATATGTGGTGGTGACTGCTTGTGTGGCTAGTGGTGGCTGCCGGTGAAAAGCCTAGTGGTGGTGGGTTGGGTTGGAGGTTTTTGTTTTTGCTTGCACTTGGTGCAAGATGTAATGTGCAATATGCACGGCTTGCACTGTGTAGTGATGGTGCAAGCTGGTGTAAGACACTTTACACTTGCAACTTATGCAGCAACATACCACCAGCATAGTGGTGGCTGGTGGTGACTCAAGTGGATGCTTGGGATGCCTGGTGGTGATGATGGCTAGAGGCCGATGGTGGCCAGTGGTGGGTGGTGGCGGTGGTTGGTAGTAGCCGATGTGTACAAAAAAAATGGCACTTAACTGATCACATTCTAAAAAATCTAGCACTTTAAAAAATCTAGCACTTAAGTGTTCACTTTTAACAACAAGTGGCACTTAAGTGATCCTTTTAATAATAACTTGACACTTAAATGACTCTTTTTCTATCACGACTGTCATTTAAGTGATCACTAGATACAACTTATAGCACTCGAGTAATCACTCGTGTCCTTCTATGTATATGGTGGTTTGCAGAAAACGGAGAAGCCGCTTTGGTTTACACATTTGCTGTTGGTTTACATTCAATTCAAGTAAAATAGTCACCACAACACATCGACCTAATATACATTCCATCATCACTGATTTATATTTGAGAATAAGCAAAAACTGTCGAAATCATTCATTCATTCATTCAAAACAAGTACATTTCTCCACACATTTACAACTATGGCAGTCGGAGAAACTCCTTCTCATCTTCCAGTATTTTACATTTCATCATAAAGTAGGATAGACAAAAAAATAGCAACACAATAAACGCTTGGTAACACTTCCGTTCAATTTTCATTTTTGAAACTTCGTTCTTCAAATGGTTAATAGAAGATGCTTGAGCTTGAGCTTGCATTGAGTCAACATCGTCCAAGTCGTCCACAAGTGTACATGGAGGTTGATGACATCCATCAAGTAGGTCCAATATTACCTCTGTGGCTCGGTGAGAGAATTTTGCATCGACCCATTTGAAGTATTTGCATTTCGAGCTTTCTCTGTATCGGGCACATCCATAGAATCTTCTCCCGGGATTCGTTCGAGTCCACGATGTTCTTCTTGGACTTGGTAACCCACAAAAATAGAAAAGCTTGCCTTCTCCTTCGCTTCGGCGAGAGAAATTTGAGCCGCTGCTGAAAGTCCTGTTCTCCATTTCCAATATTCGATGGTAGAATTTGGGGCAAATTGAATTAGGGTGCGGGATTAGGGCTCCAGTGCTTCAATGACATTTTGCCCGATTTAGGGTTTTAGATTTAGGGCAAATGGGGAAGACGACGGCGTTTTCGCTGATTTAAGGGCTCTATTTTGGGCGAACACCCGAAACGACGTCGTTTGGGGTGAATTCGAGCTGACTCAGCTCTCCGACGAGACACATCGGCGGGAGATATTAATATTTTAATGCCACATATGATTTCCGGCCAGCGTCGCCGGAGATGGCACTTAGGTGTCCCACTTTTCTTAAAATGTGGCACTTAAGTGTACCTTTCGTAAGTTATGGCACTTAAGTGTCACTTTGGGCAAAGTTATGGCACTTGAAGCGTTCTTTTGCCGAAAGTAACTCAGAGCAAACTAACCTAGGCTCAGATCTGAGTGGTTTTGACCTAGCTAATCATGTCCAAAAATTCTATAAAAATTCAAAATATTCTATAGAAAATAAAAAACAACTTTCATGAGGGAAAGTTCCTCAAGAAATCAACATAGGAAATTGCACAAAAATAGAAAAAACAGAAGGCATAACAAGAATAGAATTGAAAACTAACCTAAACTATTGCAAAATTTCTCATCTTTGAAGGTATTTTTTGAGGGTCAAACGATACTCCATCGGGGCATGCAACCTATTGATTCGAAGCTTGTGACGTATATTATCAAAATCTAGAAGGACTTGAACTAAAATAAGGTCGTTTCGGATCTTGTTTTGGCCAAAACAATAAGCCTATTACAGAACAACGAACATGCAGATTAAGGCCAAATCAAGTTCAATAATCCATATCATTCAAGAACACTCAACCACAACAAATCAATATTAAAATCCATCGATCTAACATCTAAACTGAGCATATTAGCCTAAAATTGAATCCTAATCTCAATCGGTTAATCTGGTCTCACTTCACGGGATACGAGATCAAGCTTGTTACCTTTTATGCATTTTTGTCGATTTTGATCGCAATTGATCGAATCAAATCACCGGAACACGTTCAAATCTCCACGAACCAGATCTAGATAGCAAAGATAGCTCGCAAATCGGTCGGATCGTTAGCTTGATGCCGAAATAGAAGCGGTCCAATCGAACCTGTTTCCAAAGTCGCCGGTGAAACTTGAAGCTGCTGATGAAGATCCGGTGGCTTGTTCTTCAAGCTTTGACCACCAGCAGATCAAGGATTCTCATATGGAGGGATGATCGTGTGATGATCCCAACACGTCATGGCTACCGTAGAACTACTATCGCCATTATTTTCTTTGTTTTAATTTTCTTAAGCATGTGGAAGTGTAAGGGACTAAAGAAAATTATGAGGTATATGCGATTTTTGGTAAATAAGGCAACTTTATTCCTTTTTATTTATACATGTACATTAGACGATAGGGGGGGGGGTGCCCTAGCGAAGTATAAAAGGTCAGTACTAAACTGACTACACTGGACTCAAGGTCGGTCACCCCTTCCCACCTAACTGTACAAGTGTCACCTAACAGTGGCCCCTGATGTCATCAAAATCTTTCAAGCTCCAAAAATCTTGTTTCCCTCCTACCTCCTTCCTATGTCGTAGGGTTGTCTCCGCCTCTTGACCCTTTAGAGGATAGTGGGAGTGGACCCACCGTACGTCCGTTGACACGAGCATACAACCCAACGAACTCAAGGGTAACTTGCCCCGTTAGGGGCTCTACATCAACGACCATATTCGACTTGATTCGAACAAAGATAGTATACGGAAAATCGGGGTCCGTGAACTTGTCCTCCTCCCAAGTGAAGTCCATCGGCACCTCATAGCAAGTTATCGGGGAGGTAGGTGGGATCGATATTCTAATGATCTGAAAAGATGAAGTCAACTACCAGTGAATTACAACCCAGCAAGTAGAAGGTCTACCGGTCTATACCACACAAATCGATTATCGTATGACAAAGAAAGTCTCAATAGAAAGTTTCTTAAATCACATACACAATAGCTTACCCAAGAACCTTTTCAAAATACATGATTAATTAATATAAGTAATAACTTTTCTTAGCAAATGACCAATAGTTCGATTTAGGAATACCAACTTCATAATCAATATAATTCCATGCTGCCATCATCTTCCGAGGAATCCCATTACCCCTTGGGCATCTCGCACCTATCCAGCATCGCGAGACATCTGGGGGAACGGTGTTACACCCTCCAAGCATCTGGAGGAACCCAGTTATCTCTCTAGGCATCCTTACTACAACTCGGGCCATCGTTGTCCCAAGGACCGACAACATTCTCAGTCACACATTCACACCATGATGCAGCAATTCCATAATTCAATTAAAGTATGTTAATACCACTACCATTTATTAGGGATTCAAGCATGCATCTAATGAATCATCAGTCGTTTTCATTCCTTAGACTAATACAAACTCATCCATATAGATATTAAGTGACCGTGGGGAAGGTCCCACATTCTAGGCCTAAACTAGCCTTATAAGGTGTCAAGACGGCTTTAGAGTCGATGGCTATTGTCTAGGTAAATAGTCTTAAAAAATTATGAAACTTTAGTAAGAGGTGGAAAAGACCTAAATGAACATCTTTTATGAATAACTCGAAATCCGGTTCAGTTCATACAGTTCTAAATAATTTTTGAAAATCGGGCTCAAAATAGTCAAAATCTCTAGAACAAAATTCAGTAGAAAAATAAATATTTTACGGACCAAGTGAGGCTGAAAAATTATGAAAATTTGATATGTGGTAGTTGGGATGTACTCTACAACTTTTTTGAAGAACATATTTTAGAATTCTCGACTGAGAAATTTGTAGAAAATGAAAAGCAGAAAGAGGTCGGTCCAGCGAACCCAAAAATAGATTTTGACTCCGGAACTTTTTCAAATATATTTTTGCCATATGAAATCCAAAATGAAATTAAAGTATGTTGTAGAAAATTCAATAAGGGACGACGTTTGTGAAGAATGTCTCATGAAATTTGTACCACATAAGTCAGTACAAAATTAGCAAATTTCAAGATTGGGCTAGAACAGAACCCGCCCTCAATCCAGTCACGACTTTTCTTCAAAGTTTCTGCCATTCTGGCCCTTGCACGTGCCAAGTATCAACTATCCATGCCTTTACGACCTAACCATGAGCTTGACTATTTTGAACTTGACAACATAGCTACATGACATAGTCCGAACTTCCGATTAAACGAGTAATGTAGTTGAAACTTCGATTAAACGAAAATCTCAACAATGTTCTTGGATTTCCACGAAACTATTCTTGTCACACGATAAACGATCAACATAGGATAGAACGGAGGATATCCACTTGCCTCGATTTCTCAATAAACTGTGGTGGTGGCGACGCGATGCTGGTTTGAAAGAAAAAGGGCCGATCTTCTTGCTTGAAGAGGAACTCTTCTGCTGCTGGCTTCTATACCTTGCTGGGCATATGGCTAAAGTGAGATAGGGAAAAAGGAGATGGCTCTGGGCGATCCAACTGAGACAATGAGTGGCCATTTCTCTCTCTTATCTATTTTTTTTCCTTCACCGCCATACTGGTCTTTAATTTGGGCTGCACTTGTTGAGGTTGCTACCTATTCATGCCAGTTGGAACGTAGAGTGTCTTAGAGAAGATTCAAGAGTCTTGGTAATTTTTAGAGCTATTTCTTTAAAGGCCAACGCTTTGGAAATTCTTGAGGTTGGGATGTTTGGATCAGCATAGTTTATTGATGATGAGGTAACGGCAGCGAGTCGATGATGTTGCGGTGAGGATGCGAATAGTGTAGTCAGATGGCGAGCTCGCTATTTTCTTTAGCAAAAAATCCGGATGTCACAGATCGATGACAACAAGGTTGCCGGCGTGGGGGCGTATGTTGGCGATCTGAAAACGTGCGTGAAATGGATGAAGGAGAGAGAATTGGTGGGAGAGAGAGAGCTGAAGAGAGAGTTTGTTAGAGTTTTTTTTTTTTTTTTTTTTTTTTTTTTTTTTTTTTTTTTTTTTTCTGTAAATTCGTGCAAATGACCCCCCCTCAAAAATGGAGGGAAAATGAGCTTACATACTACCCCCAAACCATCCAATTTCGTCCGTCGGTTCAATCTGATGGTCGAAATTTTGATTCAACGGTCAAAATTTGATTTCGAAGGCTCTATTATGATCTAGAGGTGTTGGATAATTGATCTAATGGATTTGATTTGCGAAAACCCAAGTCAAAATCGAGAATCACATCAAAATGCTCAATTAGGGGTCAAAAAGCAATTTTATGAAATCCGAGGATCAATATGCAAAATTTTGGGAAATTGAGGGTGTATAAATGAAATTGGCATGGTGAGGATTCCATAATCGATCGCTGGAGGTCAAGAATCGCCGGCAAGGGGCTGAACCAGCCATCCCCGCCGGCGGCCGGTTTGACTGGTTAGACCCATTCGGTCCGGTTCGGCATGTTCTTGACCGGTTTGATCCAGTTCTGGCCATTTCGCCCACTTAGGACCCCTGTGGTTCCAAAATTTATATAATTTAGTCCCTAAAGAACCAAATTGAGAAAGAATTTTATCATATTTAAGAAGAAATTGGCCAATTAAGATACAATTAAGCTAATCAAACCTTATGAACGTGATCTAGGGATCTTTTATTGACCTCATTTTGATTATCGTGAAAGACAACGAGTCAAAACCATGGGTGCTTTGAATTGAGCCTAAGGGGCTAAAATGATCAAATTTGCAATTCAATGGGTAAGATTGCAAATTAACTAAAATTGAATTCAATTAATGTCACAATTGCCCTATCTAATGAACTACCCATATGTAAGATCACTTATCGCATTCAAATTGACCTTGAATTAAAGTGTTCAAGCTTATGTAAAAAATGAATCTAAGCCTAATATCAAAACTGGACTTAGATTTATGAAATTAAATCATAACCATGAGTGGGTCAATTTGAATTTTGTCAATTGGAGCTTAATCATTTGGCTTTCTTATGCTTGGGAGGATAAAATTCTTCAAATTGATGAGTTTTGATGTGAATTTTCCAAAATCGATTTTGAATTTGGACTTATCTTAAGAAAATGTGTGAAAAATGACTGTTCGTTCGCAAGTCATGAATGATCAATTTTGGTCTCCTAATTAGGGCTCCAAACGGTAATTTATATTCTAACTCGGTAAATCGTGAAATTGAATGCGTAAATGGATTTAAAATAGTCATTAAACTAAATGTCAAAGAAGGAACTACGCCTAATTTTTGCTAAAATAAAAGTAATTTTATTTTTGGTCAATTTAGAACCTAAAATAGAAAAATTTAGAAATCAAGGTTCTTAATTGGATTTTGTAAAATTTTTGACACAAAAGTCAAATTGGCATTAAAAGAAATGTATTTGTGCATTTTTTATTTTTTCGATTTTTTTGAATAAAAATTTGACCAAAAGTCAACGATTTAGTTGACTTTTCCTAAAATGTTGATTTCTTAGTTAAATCTTTGAATTTTCGAGAAATTGATTCGACAAAAGTGATATTAAAGTTAAATGGCATCTTTTTGGGTAAAAAGCCAAATTTTGACTCGGGGTTGTCAACTGTTTAACTTTTTGGGTTTTTTCTTGAAAATGAACTAAAAATTGCTTAAAGACGACAATGTAAAGGAAAGAAATAAAAAACAACACTTTTTGACCGAGAAATGAGGCTCCGTCGCAATCGGAAATCCAAATCTCGTGACATGTCGATTAAAAATTAGGTGTCAACAGCGATAACCTTTTTAAAAAAATTTGTTCGGCCAAATTTTGACAAAGCTTATTGACCCCCCATAAAAGATTACGAATCATCCAACATCAATCATGCAAAGTTGACGCAAATTAATTTTCCATTTTTCTTTTTCTTTCTTCTTAAAGTGTCAACATAAATTTTCACAACCATGGCTTAAATTTCAAATTTCTTGATGAGACAAGCATTTGATTGATGCATAAACAGTTCTTATGTAGAACCACTAGTTGTGGTTTGACTCGTCCAAATATTTGCATAGCATGTTTGATTTTATGGGCTAATGAGGGGTAGTGCACCCTTAATGTAGCTTGACACTTCTTGGCCACATGTTCGAAATCCCTCAATCACTTTTTGACCTTAGGAAGCCTCGTTTCGTCTGCCACATACATTCAACTATACCATGACGTAGAATTACCCCAAGCTTCACTCCCACTAGCGCTATGATTGATGGCAATTATGGACTTACTCAAATAAATAGTAATTATGACTCAAATCTAAAATTCTAACTACAGGATAAAACTCCCGTGATAATGGAATCTCCAACGCTAGTTGTCCGTTCCCTTCTTTTTACCCATGAAAAATCTTTTTGTTTCTTCTTTTTGAAATTTGCTAAAATCTTTAGAACGATTTATTCAATTTGCTAAATTTTTCATCGGCATCAAGGTGGTGGCACCATTGTGGCTGTGGCGGTGATAGCATTGGTATTGCAATCGAATGTGTGTTGTTTGGATGAAGCCAAGATTCATGAACTTTGTAAGTCAAGCCGTTTGTTGCTTCTAGTGAAAAATAAGGGCCGTTCATTGCTTTAGGAAAATCAGCACTGACATATAAATGAAATTTGTTATTTATAAATTACACTTTCCAAACAAAACCACATCTAAATAATTAACTCCGTGAAATAAAAAACGTTTGTCTTTTTTTTTTTTTTTTTCTTTTAATTATGCATGTCATCTGGAATTTCTGGCACAACCAGACATAGGTGCTCCATAACTTTGGAAGATCAATTTCGAGACAATTTAGAGTACAAAACGTAAAAGGAAAAATTACAAAAAGTCCTAAATTTATGGCACTTATGGCAATTTAATTTAAAACCTTTCAAAGAGCTCTATAACATGATAGTGCATGTTTCATAAATATAGGATGTTACAGAATAATAAAAAAAGTTACATAACATGATATCTTCTATTTAATAAATAATTGATATAAGAGTATTTATAAAAAAAAATTCATCACTGAAAAATTAGCTCATCTCTTACAGATAAATGAATACTATCAAACCGATAAAATAAATGATATCTAATAAAAGAAAAGAACATATCATCACAAAATTAGGTAGTATAAACTTAATGGGTCATATCACATGATTGTGCAATATTTGATGACTAAATATGAACCAAAATTTGATGACCCATATAACTAAATGCATAATTTGAGATAACTCTTATCATTTTGCAATTGGTCTAATTGTGAAAGAAAGTTGAATAGAATATGGAACACAATACAACAGGATGATTACATTAATAAATGATGCTAGACTATCATAAATAAATGATGCTAGACTATATATATAATGATAGCTCATATTTGACGAATAAATGACAATAGAGGAATTTTTGAAATTACACATCGATTTTACATACGAATGAAATATTAGGATATCAACAAATGAAATTTATCAACTAAAAATCCATCAGTTCATATGTCATTGAGGAAAATATATATTTTTAATATATTACACAATTTTCCGTATTTCATAAAATATGACAAAATCTATAATAAATGATAACTTTATGTTCAAATGCATAATCACAAATAATTCTAACGAGATAATTTTAATATATTTTTAATTTGTACTGAAGTATCGATAATAATGTTATTCATTTTCACAAAATATCAATAGTTCATATTTACAAATAAATGAACATCATAAACTGATAAAAAATAAATACTAGCAAATCCACGAAAAAGTTAACCTATGATTTCAGAAAAGTTACAAAAGAAAAATATGTGTTGAGGTATTGCATCATGAGAAAGTTGGGATAAATAGCTAAGACTTCATGCTGTCAATTTTCATCACAAGTGTTGTTTCGCCAAGAAATATCAAATAAATGTATTTGTGTTGGGACTCATTTAAAGAAACATAAGGCACTTTTCGCAAAGTAATGAGGACAAATACCAATCAATATTCAGTGTATTCAATAATTAAGTTGAAATAACCATCAACGCAAAAAAGATTGACCGACCAACTTTTACAAAATCATAAAAGAGTACAATCTTAGAAATGTGCAGCGCACTGACATCTTGCTAGTATTAATAAAGTTGGAATACCTTGAGCCTATGGTATCAATAAATAAGTAATAAGAGCCGAGACATCAATAATGCAACACAACAACAACAAAAAAAGTCTTTTGCCATATTTTCCTCCTTATTTGATTGGAAGAAATGCCTCTCAGTCTCTCGTAAGTGATTTTGGAATTTTTTAGGTATAGGAAATTCTCATACGTTTTAAACAGGAGTCTCACTAAAAAAGAGTAATTATAACATTAACAAATAGTGTAGACAAAATTTTCCACAAACGGTCTTATTTACTCTTGATATGAAGGTTGTAACAACCCGCTTTCCCGGTAACCATCAAAACAAGAGTAGATATGGCTGCCTTGTAGAAGTTTTTCTTCGCACTACGGACTCGTGTTTAATTTGTCTTAAAAAAATAAGAAGAAGAAAACTTCTCTGCAATTCTATTCTCCGAGAAATAGCAACCCCCGACGCCAATCCCTCCATGCCACCGCACCTTCCTCATCCATCGGTGTCATCGCTAGCCCCAGCATACTGTCGAAGTGTTCATCTCTGCTACTTTACTAATGCTCCTTTTATCTAGACATCGATAACCTCCTATTGACCTCAATTTGAGGCTGAATCACCAAAGGAGCACCATATCTGGTTTCCTAGATATGAGTCCATGGTGGCCAAGCCACGTGGGTTGATCCCTGATATTCCCGACATCGATGACCTCAGATATATCTCGATATGAGGACTGAGTCACCGGAGGTGCACCGCATTTAGATCGAGCTAGATCTAAGGGTATGGCGACCGGTTGAGTTGATGGTGAATATAGTTATAGATTAGGAAGCATCGACATTTTTTTAGGGCTTTTATGTCATGTCGGACACTATGACACGTATCCGATATTCTCCGACACCATGAATGGACCTAGGCTTAGAATTAAGGAAGACGGAGTTAGTTTTCTGCAGGTATGCCTTCCCAAGATTGGTGAACCTCTCATTCAAGCCATTAAGGGACAACATTTTAGCAGAAAACTATTTAGACTTTTAGTTCATAGCTTAAAGATACTAAGAGATGCTAGGATGGTAACATTTCTAACTATCCGAGCTACATTTCTCAGAGGATCCTACTAGACTGGAGAAGAAGAAGTGTTTAAAAAGACATTGAGAGTTTTCACAAAACATTAACTTTATTTCAGGGGACTCTGCCTAGCACATTACATCCTCCTTGCCTTTTATAGGCATTAAGAGGTCACAAACAAATAAGGACCAAGTTCATGGGTCCTAAAACAAACAGAGGCTTCGGAAAATTCGGTCGAAAATTATTCTCGGCGATATGAATAGTGACAATGAATAGTGATTTCCCTAGCCTATTACTATAGTAACTTGCTACAATGACTTGCTATAGTCAGCGATCTCTTTCGTTACGAGCATTGTAGTCATATTTTGAGTCATCAGAACTATGCATTTCTACTAAAAGATGTTCTTCGTATTTTTGTTCAAATTCTGCAAGTCGAATGTTAAAGGGGCTTCGAGTATTCCACATGTTTGCATCAACTGATGAATATGCTTCTTCATGACTCCTGGAGGATCCTAGAGTGTTAGTAGGCAGGTTTGGTTGAGGCCACTTTGATGGTTGAGCATAATAAGATGTGTCCATCCTTAGGGATAAGGACAGAGGTCCTTGGTCATAGGAGTCTTGAGAGAGAGGGCCCTCCTACTGGGCATGGAGGTTTTGTGACGATTGTGCCGAGTCATTTGTGTTTGTCATTTCTTGCTCATGTAATGGGTTTGTCATTGCATATCTAAATCCTTCAAGCACTTCTTTGGCTTTTGGTGCAAGGCTATAATGATCCCATGCAGTGGATACATTGTAATTCCGTACATCCTCAAGGATGGTCTTGTTCTCCTGGCATAAGATTCTCTGAAACTCTCTATACTAATGTTCATAGTAACCAATTGGATCTGGAAAGGATTTATAAATTCAAGCTTCCTTAAGATATGGCTGAGGTTTATATGATGTAGTTCCTATACTTTGTGGAGCATTGGTAATGATGCCATTGTTTTTTACAAAAGCCTATGGTCATCGAAAGAACAGAACAGTGTGGATCTCTAGGTCTGGTCGGACAGTTCTCAATTCTTGCTGTAAGAGGTGCTTTTAGTGAGTAGGAGGATAAAACCAATTGAGGAAAGCCAAAAGGTTTTTGTCGCTTTCCTTTTAGTATTTCGATTGAACCCGAATATCCTAGTTAGGTTATTTATGAATTTTTTGGTTGGAATTTCAATAGCTATTAAGTACTTATTGGTTAAGTACCACAATAACCATCATAGTTGATCAGGGAAGTCATATTCTTTCCAGATTAGAGGGTGTATGAACGGATAGCTTGAATTTAATTCAAAAGGATAAATGATTGAACCTCCATGGAATCTGAATAGATTTGTGTGGCATTGTCACATAAGGTTTTTCAGATTTTCAGTGAGGCTGTCATTTTGGATTTATTCAACAATCTCTTGAGGGTATTGCCAGCTTGGCTAATCTCGTATCCTTTCGATCTTATTCTTTTCATTGTGGTGAAAAGTATGGAAATCATGCCTCATGATATACATGTTAATCTCTGCTGGTGCTTTTGGCCTGGACAAGAAGTTAGTGAGTACATTCTTTTTTCCAGCAATATGTTTGGTTTCAAAAGAATATTTTGAAAACCATTTAACCCATCAAACCAGTTGAGAGTGTGGAATCTGTTTCTATTTGGACTTGGTCATTTGGGAAAAAGATGCCATGTCCAATTCAACCAGGAAGTGATGGCCGATGAGATGAAATTCAAACTTTTTTATTTCATTTTTTACCACAAAGATTTCTTTGAAAGTGGAATGGTAATGCATTTCGGCTTAAGAAAATTTTACACTTTTGTAAGCACACATGTGTCTCTTACCATCAATTTCTTCAAATAAGATGGCTGCCCAATATTCATTACTAGCGTCAATCTGGAGAATTCTCTTTTCGGTTGATGGGATTTGTAATGGAGGAAGAGTTTGCATGATCTTCTTAAGTTCAACGACTACTTTAGTATGAGATTTTCCCCAACGTGGGGGATTATTCTTGAGCATTGATTGTAGTGGGATCAACAATCTTGCAATGTTTGGAACAAAATTTCTAAGATAATTGATTATCCAAAGAAATTGCTGAACTTGTTTTGTCGTGAAGTTCACTTCTAGAAATTTTAGCAATTCCTGGACAATGTGTGGTCCTGGATAGTATGTACATTTGTTGAGGTGCATACCAAGAAATCCAATTTTTGTTTGGGCAATATTCATCTTTCTCTGAGAAAGCATAATCTCATGTTCTTTTACAATGTCTGCAAACTTCCCAAGGAGTCGGCAATGGGATTCTTCATCAGGGTTGTGGAGTAGGATATCATCAATTTATACTATTGCACTTGATAAGATTAGTCGGAAAATTCGACACATGACATTTTGGAATAAGGATGGAGCTACCTTTAGGCCAAAAGGAAGAACTTTCTATTGAAAATGTTGGTTTGGAATACAAAACCCAGTCTTGGGCCTGTCTTCAAGATGAATGCCCAATTGCCAAAATCGAATTTATGGGCTTTTGATAATCCAATAAAGAGGGAATTTCTTGACGGCGGAGGGAATTTGGCATCTTGAAGGAAATGGTTAAGAAGACGGTAGTTTATTACCAATCACATCTTTTCTCTATTTTGCTTGGCACGTTTATTGACATAAAAAGCTTCGCATGCCATTGGGAATCTGAAATTTCAATAAGGCATTGCTGTAGTAATTATGAGCATTCCTTTTGAGTAGAGGCCAGGTGTTTTGGCTTCATTCCTATTCTAGAAATTTAGATCAAGAGCATGGTTTTGCACTCGATAAACCATTTGGTAGTGCAATGTTGCTGCGATAGAGTCAGCAGTCTAAGGAGCTCCTGTAAGCTGGATCTGAACTTTCAAAAAGGAAAGTAGCTAAGGATATGAAAGAACGATATTGAAGTTTATAAATAGGGTTACAAAGACTGTTCCAGTATTTAAAGTGGTTTGGACTGTACTAATATAGACATACTGGTATTCTAGGAACCGAGTATCCAATAATGCTATTCTGGACACAATTGGCAAGCCTTTACGACCATGAAAGGTGAGAGCAAGACAAATGGCTTCATAATGCACATGGGAGTATCTTTGTTGGGTCCACTGTTTGGGAAATTTTGATGGGATTTGAAGAGTAACAAAATACTCATTTTCAGCAGTTGGAATAGGATGTTGATCGAACTTGGAGGACTGAACGTATTTCTTTACCTCCTTAGGGCGAATGAGTTGTTGAATGGAGCGAATGGGAGAAAACGACGAGGCAGGTTTAGCAAAAGCAGAATAAGGGATCATAAGAGGAAGTTGAGTTTCAGAGATCTTGGTTTCATCACTAAGAGAGACTTCATAAAGATAATTAATCTTAGAAGCATTTGACACATGAAAATTTGAAAGAGATGGGGAAGATGGAGAGGAAGCGAGAGTAACCAGGGCTTCTAGTATATCAGGTTTAGTCATAGTGTGAATAAATCTTCTCAGCATTGGATTCACCTATTGAGCACATGGAACTGATTATGTTATAAATGAAACCATGGCTCTGATATCATGAATGGACCTAGGCTTAGAACTAGGGAAGACAGAGTCAGTTTCCTGCAAGTATGCCTTCTACTTTCGACACTTGGGGCCCGTTTGGTTCAACTTTGGGGAAATGGCCTTGCATTTCCCCAAGTATCTTTAGAAGAATGGGCATTTGGTGAATGCTGAAATGTTCGGGAACTCTTATTTTGGTACAGCATTTTGCAAAGTAGCTTTAAGGTGAAAAGAAAAAGGAAACAAAGAAAAGGAAAAAGGAGGAGGAGATGTTGACGCAGAGGAGGGGAACGAGTGGGAGGCAATCGGAGCTGGTGGGGAGGCGGCCGGTGGCGGGGTGGCGGGGAGGCGGCGGGTCGCGCGACCCACACACCGTCGTCATGTGGGTTGCGGCCTCGGGCGGCGTCACCTGGGTCGTGCGACCCATGCACCGTTGTCCCGTGGGTCACGCGCCCTTAGGGCGAGCCACGTAGGGCTGAGCGACCCATGCACCGCCGTCGTGTGGGTCGTGTGGCCTCGGGGCGACGCCGGCCGGGGCCGCGCGACCAACGCACCGGCGGTGCGTGGCGACGGCGGTGCGTGGCGATCGGATCCGGCTGGCCGAGCACCGCTTAGCTGTCGTGTGGGTCGCGCGACGCCACTTGAGGTCGCGACCCACGCGACGGCGGTGCGTGGCGACAAGATCTGGCCAGCTGAGCACCGCTCAGCCCGTCGCGTGGGTCGCGCGACGCCGCCGAGGCCGTGACCCACGCGACGGCGATGCGTGGCAATCGGATTTGGCCGGCCGAGCACTTTGCTCAGCCCATTGTGTGGGTCGCGCGACCCGGATGACGCCGCTGAGGCCGCGACCCACGCGACGGTGGTGCATGGTGACGGCGGTGTGTGGCGACGGCTGTGTGTGGGTGACGAGCTCCGGCCGGTTGAGCTCTGCCGGCTGAGCTTCGATCTTGAAGAATTAAGGAAGACGGGGAAGACGATGAACAATTGTTTTTGAGGGTAAAACAAGAAAACTCAATTATTAGTGAGGGCAATATTGGAAGAAAAAAAATCATTAAACCCCCTTCAGCATTCCACAGCATTCCAAATGCTAGCATTCCCCCAAGTATATCTCCAAATGCTGAACCAAATGGCTGAAATTTTTCCCAAGGGGTTTTCGGGGCTGAAAGCCCCTTGGGAATGCTGAACCAAATAGGGCCTTGGTCTACATGTGTCAGGAAATCCAACACTTGCGCCGACACTCGAGTCGAAATTCCAACACGTGATTTCGACATGTAAGGTCAATTTTAAAATTTTTGAATAAATGATGAGTCAAAATGCATTTATGTGAAAAAAATAAAAATAAAAAATAAAAATAATAAATATGGAAAGAAGAAAAACTTAATATTCTCTTTTCTTCGACTTTCACTTCCCCGTGATACACAATTTACCACCAAGTTTTTTTTTTTTCTTCTTCCGACACGTTTGACACAAGAATCTAGAATGTGAATTACTTGTTTTTCTTTTATTATTAGAATAGAATTGAATTTGTCAAATTGAAATAATAAATGATATTAATACATGATGAATTAATATTTTTAGTGTAAATTCATTTTAGGCCTTTTTGATTATATATTTACTTGTGAATTTGAATCAGATTAATTTAATTGAAATAATCATAAAAGCAATAATTTAATATATATTTAATATAGAACGTGTCTCAATATGTCGGAATTTTCTATTTTTTGAAAAATGACGTGTTGGCGTGTCGTGTCGTGTGTCAATATTGGTGCCATTAGGTTATAGGCTTTACAATAGTGATTACTATCTAAGCCTGCATATGACGTTGACTACTTGGTTACCACGGGGCATCAACTCTGTGGAAAAATGGAGGCGAGGGAGAGATGGAGGAGAGAGGCTGTGGAGGCTAGTAGGCTAGCCCTTCTTTCGGTTGGATTTTCTTGTATGCTTATTTAAGTTCGATTGGAGATTACATACATGTATGCAAAACCAATTTAATTTAGTCGAAGAGAATTTCCTCTTTATGAGGAGAAAAGAGAGCGTTAAATTTAAATTATTTATAGTAAGTAAGTTAAATAGGTAGTTTTTTATTTTATTTTTTATTTTTGCTTTTTTTCTGCTTCCTTTTTTTCCCTTCAAAGTTTAAGCACTATGCCAATACCCTTTCTCTCCTCCATTGATTTCAACTTCAAGGTGCAAATCTGTGAGAACTCCTGCAAGTTTTTTTTTTTTTATATGCTGTGTTTTTGTGACACCTCTAAACTAACTAATTCTAGATATTACTCGCTTAAGCTTATCCCATTTTGAAAGTCTCACGGTTTTGTCCTTATTAGAAGATTTAAATAATAACACATGCCTTCATCTAACATCTTAAATTTTTAGAACAGTTGGCAATTGTTGAAACCTAAATTTTGCCTTTTTACTTAATACTTAATACTTAATACTTAATCATATAGAATATTAGGGATTAGTTTCAACCTCTAAGCCAAAATAATTTTCATTAAAATTGGATCGCATATATAAAACGGGAATATTTGCACAATTGGTGTTAATTATTAAATTTTTTTAAAAATATCATCAAAAAATTATTATTAAAAAATCATCTTAAAAAAGAGAAGAAAATCGAATAGGGCTAGGCAAAGGCTGGGCCTGCCCGGCCCCCTCTCCTTTTTTCCTTCTTTTCCTCCTTCCCCCCCTTGCGTAGCTTGGTCATCTTCTCCTTTTTCTCCTCTCTCACTTTGGACGACAACTCCAAGACGAGAATGAGAAACGTTGGCTGGGGAAGGACGAAAGGACGGTATGATGAGGATGAGTAGCAGAGAATGTCGTGCGACACCGATCGGTACAACTCAGCCAGCACCAACTGGCGTTGTCCTTGGAGAGAGGGAGAGGTGAGATAAAATGGAGAGAATGCTGGCTTGGCCAAGAGAGAGAGAGAGAAGAGAGAGAGAGAGAGAGAGAGAGAGAGAGAGAGAGTGTGTAATATATGGGCTTTAAAAAAAAGAGAGAAAATAAAAGGAAAAAGAAAGAGTTTGAAAAGTCAAAAAAGGAAGCTGAAGGAGATTTGTGGAACCTTCGGCTGTGCTTTAAAAAGAGAGAGAGAGAGAAAGAGAGAGAGAGAGAGAAAGAAGAGCACGGGCAGCAGTGAAAGAAACGGGAGAGGAGAGAAAGGAGAGAAAGAAAAAAGGGAAAAAGGGAAAAAATTTGGCGCATTCGTGATCCGGATGCCTCATCAAGCCGACTCAAGTGTGTTTAGCAACGCCGGTAAGAAATCAAAGTCTTTAATCACCTACTTGAAGCAATTGCCGCAATTAGGGCTCGAAATTCGGATTTCTTGGATATTTGTGTGGCGAAGCCCGATTTTTGAGTCGTCGAGCTGTATATTTTTATAGAAATGGTACTTTGGGATGTTGTGAAGCTATAGCATCTTTCGGATCGTGATTTGAGCTTGCTGTTTGTTCGGAACGGAATTTTGAAGTTGGGGGCGCATTCTGGTACTGTAGCGAATAGTGGCTTCGAGTCTCTTTTTTTGCTGTTTTCGGTACTGTTTTGGGGCGGTTGAGTTGGGGTTGTTGTTGTACATTAAGAGAGCTTTCCAAAGACTACAAGACGGCTTGAAACGGATTATTGTGGAGGAAGTTATGGCGTAACAAAGTTGGCGCAAGGGCTGCACCGAGCGAGAAATGATGGGTTTTCAATAAATGAGAGCTTTTGTGGCACATATGTGTCGTTTTATCGACAAATAGGCCTAGTATAGACGAGTCGTTATGCGAATATCCTTTTTACTCGACCTTTTGATATTGTTTTTCCGTTAATTGTTAGGAATCCGAATGCGTTGGTTCGAGTGAGCATCGTAGTTGATTTTTGGCTTTTCCCAGGTGAGTGACACTATTTCTTCTTTTATATTTTAAACTCATGTTTTGAGAAACATGGTGGATTAAATACTCTGTGAGTTGATAAAAAGCATATTTTGTTGCATAAAACATGATCGAGCTATTACTGACATTTTTGTTGTTCGAAGGGAGTTATATTTTGACTTTGATTTGAATGGTTGTTTGAAAAAGGATTTGTGAGAATCTTTGTGAAATAATCTTGAAATGTTTTGGAGAATGCTTTGATATTTATATATCAAATTTTGAGTTGTGATATGACTTCCTTTCTGATGTTGGATTATTGAATATTGTGATTGGTGGTTGGTGCTCAATGTCTCTGTGGACCCTGAGGGGGTGTGGGTATGCGCATACTATTCTAGGATATCCTTGTGGGCCGAGCCACCGGCTAATAATAGGCAGAGACCTTGCCAAGGGGGGAATCTTGGTCATCTTGTCACGAGCGTTACGCGTGACCATGGTTAGACATTTGAGCATGAATTGGTCAATGAGGTGGACCATTGACGTGTGATTTGAGTTTGGTCGATGGAATGGACCATCGATGTGATTTGAGGAGATTAATTAATGGAATAGACCATTGATGCATGTTTTATGAGATTGACTAATGAACTGGACCATTGGTATCTTTGGTATTTGAGTTATGATTATGTATTTGAGTTATGTTTTAAATGTGCATAGTGATTCTTGATCCGCTTAGAAGAAATGTGTTACTCACTGAGCCATGGTAGCTCATTCATTTCTTATACTTGTTTTTCAGGTTCTTTAGCGAGTCGCGAGTAGACGTGAGCGTTCGCTCGGGGAGGACTTTTGTGGTGGAAACTTTTTGGTATGACTTGTGCATAGTTAATAGGTTTATAAGTTGTCTTTGTAGAAGGTTTATGTTTTGATTTTTTTTGTGGATTACAGATATACTCTGATATTGTAACCAATTGCCCCTTTTTGTCAACTATATATATATATGTGTGTGTGTCAAATATATATATATATATATATATATATATATATATATGTGTGTGTGTGTGTGTGTGTGTGTGTGTGTGTGTTTTGTCAAATATATATATATATATATATATATATATATATGTGTGTGTGTGTGTGTGTGTGTGTGTGTGTGTGTGTGTGTGTGTGTGTGTGTTGATATCGGGTTGAATTTTGGTTACGTTGAGGCTGCGTCCTTTGGTAAAAGGACGGCCGTGTCATGCCCCTTCTTCTTGTGAATCGGGGTGTGTGTGAGAGAGAGAGAGAGAGAGAGAGAGAGAGAGAGGGAGAGAGAGAGAGAGTTTGGCCATTGCCGGAGGCCTGGCCATCAGTCACCGTTCGTCCCTACACCTCCCTGAACGAGGTAGGCCTCCCCTAAACCGTGGGTACCCTCTTTTGGGGAAGCATCAGGTAGGAGTTGGCGGCTGATTAGTTCGCGCGAACTTCGGTCCTGTTGTTCTGGTATCTTGTGTTAGGAACCTAGGCTTGTGTTGAGTCTCTATTGAAGCAAAAGTCCCTTGTTTCAGTAATGCACACCAACTATATATATATATGTCTGAACGAGGTCCAAATCTCCTTGGTTTGTTTTGGCCGAGCCTTGTTGTTTCTTAGTTATACTTGTATTAAGTGCTAGCGATCGGTCTCTGTGTTGATCTTCTAGTGTCACTTATATGTCGTACGTTGACCTTAGCCCGAACCCGAGCTTTGACATCAGCCTAGGTTCCTCTTTTAGTTGGTGTATCCCATGTGTTTAGTAAAATGCCTCAAAGAAAATCAAGAGTCAATTCTTGTTCAAACTCGAGATTGACGTATCATTGCTTCCGTGCTTGCTGAATCGTGCTTGTTTTGTTTATGTTTGATGCACTTTTATGTGATTTCCATGAAATAATTGTGTATCATTGAGTGGGCATGGTTTTTCTTCGTTTCGGCTAGAGGTATTAAAATGGGTCTTAGACCCATATATGACCCATTTAAGTCATAAATGGATCATATATGGGTTACCTGCTTTTTGAAGAGATTAATTGATTTGAAAATTGAAAGCTTAAGATAAAATAGTCTTAAATAGGTCTTAAATGGGTTGGACTTAGAACCAATTTTCAATTCAAGCCTCAAACTCTCTCCTTTTCTCTTTAACTTTATAAATATTTTTTTATAAAAATCAAAATTATAATTATTTTTATATTTTTTCTTTCCTTTTTTTTTTTTGCCTTTCTTCTTCCTCCTTCCTTAGCTGGTTGACAGCCGTTAGGCAAGGCTCAAGCCTCACTAATCGGCAGCGTCGAGCTCGCCGAATCTAGCGAGACAGAGGCCTCGTTAACGTCTTGAGCTCGCTAGCCTATGGCAAGTCGCCGGCCATCATTGTAGCTAATGGTAGACCAAAGAAGAAGAAAAAGAAAAATAAAAAGAAAAGAGAAAAAGAAAAAGAAAAAGAAGATTAAAAATTATATTTTAAAAATAATTAAAAATTCAATTTTTTTAAAATTTAAAAATTTGATTTTTTTAAAATTTAAAAATTTGATTTTTTAAAAAATTAAAAAATTATTCATTAAATTTGTATTGCATGAAAGTATTTAGTAATACCATTTAAAAAAAAAATAAGAAATAAGTTTTCTTGGGTTTAGTTAAATGAGTCGATTATGGATCAAGTATGGGTAAAAATTTTGCATTACGATAAATGGGCCATAATCTGGGTTAAATGGATCGATTTGGGTTGGACTATTTATGACCCGACCCAAACCCGATCCGACCTATCCGTTTGACAAGTCTAATTCCAACAAATGAATTAGGCTGCGCATGACAATGCTTCTTGGCTGGGGAAGAGTTCTTTTTCAGAAATAGTTCTTTTCTATTTCTATTCCTAAACAATTTCGAGTAAAAGAATCCGTTTGGTAATTACACAAAATTTATATTCTTAGAATAGAAAAATAATAGAAATGCGTTTGATAACGCAACAATTTCTTTTTTTGTATTTATTCATTTTTTATTTTTGCTCACGGATCGTGGCCGCCGCCCCACCACCACCGTTGCATGATCGGTGATGGCGATGGCGACTGGCAACGGCGGCGGTGAACGATAGCTGCGGTCGGCGGCCGGTGACCGGGCAAGTGGCGGCGGTAGCCGCGGTGGGTTGTGGCTCCGGGCGATTGAAGGTGGCCACGGCAAGAGAGAGAAATAAAAGAAAAAAAAAAAAGAAAAAATTAGCTTATTTCTAGAAATTGTTCATGGGAACAAAAAGCAATTTTTTTTTGCTTCTCATTTCTGCTCCAAATCTATTCCCTGGGCTAACTTTCTCTTCCCGGGAATAGAAAAACAACTTGGCGTTACCAAACGAGTTTCTGTTCTTTTTTATGTTTCGGGGAACAAAAGAACACAAATTCTAAGGAACAAAAATGTTGTCATGCAGTGCCTTAATGGCTGCCGGAGTTTGTGGTCAGTAGTGATCAACACTAGTTGGGGTGAACGACTGACAGATGGTGGTGGTTTCACTAGCGTCGCCTTAGGGGTGAGATACGATAGAAGCCCAATTTGGTGAAGAGAGTTGCGAGAGGAAGAGTTGTGCAAGGCATACTTTGGGCGTTCAGAGGGGGCGTGAAGAAGGAGACTAGAAAATGAAAGAAAAAGAAAAATTAAAAGAAAATAAAAAATAAAAAGAATTAAAAAAATTAATTTAAAATTTTAAAAAAGATTTAAGAATTAGTTTTTTTAATTTGAATTAAATTGGATCCAAGTTGTCCGATTAGGTCAATGGGCTGGATTGGGTTTACCGCATTCGAACCCGATTTCCATAATATAATAATATATTTTAAAAAATGTAAAAAAATAAAAAAAATAAAATTAAGAAGAAAAGAAAAAGAATATTATTAATAATGGAAATACTAAAAATCATAAAATTAGGTTTAAAAAATTTCTGAAATTATGAAAACTAAAAAAATTTAAAAATTCAAAAATTCAAAACTTTTCAAAAATTAAAATATTCTAAAAGGAATATTAAGCAATTAAGAAAAATTTGAAGTTTTTAGAAAATTCAGTAATTCAGAAGATATTAAAACATTCAATAATTTTTAGAAAATTCAGAAAATGTTTAAATATAAAATATAAAAATTCTAAAATTCTAAAATTTTGAAGATTTCAAAAATTCATAAAACTTTAGAAAATTCCAAAAATAATTTAAAAAATTATAATTCCTCGAAAAAGTTTAAAAATAGACTTTGGGCTGTTTTCTTTAAAAATGGTCAATGCCTTTTGATTCTAAAGTTGTGCTAAAAAATCAAACATTCCCTTAGGGCTCTATCTTAGGGTTTCAATTGTCCTTAAAGACAATTACCTATGGTTACACAATATCGATACATTGATTTTGGCTTCCCTTTAGTCTAGTTAGGATTATCATTTATCTTTTCCACAGTATTTGGTCTTTGCTATCCCATGCAATTTATTTAATGTTTTCCTTGACTGCTGATTGTTATTTTAATGATTGTACACTTGCATGGTCACCTCATATGTTAGTGGATAAGTCTGAAATTAATCCAAGTTGCTTAACAAAAATCTTTTTAAAATGAACAATATTAAATATCGAAATGACACTAATTAGTTAATTAGTGTAATCAAGTTCCTGACTTTAGATTCTCTAGCTGCGTAGAAAGTGAAGTATGCTCCCAACTTCACTTGTTTTTTAGCCGACCCTAATAATTGATGGCGACTTATTTTTTAAAATTTTTTCATATCATTAATTTGAACATTTGACGTCATGTTAAATATGGGCTTAAGAAAGCCCGCGTCTAAATCATGGGTCGTAGGCCCATTTTTTAGCCAATACCCCTAAACTTATATTTCCCTTCGTACTAGAGGGGTAGGTCATGACAATAGTGGTCCCATATAAATTCTCACATGATATCAGAGAATGAGTTCCTAAGTTTGAATCTTTCTAGTCCCCATTTGTCTTCCCAATTAAATTTTCACGCTTAGTATTAAGCAAAATATTAGACTAAGCATGAGGGGGAGGGTTAGAATATTTAAATAATAAACCAGGACTTCATCAAACAATTTAAGCTTTTAGAGCACCTCTTGTAAGTTAACTCAAGTTTCACATATATAATATATGAATGCTCTCCTCAATGTTTGGTACGCAATTCGATTCATTATTGTCCTCTTCAACATCTTAGAAGCTACGAAGAGTCACTCTTTGCACGAGCCTTCTTGCCTTAACAATCACTTCCTGCCTTGGTTGGACCGAGTTCAGGTCCACCAAATTCTACTTGGTTTGTTCCCAAATCACACACACCCATTGTAGGGGGTCTCACTCTAATTTCATACTATACCCCCTAAATTAAGACAATTGAAAATATTGTCTGTTTTAGCCTATCATATATTGAGTCTCATGGTTTTGTCCAGGGGTCATCCATCTAGGTTGCAATGACCTAGTTTGACAAGAAAAAGGAGTGGTTGCCGAGGTTAGGGGGCTTGGAAAAAGAGTAGTTCCTAAAAGACTTTTAGGATAGGGATGAGGCATGAGTGAACTAAATTGCATATCGCATAGGGGAGAGCATGCCTATGATATATATGTGAAGACTAAAATTAACTCACAGAGGTGTCTTTTGACATAATAGCAATACTTAGCATTTGAACTCCAAAATTAAGCATGCTTAGGTGGGAGCACTATTGGGATGAGTAATCTCTTAGGAAGTGATCATTTGTACACCAAAGGACAACACTATGAGACTTGGCAGGGGACGAGCCAAAGTGGGCAATACCTTGAGAGTTAAATATGGGGTGTCTCAATATGGAATTAGAGTGGGACTCCTTCAGTAGGTGTGTGGTTTGGGGACGAACCACGTGGAAGCTTGTGGGCCTATAATGACCTGGTTTGTCGAGGGCAAGGAGTGGTTGTCGAGGTTAGAGAACTTGGAAAAAGAGCGGTTCCTAAAATGTTTTTAGGATGGCTAAGGGGGTGGGAATGAATCAAATTGCATGTTGAAAAAGGGGAGATCATGCCTAAGATATATATGTGAAGACTGGAATTATAGAATTAGAGTGGGACCCTTTTAGTAGGTGTGTGGCTTGGGGACGAACCACGTGGAAGCTTGTGGGCCTATGATAACCTGGTTTGACAAGAGCAAGGAGTGGCTGCTGAGTTTAGAGAGCTTGGACAAAGAGCGGTTCCTAACAGGTTTTCAAGATGGCAAAGGGGGCATGATGAATTGAATTGCACATTGAAAAAGGGAGAGCATGCTTGAGATCTATATGTGAAGACTAGAATTAACTTGCAAAGCCGCATTTCGATGTAATGGCAATACTTAGCTTTGGAACTCTAAAATTAAGTGTGCTCAAGTGAAAGCACTACTAGGATTGGTGATTTCTTGGGAAAGTGCCCATTTATATGCTAAAGGATAAAACTATGACTCGGGATTGGTCAAAGTGGACAATACTTTGAGTGAGTTAATTTCACGGCGTCACATTAGTAGTGCTCTCACATGGCCATGCTTAACATTCAACATTGGACTTTCAATGCTAAACATTGTTACTATGCTAATAGGCATCTCTTCTCTTGTGAGTTAATTTTAATTTCATATATATAATCTAAGATTGCTCTCCCCATATTCTGTATGCAATTTGCGTGGAGCAATAAGTATATTTTTCGTAGTTGATGATTGTTGATTGTTAAGTTCATTCATGTAATCAGAACAGGAGGGAAGGCAGGCTAAATTATTTAAGGTAGACTAGATTATCGTTGATGCATAAACCAGCAAGAACTTTGAGTAACTAAACAAAGAACGACTAGAGCTAATGGAGTTTGTTTTTGGGCCCCGAATCGTGGCTTGTTAGAACCGTGGCCAAATTTTCATATTTGACACAGATACGGTTGAGTCGCCGTGAAATTGGTGAGGAAGTGGCTTTTCCAAGAAAATGTGGAGCACAAAAAGGACGTGTGGAATGATGAAAGATGAGCAATTATTGCAGAGCCCACTCAAAATTCTTATCTGCAAGGCTACAAGGAGAGGAAAGTTACTTTTGGCACAGTTCGCTCCTTGGTGTCATATGATATCACACGTGCTTTAAGTCTATCCGGTACAGAAAAGAATTGAATGCATGGCACTAAAGCATAGAGAGAAAGCAATGAGAACTTGAAAAGCATTCGAAGGAAGTGACCGAGAGGGCTATGATGGGTCAAAATCAGGTTTTTCTGCATAAGATTACAGAAACTTCAACGAAGCTAAGCCTTGCTTTTGGACTTTAGGAGAAGCATGTATCACGTTAAAGTTAAAAAAGGTGAATAGCTTCTCTTGCTCCTTTTTCCTCCTCCAATCGCAGTTTTGAGACGTGTCTGGAGGATATTTACGAATCCTTCATAGGGATGCTCAATGAAAAAGACACAAGTAAAAGAAGAGGGAAGTAGAATAGCTGGATGGCGTCTTCCAAGTCCACCGAAGCGACAAAATGGTGCAGGAATTCTCTATTTTAGACCGCATTGAGAAAGTGACACCGTTAGATAACACTTGTGAATTTCATTTAAAGCATAGTTTAGAGTTAAAAAACACTTGAGCAATTGTAAATTTTGCATTATTTAAATTTATAATGAATTTTTTGAAGGCTGGCCTCCCCGTAAAATAGGTATCAACACTCAAATCAAATTACATAAATTTCTAATATTCTTATGCTTGATCATTCATTTATATGATTCCTTCTTCTTCTCACATTAGACTTGAAGTACGACATTCCACAGCATGAGTTGTATAGAACAGTAAGTATATTTTTCTTTGTTGATGATTGTTAATTGATGAGCCAATTTACATAACCAGAACGAGAGGGAAGGAAGACTGAATTATCTAAAGTAGACTAGACTATCGTTGATGCAAAAGCCAGCAAGAACTTTGAGTAATTAAAGAAAGAACAGCTAGAAATTCGGCGACCATGACAAAAATCCAGTTTCTTCTTCCATAATTTCACTCTTTTATCTTTCAAGTCCCACACTAAAGTGGTATTGTCCAAACGTCACTTCTACAATCATTATAAAATATAGACCTAAAATTTTCTATCAATCCTTAACCAGCCACGTGGGGCTTGATCCCACAAGCTAAAATTTTCTGTATGTGTAGGAGTATTTCAAGTAACAACACGAGATGGTGATTATTTATAAGTGTTCATGTTATGTTATTTCATACATCGCCCAACACGATTTCTCCCGAATCCTATCTGATAAGGGTTGCTGGGATGTTATAAGTTTTTCCAGGGGAATTAAATACATTTCGCAATGACGAGGGAACGTCACCAAGGTTATTGACTTGGTTGTTGACTCGATGGTTCCAATTTTCTATAAGTACGTCTCGGTTATACTTATCCAACATTACGCCCCTAAAAAGAGAGAAGAAAAGCCTACCCCAAATAACCTAATCAACCTGTGATGGCCTCATCTCAAGCGCAAACCTTATTCTTGTTCCTCACTCATGTCCTTCTCCTGTTCATGCCAGAAATGTCTTGTCTTGCATCCTCTTTTGTGGTGGCCCTTGCTGGTGCTAGTAACCAAATGAGAAATGAGGAAGCGGAGGCACTCCTAACATGGAAGTCTAACCTAGACAGCGAGAGTCGTCATGCTTTGTCTTCGTGGAATGGAAGCAACCCTTGTTCATGGCGTGGAGTTGATTGCGATCCTCTCGGTAGCATCGCGAGCTTGAACCTCTCAGATTCTAACATACATGGTACACTTCATCATCTCAATTTCTCCCAATTGCCCAACTTGGTTGCTATAAAGCTTGCCAATAACTCGCTCTTCGGGAACATCCCTCCAAGCATGGTTGATCTTTCCAAGCTTATTCATCTGGACTTGTCTCGAAATAACCTTTTAGGAAACATTCCAACCCAACTTGGGTCATTGCGATCTTTACAAGTTCTTGAGTTTTCAAATAATAAGCTTTCTGGTCCTATCCCTCGAGAAATTGGAAACCTTACATCTCTCTTGACGCTCGCTCTCTCTGACAATAACTTCAGTGGCTCTATACCTGATTCAATAGGAAAGTTGGGAAACTTGACTACGTTATTCCTCAATGAGAACAACATATCCGGCTCTATTCCTTCCGGTATAGGAAACTTAAGCAAGCTCATGCAGCTGAATCTACGTGTGAATAATCTAGGGGGCTTTCTTCCCATCGGGATTAATAATCTCACATTCCTCGCAGACCTACGGCTATCTAATAATAATTTTGTCGGCCAATTGCCACAAGATATATGCAGTAGCCAAGCTCTTGTAAATTTTACTGCAGCAAACAATCACTTCACCGGACCCATCCCAAGAAGCTTGAAAAATTGTTTGAGTTTGTATAGAGTTAGACTCGATAACAACTTGCTCAAGGGGCATATAACCGATGCTCTTGGTGTGTACCCCTACTTGAATTACCTTGAGTTGAGCAACAATGAACTTTGTGGTGAGCTACCATCGACATTGGGTAAATGTAGAAATTTGACGAGCTTGAAAATTTCCAATAATAAAATCTCAGGCCCCATACCACCTCAACTTGGAAACATGATTCAATTGCATAGGCTTGACCTCTCTGCAAATCATATTGTTGGGGAAATACCTAAAGAACTCGCAAAATTGAAGAAGCTGCTGGAGCTTTCACTAGACTGCAACCTTGTTGTAGGCCCTATCCCTCCAGAACTTGGAGCATTGTCTAGTCTGCAAAAACTCAACATTGCAGGAAACAACTTGAGTGGCTCAATTCCTACCCAACTTGGGGAATGCCCCAACCTTTTATTCTTAAATTTAAGCAAGAATAATCTAGAAAAGAGTATTCCCATCGAGATCAAGAATCTTCAATCTCTTCAACATCTCGATCTAAGTCAAAATTTGCTTTCGGGAGAAATACCTAGACAACTTCAGCTATTGCACAGATTAGAAATACTCAATCTCTCACACAATAAGCTATCGGGTTCAATTGTGTCAACCTTTGATGATATGATGAGCTTGACATCCATTGACATATCATATAATGAGTTAGAGGGTCCTTTACCAAACATTCCAGCCTTTCATAATGCTACAATTAGAGTTGTGAGAGGGAACAAAGGCTTGTGTGGAGTTATTGGTGGTTTGAGCCCTTGTACATCAACAACGTCGAAAGGTAGAAACAAAAACAAAAGCAAAAAGCTGGTGCTAATCTTGATTCCTACTTTGGGTTGCCTACTTTGTTTGCTTCTTGTTGTGGGAGCTTTAAGTATTGGATGCCAAAGAGTAAGGAAAACCAAGGCTAGTTCTATCGATGGAAGCAATGAAAATCCATGGGCCATATGGAGCTTTGATGGAAGAATGGTTTATGAGAGCATTATTGAAGCCACAAAGGAGTTTGATGTTGAATATTGCATTGGTGAGGGAGGATATGGGAGTGTTTACAAGGCCCAGTTGCAAGTAGGGGAGATTGTTGCTGTAAAGAAATTTAAGGACTCACTAGATGTTGAAATGGATGGTCGAAAAGCATTTGAAAATGAGATTCGTGCTTTGACCAGAATTCGGCATCGGAATATCGTCAAGCTTTATGGCTTTTGCTCAAGTTCTCGACATTCATTTTTGGTGTACGAGTTCTTGCAATTTGGTAGCTTGTGGGACGTATTGAACAATGAACAAAGGATAACAACATTTACTTGGAATAAGAGAGTGAATGTTGTTAAAGGCGTGTCTAATGCTTTATCCTACATGCACCACGAATGCTCACCTCCTATTGTTCATCGAGATGTGTCAAGCAAGAACATTTTACTAGATGAAGAATACGAGGCTCATGTCTCTGATTTTGGCACAGCTAAGGTTCTACAACCTTATTCATCCAATTGGACATCGTTTGTTGGAACCTTTGGATATGCAGCTCCAGGTAACTTTATTTAATCAATATTTTCTCCACTTCATTTATAGATTTCAATTTGCAAAAAATTCACCAAGGTTTCATGTTTTCCTTATTTAGCAAATCCTAGGACTATACTTGTATCTTTACAAGTATTAGAACATCAACTGAGTCCATCATAAAAAAAAAAGAAAAGAAAAATCCAAACAGTACAATCAAGTAATTCTAGTCATTCCTACTTTAATTCTCAATCAGTTTGATCGAAAAGTGAAAACTCTGTTCCAAAAGGTTAGATTTTTTATATTTTATTTTTGGGGAAATTTTTTTGAATTGCTTTTCAAAGTAAAGTGAACTGCTCATTTAATTTTCCGTTATTGAATGAAGTTAGGAACTTTTTCAATAAAAGAAAATGTTAAAATCGTTAAATTTAAGAATGTGTAATTTTTGCGTAACTCATTAAATTTGAGTAAACTCTATATCAAAATGAGCATGTGCTGACAAATTTTCAATAAATAATAAAAGCAAAGTAACGTGAACTTTTTATCTTCTTCTGACAAAATAGAATTCCACAATCAATTTGGTTCCGTGTAAATTAAATAAAAGAAAAGAACAGAAAAGGATAAAGCATAAATACACTGAAAATAAATAGATAACGACAGTTATAGTTGGATTTGTTTGAGATATAGGAAGGTTCAACTTTGACATACGTCAAAGTTCAAATTGCTTTCATTTATGACGTGAATCACAAAAAATATCCATTAAATAACATTATTAAGAATTTGGCCAAAAAATGATAGCATTAATAAGTAGTAGAAAATAAATTGCTCTTTTTTCTTTGTAGAGCTCGCATACACAATGGATGTGAAAGAGAAATGTGATGTTTATAGTTTTGGAGTGGTGACATTGGAACTGATCATGGGAAGACATCCAGGCGATCTTATATCATCTCTTGCATCTTCATCTTCGGCATCATCAAGCAATTCAACAGCTTCACGTTGGTCACTAAAACAAGTTTTGGATAAAAGAGTTCCGTACCCAATAGGCGATGTGCTAGGACAAGTGGCTTTCATTGTGAAGATGGCATTTTCATGCTTAGATGCGAAACCGGAGCATCGTCCAAGCATGCAACAAGTGTCTCAAGCAATATCCGCACATAGTTCGATCATGATAAGCTCGTCGGAGGACGTAAAATTGGAAGAGCTAGTCGATCCTAGATGCTTCCCCTAACGACATGTTGGTCTTTCCGTTGCAGCTTGTGTAGCAAGTTCTTTCCTTTTTTTTTTCTTTGCTTACAAGGATGGTATGTACTATATTACTTAATTTCTAAATGAGTTATTTTGAATTTCATGCTTTTTTGGTAACGTATGATTATTTTACTAAAAGCAGGCTCGGATTGTATTTCAGCAATATGAACTTTCCGCCTTGTTGACTTACGTTAAAAAAAAGAAAGAGAGAGACTACTAAGTGTTTGCAAATAAAGGGCCAACGGAAAGTTAACGGCTGTAATAAAAAGAAATTTTAGGAGGTAAATGTGTACAGGTTCAAGGTCCACGTGTAAACATACACTACCCCTAAAATTTGAGAGAATTTTGTGTAATTTTCCCTAAAAAGAAAGTTGAATTTTCTGTCACTCGTTGTGAAATTTTGTGAAATTATTACCAACTATTCTAAATACTTAAGGTTATAGATTGAGGAAGATCTCATGAATATAAAGAATATTTATGACCTATTATCAAGCGGTGTGAGACAATACTTGAATAAAGTGATCTATCTCTCTCTTCCAAGTGGAATCGCTAGCTCTTAAGACGTTATTTCTCGCAAGTCTTCTTCAAATAAGACAGATTCTCCTTTTATAAACTTGGATCTTTGTCTTTAGGAAATCCTATCACATTTATTTTATCATATCACCACTTTCTATATAACATGACATTTGATTCCGACAACAATGTCGAAAGAACCGCTAGCCTAGACACACAGGCCTGTGAATTTTACTTTGATACCATTTACAATGATCTGATCTTATTTACGTGGGTCAGGCCGCGAATGAAATATTTGAAGTAACCTAACAAGACAATGATGATTTATATCAACTTTAAGTGTCCTCTTTTAAGTCCCATGCAAGGTGGGGCACTCAGACGTCACGTGCCTTTCCAAAGGAACAGAAGCTTTTCGCAACGAGGAGGGAATGTCACCAAGATTGACTTGGTTGTTGACTTGACGGTCCCAATTTCTCATATACTTATGTTGGTTGTACTTGGTCCATTTCAACACATATGCGCCTAGAAACAAAGAATCTCCCACCCCAAATAATAGAGAAACTTAATCATTATTGGCGGAAGTCTATGTAGCGGAAATAATACATGTTAGGAGGGTTATATTGCACGCTTATCTTAAATGCATTCATGACTTTTATTATTGAAACCCTACATATGGTATAATTTCAATTATTTTATAGTTGACATGTGTAAAGTGTCACGCCCCGAACCTTGAGCACGTGCACATCCCACTGCGGTCGATAGAAATGCGACTTTCCAGGACACGTCGCTGACCCATTCATTTAATTACACACGCGGAAGCGGATAAATAATCCTCAGACAAAACTCAATTGGGATAGAAAAGCAGGATCACATTTTCAAAACCAAATCACATACTTTTATACACATCAAACTAGTTCATTTATAGGACTAGGCTATTAACAAAAGATCTATAGAAGATCAGTCCTAAAAAACTAAGCTATCCTAAGACTAGTTAGTTAGATCCATTCACCAGCTCTTCAGTCTCCACAGGCACCGGGGGAGTCGGGTCCTCCACCAACTCATCTGGATGATCAACAGAACTCTCACCTCGAGCGGCATCTACAATACCAGGGGGAATATCAAAACACCTGAGAGGGCCATCCAGGAATCCATTGGGTCTGTAACGGTACCACACTTTGAATCGATGGGGGACCCTATGAGGAAGGTTCTCATCGACCCAGATAGCAGTCACCGCAAGTTCATAGATCCAATGACTTCCAGGATCAGCATGGTCAAAAATCCTCTCAGTGACCCTCACTGGCCTACCAAAAAGCTCCGGAGGATCCTTCATCTAGGGACCTGAAAAGTTGAGTCCACAATGGGGTGAGACAACGTCTCAGCGAGTCCTACCCTCTAAGACTCGATTAGGAAGAAAATACGCCTCAGGGCTCTCTAACCACACAAAGAGGATAGAGGACTTACCTAGCCTTAGTCCCTTCCTGCACGTCAGTACAATTCATACATCTATCAATTCATACCATCTATTAAATCATGCTATCTACTCATCCATTAATATAATCATGGCTCACACAAGTTGAAATGGATGCAATGCTCTCACAAGCTGATATAGATGGTAACTCGCACAAACTAATATATGTATAGATGGTAGCTCACACAAGCTGATAGATAGATGATAGCTCGCACAAGCTGATAAATGATCATGGCTCTCACAAGCTGACATACCAATGCTCACACAAGCTGATAAAGATCTCTATTGTACTTGCTCGCCAAAGCTGTCAATTCAATAATAAACCAATCCATTCTTCAATCCAATCAATCAATTGATTCAAACTAGTCCTACAAACCAATTACAGTGTCAAAAGCCGACACTGAGTATTTTCAAGTTAAATACCAAAACTTTTCCAATTTCACTCAATTCCACACTTTTGGAATTATTAACCACAATTATCATTTTCACTCAATTTCTCAATTAAACATACAATTAATACAAACCGACCGCACCGCTACGATCGGTACAAAATTCTAACGACTAGCCATCTTGGCAAAATTTTCGAAAATATTAAATAATTAAATTTAATTCCGAAAATTAAATAATTAAATAATATAATTTAATAAAATAATATCTATAAAATTCGAAATAATTAATTAATTAAAAACAATTAATTAGGGCTTAAACTAGATTACACTAATTTAAACATACAATTAGCCCTAATTAATCAACCACTAAACTAATCATACAACTAATCTAATTAACATTTAAATAATCTAATCTAACCACCTAAACCTACTTAGACTAATCTAAACACTCCATAAGCATAATTAACTTACTAAGCGAGGTTTAGAGGATAAACTCACCGGTTTTGCGGGTCGGTGAGTTCACGGCGACCACGATGCCAAGGCGGTCGATAAACCTTGAAGCGGCGACATCAACGGAGGCCGGGAAGACACCAAAAGGGGCATCGAAGCCTCCAAGGCTTTGCTGTCTTCAGCTACTGATCTTGGACCGGAGAGGTTGGAATTGGCGGCGGTTGAGGCTGAATAGCGAAGGAGGAGCAGTAGCGGGCAGGCGGAGGTCAGACGGGTGTGGCTGGTGGCTTCGGCGGTCTGACGGTGGCTGATTGATGACCAGGGATCCTCAGGACAGCAGTTGGTGGCGCGAGTTGGGCGAGACAGCGCATGGACGAGCTAGACAGCGAGCGGCGACCAGCAGCTTGCAACGGCAGACGGAGCGGCGGTTTGGTGGTCGGACGGGCGTGCACCTAAGGAGGGAAAGTGCAGGCTCGGTTTTGCTAGTTCTTGGGAGCTCAAAGGAGGACAACAATGGAGAAAGTGGAGTCTATTGGAGAAGATGAAGTGGCTGAATCAAAAGGGGACCCCAAGAGCTCTTAAGGGCTCAACACTTGCCCTTCTCCCCTCTCTCTTGCTCCCACCATGGCCGGCCCACCCCTCAGCCATTTGCCCTTCATTAGCTTCCTCGACAAGCTTTGCAAAGTGCCCAAAATGTCATGTGCCAAGGGAGTTACGAATTTTGAACATTTGTACTTCAAATCCAATCAATTCTCACTCAATTCCAATCAATTGAAGCTCAATTAAATCAATCCATGTGTCCTCGACCTTCTTATGAATTTTCCCCATCAAATGATCCAACTTGCATCCTAAAGATTCGATTAAAAACGGTCCTCTGACTATCTCGAACAAAAACGGTCTTACTTTTCTTTTTCGCCAAAAATCTCAGTTTGTAGAAAAATCTTTTGAAGATAAGTCGACGTTCCTAAAATGAATTGTGACATGATAGAACTTTCAATTTTTGAATTCGGGTTTAAAATCACGGTTAATTTCAATCTGGCGCGATTTGAGCGCGTCCTAATCTACCAAGTAGCTTTTAGAATTTTTTAGTGCAGTTGACCTGTGGTTGATTATTTTCAAGCCACGACATAATCTTTGACATGTTGGTGATTCTCGGTTGTCATAAAAATTTCGAGATTTCAATTACGGACACAGGGTATCCAAAACGACATAAGAATTGGTTTAGTACCGATCGATGAGGATATTGAAATTAGGTGGAATCACCCACACTCTAATCATATATCTCAGTCGAATCAACCTATTACTAATCTCTGTTCGATTTTGACAGTGTCGTAATGATCCTTGTAAATTAATACAGTTGAGCAGCCGATTTATGGTTAGATTCCCAAGCCTATTGCACTTAAATTCCTTAACGGTTTCACCTGATAGACTAGTTATTCCGTGAGTGATCAGCTTGGAGAATTGAACTATAACTGTGTCGATGAAAAGTCTGTCTCATTTAATTAAAAACAGAATTAGAAATATGGGATGTCACATAAAGTCCTTCATTTAGTACCATTCCTATCACGATACAGTGGATGAGAACAAAGTAAGTTGAATAAACATCACATGATAGCTTGATATAAAACCAACAAGCTAATTGAGATTATCTAAATAAGATCATAACACATGTTTTATGGAAAAATAAAAATCAGCAAACTAATAGTAATTTACTCATTGACACAAACAAATACTTAAAGAAAAATTAATTTAGAAGGGCTCTATATTACGTAGTGCATATTTCATAAATATCAGGTGTTATAGGATAATCAAGAAAAGTACCGTAACAAGATACTTCTATTTTATAAATAATGATATTAAGATTTATATAAAAGGTTATATAACATGATCGAAAAGTCTGCGTAAATTTGTTGAGTTGAATGCTCTGGAGAACCCGTTCATGGAAAAATCGACCAATTCCACATAGGGCCTATACGTATGAGGCTGTAAGAGGGGTGTGGAGGGTAAAGTACTACTCCGACCTTCCCAGAGATAGACCGCTAAGGGAAAGCTAGTGGATTAGCAAAGCTTACACTTAGCGCAGACTCTTCCAAGTCCACATTAACAGCAATTTTGAGATTTTAATTTAATCAATTTAAATATGCAATTTAATTCAATTTATTGTCGCCGTTAATTTATGATTGATCAATTGAAAACCCCAAGTAAAATGTGAGAGAACTAGAGATATCTCCCTCACCAGCTCTCTTTCGTCTTTGTGCTCCCTCCTCCGATCCCAGCCCAGATTTATTTTTTAGGATCGCATGTTGTTTGGTCATCAGTGATCGTCTTCCATTTTCAGTTTCTGGTTCTATGACTTCATTGATTCTGGCAATTTCCGTGAGGTTATTGCTTTTACGCATACTTGAAGTTGTGCCATGAGTTTCCCAATCCCGATTATTGTTCTTCTGAGTAACATTTTTTTCCATACAATCTGCAATAAGTACTCTGTAAAATGAAGTCTCTATAACTATGCGATGATCAGTATAGTATTGTTTCGCCGGTTTTGGATTCTATAACAAAATATCTCTCATTAAGTGTTATATTTTGTTTTTATTAAAGAAGACTTAAGTTCAATACTAGTTTTGGATAGAGAGAGTCAAATGCTAATGGAGCTACATATTATATAGTTTCGTATCTTAAGAAGTTGCTTAATGTGAATTCAAAATCAATGATAACCAATTTCGAAATCCAATCAATAGTTTGATCCAAACTCACTTTAGCATAATAATGAAAGCCCATTAAAATCAAAGTGATTTGTACAATGTCGAAGTTGATTCGACAATACTGGATATTAACAAAAGTACCTAGAAATCACTACTTTCAAATGAGTTCGAGGACACAATAGCAGAATCTAATCAATGATGCTGGACAATCGAACTAACACCTAGTAGACACTATGAATATGAGAACACAACGTCAGAATCTAATCGATGATGTTGGACGATGGTACAAGACCTAGTGGGTATTGCTCCTAGATGGATATGAGGACATAACATCAGAATCTAATTGACGACGTTGGACAGTAGTAACATCACCTAGTAAACACTGCTCCTAGATGAGTTTGAGGACACAACGTCAGAATCTAAGCAATGAGACTGGACAATGGGATTTAACACCTAGTGGACACTATTCCTAGATGGGTATGAGGATACAGCATCGGAATCTAATTGACAACGCTGGACGGTAGATCAATATTAGAATCTAATCAACAGCACTACCCACGATATAGACACTCGCTGAAATTGAATCTACAATAGGAATCTTAAGCAACAGCTAAATTAGACTAGACTAAGATAAAAGGTAAGATAAAGCAATTTTGTGTGTTGCTCGGGGGCCTCTTTGTTGGATTGTTTGCGGTATTTATATGCCAATTTGATAACCGTCGGTGGTAGGTTGTTTCCTCCTTAAAAGTGCTCCACGTTCTATGCTGAATCACCTTATCCACATTTGATTGCTTTTTAACTATTCGACGATGTTCCCATGGCTTGTTCAGCAAGTATTAACCCCTCTCTTGATTTTGGCGCCCTTTAAAGCATGAACCTTTCCAACCTAAATTCTACTAACAATGCTATAGCTTCAATAGCAACACGTGGCAATCAACTACTTCATCATCAAATCATGTATCGCTGCTTGTAGGTTCATCGAAATCTAGCCCAAGGGCTCTCGAAATCCTTGGCCATCCTTCGTTTTCATGATTACCATGGGTTCGGCTAATGTAAATCGCAGCCCATATGTGATGGCAAGGCTAATTTCATCCCTCGTGATCAGCACGTGGTAGCAAGGGTATTTTTGCGTGTCAACATATGACCCCTTTTAAAAAGAGTAAATTGGAAATTTATCTCTTTTAAAGGAGAAGCCTGGTTCCGCGTGCAATTTGCTATGGATGACTATCATACCTTTTTATTCTCCGACATATCCACAGTCGATATGAATCAACGGCTCTCGTTGTATCTTGACACATGGCTTCGGCTTTTAAAAGATATCCTCAATTTCGAAGCGTCGTCTTCTACTTCAAATAGAAGGATACATTTCATTGTCTTTTCTTTATACTATTTTGTCTTCTTCCTTAAACCCTAAACCCTTTGTATCCTGTTTATAAGTTTCCATGACTACCGAAGCTCCCACATTCATCCTTGATTCCTATGTCTCAAACTTCGATGGTCTTCATTGTATTGAAGATTCTGACTATTGTTGATTTCAGTTGCTGAGCGCTATAAAGGAGGATCCGGAATCACTACTTCTTGGGCCTTGCCTCTTGAATCACAATCATGTTCCACCATCTTTTAAGCCCTGCTTTTCAATTAAGGGGAATGAGAAACTTTCCATACAGTATTCTTCTATCAAAGATATTTGGATTTGCTCTTACCAAATTTCAGAGTCTCCCTTTGTTTGAAGAAAACTTCCACTCCTTGTTCTTGCAATTATTGGATAATGTGGGAATCCGATTGTCATAGATGAATGCAGGCATAGAGATGGCATTAGAGGTTAGTATGTTGTCCCATGACTTAAATGGTGGTTATTGGGTTCTATTGTTTGCTTCTTGTCCCCGTTGATCAATTGTTTCTTTTTCCCCTGGGGACTCATGTCCATAATCCTTTTTGATGTTTTTTACAATCCCTAGGTTCGTTCCAGATGGCATTCCTATAGAATGAATCAAAGCTCTTGAGGACTTTTTCATTGTCGATAGTGTCCTTGCTTATGGAACTTTCCTTGAGAAATACCATAAAACCTCTGGCTTTGTTAATCCCGAAGAGCAAATTGCTTTTTTGCTTTTCTGACTTTCGAAATAGGTATTCTTTAATCAAGTCCTCGAGGTTTTAAAGGATTTTATTAGACTTGCTTCAAATCTTGCAAGGGGAAAGAAAGTAGCCTTTGGCCTATTTGTTTTGGCTGTCTTATATAGGAGTCTTATCCATACTGCTCTTTCGATGATATCTAAAGAGAGCAGAGTCTTGTCTAGTCCATTTTGGATTCTATAAACATGGATGGCTTTCTATTTCCCCTTTCTATTCAACAAAGTTCCTCATGATATTCCGTATAATTCATCATCGAAATCCAAACAACCAAAACCTCTGAATCTAGTTTGTCGATTGTTTACCTTATCTCCTATGAAAGTCCTTGATGAAACTCCTCCTTTTGTTCATTACCTTCGGGAGACTTTGAATTTCGATCATACCCATTTTGAACTCTTCCCTTATAAGGCTCCCAAGTTCTATACCTTTTCTGCTCAAATGCTCAGTATTTGGATGATTTCGACACTTTTTGGTTGTGTGTACTTGCTTCGATGGATCTTCCAATACGGTTTTGTAAGAAGGGAAAATTTTACCATGGATTTGAAGCCTATTCTCCACAATACTGTGCTAGACTGTTTGGTCTCTATCAAGGTGTATCGATGCCAAACGCTTACTCCATGGAGTACCCTTTAATGAACAGGCAGAAGTACAATCCAAAGAAAGATTATCCCTTTGTTTGTGGCTCTTAGATAACTGTAAAAATGCGTGATCGATTCTCTCTAGACTTTGAAAATTTTTCAGTTTCTCCAGGAGTTATATCTAAGTAAACCAGTTGGTGGGTTTCTTTCTCATTTGAGAGTTCGGACGAGGATGCCATCAAGATTGTTTTCTACTAAATAAAGCAATATCGTCCAAAGCCGAAGGAAGTGATTGATAAAGGCAAAGCCATCCTTGAGTACCCTCTCGAACTTGATCTTCCAATCACATCAAAAGCATTCAAATTTGGCGTTTCGAAGGATAGTGATGCTCATGGATTGACTTCACCACAACATGAAGATCCAGATGAAGACTCAGAGCTACTAGTGGAAGATGACTTTGGGGAAAGACTAATGAGGCATTGATCTAAAGTTGTTGAAGGTATACCTGATTACTTCTTTCTTATCTTATTATGCTTTTATTGACTTTTCCTCCTTTGCTGTCTAGATATGTCTAAATCTTCACTGCATATTGAAGACGAAGACACTTTGGATGTCGTAATCTTACAGCTTTAGCGAAAGAAGAATACCTCTCCTCCTTCGATGAGGAAGCAACCTAAACTGTTTGCCAAAAGTTTGGCCTTAGTTCCTGTTAGGGATAGTCTTGCGTAGCCGAACATTTCTCATAGTCAGGACAGCCCAGTCAAGGCCACAAAGGAGGATTTCTAGGATGCAGATCTCATCCTTCGATTTCCAAAAATACTAAAGTTGTGCTTACTCCTATTCCTCTGACAAATTTATTGTAACCACCCTTCTCTTTGCTTACATGTCTTCACTTGCTTATCCTAATTTCATGTATTGGCATAGTTTTGAAATGACAGTTGTTGATGCATCAATTAGCAGCAGTGACTTACCTCAGCATACTATGCATCAGTCTTTGCTCCATGATATCGTTGCAAAGCTTGGTATGTATGGGGTCTTCTTGCCCCGTTTTAGTGAATGGCTTAACTTTAATTTTTACTTCATTCCCTTTTTAAATGTGACAGCATCTACACCTAAAACTCCATCAACCATTACACCTTCAACGGCTGATGTTGCCCCACCACAAGCTTCTCTTTCCACTCCTGTTGAGTCATCGATCCATAAAGAGAGAAGAACCTCTCTAGCTATTCTAGCCAGTACAATATGTGCTATGGATGAAGCTTCTCGTGCTCTAGCCGCTGATGCTTGTGATTTGACCTCAGGAATTCATCTTCAGAAGTAGTCAAACTTGATAAACGAAGGGACAAGCTAGCACGATTTTTTTATGTCAAGTGGTGGTATTCCCATGGTGATGAACAACCAACCTATCCTTTCTTAGCTTAAATCACTAATGGGTGAACTCAGCAATGGTGATATTGGTGATCTCCTGCCTCCAAACCTTATATCAGAACTCGAAGATTTCGACAATAGGTTTTCTTCCATTTTTGATACTTATAGACAAAACTATAATCAATTGATAGCTCTGACTATCCCTGAAGAAAATCCTTTTGAGTCAAGTGACCAGATAAAAGAGGCATAGCAAAAGGTGAGAGATAATCAACAATCTCTGCAAGCTGGTATGAATGAGATAGCTGATCTTGAAAGGGAAGAATTTGCCCTTGAGAAGTAAAAGATGGAGATTGAAAAGAGATTGGAGAAGGTACACCGTAAGCTAGAGGTCAGGTTCGATGGCAGGGCGCACAGTGAAGACTGCATAAGTCTATAGCTGTCCTTAAGGAAATGAAAGCAGAAGACTATGCTCGTAGATATAAATTGGATTCAAAATGCCATCGCATTACAAATGAATACTTAAACAAGAATCTTGATTTTGAACAGCTTATACATAGTATTCAACATGATGTAAGATCCGCCTTGTATCCAAAATCATCCGGATGAAATCATCTGATTGGTGCATTCTGTCCTTCATTCTCTTTTGAATTTTGCTTTGCAGCACATTTACTTCTGACTTTCTTTTCTGCACACCAAATAGAATTATGGAGGGACCTCCAAATGATGAACCCATCTACGTCCCTCAAATGTAGGATAGTGGGCTAGGTTAGTTATTCTGAAAATTATTTATACCCGATGGCCTCGTCCTTTCATTAACACCTTATACTCTTGCTCACATATAATGGCAAGCTGTTCTTAGACTTCCATTAGTGTCCAAACGACTGCATTCTTGTTGTGCCCAGATGCCCTCCGTATTCATGAAGAGACGGGGCAACTTTCCTTAATGTTCATGGAGTAAAATGCTGAGACCAGTCATATCATCTTAGGTCCTCATCTTAAGCTCTTGCCTCCTTCATCTCTTCTTACAGAGTGCTTTCCTCGTTACTGTAAAGACTGCCCATACACCAATCCTCCATGTGTACTTTTGCCTGGTCGACTCCTAATTATCGCCTTGGGTCGTACCCTTCTTTCAATAGTCGATTTTTCAAATAGTACAAAAGGCTGAAGAAGGAGGTTTCGAGTGTATGAAGCGTTGCTAAGATCGATGAATTCTTGAAATTCTGTTGCATGTCTATTGCTCCTCTGGAGTATGGACTGATTAGTAGCCTTTGTTGTTTCTGATCACCTCCAATTTGTTCCAACTGGTCCAGTGACCATCACTTTACTAGATATATGGTGTTTGACCAGACTTTCTCCTTTCGTGGAGTTCGACGGCCAACACATCAGTGCTTGTCCATTCTTCGATAAGATTCCTCATCTGGATTTCTCCTATGATGAATTTATGGATAGATTTGCTAGGATTAGTGGACCAGTCTTTGTTGAAGAACATGTCGCTTTCTTATTATGCTGGCTTTGTCAATACATCTTCTGTCATCCTTTGTTGACTATATCCCATGAATTTATTGACATGGCTTATGCATTGTCGAATGATATCGACATAGGATTATGTCGTATGGCCCTTGCTGCATTGTACCGAGGTCTCACAGATGCATAAACCTCGTTATTTAGGGGACAGCCGAACCCCTCTTTGGTCTTTTGTGGATTTTGCATGAGTGGTTACATGTTTATTTTTCCCAACTATTTTACAAGAACGGGAAGATTCCAACTCACTGGTTCGAAGCACATGAGTCGTCTGTCGAAAGGGAATTCGGGCTCTGGAAGTACTATCGAGTACTTCGTCCACCAGCCAATGGTTTCTCCCCATTTGAATGTTTGCTTGATATATCGCTATCTCTGACTGAATTCAATTTCTACAAGTTGGGAATTGATGTTAAGGCCTGCAGCCCTTCAACCGTGTGGTCTGATATGTGCTTATTTTGGTCAAGCGTTTTGGCTCCATTTGACCCTGAACTTCTTTTATGGAGGGCAATTTTCTTTGGGCTTCGAGATATACAATCCCCACTATTATGTTTGACAATTTTGACTGACGCAAAGGTGTGCCCAAGCCAATAGTGTGCTCGATGAACTTCCCTTTTTCCTAATCGTACCTTTAGCAATGGCAAGATAGAGCTACCATCATTTGTCATAGTAAAATTACCCACAATGTCCTGGGCATTTCCGCTTCATTAGCTTCTTGGATCATCCTTGCAACACTATGCTCTTCAATGAATAGTTGAATGACTATAGATTCCTTCTGTTTCCTCGTCGTGCTGATGGAATCCTTTCCAAAGTCACCCAATTTCCTTTGGTTTTGTTGCATCCATTCAAGAGGCCTTCGAGGTTGTTAGAACATCGAGCACTCACTAATTCAGAGCACTCACTTAGTGAAGTAACTCCCTTTGCTTCACTTCTTTTATTTATTCATCTTCTAAACTACTTATTCAATGCAAATGATTCTTCACCATTTAAGGAGCAAACTGCAGGGACCTTTGATGATCTCATGTTCAATTCTCCCCTTTACCCAGCTGATGTCAACCATATTAATAAGGTTCATGCTTCAAAAGGCGCCAACAATTTGGGCTCACCATCTCTCTTCCTATCGAATGAGTCGATTCTGCCAGAAGACTGCAATTCTGCTCAAGCCAAATGGGCACGGCTCCATGACTCATTGAGGGAGCATTATGATACCATATGCGGTGGCATAGTTGGCGAGGGTGAAATTAAGACTCTTTTCGCTTTCTTGACCAATCTGCCTTATCCTTTGCAATGTCAAGCTCTTGAGTTTGTTGTCAATGAATTTTTTCTTTCCTTTGGTTCCACTCTAGAGTCGTATAGGGCAATGCTAAAGAGTTTAGAAGCTATCGAGAAGCCAGAGGAGAATGCTTTCTTGAAGGCACTACTGATTCAATCAAAATTAATCACTGACCTAGAGGCAGCCTGTGCTTTCCTGGACCTTAAGGCTTTCGGAAGTCGGGAGCAAAAAAGATGAATACTTTGAACCCAATTGCAACAGTAAAATGCAGCTCCATGCAAGGGATAAGGTAACATTTAATGTAATTTTACATGTGTCCTTGTCCGTACTCGTGGCTTCTTTGAATTTTATATTCTGGCACCATCCTATAAATATAATTTTCTATTTCAGCACCTACTTATTGTACCTTTCTCCTTGTTCAGTGTCCACTGTTGTTATAATCTCAGTATTTCTAGTGCCGTTCTATCTTTTTTTTATGACATCTCCAACATCCTGTCACTATAGTTAAAGCACTCATATCTTTATCCCTCGTCAAGAGCTTAGATTTATCCGAATCCTTTGCAGTCTGCCATCTTCATCACATGTAATGACAAGTGCTACTTTGCTTATCTCAACCTTCGCTTTGATAGTTTTATCCACCCTTAAACCCAGTCTTCACTTCCCTCTTCTTCCATCGTTTCTTCTTTGCCAGTTTTCATAGGGATGGTTCTCCGACGGAATTCCTTCTATTTTCATTAACGGCTGGGTTTCCCCTCGAATTTGGTCAGCTCTCATCCCATCGGCTTCAGAGCTATGCCGGGTCCGCCCAATTATGCGCCGATTGTCCCTGGTTAGTTCTGCATGTCTTCAATTCTCATCCATCTTCACTGAAGACATAGAATTGTTGTTAGTCTCCACTCGTTGTTTCGTCCGTTCTCTGTACTTGTGTATTCCGGTTCTCTGGCTTCATTACAATTGCAATGGCTTCGGACGAAACGACGCAATCTTCACGTCTTACAGCTCTCTGTACTAGTCTGGGTCGTCTTACCACTGAACAGATAATTGATGATTGGGATGAAGCTCCGTCATCTGACATAGTAGAGGAATGCCGATTAACCCTGGTTGGAAGAATCCTTTCCGACCCATCTATCAATCTTCGTGCATTTCAAACCACACTAAGGAAAGCTTGGCGCATAGATTCAGTAGACATATCACAAAGTGAGGCAGGTTTCTACATTGCAAAATTTAAAAACAACACAGACAAGCAAAGAGTTCTTGAAGGTGGTCATTGGCTATTTTTCAGGGCATTTGGTTATTTTCAAACCCTGGATTCCCAACACCCCACTACACTGCTATGATTTCTCTACTTGTGACTTTTGGATTCAAGTTGTTGGTTTACCTTTAGAATGGTATTCAAAGAGAATGCTTATAAAAGCAGTACAGCACATTGGCGAAATTAAAGAAGTGAAGCTGGACTCCAAGGAAGGTCAACTGTCCAAAGCAGGAAGAGTTCGAGTTCAAATTAATGTACATGCACCTCTAATAACAGGGAAATTGATTCGAATACAGGGCAAACCTTTTTGGCTGGATTTCCGCTATGAAAGGCTTTCTCATTTTTGCTTCTCCTGTGTGCAAACTTGGGCATTATGTGATGTACTGCAAAGACATTCCATATAATGATGATAAGCATGAAGGCAGAGAAAAGATGGCATATGGGCCGTGGCTCTGAGCGGAAGTCAAAATCAATAGTCCTTACTGGAAAATCTTTTATGGCCCACCAGATACATCAAAGCAAACAGAAGATGTGATTCCTGAAACTCCGCCTGCACAGTTACCTACAGTTCCCTTATTGCCCCCTCCCTCTCCGATATAGGCAGCAAACCAAACCAGGGATGTTGAGTGTTATCGTGCATCGTCTCCTGCGCCTTCTCCCCTGCTCCAATCACCCTTAGCCATGCATAGTACATCACTTGTCTCTGCTGACAAAAAGCTGAAGGGAGTTCAGTATGCACCTAGGGACATAAAAGCAGCAAAGAAGCTGACTAATCCTAGGTCGAAACCTATTCTAGGATCGGCCAAAAAACAGCGCAGGTATAGCCCATATGACTCAAAGAGTATACTCATAGCGGAACCTACTGATTTACACCTGATGGAAACCCCTGTTTTCCAAGCAGACGAAGCTGAAGTTCGGGCTTTGGTGGCTGGCCCTAAACAGCCACCTGTTGACAAATGAAGATGATATGTTGGAACTATCAGGGTTTGGGCAATCCCCTGACAGTTCGAGCCCTTAGGGCCATGACGGCCAATGAAAAGCCCGATATTATACTTTTAATGGAAACTAAAAACTCTGCAGAAAAGCTTCAACATGTTCAGCGAATTCTCAACTTTTCTAATTCCTATATACTTAATCCGGTTGGTCTAGCGGGAGGTTTAGCAGCGTGGGATCTAATCACAGTCCTCTTGTGATTCACACTTTGCCAACTTTACGAAAACATAGAAAATCTTTCCTCTTTGAAGCTTTTTGGAATGAGGATACTGATTGCAGACACATTATCTCTACCACATGGAATTCATGAGACTTACTACATACTGATTTTATTACGCGAGTGAAGAAGGTCACAGCAGCCCTGATCAGTTGGAGTCGACAAAAGTTCACCAATGGTCATCAGAAAATTTTGACCCTGCAAGACCAATTACAGCATTTTATAAACAAGAGGACTTCCCCAAACGACAATGTACAGGTATCAAGATTGAAAGAAGAAATTCGTCAAGCTTGGCAACAAGAAGAACAGTATTGGGCCTTACGTTCCAGAATTAAATGGCTCAAATGGGGCGACAAAAATACACGTTTCTTCCATGCATCCACAATTCAGCGCCAACAACGTAATCGAATTACTATGCTGCAAAACGATGATCAGCAGTGGGTACGTGATCTCCCAGCTCTCCAAAACATGACATTCTCATTTTTCTCTAAGTTATACACTTCTGAAGGTTATCGAAACTATCAACCGTTACTTGACCAATGCACGACAGTCGTCACTCTCGAGATGAACACCCACCTGACAGCTTCACTTACTATGGAGGAGGTTTGGCAAGCCACTTTTCAAATGGGAGCTACCAAAGCCCTAGGACCGGATGGCTTAACCGGTTTATTTTATCAAGAACATTGGGAAACAATCAAAGACAGCCTGTTCTTATTAGTGCATAATTTTATGCTTTACGGGGAAATGCCTCTAGGTCTCAATCAGACGATTCTAACTCTCATTCCCAAAACATCTCAACCTGAAAAACTAGAGCAATTTCGGCCCATCAGTTTATGTAACTATGCATACAAAGTTATCTCTAAGGTGCTTGCTAATCGCCTCAAATCCTTATTGCCTATTCTGATTTCTAAGGAACAATCGGCGTTTGTCAAAGGCGGAGCAGATTCAAGACAATATCCTTATTGTCCAAGAAGTTCTTCATCGGTTTCGAACACGTCGGCACACTAGTAAGTTCAGTGCAATTCTCAAAACAGATATGAAAAAGGCCTATGACAGAGTGGAATGGGATTTCTTACATGATTACCTCCTAAAACTAGGTTTTCAGCCAAGATGGGTAGGGTGGATTATGATGTGCGTAACAACTTCATCTCTAAGTGTGAAATTTAATGGAGAACAATTACCCTATTTCTTTCCCTCTCGAGGACTCAGACAGGGTGATCCTTTATCACCTTATCTTTTTATTCTCTTGGCTAATGTTTTGTCTACTTTAATTACTCATGCAGTAAGTATAGGACATATCAAAGGCCTTCGGTTGAATAGATGGTGTCCTACCTTGTCACACTTATTTTTCGCTGACGACGCCATCTTCTTTTTAGCTGGAACTATCTCCGAATGTCACAATTTAGGCAATATTTTAAATTTATATTGTGTGGCTACAGGGTAGTTGATTAACCGAAACAAATCGGGTCTCACCTTTTCCAAAAACTGCCCTATCTCTTTACAGCAGAATATGGCTGAGGAACTTCGGATTCCGGTTTTTCAAAGGACTGGAAAATATTTAGGCCTACCATCCTATTGGGGAAGATCAAAGAAGGAGGTGTTCTCTTGGATCATAGGAAGAGTTAATGCCAAACTTGAGGGATGGAAAGAGAAATTCATTTCCAAGGGGGTAAGGAAATCCTTATTAAATCTCGTTGTTCAGCTATTCCACGGTATGCGATGACTATATTTCGAGTTGCCTATCTCTATTTGTTCATCTATTGAAAAGTGTATTGCTCGATTTTGGTGGAGAACTAATCAGAATAAGGGAGGCGTGCATTGGAAACAATGGGATGTTTTGAAAGACAGAAAGATGCAAGGAGGACTGGGATTCCGCGACATTCTAACTTTGAATAAAGCACTGCTGGGAAAACAGGCTTGGCGAATGCTAAACTCTCCTGACTCGTTATGGGGAGCTCTTTTTAAAGGTTTGTGTTTTCACTCGACTGATTTCTTATCAGCTGCCAGAGGAACTCGGCCATCTTGGGGATGGCAAAGCCTTCTTAGAGGCCGGGATTCTCTTTTACCGAATCTTTGCTGGTCTGTGGGGAATGGAAATCATATTTGAATTCGTGGTGATCGTTGGTTACCGATGGGAATTATCTATGGACCTACAGCTAGAGAAGAACCAGTTAAAGTGGCAAATCTTATTGACCAAACTCACCAGAATTGGAATACGTCAGTGATTCAAAGATTCTTTGAAGAACAGGTTGCTACAAAAATTCTTTCTATATCAATTCGACCTCTTTACTCAGAAGACAAACTAATTTGGTCAGCCACATCTACTGGTACGTATACTGTCAAAAGTAACTACTATTCAATTATACAGTCAAATAGCAAGCATCAAGTTTCAAGTGCCTCGACATCTTACCGGAATTTGCATAGTCTCTGGCAAAAAATCTGGTCGATGAAGACTGTCCCCAAACTCAGGACTTTCCTCTGGTCAGTTTGCCAGGAAGCCCTTGCAACCCGAGATAACCTGTTTCACCGTCATATTGTTCCAGACCCCTCATCCCCTCTATGCCAGCAATCTGTCCCTGAAACCATTGAACACCTTTTTCTTCAATGTCCCTGGACTAGAGCTATTTGGTCTAATCCAAAGATTGATTTATTGTCTTCAGCTACCACAACTTCCAGTATCAACTCGTGGTTAACGGAAAAGGTGATTTTACCTGATCACTCACCTGGTTTAGAGGTTGTTGCAAATTTACTTTGGCGATCTGCGGAATAGAAATAATTTTGTCTTTCGACACCAAAGATCGAACCCTTTCCTTGTTGTCGATATGGCCATGGCACAAACCAGATCTTACAAGCTCTCTATTGCTGCATCCCCACCACGATCTGGACTGGATCTTCTTAATCCGAATCAGCTTTGGCAACCTTCGGGAAAGGGGGCCCTGAAATGTAACATTGATGGCAGTTATCGACCAGGTAAACCGGAAAGCTCCATGGCTTGTATTTGTAGAGACGATCAAGGTCGTCTTACTGATGTCTTTTTGCGAAGTTTTCCAGCGAACTCACCTTTTGAAGTAGAACTCCAGGCGCTCAATCTCACCCTCCAACATCTTCATCGATGAGGCCTTCAAGACGTTCCACTAGAACTCGATTCTGACTGCCTTCAGCTCGTCGAGATTGCGCACGGTACAAGATCGTCGCCATGGGAACTTCAACCTGTGATAGACGAGACTTTCTTTTGGCTATCCACCTTCTCTCACCTCTGTCCACGTCACTATCCACGATCATCTAACCTAGTGGCTGACTGGGCTGCGAAAGCCCAATTAGCTAACTCGGTCCTCAACTGGAACTTCTCTCCTCCGTCTATACTGATGGATTTATTGTATACGGATGCTTTAGCTGCAGGATGTAAAGTCCCTTTATGATCAATATATTAGTTGGTTTCTGTCAAAAAAAAAAAAAAAAACCTTCACTTTGATAGACGAGTATTATCCATAATGGTCAATTGTTATGTCATTTCGATTTCTGATATAATCTTTAATTATGTGGTTGTATTTATTCATTATCCTACAACGCATGAATTCCTATCTTTTCGGCTACTCCGCAGTATGCGCGTTCACCCATTCTTTTATCACTTTGGTTCATGAAGGGTTATGACTACTCGGCTTCCGAACTCAGTCTATAAATAGTGAGGTTTGTGGCACTTGACATCCCATCCACCATTTCAGCCTTCAAACAAACTTCTCCCGTAATTCTACTAAGTTTTTTTTTTTTGGTCAAAATATGTATCGATTATTCATTACTAGCCCATTAAAAGGACATTTTCAATTTGTACATCTAAACATAATATTGAAACTAACGGTTGAGGGGTATAATCTAACCAATTACTCGGAAGATAATTCGCTCGGTGGGCTTTAGCAACCCAATCCACAGCCTTGTTTGTTTCTCGGGGCCCATAGACGATTGAAACTTCATTTAGCTGAGTCATTAGGCCTTTGCAGTCGTCCACAATGGGTTGGGCTAGCCAGGGGGGTCTTCAAGGCCTGATAAGCAGCGAACCGACGGTAAGTTATCTGTGGATATGGTGACTCCCAGATCAATTTCGAAATAAGCCCTCAGATCAGTTGCATTCGTGTGTTCCAGTTCAATTTTTTCATTTCTTTTCTTCTTTACCCACAAGAGGGCTTCACGCACGGCTAGGGTTTCGGCTACCCAAGTTGATGTTGCGTGAACTGATTTGGTGAAACCGGCGACGAGAATCCCATCGGCGTTCCTACACACTCCGGCCACCGATCCTGCCCTAGACGATTCACACCAGGAGCTGTCCACGTTTAGCTTCAACTTACTTTGAACATGTGGGTTCCAAGTTGGCGTGTTTCTTGGGCTTTGATTTGCTCCTCCGCTTCCGTTAAATCTCTTGGCTGACTGTTTTATGTACAGAGCAGCTTCGGTTCTGGCTTCTTCTTGGATGGTTATCGGATTGGGTAAGATTCCTTTGAAGACCACCGAGTTTTTGGTTTTCCAGATCTTCCACAGCAGGCCTGCGAATAGGGCTTTCGGTTCGGGTGTTGTTCTTGAGGTAAGATTTTCTAAAATTCATTTGTCAATCCGGGTTATACTTGCTGGAGATGTGTCAATTTGAATATTAGGGGCTGACCATATGGTTTTTGTCCAGTTATATAGGATGAAAAGGTGCTCTGCTGTCTCTGGTGCTTCGCCACAAATTGGACAAGTTGGGTCAGGTATTATGTGTCTTCTATACAGGTTTTCCTTTGTTGAAATAGCGTTGCTGCATATATTCCATAATAGGAATCAAATTTTTGGATAGGTGGGGAGTTTCCATATCTCTTTCCATAAGGCTTTAGGGGCTTGGTAGGAGGAGGATGGGTTTGATTTGGTGAGACATGCTGCTCTGTTATGTATTTGATTGTAGCTACTCTTAACTGTATAGGATCCAGAGGTATTGGCTGTCCACACTAGCTGATCATCATGGGGACTTAGGCTAAGCGGATTAGCTAGAATCTCTTGAGCTACTCTTTCCTCATACAGTTCATTAATTCTGCTGATATCCCATTCATTAGCTTCACTGTTTATTAGCTCAGCCACTACTCTTGGCTCATTTCGATTTGCTGGGCCAATAGGTCTTCCAGAAGGAAGCCATAAATCTTCTCTGATTCGAATTTTTTCTCCATTTCCTACTCTCCACTTAGTGGCGTGTTCAATGGTCTCTCTTCCCATTAATAAGCTTTGCCAACCCTAGGAAGGACGAGATCCTTTGCTTGCTGCCTAGAAATCTCCTTGAGGAAAATATATGCTTTTAAGAACTTGACACCACAAGGCATCAGGTTGTTTAGCCATCCTCCATGTCTGCTTTCCCAACATTGCTTTATTAAAATCCACTAAATCCTTAAAGCCCAAACCTCCTTGGTCCTTTCTGATTTTCAGATCCTCCCAATTTTTCCAATGAATACCTCTTCTAACAGCATTCTGTTTCCACCAAAATGAGGCTATTCGCTTTTCAATAGCATGAAAAATGGAAGTTGGGATTTTGAATATAGACATAGCATATTGAGGTAAGGCTTTGATAACTGTTTTAATGAGAATTTCCTTTCCCGCCTTTGATATCAACCTCTCTTTCCATCCTTCAAGTTTCCTCTCAACTTTTGCTAGAATCTATGCAAACATTTGCTTTTTTATGCGACCCCATTCCGAAGGGATTCCAAGATATTTCCCTATGTTTTCTAAGATAGGAACTCTCAACTCAGCTGCCACATTCTTTTTCAAAACCTGTGGGCAATCTCTTCCAAAGAAAAGGCCTGATTTATTGAGGTTGATAACTTGTCCCGACACATAACAATATTGGTTCAATACATTGACAACATTCTGAGCTTCTCTTATCATTCCATCTAAGAAAAAAGATTGCATCAACAGCAAATAGAAGGTGTGATAGCATTGGGCACGTTGGGTTTAGGCGAATCCCTTTAATACTACCATCTTGGACAGCTTTAGTCATAAGAGTTGAAAGAGCATTAGCCATTATAATAAATAGATAGGGGGATAGAGGATCCCTTTGTCTAATACCTCTCGTGGGTTGAAAACCATCAGTAGGCTCCCCATTTACTAGGATGCTGAAAGATACCAATGAGATGCATAGTTTTATCTAATTGACCCATGTTTTATGAAATCTCAACCTTAGCATATAATCACATAAAAAATCCCATTCAACCTTATCATATGCCTTTTGCATATCTAGTTTTAAAACAGCTGGAAATTTACGCTTCCTTCTTCTCACTCTAAGTTGATGAACCACCTCTTGAACTACAAAGATGTTGTCTTGGATTTGGCGGTCACTTATAAAAGTTGTTTGCTCCACAGAAATTATCTTTGGTAGCCAAATTTTCAGCCTATTAGCCAGTATCTTTGTAATGATCTTATAATTAAAGTTGCAAAGGCTTATAGGTCTGAATTGAGTAATGTTTTCTGGGTTTGTTACTTTAGGGATGAGAGTAATATGTGTTCTATTGAGTTTAGGTTCAAGCGTGCTGTGGCTAAAAAAGGATTGCACCATGCTGAAGATATCCTCTTTAATGATAAGCCAATGTTTCTGATAGAATAAACCATTAAGCCCGTCCGGTCTTGGCGCCTTTGTAGCCCCTAGTTGAAAAACAACAACTTTAACTTCCTCTTTTGTGATTGGTTTTATTAAGTCATCATTCATCTCCTCATTAACCACTACTTCACATTGATTCAAAACAGGTTGGTAGTTCCTATCCCCCATAGAGGTAAATAAAGATTGATAGAAGCTTCGAATATGGTGCTTGAGTGTTGAGGGATCCCTACACCAGGTTTGATCATCAATTTGTAGCATGGAAATTTTATTCCGTTGCCTTCGTTGAATATTTGTTGCATGAAAACACCTGATGTTTTGGTCTCCCTATTTCAGCTTGCTAATTCTTGACCTCATGCACCAATACATATCTTCTTGCTTCCATAAATCTGCAATTTTCCCAACAATATTCTTGATCTCCCCTCTGTTTTGCTCCACATCTGTTCTGTTATTTAGCTCCGTAAGTCTAATTTTGAGGGCAAATATTTGGTTCTGAGCACTTTTGAATCTCCTCTTACTCCATTTGTTTAATTCAGCCACAACCAGCCTAGTTTTCTGTACAATATTGTGGTTTGTTGTACAGTTCTCTTGCCAAGCCCTTTTAATCACCACCTCGCACTCAGGATATTCAAGCCAAAACGATTTAAATTTGAACATTCTCTTTTTTTTTTCTTTTCCTTTTGATCTAGAAATAATAGAATAGGGCTATGATCCAAACCTATCGCTGGGAGCGCATAAGCCATTGCATCTGGAAATAGTATTCTCCATTCTAGATTACAGAGTGTCCTATCTAATCTCTTCTTTACTAATGCATTGTCTTCTCTGTTATTTGACCAGGTATAAGCGCAGCCCTTACTCTTGATGTCCATCAAGGAGCAATCATCCAAAAAACCTCAGAATGCAGCAATTCAATAACGATCTACCTCTCTACACCCGACCTTCTCCCAATGGTAAAGTATCTCATTGAAATCTCCTATACATAACCATGTCATTGTGTTGTTGCAATTGCTGTATTTTATTGTTTGCCATAGCCTTATTCTCTCTTGGAAATCTATTGGTGCACGTAGAAAAGATATCTGCATCAAGTCACCTCTAATAATATCTTTGCATTGAATATTTATTAAAGCCCGTGAGCTTCCTTCCACTTCCACCTTTACCTCTTCATCCCACAGAAGCGCCAACCCACCAGCTATACCAGCTGGTTCAATAATAAAGGAGAATTGGAAATTTATCATTTTCCTCACCCGTTCTATTATGATGTTTTTGTTTTTTTGTTTCCATTAGGAACACCAGATTGGGCTGTTCTTGAGCCACTAAGGCTTTGAGATGCTGGACTGTCAAGGGAGTGCCCACCCTTGACAGGTTCCAACTCAAAATTCTCATATATTCTTTGGTGGCTTATTAGGGCCAAAGCCCATGCATTTGCCCCTTCCCAAGTATGAATGGGGGCATCCAGGAGTAGTTTTTCATCCTCCAAGAGATCTTGTGAGCTTTTCTTTTCATAAGGACTAACCCTCTTCTGCCTTTTTGCTACATGAGCTTTATACACCGCCTTTTCTTTCTTAGAGATGAATAGAGGGATTTCATTACCTGCCATAGACGGGACTATCATTGTGGGCTGATCTGTGGATTGCCCACTGAGTAGAGTAAGTTGCTCTGGCTTTCCCAACTCTTCCATAACTTTCTATGCATTATGTTGTACAGCAACAATTGCCAGTGCGTTTGGTTCATTTGCTTCTGATCTTTGGGGTATTTCGGTATCCATTGTTGGAGTTTCCATCACCACCTCTTCCTCTATGTCTGAAGGTTCAATTTTGCCATAAAACGTGTTCCAATAGGGACTAACCTCCCGGACTTCAGCCTTTAGCCATGATCCATATCACCCTGATTGATCCTAGGCAAGTCCAGTTTCTTCATAGGGAATTTCAGTGCAATAGTTTGCATAATGCAAAATTTGACCACATGAATAACAATAGTGAGGAAGCCTTTCATACTTGAAGTCTATCCACCATTTCTTTTCCCCGCAATTAATCATAGTTCCTATTTTGAGTGGGCTGAACAGATTTATTAGCACTTTGGCTTTCCCATTTTTACGTGCATTATTTGTTCTGGCTTCAATCTTAACCTCCTCAACTTGCCCCAAGCGAGAGGCTATCAAGCGTATGGCATTTTCAGTGATTCTAGCATGTGGGAGGCCTATAAAATGAACCCAAAAAGCATAAGGTGTAAACTCATAGTAGTGTTCAAGTGTGTTTGGGTCTCCTTCCTTAAGGACTAAGAGGTTACTTGCAAAGGACCATGGTCCCGATTCTAGCACCCTCCTTTTTTCTTCAGTTGATTGGAATAGAAATGAGAAAAAGCCTGGTTGAATTACCTCACACTTTACAGAATCTGTTTTCCATGCTTGTTTCATAGTGTTGACAAAGGCTTGGAAGTTAACATTTGGCTTCGAGAATAACTTGCCATAGAGAGTTAACTCACTTTCTTTTTGTTCTTCTTCAGGGATTGCATCCCCTAGGTCAGTGACATCCTCGCCGGACCACAAGTCACCCAATTTCCGACAAAGAGCTACCAATCGGAGCTTATTCTCCTCTTCACCTTCCATTTTCAGTCGCCTATTCCGAGGTAACTAAGAACAATATAGATGGTTTGCATGGATTGAAGGGATCTCTACAGTTAATGATTGTTCCTACTAAGATATAGCAACAAGTGGACTTTCTTCGAGCACATAGAGGTAATCAATGGAGACACAGAAACCCAAATATTTACGATCCTTTTACTACTTCTTGAAATGGCGCCAACTTCTTCATCCTCCTCTTTTCCTTACTATCATTGTCATTTTGTCGCTATGTGGAGGGAATTGCTCTCGTATCTCAGCTTGATGTATGGTTTGCTATTTGCCAAGCCAAATACCCTTGAGAGACTCAAAATCCTGGTGACTCATGTTGCACCCAGAAACACCCTAATGGTGATCCCTTCATCGTTGACTACGAAGAATTTATGCTAACCTTCAACCATGGCGTTGAAAACTTCCAGTCCAATCTGGTAGATATCTTAGCCTTTAATCTTGCGGAGCATAAGTATTGGTGCAAGAAAAAGGAGATTGAGAATGTAGACATAGTCTACCGTGAACTCATGGAGGTACAAGGAGCCCTTCATGCTGCTCATACCTAGCTTTCCAAGTTCCAGGAAATCGTCTTCGGCAAAGCCACAACAGTGAAAAAGCGGCTGAGGAAAGGACTGTGCGCCGGCGAGAGGCGAGAATATGAGATTGATGAAGCCATGCTCGCCAGGTCCCTGACTTTTGTAGACTCCACCATCTAAACTTTTGAGGCTCTGCTCGAGAAGGCTAATGAACTAATTGGAGTTCAGTTGGTCCTTTTTCAATGCTTAGAGCAAGAGAGGGAAAGCCTCGAGACTACAATGGACAAGCTAAGCAAGGCCAAGAAACGAGCCGAGAACGCCAATGACCACTTGAGTTGCGTCTGCATCACTTTGTGGTCACATTTCGACGAAACCTTGGCTTGAGTGGGCTGGACTAGGGACGAGGCTAGAAGCTTAGGGGAGAAGGAAAGAAGGAAAGAAGGAAGGAGAAAGAGAGAGAGAGAGAGAGAGAGAGAGAGAGAGAGAGTTGACACCTGATTTCTAGTTGATGCGTCATAAAATGTAAAAACTCAAGTATTGTTTTTTATTTATCTCTCTTGCATTGTTATTTTTAAGCAGTTTCCTATTCATTTCTAACAAAAACTTGAAAATTCAAACCGTTGATTTTTAGGTTAACTTTTTGGTTAATCCTTTGACCAAAAGTCAACTCTAGATCAAAAGTTGACTTTTTACCTAAAAAGATGTCAAATAACTTTAATTTTAATTTAGCCAAGTCAATTTCCAAAAAATTCCAAAGTTTTGATCCAAAAATTTACCTTTTAGGAAAAATCAACTAGTCAAATCTTTAATAAAAAAAAATTGAAAAAAAAAAATCCTCAAAACATTTCATTTTTGTGTCAATTTGACTCATGTTGGAAATTCACAAGAACTAATTAAGAGCCTTATTTTTTGATTTTTTGAATTTTAGGTTAGAAATCGATCAAAAATAAATTTACTTTCGTTTTAGTCGCAATTAGATTTAGTTCCTTCTATGACATTTGGTCTAGGGACTTTCTAATCCACTTGTTCATTCAATTTTGGGAATTGTCATGTTGAAAGGCGAATTGCCATTTTAAGCTCTAATTAAGGAATCAAAATCATTTCTTCATGAGTTGCAAATAGACAAATCCACTTATTTTCTTGAGATAAGTTCAAATCTAGGATTGAGAGCTTCCCAATTTGAGAGGTTTTTTTTTGGGTAAAGGTAAGAATATATTGAACTTTAACCAACTATACAAAAGGAGTGGGGTCCCGGAACCAAAACTTACACTCAAAAGATAAACTAGTCAGTGTGAGTGGAAGGGTGCCGAGACAAAAGACACAGCCAAACATAGGCAACAAGAAAGAACAAGGTAAAAGCAGACCAAATCAGGCCAATGCCCACCCAAACAGCAGCACACAACAGCCAAAACAGCGGCAAGAAGCAGCACAGAACATCAAGACTAAAGGAAGAGCAGACCGAAGAAGCCCACCCTCAACCAACGATAACCTATGCCAACGACCACGGACAAGATGCTAAGGCAGGCCCACTACCCGAACAAAATGGAAAACAATAGCAAATAGAGACACAAGGAGGTCAGGCGGAAGGATCTGTCAACCTAGGAGCAAAAATAGAAGGGTCAATGCCCCAATTACGCTGAAATCTCCTGTTCCTAACAATGTCATCAACATTGGCGAACGTCAAGGCCTTGTCCTTGACAAGTTTGATGAGGTGGTTCTTTAGAGCTGGGATCGCTAAAGTTTCTTCCCTAAAGAGAATGTTGTTCCTCTTTTTCCAAATCAAATGGCAAAGGCTCCAAAGGAGAACCGGGCAATGCACTGATGGAAGTCCTTGCCCAAGAGATACTTTAATGCCCAATGAAGGTTTTCTGACCGAGACCTGTTCCGCCAAGGGAGGTTTCACCTCATAGCCCAAAAGAACGCAATCCCAACAGTGATGCAACAAGCAAAAAATAAGTGATTAATAGAGTCAGGCCTAGAATTGCAAAAGGCACAAGCCGCATTCTCGATTCTCCCATAGAAAAGTAGAAGAACCTGAGTGGGAAGCTGATTCTTAGCGATAAGCCAAAGGATAAATTGATATCGTGGAATAATGGTGCTGCTCCAAACGAACGCACTCCAAGGCACCAAGGCCTTCTTTAATCTGATGGTTTCCCATGCAGAAGCAACCGAGAACAAGACTAAAGGGTTCTTCATCTAGCACATTCAGTCCAGGTTCTGAGATAAAATGGGGAGGGGAGTTCCCCAAGACTCCAGAACAGTCCTGAGTGACTGTCCAGGAATATAGTAGAGGTCCGCCACCTTTGCAAGCCTGGATAAACATGAGCTATAAATTAGAGAGTCCGAGAAAAACAAGTTAAGGGGGCCTCTAGGGTGCCAATGGTCAAACCAAAGAGAGACAGAAAGGCCATCCCCAACCCTCCATTGAAAGGACTGTCAAAACTCCCTTCTAAGTTGAAGAATCTTCTTCCAGGCCTAAGAGCAAATAGTAGATTTCTTGGCTATCCAGAAATTCTTCCTTTTTAAAAATGTCGAATGTATCCATTTACACCACAAGGACTCTTTGTCAGAGAAAAGGATCCAGATGTGTTTGAGCATGGTTGTAGTGTTATAACCTCATAGCCTACGAATACCCAGGCCTCTTTCCTATTTTGGAAGGCAAACTTCCTCCCAAGAAACTTTAGCACCTCCAATACCTAGGCCCAGGCCCTTTCAGAGGAACTGTCTCAGAATTTGCTCGATCTAGTCTAGCACGGCTTTGGGTAAAATAAAAACACTAGCTTAATAAGCTTGGATCGAGTGAAGGACTGACCTGATCAGTTGGAGCCACCCGGCAAAAGAAAGGAAACGCTGAGCACAGGATTGAACCCTTGCCGTAATGCGACCGACAAGGGAACTGCAATCTACCTTACCCAACCGCGAGGTAATGATGGGAACTCCTAAATAATGAACCGGGAGACACCCTTCTTGAAAACCTAGGGCAAGAGTAATCTGGTTACGCAAAAGTGCTAACCCCCCAACAAGGAAAATCTCACTTTTATTAATGTTTGGTCTTAGCACACTCAAGGAAGAAAATGTATTAAGGCTTTCCTTCAGGATAGAAACCAAAGTCATATTTGCTTCACAGAAGAAGAAGACGTCATCTGCAAAAGATAAGTGCGAAATACTCGTTGCCTTGCATCTCCAGAAGAATTTGAACTCCGGCTGCCTTGAACAACGGTCTAGAATCCCTGAGAAAATCTCCATGACCAAGGTGAATAAATACGGGGACATAGGGTCCCCCTGACGAAGCCCGCGGCCACTCGAAAAAAAACCATGCAATTCCCCATTTAAAGAAATGGATAATTTAGGCGTACGCACACAAACCATGATAAGATGAATCGGCTGATTAGGAAAACCAAAAGCTTATAGCACAAGCTCGAAAAATCCTAATCCACCGTATCGTAGGCTTTTTGGAAATCCACCTTAACTACACATTTAAGCGAATAAAGGTGTAGATGAAAGCCACTAAAGAGCTCCTAGTCCACGAGAATATTGTCCCTGATCCACCGTCCCTTGACAAATGCACTCTGAGAAGGGCTTATAACATCTTAAAGTACGGCGGCCACTTGGTTGGCCAAGATCTTGGTAATACATTTATAAATTGTATTACAGCAAGCTATTGGCATATAGTCTGAAACTGCAGAGGCATTGGGCACTTCTGGTACCAAAGCTAAGATAGTGTTATTTATTTCACGAAGAAGCCCATCTGAAATAAAGAAGTCTCTAACCACTTTTAGGACCAAAGATCCTACCGTCTCTCAGTTTTGTTTGAAGAATTCAACAGTAAATCCATCAGGCCCAGGCGCCTTACCTTAAGGTAAGGAGAAAAGGGTATCTTGGATCTCTTGGTTGGAAACCGGGCGAGAAAGAACCTACTCCTCATTAAGGGGGCACTAAATGACCTCCTGGATCTCCTGCACAGCCGGCCTCGACGCCACCTCCCGCGACACCAGCAAGTCCTGAAAATAATTGACAAACAATTGCTGAACCACACCTGGGTCAGAGATAAGGACGTCGGAGGAATCCAAGACCAAGAGAATCCCGTTTCCTAACTGTCTTTTACTGACGAGGTGATGAAAGAACTTAGTGTTCCTATCACCTTCTTTTAGTCACTTAACTCTAGACTTTTGCTTGTAGAAAGACTCTTCCTGACTTCGTAAGTCCACAAAGGTATGCCGATGAGTCCTCTCCAACTCTGCAAGGGTAATGTTGGATGGGTCTAGCTGGAGGCTAACCTGGATGGTACATAAAGCATTCATAGCCTCAACTGTTCTAGCTGAGATATTTGAGAAAGACTCCCTGTTGAGAAGTTTAAGCCGACCTTTGAGGGTCTTCAACTTGTTTACTAGCTTATACATTGGAACCCCCTCCCCAGGGGTCTCCCAAACTTGAGTAACAATAGAGTGGAAAGATGGGTGCTTAGTCCAAAATTCAAAGAACTTGAATGGCTTCTGCTGAAAAACAGGGTTCGGGACTTTAATGACCATGGGGGAATGGTAAGATCTATCGGGGGCAAGGAAGGAAGCTTCCGAGAAGGAGAAAACTTGGCTCCACTTTGTATTCACAAGGACCATGTCGATCTTCCTTACCTTGCGATTAGGCCCAGAGGAAGTAGCCCAGGTGAAACGAAGGCCAACATATCTCAGGTCTTCCAGCTACAATTGAGCTAAGCATCGTCTAAACTCGTCAAAGCAGGGGATCCAAATGTCAGTGCCCCCAATTCGATCATACGGGTCCATGATGGCATTGAAATCCCCGGCAACCAACCAAGTGGATTCCTGGAGGGCGAAACTCCTAAGAATTAGGTCTTGCCAAAGCGGCCTCCTGGATATGAAGGTATGCTCGGCATAAATGATTGATAAACAAAAATCCATACCCGAGCTAAGAAACTTCAATCTCCCATGAATCGCCGAGGAGTTGGTTGAATCAACATCAGCTTACAAGCAATGGGTTCCAGCCTACCCAAATTCTCCCTCTTGGTGAGCACTCATAATTAGCCACCTAGCACCAACCCATTAAGAGTCTCACAGAAATTGAAAGGAAGAAAGACTCCGAGACTTTAGTCTCCAACAAACTAATAGCACAAAGACTATTAGAGGAAGTAAGGTTCTGAACCTCAGCTTGTCGAGTAGGATTATGAAGACCCTTGATGTTCCAACCTCCTATATACATAAGTAAAATAGAGAATATATACAATCAGAACAGGAGGTTACCTCCGCTTAGTAGATCGACGCCGACTAGCCACCGGACCAGGGGAATCAGCAAGGGGCGGAGCAAGGCAAGGGGGCAGTACCTTATTCTGCCTAAAGTCAGTCTTCCTAGTAGCAAGGACAGCTTTCATAGATGGAGGGCACTGCACATCTTGGTTCTCTTCAGTGGAGTCGCTGAGGAGACTAGCCGAGTCATCCAAGTCCTTGGCAGAACTGGATAATAGGGCTATAGAGGTAGCCTCCACAGGTATGTTTACCAATCCAGTTGAAGAGAGAGCGAAGGAATCCTCAGCCTTTGACTAACTTCTTTGAACCCTCTAGGCCTTACGGGTAGAAGTAGAGGCTAAAACAATTCCAGGACTGGATTCCTTCAACTGCGGAATTAGTCCTACTGCACAAGGATCAACCGGTAAGTCCAGTGATCTCCTTTTTGGATCCAAAGGCTGCTTTTTTTTTCCTCATCACCTGCTTCCATCCTAGTTCAGGAATTCCTTGATCTACTACAACCTCAAGAACAGGGGCAAAAACCCGATCACGAGCAACAGGAGCCTCATTGTTCGAAATTTATTGAAGGTCCTCCTTAGTGTTAAGTGAAGAATCAATGGTCGCACACTTGTGGCCAAACGTGCCACATTTAGGACAAGCTATTGGTCTCCACTCATATTCGACATCCACAGCTCGAGTTACTCCATGAGGATAACATGGACCGAGATACATCGAGGTTGCCTCGCATTGATCTTGACACACACTCTAGCATAGAAAATCATCCTCATTTGTTCCGTGCGTTGGTCAACATAAAGGGGTTTCCCAATAGTACTGGCAATCCCACTTATTGCCGGTGCGAACCAAAGGTCGAGGGGTAGGTTCTTTAAGCGTATCCAAACCAGAATGGAGGAGTGGTTGTCATTCTTTAATTCCAGCAAAGGCTTCCATTGTTGCAGGATAAGGGACACCTTAGCAACCATTAGAGGACCATCCTCCAGGATCTTCCTGCGAAACTCCGGGTCCGGGATGTGGAAGAAATAAAACCCTTGGTCATTTGCCATCACTTTCGAGAGCTTCAGTCCCCAGGCGTGTTTTAGAGCTGTCTCCGTAAGCTTGAATGGCATTTTCCTCCCAATGTAGTACCCAACTAGGCATTGGTGCCATTTCGGGTCTGAGGCCTCCAGCACATCCTCAGATAAAGTAACAACAGGCTTGTTGTCAACATAAGAGGGGGGAACGAACGACAAGTCATATCCCTTCATTGCTGCATGCGCGATGTTGGCCCAAGATTGGGCGAGCGGAGGTTTAGAGCTTCGAGCTTGTTGGGTCTTGGGTTGGGGTCGAATGGAAGTGGACCTAGCTCGGTACGTCCCCAAGGACCATTCGAACCACGAAGGGCGTTACGAGCTCCTCGCTTGCCCTCTATCGAAGCCGTTGTTTTTGCTTTGGACGAGCTCACTTGTCCCACGACCTCAGAGGACCGGGGTTTTGGGCATGAGAGATGGGGCTTCGCCTATTAACACCATCCACACCAATGTGGGCCTTTCCCAACTGGTCACACACCTCAACAGACGAAGAGGCCATAGCAACAGCCGAAACCCACAAATAATCCCACAAATCCTAACATAGAATGTACATAACAGGACTTGCAGGGCATACCAGGTCAAATGCTTTAGTGAGGTTGTAGGGGGAGGTCAGGCAAGCCAATCCTTTAAATTTCAGCCCCAACGAATGGCTAGAACTTCAGCAATAGCAAAAAACCATAACATGGTGAACAGTAAATCGGGTGCCCCTTGGAGAGAGCGCGATGAACAGTATAGCGAGATTTTTAAAAAACAAACCTCCTTTATATATCTTCATTTCCAATTTGAGAGGTTTTGCTCTCTTGAATATAAGAAAATCTAGCTATTGAGCTTTAACTGGAGAAATTCATATTGACTCGTTCAAGATTATGGTTCAATTTCATGAATCAAAGTCCAATTTTGATGTTAGATCTCGATTCGTTTTTGACCTAAGACTCATGACTTCAATCCAATTTTAATTTGGATACAATAGGTTATCCTAAATGTGGCTAATTAGTCAAAAAAATTTATCGCAATATTAATTGAATTCAATTTAAATTAATTTGCGATTTCGAGCGAAAAATTGTAGAATTGCCCATTTTGGCCTATAGGTTCAATCACATGTGCCCATGGCTTAGGTTCGTTATTTTTCATAATAATTATTTAATTAAGTCAATAGAAAACCCATAGATTGCATTTACGAGGTTTAATTGACTTAATTTGCTCAAAATCGGAAAATTTATCCTCAAAATCGGACAATTTCTTAGTGTAATTTATCCCCAATTACACTAAGAAAGCAAGAAAATTAAATAAAATTTCAAAAAATTTCAAAAATTAAAAAAAAAATTAAAAAAAAGTGTAGGGTTTGGTTATGAATTGTTATGTCTTGCTTTCTTAGTGTAATTGGGCATTCATTTGCTCGTCCATTGATTATATCGCGTGTTTAATTTGTATATTTAATTATGTTTAATTGCACGTGCTCAATTTTACTGCAATTATGATCTTGATAGTTATGATTGTTACTTTAATGATTGCGCACTCGCATGATCACCTTACATGTTAGTGGATAGGTATAAAATCAATCCAAATTGCCCAACAAAAATCTTTTTTTCTAAAATGAACAAAATTAGGTACCGAAAGGGCACTAATTGGTCAATAAGTGTAATTAAGTCCCTGACCTTAGATACTTTGGTTGCGTAGGAAGTATGGCATACTCCCGTGCCTCACTTGGTTTCTAGCCAACCCCAATAGGTTAGTGGCGACTTCTTTTTGCAATATTCTTAAGAATACCCCAATGTCACGCGAGGTATGGGCTTAGGAGAGCCCACGCCTAATCATGGGCCTTAAGTCTGTCATTTAGGCAATACCCTTAAACTTGTTCCCTCCCCCAAGGGGTAGGTCGCGACATCTTGGCAACTCCGCTAGGGACTTGGTTTTAAACCTTAGAGAACTTAGGCCAAAATTAATCTTGTTAAAAAAATATTTTTGTTTGGCAAGGAGGATTCCAGGTATGCCCCTAACATTAAAGGTGTTAAATGTTTTTGCAAAATGGGAGGTATAAGGGGAAGTGTTTGCTCACATTTGTCTTGTAGGAGTGTATGGTTTATTTTTTATGTATGAAGTGTTGCTTGCCTATAAATTGTCATGTCTGCGTTTCCTGCATTACACTACACCATGGCACACATTATCTGCCGTCGGACCTAGGCCGCATAGGATCACTTAGGATGGTGTGAAGATGGATATTACTCCGACTACAACCATGTAGTATGAGTCGCCCTCTCTACCCCGAAATTTCTTTCTTGATGTCAAATGTCCTCATCCTGGTCTGCAACCGCGCGACATGAGTCGGTTCTTTGACGAAGCTAGAGTCATGGATAACCCGACCTAGCCGCGACCTTGTTGGTTCGGTCCGGTGATTTTATGGCTCTATTTTGAGCCGTATAGAGTAGAAATCGAATCACATCTCATATACATGTCTATGTAATTAAAAAAAAAAAGGAGAGGAAAATCGTCCCCCACTGTAAGTATCATTCTTCTTTTTTATTCTTTTTTTGTATTGAACCTCCATCTTAAAATTCGCGAATATCAATCGATTGCCCTCAGTGCTATAGGCTTATAATTGAAAAAAATGGGCAATCATTTTTGACAAGTGAACATTGAATGCAAGTTCTAAATACTTTGATTTAGCCCTGTTGAAGTCACTTCATTTTTTGCAAGAGTAAAATCATAAAATTAATCTTTCAAAAATCAATGCCCCTTTTGCATGAAACTATTGGAGTAGAGTGGACGTTTGATTGATGGCCGTGGAACATTTTTTTTTTTTTAAATGATGTTTTTTCTTATGCTAAAATATCGGCGAAATACTAAAACCTCGTAATAAGGACTATGGGGCATGTACCGTCGCCTCGATTTTGTTGTAAGAAGCGACATCATTTAAAGATCAGTTTTTCTTTCACATACTGACATTGTCGTCTTTTTTGCAGGTTATGTGTGATGCTCCTTGACATTCTCGTGTTCGACTATGTGAAAAAGTGAATTCTAGAGCTAAGACAAGAGTTGATTTTTACTTTCATCTGTGCAAGAGTTTCTTGTATTTTATCATTGTCTTTATTCTTGTTAAGAACCATGTTTTCCGTTTTGGGTTTTGATTGCGAATCCAATTGATGCTTTTGTAAATCATGCAACTCACATTTTTTTATGATAGAATTTAATTTCGTGAAAATCATCCAAAAAAATAAAAACTTAGAAGTGTTTGAAATGAACATTTACATCTACCTTCAAAATGTTTTGAAAATGGATTTCGAGAAAGCTTTGCTTAAAGCCCTCTCTTCGTGTGGTCGCTTTCTCAGGTAGAATGAGGAGTTTATTTGAGATCGGCATTAGCCCCTTCTAAAAAAATAAAAGTGTAGGCTCATGGAAATTGAGGAGCAAGCATGCATCAAGGCTTCATCAACGCCAATCTTCCATAGAGGTGGAACGAAGTTGAATTCCATTCTAGGAAGTTTCTTTATTCGCAAATGCCTTAGGTGCCAAAATAGCCCATCGATCTCGTTCACTTCGCATGATGAGACAAATGAAGGGAGTTGCCAAGCATCTAAAAAGGCGAATTCGAAAGAAGAGTAAAGTGTATCGATTCCAATTGCTCATTTTGATAGCGTCTCTGATATGATTCTTTCTTTCCTTTGATAGGAAGACATAAGACAATTAAAGGAAAATGCAAGTGAAGGGTAATGTCGAGTTACCAAATATCCTTGAGGGTAAATCCAAGAGATGTTAGCGCCCAAAGGATGAAAGCGAACGAATGGTAATAATGTATCGTTTCCAACATTTCAATCCCTAAAGATTTTTGCACTAACATATTCTTTTACATTCTTTACGGGGCTCTTTGGGTTGCCATGCCGCGAGTAAGTACTTTTCTTCTTAAAAAAAAAAAGGAGAATCTCCATTACAAAAAAGAACCTTTTGCGCTTCCCTAGAGACAAGCACAAAAATGAATAATTGATGAAAAAAAAAACTTTCTATAAGCTTTTTGAACATCATTTTTATCTCAAAATTGTTCTTACGTTTTGAGGATTATTCATTTTGAATCAAAATTCCCTATAGAGATTAATCTACTTAGACGATCTCAACATAGTGAAATGGAGATGTTAATCATGCCAAGCAGATGATACTTAGGATGAGGAAAGGCAAGCCATTTCCAAACACATCATTCAAATGCTTTTGAGAGTTGAGTGAAAGGCGACCTTCTCTTAGGACGAAGAATTCATTCGCATTGAGCACATAGATCGAAATGATAAAGACGTTTCCTTCATCAATCCCAAGCACCGAGCTGACATCTTGCTAATCCTTTCGGTTGAATAAAGATGATTCTTCAAAGTACCATTGTCAAGAATGACCCTACATTGGGGAAGCATGGGAGGTTATAGTTGTGTTGTAGAACGAATGATTGAGAAAGATTCTATTACTTTCACTTGCATCAATCTTCTGGTGATAGCTTCAGATGAATTCTTATTAGAGCTTGACTCATCTCAAGGTGAAAAAGAGCATTTCCTTCTCTACCCAAACACTGATATCCATTGCTCTAACCAATTTGGGCCTAATTATTCATTTCTAAACCCCGAGCAGTGATCATCTCCCTTCACTAGGGCAAGGCATAAGAATTGACCAAATACAATCGATAACTACGAGAAAATATGAAAAGCATCTCGAAAGTCATAAGAGCTACAAAAGTTCGACAAACTAGAGGGCATGAAAAAGTAGTGTGTCTGGTAAAAGCAAGGCCAATGCCCATCAAGAAAAAAAGCCAAAAGGCCGCATCTTATGTGAAAAAAAAAAAATTATCAAAGTCGAAGTACCTGCGTAAAAAAATCATCGCAAGTGCAAAGGAAATTAGAAAAAGGAGCAAAGCTCCCATGTAGAAATGATTAGTCGAGGACTTTCGAGATGTGCTGTGTTTCAAAAGCCAAATGCTTTCAAAAGGTCGAGTGACCTGGTCATGATGCCATGATAATCACCGACTCTTAAAAACTTTCTTGAAAATTTTAAACCTTTCGAGCCTCTCCCAAGCCAACATTACAACCCCCTTCCGAAGTCTATTCTTATTGGGATGGTTTGAGTGAAAATAAGAATGCCACAAAGAAGCTACCGCTTGAAGGAGTGGAGTTAATTCTATCTTGTCTTACTTTCCAAGTTCTCAACTTGTAAACTCGATGAAGATAGTGACAAATGTTCATTTATTAGCCTCAAAGCAATAATTCCTTTGTGTAAGCCTTAACCGAGCATATATTGCGATCCTTTCAAAAGACCTCTTTGATTGATCAGATTCTGCTTATCGCGGAAGTTTCTGAAAGTCTTTGACATGGGTTATGTAAGATACCCTTAGCGATCAGTTACTTCACACGCAAATAGATGGGATCAAGCAACCATTTTATCAAGAGTATGTGAGAAACCCTTTCTGACTAAGAAGCTCTAGTCTGGCATGCTTAATGAGCCCTTTTCATGAGTTGTAGCCGTTCTGATAAGAACTTGACCCTTAGAGAATTTAATGATTAATGATATATCCCCAAGTAAGATGACAGTTTTGCGCCACACGATACTGATTGACATCGAATGTTCTAAAGTAGTTGCACTTAGCTTGATTAGCTTGTTCAATTAATGCTGCAATATTGTCAATGCGTCTCTTGATGACGTCTCTAATGACATTTGCTTAAGTTGAGTTTGACAGGATTCCTCAGTGAAACCATGCCATCTCCAAAGGTTCATGGTCAGACTCAAACCATGTTATCTACAAGGTTCATGATCAGCCTTAAACCATGCCATCTCAAAAGGTTGATGGTTAGCTTTAAATCATGTCATCTCCAAAGGCTCATGTTTAGCTTTAAACCATGCCATTTCCAAGGTTGGTGGGTTTATCCTTCAACTACGGGGTTGGTGGCTTTTCCTAAACCACACGGTTCGTGGGTCATCCTTAAACCACATAATTGGTGAGTTTATCCTTGAACCATGGGGGTTGGTGGCTTTTCCTAAACCACACGGTTCATGGGTCATCCTTAAACCACACAGTTGGTGGGTTTATCCTTAAACTACGGGGTTTGTGGCTTTTCCTAAATCACACAGTTCGTGGGTCTATCTTAAACCACATGATTCATAGGTCTATCCTTAAACCACACGGTTGGTGGGTTTATCCTTAAACCACGGGATGGTGGCCTTTCTTAAACCACATGGTTTGTGAGTTATCCTTAAACCACACGGTTGGTGGGTTTATCCTTAAACTACAGGGTTGGTGGCTTTTCCTAAACCACGCGATTCGTGGATCTATCCTTAAACCACATGGTTCATGGGTCTATCCTTAAACCATACAGTTAGTGGGTTTATCCTAAACCACACGGTTTGTGGGTCTATCCTTAAACCACATGATTCGTGGGTCTATCCTTAAATCACATAGTTGGTGGGTTTATCCTTAAACCATGGGGTTGGTGACTTTTCCTAAATCACGCGGTTTGTGGGTCACCCTTAAACTATAAGGTTGGTGGGTCTATTCTTAAAACCACGGGGTTGGTGGCTTTTCCTAAACCACACGGTTCATGGGTCACCCTTAAACCACAAGGTTGGTGGGTCTATCCTTAAAACCACGGGGTTGGTGGCTTTTCTTAAACCACATGGTTTGTGGGTCATCCTTAAACCACAAGGTTGGTGGGTCTATCATTAAACCACGGGGTTGGTGGCTTTTCCTAAACCACACGATTCGTGGGTTATCTTTAAACCACAAGGTTGATGGGTATATCTTAAAACCACAGAATTGGTGGCTTTTCTTAAACCACACGGCTTGTGGGTTCATCCGTAACCCACGCTTGTCCGCATTCGGTCAAAACCCATGTGTACACAGTGAGACATTTCTCCTAGTCGAAACCTGTTTGTACACGATAAGACTATCACATTTGGTCGAAACCTGTTTGTACACGGTGAGACTATCATACCCGGTCGAAACCCGTTTGTACACAGTGAGATCCTTCTCTCGGTCGAAATCTGTTTGTACACGGTGAAACTATTATACCTAGTCAAAACCCGTTTGTATACGGTGAGACCTTTCTCCCAGTCGAAACTCGTTTGTACACGGTGAGACTATCACATCCGATCGAAACCCGTTTGTATACAGTGAGACCTTTCTCCTAGTCGAGACCCGTTTGTACACAGTAAGACTATTATACCCGGTCGAAATCCGTTTGTACACGGTGAGACTTTTTCCCAGTCGAAACCCATTTGTACACGGAGAGACTATCACATCCGATCGAAACCCGTTTGTATACGGTGAGACCTTTCTCCTAGTCGAGACCCATTTGTACACGGTGAGACTATTATGCCCGGTCGAAACCCGTTTGTACACGATGAGACTTTCTCCCAGTCGAAACTCGTTTATACACGGTGAGACTATCACATCCGGTCGAAACTTGTTTGTACATAGTGAGACATTTCTCCTAGTCAAACCCCATTTGTACACAGTGAGATTGTCATACCAGGTCGAAACCTGTTTGTACACGGTGAGACTATCATATTCGGTCGAAACCCATTTGTACATGGTGAGACCTTTCTCCCAGTCTAAACCTGTTTGTACATGGTGAGACTATCACATCCGGTCAAAACCCGTTTGTACACGGTGAGACCTTTCTCCTAGTCGAAACTCGTTTGTACATGGTGAGACTATCATACCCGGTCGAAACCCATTTGTACACAGTAAGACTATAACATCCGATCGAAACCTATTTGTACACGGTAAAATTATCATACCCGGTCAAAACCCGTTTGTACACAGTGAGACCTTTCTCCCAGTCAAAACCCATTTGTACACAATGAGACTATCACATCCGGTCAAGACCCGTTTTTACACGGTGAGACATTTCTTCCAATCGAAACTCGTTTTTACACGGTGAAACTATCACATCCAGTCAAAACCCGTTATTACACAGTGAGGCCTTTTTTTCCAATATAAACCACAAGGTTTGTGAATCCATCCTTAAACCACACGGTTCGTGGGTCATCCTTAAAGCACACGGTTCGTGGGTCTATCATTAAACTACGCTTTTAAAATGTTCATGAGTCTATCTTTAAACTGCAATTTTTTAAAAGGTTCATGGTCAACCTTAAACTATGTCATCTACAAAGATTCATTGGTTGAAACTCGTTGTTGCACGATGAGACCTTATTTCTTTCTTTTTCTTATGACACCGCATGCTTTTGTAGCCCGGGGTCTTCTTCTTACGACACGGTGTGCTTCTGTAGCCCAGGGTCTCTCATTCTTCTTATGATACGGCGTGCTTCTGTAACCCGGGGTCTCTCCTTCTTATGACACGGCGTGCTTCTGTAGCATGGGGTCTTCTTCTTATGACACGGCATACTTTTATAGCCTGGAGTCACTCATTCTTCTTATGACATGGTGTGCTTCTGTAACCCAGGGTCTTCTTCTTATGACACGGCGTGCTTTTGTAACCCGGAGTCACTCTTTCTTCTTATGACACGGCATGCTTCTGAAGCCCAGGGCCTTCCTTCTTCTTATGATACAGCATGCTTTTGTAGCCCGGAGTCTCTCTTTCTTCTTATGACACGGCGTGCTTCTGTAGTCCGAGGTCTTTTTTCCTTCTTATGACATGGCGAGCTTCTATAGCCCGAAGTCTTTCCTTCTTCTTATGACACGGCGTGCTTCCATAATTCGGAGTCTTTCATTCTTCTTATGACAAGACGCGCTTTCATAACTTTGAATTTTTTCCATCGACCTGACGCGTGCCTATGTACCCAAGGTCTCTCTAACGCCAAAATAATTTATGTGTCTTTTGTCTTTGACTGCAACCTCTTCGAGCTCCCATTCAAAGTGGGGCGGTTGTTGACACTTAAATTTCACCATTTTACTTAAGAATTAATAGCATTAAAAGTACGGAATTGGTCACTAAAAAAAAAAAAAAAGAAATCCATAAAAATTGTCATTAAAAAAAACAACAAAATAACAAAAAGACAAAAAAAACAAAAACAAAATGCTTAAGGGGTTGGTTGGCCTTGATCTAGCCTTGGCCCGGCCCACCCCTCTTTCTTTCCTTCTCTCCCTCGTGCTCGGCCCGACCCAGCTCCTCCTCCTCGGCCCATTTTCGCGTATGAAACCCTCAGGAGAGGGAGAGAGCTGGAGGAGGACAACAGAGAGAGAGAGAGAGAGAGAGAGAGAGAGAGAGAGAGAGAGAGAGAGTTTGACGAGAGGAGAAACGGAGAAGAGGGAGAGAGCTCGAGAGAGGGAGAGCCGAAGATAGAGAGAGAGAGAGAGAGAGAGAGAGAGAGAGAGAGAGAGGCGGGTAGAGAGCTCGAAGGAGAGAGATCGAGAGAGAAGAGAGTGGAGGCGCGGCGAGAGGAAGTGGAGGAGAAGGAGCCTTCGGCCCACCGCCACCGTCACCGACGAGCCACCCAATTGACGTTGTTCGCCACTATCTTCCCCAGAACCCAGATCTGAAACCGGGGGGGGGGGGAGAGAAAGGAAAAACATAGCAGAGAGAGAGGGCGGAGGGCAAGATCCGAGGAGGGAAGAGGCGTCGTTGGCGTTGCCCGATGCTGGCTGAGCCGTCGCCCTCCAAGCCCAACGCCGTTCGAGCCACCGCTGTCCGACCCCCTGCACTTGACGCCAGCAGCTGCAGCACCCACCGCCATCGTCGCCGACTGCCCATCCTCTCGATGCCGTGTCGAGTTACTTGTCGTCGTGTTTGCTGGCCTTCGACACAAGCAACGCCATGCTGCTCTCTGGCCCGTTGGTGTCGCCTCCATCTCGACTCCATCCCCAACGCAGCTGTCCCTATTGCTACCCGACTTCATTAGTGTCACCCTCCTGTTTAATGCCGTCTCCATTCCTACCGCCACTGCCGTCATCCACTGCCTATCGCATCACCGCAGCCGCCGAGTCACCAACGTCCCTGCCATCCCCCCTCAGTGCCGCAAAAAGCCCTAGAGGAGAAGGCACAAACCAGGTCAAAAGAGCCGGGCCGGGTGCAGTTAATCGGGTAAGGATCTGGGCAAATTGGGCTGGGCATATCTAAGTTGGGTCTGGGCTGGTTTAGGTCGCGGGCTTGCGTGGGTCCTTTTTTTTGCATGGGGGAAAGTGGAGATTAGGCCCATCGGTTGGGCCCAATCCAGTTGCACGAAGGCCAACCAAGGTTGGTCGGGCTTGGGCCTTACGGCCCCCAAGCGGGTCGGACCCGGATGGGTTCAACCCGATCCGCCCCAACTAGGCCGGACTCAAGTTAGACTGGACTCGACCTAGTCGACACGGAATTTTTTAATTGTTTTTATTTTTAAAAAATTAAAAAATTAAAAAATTAGAAAAGATTTCGAAAATCCAAAATAATGGGATTTGGTTAGGAATTGCCATATATTGTCTTCTTAGTGTAATTAGGTTTTAATTTGCTCGTATTTTGTTTATATCGTATGTTTAATTTGCATATCTAATTATGTTTAATTGCATATATTTAATTTTACTTCAGTTAGGATTTTGGTAGCTATGATTGTTACTTTAATGATTGCGCACTCGCATGTATGTTAGTAGATAAGTATAAAATCAGTCCAAACAAAAATCATTTCTTTTAAAATGAACAAGATTAGGTACCGAAAGGGCACTAATTGTCAATTAGTGTAATCAAGTCCCCGATCCTAGATTCTCTGGTTGTGTAGGAAGTGAGGTACACTCCCATGCCTCAATTGGTTTCTAGCCGATCCCAATAGGCTAGTGACAACTCCTTTTTTCAAAATTTGTAAGAATATCCCAACATCATGCGGGGTATGGGCTTAGGAGAGCCCATGCCTAATCATGGGCCATAGGCTCGTCCTTTAAGTAGTACTCCTAAACCTATTCCCTCCCCCCAAGGGTAGGTCGCGATAGGTTTTTGGCTTTATATGATTTTGATTTGTTTACCGTAATTAATGTTGGCTTAACTTGGGCAATATGGATTTGATTAACTTGTTGCTACAATTAATGCATTCTTCTTTTCCTTTAATCCCTTATTTTTTGGGTTTGCGTTAAGTTACCACTTTGGACCTCCTCTACTTCATACCACTGACCTGCTGGTGTATCATAAAGCACTTTAAGAGTCCTTTGATTATGTGATTGTACGGTATGGCCATACTACCTTGCATTATTGTCATGAAATTCTTCCCCCCACCTGGAAGGAAGGACCTTATGGGGATAGGAAGGAGGAGGTAATCGAACTTCCCATTGGGTTCGTCCAGTGTGTCTTTGGCAAGATCTCTTTTTTCAAATCTTTTTTTGAATGATTTATAGGGCTTTCGACGCGGAAGAATATTCTTTTGCGTGAATAATTTCATCCTAGTTATAAGTCTTACGATATGGTCTGGTGGTTCTAGCACTTGGGTACTCACTGAAAGTACAATCCCCAAATGGTTGTTCTTGCTCTCTTGGATATCGATGATCTTCATTCTCAATTATTTGCCTACAATGGGTGCAAATGTGCGGTGATCTGTACCTTCTGCCTCAAGACCTTATCAAAACCATACCAATCATTACAAGGAAAGGGTCTATATCCACCTCCATCGGAGATTTCCCATTGTCGCCAACAAACTTTATTTTCCCTTGTTGAATTGCCTCTTATATCTTCTTCTTTAATACCACGCAATCAAAGATGTTATGGCTCCACGAGTGATGCCATTTGCAATACTTCTTTTCCACTAATTCATCTTTAGAGAGGGTATATTTTGTCCTTTTGTTAACTTTATTTGGCCATCTGCCAGTAACAAGTCAAAGATTTTCTCGACCCTACTAAAATTGAAGAAGTAGTAGACTGACTCTTTGGCTTTACCCATACTATTTGACTTATCCTTCGTCTTAGCCAGCTTTAACGCTTAGCATGTATATGGCTTTTCAATGACCATCATGGCACCATCCACTTCTGCTAGTTTCATTTGTTCCTTATTGAAGTCATTTGTCTTAACAAAGCTTAAATCTCCCTTTAGACCATGTCTTTATCCTTTTCTCTGAGCAAACTTTTATGTTTGATTGCTATAATGGACAATTGAAATAAATCTGAGTAAGGTTGGCAAACCATTCTTTCTTGAATTTCAAATTTGAATTTCCAACCTCAAAGCCATTAAAGGCTAAGCCTACAAATGCTTTCTGGAGCAAAGTACTAAGCATTTGTTTCTTGCTCTTTTGTATATTGCTATCAACTGGTCAACTTTTTCATTCCCCATTTGCCTCATAGTCGACAAATCAACGACTGATAAGTCTAGGACAGCTTGTTGGAACTAGGTATGAAAAAGTCATTCCATTTGCTCCCATGAGAAAACTAAATTAACTAGTAGTGTCACTTACCATGTAAAGGTTGTCTTCGATAGTGAGAGTGGGAACAAACACAATTTCCAATGATCATCATGAGTAGCATCACCGCACAGGGCTAAGAAGTGAGTAATGTGCTCGAAAGTTGATTGATTATCTTTTCTAGTGAATAGCGTGAACTCTGGCATCTTGAAGCCTCTCGGATATGGGACTATGTCCATCTAGTCTAGGTAAGGCTTTCTATAGACACTGCCCATGTACCCAGGATTAGCAACATGATTCCTTAGAGCAGGCTTGACAGCTATCTGATTTTGCCCCGGGATGACTATGGGTAATCTTGCCATCTATTGGGCGCTATAATTAGGATATAAAAGTGGGTTTGCATTCTGCTGTGGAAACTTATATGCCGGCTGTTGCGGAGCCTGGTATATTGGTTGTTGTGGAACCTAGTATACTGCTTGCTGTGGAGCCTACTATACTGGCTATTGCAAAGCTTGGTGAATCTGAGGAACATCCTAGGTGGCTAGTGGATTATTTGATTGTGAGTCAAGATGTATGGATTGAAACTCTTGATTAAGAATGTGTGGATTAGCTTTTGGGAACATTGGCTAAAAAGGCTGATCTTGCCCCTTAGTTAAAGGCAATTGTTCCTACCCCCTAGCTGAAGCTAACATTGTTCCTTGATGATTGATAGCTATTTGTGCAAGTGGTGCGAGTGGCACACTAGAAAGTATTGTAGGCATAACATTGGAGACATTAGTGGCATGCTGGGTATTCTCGTTAAGAGGGAGTGGTGTGTCTTGACGAGATTGTTGCCTGACTATACCATTAGGATCAAAGACGTCTTGAGGATTATCCCCACTAGCCTAAGTTGTCGAAATTGCTTATCCCCTTTGTAAAATTTTTATAAGAGTTAAGGGTGGTGCACTCGGTCCTACAGTGCTGAAACTTATTGCAAGAGCTAATGGCAAAGGGGCATACCTTGTTATTACAGGATCATTCCCAATCTATGGCTGGGCTAACTCTAATGGGATTCCATGCTACCCTTGAGCACATTCATGATATGTGTTAGTTATCAATGGCTTGATGACATCAGTCATTCGCTTCACCATATAATCAGCAAATTCATTTTGAGTTTCCTCAATGGTCCTTCTTATTGACGAAATCATGACGGATGATTTTTGCTGATCTTCGTGGTTCCTACACATGTTGCCTTGAGAATCTATGTTCTCACCGTGTCTGATTTGGCATAGGTTGAGCAGATGATGACTCTGCACGTGGTATATCCTCCATTGATGGCAAGGGCTTGCTTTTGACACCATCTAGATTGTTGCAACTTCTTGTGCGTGGCATAGCACTCTCTCCAAGTAACACCATAGTCCCACCAAGCATGCCAAAAAGTTGTTTCACCGGTTTTGGATCCAGCAATAGTTCAAGAAGAAACAAGCGCAAGAACGGGCAAATCCTTGTGCGTATCAAGTTCAGGAACTCAATACTATCTCATTCCTTGAACGAACAACAGCGGACACCCCTGTGTATGTCACCCAAGAGTTTCGGAATCCTCTGGCCCATTTGCTTATTTGGTTCAATAGGCTGAACCCTGAAGGCCATTTGTTCATCCCTTTTGTGGGCTTTTCACAGTTGTTGCCGTGTAGAGGCGCCATCCCGGCACCCGACCTAATAACCTTAAAATTCTTCGAGTTTGAAATTTCTGCAGCGGATAGAGTTTGAAATCTCATGGAGCGCTCGGAGCTGTCGCAACATCTGGTACCATCGCCATGCCCATCCCGTGCAGGCTTTTTACATAGTCCAGCGGTGAATTGGCGAAGTACGCCAGACGATAAATGAGGTGGAAAGAGAAATGATAAGAGCCAATAGCTCGAGCGAAGCTCAGTAGTCCCTACAAAAGAAGCTGTGTAGTTGGTCGATGAGATAAAGCTGTTGCATTCGGTCATAACACACGGCCAACACGCCACATGACCACGAGGGCCGTGCATAGGACGTGCGATACGATGCACATGGCTTCACGCTGTGGGGCAAAAACATCACGTCCTCATCATCCCCCACGCCACCCAAATTAATGGCAGCCGCTCCTCTGAAGTTGTGAAACTTGTGGGGGGGCTGGGGGCCAGGGGCCATGGGCCATGGGCCAGTGGCCATCCGCCTACCTTCCCATTCATCGATTTTCATGCCGTGGTTCGTGTATCGTAACTTCTGCATTGCTAATAGCCGTCGAAAGAACAGTTCACGCCTCCCTTTGACTGGCCAAGTGCATTGTCTTAGTCAATCCGAAGTCAATTGAGAGAGAGAGGGTTGTTTGAACTTTTGGAACAATTGACAGCTGCCCCATATAATTTCACAAGTTATCATAGCGGGAGGCCCTGATTGCCAACCCTTTCAAGCCCCTTATTTGCTGCCCTTGCCAACATTTCCACGCTTATTATGAAGTTTTAGAATATCGAAAATATTAAGACAAGCTTAAACCAACTGTTATCAATCCACGATTCACTTGTTATCCTCTCTCTTTTTCTCTAGGACATGGAGAACCCAGGATCCCCAACAAGACCGATTCATTTATAGATACACGTAAATCATTCGGTGTTCATGTGCATGGGATAGGACTCTGCTCACAGGATTTACAGGCACGAAGCTGAGATTATTATGAGTGGGGGACAGCACAAAGAAACTACCATATTTATTTGAGAGAGATAGGGAGAACTAATGAGTTCCAAGTAATGAAGATTTTCTTTTATTGAGCTAGAAGGACTATATACATATTCATACCGATCTAACTTAGGTGTTTGACACGCATAGTCGCCAGCCCACGGCACCATGCAGAGACAATTCACCTAACCAGCATATGTGAAAATAAAGTAGTCAGAAATATATATAAGCTCGGTGCATGTTTCCTCTTGAAATGTCTATCCATTGCTCCAGAATTCAACGAAAGGCTGGTACATATTTATTTCGAGTTGCCCCAGTTGGTGGGACAAAAGAGACAATGTCCCAATAATACCGTTCGCATGCAGTAAACCAGACAGCATCGCATGATCTCGACACTGCTTCGAATGTGAAGAGGAAGAAATTCTCTCGGGAACGTGGGCGTGGTGTCGGCACCTTCGATTTCAACGTTACACGAACCTGTCTTCTTGATCGCTCTCGTCCACATGCAAATCTTGTAGGTCGGGGAGAGCATTTGCGTTCCATGCATGCATGCAATTAAAAGTCGTTTAATAGGGTTAGATAAAGTGAAGCGTTCGTCATTCCCTAAAAGGGATATATATATATATACACACACATATATGTTAATAAGGAATATATTTCAATCCGATTTCATTTCCGAAAAAGTGATTCAGAGTTTACCTTCTTTGCCGACGGCCCCCAAAGTTCCTAGGTAAATATTTTTTCTTTCTTATCTAAGTGGGAATACTCTCGAATTTTATGTCTCAAATTTCAGACATTATATAAATATATTAATGGGGGATATATTTCAATTTGACTTCATTTTCTAATTTCTTGGGTATTTCAGATGTTATGTCAAGAACTTTAGGTGCTAGTTTTCTTTCTGAGAAAAGTATTGTAAACTCATTAGACATGATAGATTTGAAAGGAGAGGGCTTTCGATTTCATTCGTTAATCTTATCTTAGTTTGAAGTAATTGGTTTCCGGTTTTAGTTATAAAACTTTTATATTTTTGTCACGTAGAAGAAATTTTCCCCTTTGGATGATGACGGGAATATGTAATTTTTTTTTTTCTCTGATTGTTGGCTTTAAAGCATGTTACGAATTTCGGCCATTGATCCTCGTTTTTCACTCCATCGTTTTCTATCAAAGAAGGTGAATTGTACGGTCGAAAGATAAAGTTTGACACTGTCGCTCGGGCAACAACCGTTAGGAAGATTTGGGGTGTAGGGCTCAAATGAACCATCTCAAAGCGTCTCAGTGCGTTGTAAAATGACGGTTGGATGTGATAAATCATAATTACCCAGCTGAGGGCTCTTATGTGGAAAGACAATTAGATGATGATGACGAAGTGATATAATGGTGACCCAACAAGCTCAGACAATATTGAGAGGGAAAATTACCAAAAAAGGTCTTAAACTTATTGTATTTATTATAAACTTTTTAATTGTGTCAATTTAATTCTAAAATTTTAATACGTCAATAAGTTATTCCAATAAATTTTGACAGGAAAATACTGATGTGGTGGTTTAAGACCATTCTATGTGGCACGGCCGATGGTAGACATGACGTGGACAATGTTTTAAAATATTCCTAAAATTGTTTTCCTTTATTTTTTCTTTTCCTTTTCATTGATGGCTAGTCTTAGGTGATGGCCGGTGAGGGTCACCTAACCCATGGTCAACAAGGGCGGCGAGGTGACCCTCGCTAGCAACCAATGAGGATCGTCGAGCCCTCATATGCCTCAACAAGGGGAAAAAAAAAGATAAGAATAAATTAATAAATTTATTTTTGTAAAATCAGATTTTATTGTAAAAATTACAAAAATTATCCACATTAGTATCGGTGATTATGCATAGAGAAATCAACGTCTATGTTAGTGACTGCTGAGTAAAATTAGTTGGATGTATTATATTGATAGATTGTTGAAAAATTTATAACTAAATCAGACAAATTAAAAAGTGAAATATCAAAATGGACAAATAAAATAGGTTTAAAGTTTTTTTTGGTAAGTATTTCGATTCTTGGGATACGGAGATCATGATGAATCTGATGATTACAAGGTTTGTGATCGTTATGGAGGTCATCACAAATTACGTCAGTATCGGTGATTGGTGCGGTGAAGATCGCCATGGCCACGGCAATCATTACATGCGACACTGACAATTCTAAACATTTTTCATAGTTCTCTTGAGAAGTTTATGGATCGGTTTGTGGGGGTGGATTGGTTTTTTTTTGGGGACACGGGGGAAATTAGCCAAAGAATTGTAAACTTCTTTGATTGTCAATTCGATCTTAAACATTTTAATTTGGTCAATATATTTCTAAATATTTTAATGATTTTCTATAGTAATTTTTTTGATCAATTTTAGTTGAAAATTACCACCGTGGCATTTAGTCACTGTCGGCCGACCCATGTGACATAGCTAGCAATTTGACGTGGCTATTGAAAACATAACGACGTTGTTTAACTTAACTTTTTTTTTCTTTTCTTTAGTCACAATTTATGTTCCTCTTCATTGTTTCCTATTTCCTCTTCCTCTCCAGGTCACCATGCCGACTAGAGGTGAGCATCAACGATGACTAGAGGTGACCTTCGACTAGGCGATCCTCGACCTTTGCAAGTGTCAATGGGCGACCCTCATCGTAGTAGACCTCCATTGGTCGATCCTCAATTATTCGACCCTTTGTATCTCACACTAGTCGACACTCTTCACACTGCATTTGCAAATTGACCCTTAGCACACTAGATCTCGAACTTGGCTGGTCCGCCCTCGGTGACCAAATCTTGCGCAACCCTCTAGATCTTGCAACCAAGCCTCAACTCTTAGACAATCGACCCTTCGAACCACTGCGTCACCTCGCCAGTGTTGTGTGACTCCAAGCGACACTCACAGGTCCATGAGGGTCCAAGCTAAAGAAGGATCATCTAAAGAAGGTGATATTAAAAAGAAAGAAAAGAAAACAAATGAAAGATAAAAAAAAAAAATTAAAAAAATGGTGTCTTCCTATCTAGATATGTCCACATTAGATTGCCGACTACGTCTCTAGGAATCTTGGAGATGATCGGACGCCACAATAGTATTTTCAGCCCGAAATTGATCGGAATGACGATATTGAAATTTCGTGCAAAGATTTAGAGTTAATTAACAAAATTGGAAAGTTTAAAACTGAATTGATTTTCGTATAATAAGTTTATGATTTTTATTTTTTAATTAATTTTCCTGGGCATATGTTATGTGATAATTTGTGTCAAACGAAAGAGACTAAACTTCTGGCCATGCTTCAACGTGCCAACTATCATCGCTCTTTGTAGGTATATATCAGATCTAACAGTGGCTGCAGATATTCCGGTAAAGGGGACCGACAAATTAAAAATATTTCACGAAATTCCAAATCGAGTTTAGCTCGAGAGAGCTTTCTGTCTTCTTCTGTTTTTCTTAGTTTTTTAGAAAATCTGAATTTGAAAGCTACCTACACTTTGATCACGCAACAGAGGAGATCGATTTCTTGTTTGATATGGGCATCCCCCCAACACGGTTTGCCCTACATCCCACCCCCAACCCCCCTACACGAGTGGTTCTCTATGTCCAGCATTTAATTCACCTAATTCTGTCTTGCCAAAAAATCAGAAAAAAAAATCGAAGAAAAAAATTAATACTAAAATATTGCAGCAACCCCACCTCACATTGTGACTGGAGATTATCTGTCTAGAGAGCATTATTCCAAGAAGGAAAAAAAAAAAAAAAATTGCTCTTTGGGACCACTTCTAGGTGACAAATTTTGGACCGTCAGATAAAATGCGCTATTTCATAATTTGATGTATATGGACATTCGGCATAAATTGAGTGTTGGACCGATGACTAAAGAAAATTTGAAAATGGACCACTTTGTTCTGACATTGTATAAAATTTGGTGAGAGAATTGCCTGACTATTTTAAGAATGCAAACTATGAATAACGCTTGGTTTGATATCTAGGTCTTTGAAGTAAGTTGCTCTCTTGTTTTACCTTTCTTTTTCCTGAAAGTATTTCTTTTGTTCCTTTTACTCTTTCTTGGGGAAAATTATTGAATCAATCATAAATATATGATACGGATGCTAATTTAATTTTAAACCTTTTCATTTTGCGAATATAACTCTAGGCCATTCAATTCAATTCATGGTTTAGAGAAAGCTCTAAAATATCATGTGTTCATCATTCATTTCGTCGATTACTTACATAACTTGCTTTATAGTGGTTGACAACAAATAATATATTATGGCAAAATTCAAAACCGTGATTAAGTCACTATTTTTAGCATATCATGTTTCAAAAGTGAAAACTTTCTCTAGCAAATGGCCAAATTATAAGTAAGTAAATAGATTCCTCTCACATGAGCTAACCAAAAATCTATAATGAACCCGAAGGCATTGATTTGACATTAAAAAACCCTTTAACGGGAACTCAAACAATCTCCAAGTTGATTTTAAAATCGGAAATTATCAAGAAATTCCAAAAAATTGAGAATCTTTATGAGAGAATGCCATGTGAGCTAGATTTTGTACTTTTCCATACACAATGTACGCACCACCTTCAATCCTGGAGAAGTTGATGATCAGTCTGAAGCAATGATTGCTCAACCACCGATTTGACAATTGGCAAAACTAAACTAAGATTAATTAATTGAAAGGAACAAGAAGTAGTTTCAATGCCATCCAAGTTGGCACAAACACAAGCACAAAGTGACTTTGGAGCTACTTGATTTGATAACACCTACATGATTGCCATTTGATCATTGATTTTGTACCTCCATTGTCAATGAAACCAGTGTCTTCTATACCCTAACCCCGTATATATTCTTCTCCATGTATTTCAAATGCGTTTATCACCACTAAAGTATCAATACCTTTTCATATATCTTAACAAGTGTCCTTACGATACTAATTTATCTCGCACCTTACACAATAATCTTGCTTGCCCCATTTTTCCATATGAGTATATGAATTGCACCTTCTGACGTCTAGAAAATATATACATAATTTGGTAGCAATTACTAATTTTGAATTTCTAGCCACAAAATCCCTTTCCAATTTTGGGGTTACAAATAGTGTCATAATGATACACACTTTGCGTTCCTCTCTTGTTATAGATAGGCAAAACCCCTTCATGTAGATGTAGATGATGACCAATACCGATGGGAGTAAGGCATCCCTATCTTGTTTTGACGAGATACCGAATGTCGGCGGCGCAAAACATATGTAGGTCCTAGGTGTGTGGATGGCACGTTACCGGTTGTACATGGAAAGATGAACGTGGTCTTGTGTCACGGATCGCCCCGTCAAAGCCAAGAGATGTGTCATCAATAGGGCTTACCGAATGGTTGCCAAGCTAGAAAAAAAGAGGGAAAAATCAATGAAGGAGCAGAAAAGATATACGAATCATCCAACTAGGAAAATTGTCTCTTGGGTCTCTCTAGATTTGGAGTCCAGCATAACCATGTGTATCTTCAAGAGCAGATGTGAAAGGCATAGGCGATGCAAATTTTCCTGATGTACTTGTCCACATGTGAGCCTTGTCTCCACATTGAACCGATGGTGGCCCCGCCTTTTTCTTGTCCTCTAATTTAGCACTTTCAATGCGCAATTTGCTCTGCTCCCAATATCCAATTCCCAATCATATAAACTTTAATTTAATTTCATCGAGATTAAAAAGTTATACTTTCTGCTTATTAAAAGAGGACTGGGTTGAATTTCTGGAGCAGTTTGGACTTTTGGAGGAACATCACATGCTTATGAGCCTAAGCTACGCTCCTACAATCGCAAAATCCGAGGTCAAGGATTGATTGTAACGGTGGTCCGTAAATGTAGTTTGGAAAAGCGCAAAGCCCGCCCGATGCAAAGAATGAATTGGGTCCTCGATAGTCTTCTGATTATAAAAAAATTGTGGATCATAGTTTTTCGACGCTATAATAATTTCTCAGCGTGAACTCGCAGTAATTTAGTATTAATAACTTTCAGCGTTGAGTGCTTGACCATCAAAGGGTAATAAGATGATGGAATAATTCTCGCATCTAATTGAATTAATCAATGCGCGTTATTAACAAGGACTTCTGAAAACAGTTGTTCAACGTACTTGGTACAAGAAAAGCTGTCACTTCCATAGCACCAATCGGCAGTGAAAAACAAATGAACAAATACGTCAAGAAATTTTATATTTTGATCGCTCATGGAATGTCACAGTAACATCTGTTAAGGAGCCGCTGAATTCCTAATGTGCCGGCGTGCTGCTGGCGTCGACCTTAACTTATTTTATCAGCGCCAATGGCGGTCTTGAGATTACTCGACAACCGCATTATTTAGGAAGAACTAATTAGCATATTTTTAGGTTCTTAAGCAGCCCATTCGTTTCACTAAAATAAATTTCTTGAGGAAAATTTTTTCCATCAAAGAAAAAAAGTCTTCTAAAGTGAGGAATATGTTTTCCACTTTTGAAAAGTGGAAAACATTTTCCTCACTTAATCTCTCTTATCTCACATCTCTATAAATCCTTACTTCCTCCTCCTATTTCTTCTTCTTCTTTTCTTTTTTTTTATTCGAATTATTTTTAATTTCCTTTTTCTTCTCTTTTTTTTTTTTTCTTTATTTCCCATATTCTTTCTTTTCTTGGTAGTAGTCGGACTTTAGGTGAACCTCAAGCTCATTGATCTCAAACTCGTGCTCATCAACTTAGCGAGCCTCGAGCTTGACGCTCGCGCTCGCCAATTTGGGGAGCGGAAAATATTTTCTTTATCGAATACCGGAAAATATTTTCCGAAATGTTTTTAGATTTTAGTTGAACACCAGAAAATATTGCCATTTTTCTGGAAAATGACTTATGAAAAATATTTTCCAGAAATAATCCATTTTTCGTAAAACGAACGGATCCTTAATTAGAAAATAATCCTAGCTGTTCATGAAAAGATGATACTACCATGTTGAACGAGTGGCGTTCCTGCCTTAAAAATGCTGTCAGAAAGAAGAAAATAAAGCGCTCTCTTTTTACCATTCTCTCCTGCATAAATCCGAGGAGTGTTCTCTAATCCGATGCACAGTTTACACGCAGCAGACCACGTTCTTGCAAGTACCGTCCGTCATTATGCAGGAGAACGCACCACGCAGAGAGAGAGAGAGAGAGAGAGAGAGAGAGCGACTTCCATAATCAGCGGGACAAGTTTCTGAGCTTTGAGCTGTAAAGACAGAGACGGGGATTGCTATCGCTCCGAAATCGCAACAGCGACTGTCGCAGGATGTCCGCATCATCATCCACCGAGGACAGAAAAGGGCGTATTTATTACGTTCCGCAGTTCGCTTTTTTGACTTTGCGGGTTTCGGTGCTTGTGTTGAATGAAGAAGGAGGGACGACCGATTCGACCTTTGCCCACCCCCCACACAAAAAAGAAGAAGAAGAAGAAGAAAACTTCATCGAATCAGGGCGAATGTATTTAGTTTAACAGCGCTCTGTCACGAAGCGCGATTCCGCAGACTGAATTGAAGTTAAGGTTGAGAGGTTCTTCTTGTAACTTTTCAATGCTATATGTTATGTGAAATGTTAGTTCAGCTCATCATATTAAATTACAGGCCTAACGGGGTGCCGGCCGCCTGCCCTAGGGGCGAAGCGGAAGCGGGTGAACGGAACTCGGTAAAATAACTAGGATTTGCTTGTAAAGCGTCAATTTTTTTTTGCGAAATTCCTGCACAAACGACCTCAAAATATATAGTAAAAGAAAAATATGGGACGGATGTTTTCGCTTTATGCCGACCGGTGCATGGGAAATGAACAGGAGCCGAAAGTTAAAAAGAGGGAATCTCAACTGAAGAATTATATATATATATATATATATATATATATTTGATTGGATTGATGGGAATTGGGTAGGGCTTTTTGACTAGGGTGGCGATGATGGTGGGGGTACAGTTAAGGTGCGACCACCGTACGGCTCCGGCAGTTACTCGTCCGATACGGCGGGTCGTTTCGGCCTCCCCTCAGCCCCTCGTTTCGCGCGCAAGATTGGCGTGGCGACGCGGATGCATGGCCATGTCCATGGGCATGGAGCATGCATGGCATGGGCATCATGCCGCACATGCGGCACGAGCATGCGGCACGTGCGATCGTCAACCACCTCAACCAACGACCGCTCTACCCGTCGCTACTTATTCTCACTAGCACGCGCCCGCTTAGTACTACTGTACTGTACGGTTGGACCACCACGGGAAAAAAGTAATAATATATAAAAAAATAGAAATAAATAGAAATACAGCCAAAAAAAATGAGAAAGGAAAATCCTCGAGAGAGGGACCGTACTCTGAATTCTTCCTGGTTTCGAAATAAAGCTTTTGTCTCGAAATTTGTCATTCACAAAAAAATATCTCCGCATTATTTTAGGCATGCCGAGACTTTTCTATTATTTTTTTTGAAGGCATGTATGTGAGATGTGCGATAATAGCCGGAAATCAAATCCCAAAATCTTTAATTACAAACCGAGGTGGAAAGAGAAATTTTGAGGTTTACCCTCTGAGCAGGGTTTAATGTGCGAAAATATGAATTTCCATTCGCCCATGAGAAATGCGAATGACATGCCCGTGAAAAATTACCTGAGTTATGCAATAGTAGGCGAATAATATCACCAAAAAAACTATAAAAAAAAAAGGATAAAAAGGAGAACTTTCTTGAAGTTTTAGCTAGTGATGATAATATTTTTCTGAATAAGAATTTTCTTTTCTTGATTTTTATGGGAGATACCGAATTTTATCTTTTGGCAGGGGAACGGGGGGGACGTACAAGTGGATCATTACTCCTTTTTAGGCAGACTGCACGATAGCCGTTGTTGGACCACCCCCCCTGGATTAATGGAATTTCCTTAAAATGAAAATCCTGATCGAGCTGAAAAAAATCAAGAAATTATCGATAAGGGTTTCGGATACGGAAGGAAATCTCTCCTTCATCACCGCCCCATGCCTCCCGGTATCGAAACGGACGTTGACCCATCATCGATCCCACGTTCTCATCCAATCAACCTCAATCCCTTTTTGACGGAGCTAAAGTGCCACAAAATCTAAACAAAAATCGCTAATTTTTCGGTTTAGTGAATGGCACGATTCGGCTCTCATGATACATGTGAATCATCTCGTCCGTGTGCATTGATCGGCGGGCGGACCCAATCAATTTTTTTGAGAGAATGTATTTAGTTTTGGTCGTCGAGGAGTCGTCGGAGTTGCATGTGAGACCTTTTTGAGTTAAATTAGGTTTTAAAGTCTGAATTTTGGGCCACCCTTATCTGTGGCCATTAGACAGCCGCTGCAGATATGATTGCACTTTAAAACTTTTGCGCCAGGATGGATGCTTTTGTAATTGCTTGACTACGACTTCCAATTCTTTGTCCAAAAAGGAACGTGCCTTTCATTTCCGACGAGAAAGGAACTAAGCTAGTCTTTTCGAGAGGTAACTTTTCTTAAGAAACTGTAGAAAACCCCATAAAGTCCCCAAACTCGCCTTTGTTCGATCCAGTTGAATTAGCTCGACAGCTCGACTCATATAAGCTTCCAGATGAAATTGAGCTCGACTAAACTCGATAAATTGACAAGTTTTATAATGATAATGTCTGTTTTATTTGTTTCATATTCACAAGCAAATATATATGATTAGAATAAATAAACATGAAACTCTATTGGGCTCACTTATGGGCTAATCATCTTGAGTAACTTTGAATGTGCTTTAAATTAAAATACGAGTAAAAATATGTAAAAAAGTTAGCTAGTGTAGACAATGTTCGAGCGTGAAGTGGATAAATTTTTTATGATGATATAGCCAATTGTACCGCACTTGATATTGAACAGACTTGATTAAAGAATTTATAAAAGTAGAACGACTTAATTAAATATACAAAAGTGCAAGGACTTAAGTAGAAAAGGTACAAAAAGTAGGGATAAAAGTAAAAACAAAACAAAGGTGGACATGGTTTTCAATTCTAGCTCACTAGGCTAGGCGCGGCAGAAGCAGACATAGACAGAGTCCTTTTCCAATTCTTACATTTCTCTCTACAGGGGAAAAGGAAAAACGAGGTTCAGACAGCCAAGAAAAGGAAAGAGCGAGAGAGAGAGAGAGAGAGAGAGACGACCAGACAAGGACAAAAAGTCCCCGAATTTCAGACTCTTCTGTTGCCTTGCCATCATGCTTTGCATTTGCAATGTTATGTTACAGAGAGAGAGAGAGAGAGAGAGATCAGGGCAAAAAGAAACTCCCGAATTCAAGATTAATAATAATTAATTTGGACATCAGTTCGATCCTCTCGCAAGGTTCAGCCAACACGCCGAACACCGCCGCGAGGGGAGCAAGAATTACAGAGCCTTGGCAAAAATTTACAGATCGGAACCCGGATGTTAATCCTGGCGTCCCTATGGTCAGAGTCACCCGCATCCCCAATTCCCCCCCAAAAAAAGAAAAGAAAAACACCATAGAGAAGCAAGCATTATGCTGCTGCAGCTTCTTCATCTTCTTCTTCGACCCTTTCGCCTAAGCAAGAAACCCCAAGAAAACGAAAACCCTAGAAAGAAAGAACCTCAGAAAGCTTCTCGAGCCTCCCAGCTTCTTCTTTCTTGTCTATCTAAGCGTCGAGGTCAGGGACTGGAAGACGACCTCTTCGCAGGGGATGGTTAGGCCCATGTCGTGGTCGAACCCGAACTCCTCCTCCGCCTGCTGGAGCAGGCTCTGGAACTCGGGCCGGGTCAGGAACGAGATGGGGACGACGTACCGGGTCCGGTTCTCCCCGACGTAGACCACGAAGTGCCCCTTGGGCACGTCCAGCGGGAAGCCGCCCCCTTCCTGCTCGTACCCCTGGGAGGACTTCCTCCCCAGGCTGGAGCACCTCTTGAGGATCTGCTTCAAAACGGCCGTCTGCGGCAGCTTGTTGGGCTTCTTGATCGCCATTTTTCTTGCTCAGAGAGAACGAGAGAGAGAGAGAGGGATTTGAGTATGATGAATCGGAAGTGAGAGTGTGGCGGAAACAAGAGAGAGAGAGAGAGCGAGAGCGAAGGGGCTGGTTTGAAAGGGGAGGAGGGGCTCTGCGGGGGTATATATGGCGAGACAGAAAGTGGGCGAAAAAGCAAATAAAAAAAAGGTTTATTTTTTCGAAATGGGTTTTCGATTTTGATTTTGGGGTAGGAGAGGAACAGTCAGCAGGCGCATGTGGGGTTGTAGGGGCAAAGGACAGACCAAAGAAGGAGGCGTGAGAGAGAGAGAGAAAGGGGTTGGCGTTATAGAGAGACTCCTGTGGTTGGTCTTCCAAAGGACAAGAAGGACCCCTCCCTTCTCCCTTCCTAGTCATTGAAGTCTCGTGTAGGCCTCTGGTTCCTTGCCCAACTCCATGTTTCGTCCTTTACCGCGGCTTGTACAGATTCTAAGTAGAAAAAAGCCACAAGCTATTTCGAAAAAAGAAAAGAAAAGGAGAGAAGAGAAGGTATGAGGAATAAAGTTAAAAATGGAAAAAAGGGCATTTCTCCAATTCTCCATGATTCCTTAAGACAGTGCACATGTCCTCGTGAGAGACCGAGGGTCAATTCTTTCGCCTCCAAATAAATGGACGTCCATGTTAGGGCTGCTCTTGTCAAGAAAAGGGAAATTAGAGTTGGTAGGACTCTGGCTGTGAATGTCTTTTATGATGTATTTGAACTTTGAAGGATCTTTTTTATTTTTTTATTTTATTTTATGTATAGTGACATCTGATCTAAAAGAAAAAATGCATTGACTTGGAAAGTAAATGAATTAGTTGTTGCTTGTGAGGTGTTAACTCTTTATTTTGTATCTATGCACTGAACCATACATATTCCTTTTGGCTTTTTCTCCATCTCTGCCTCTCAATTATGCGAGAGGATAGTCCCATGTCCAGTCGGACGGTCTTCGACGAGCTCCGCCGTGCCGCACAGCGTGCGCCGCAACATGTCCCCCTTTGGACGCCCCAAGCCTGGACGGATGGAGATGTATGCATGTCGAGGATGAGATGCACGACGATGGGCGACAGCTCAAGGGCATGTCGACGAGGTACTGCGATGGTGGGCGATGGTGCTATATGTGAAGTCGATGGCAACGCCTGGTGGAGCGGTGGCGGCCTGGTGTGGTCGTGAGTGGGAGGGAGAGATTGGGGGTAAAATTTAGGGTTTTGGTGTATTCTTTGTGAAATTGTTTTGTGTGGTTGAGTGTGCATATAACAATGGACCATCAAGTGGGCGATACTTTCCGAGCAGCCAGCTGCAGCAATTTGTGAAGGGATTGCAATTACAAGATACTTGTCAAATGTCTTCTAAAAGTTACAAGACCATTTTTACTGTCGAAACTGTTGATAAGTCAGAATGAAATAATTTTATATGGAATAAAGAAAAATGTGGAATAAAATAAGTATGTTGTGAAATAGTATTAGAACAAGAAAAGGATAATTTTTTTTTACATCAAGTATGTTCTCCAAAAGATAAATCCGCCCTTTGCTTGACTTCTAACTTTAGGTTTTGATTTTCTTTTTCCAAAAAAATATTGCGACACTCACATTTTGATATTTATCTAGAATGAAGCAATTTTTCAAAAAAAAAAAATTAAAGGAAATTTAAAACAATTTCTTTCATTTTACAATTAGTTTCTACTTTTCTCAAATCTTGCAGGTCTGGACAACTTTGATTATAATTTATGCAAATTATTTAAACTTACAAAATATACGAATGTTGACATGTTTAAAACGAACTGAAAATTCTATTCTTCCTTCAAGTAAACTTTTGAGTTTACATTCCTCTTTTTCTCCTAGAGGATATATCTACATACATGAAGAAAAAGGGAGGAAAAAGAGATACTCACTCAGTTGCGCGAGGATGTTAACACCGGAAATTAGAGTAACGCTTATCCCAAGCCGAGAGCATATTCCTAAAGCCCGAGCCTGCTCGATTGAATCGACATAGCCTACCTGCTTGAAGGCTCATTATTTGCAATCTATCACGTCACTTGAAGTTCAATTTTAGTAGATCGGTCTCTTGCTCCGACCACTCGGGGATATTTTTTGTGTGCTGGGGCATCACACGGTGCAAACGATGCAACAAATTATTGCCACATCGTCCCCATCCGGCCCTCAATCTACTTCCAAGTACTTTCAAAGTCCTCTTGCTCTGGGCTCTACCGTCTTGATTGCTGGGGTGTGATGATTTGGGATGGCCGCGGGTCACGTCAGATGCGTATCGCCATGGCCAAGTTGTTGCTCCTCTGCACGTCCTCTCACCACGCTTTCCTGCTCGACTCGAATGCTGGATAGCATTCGGCGAATGCTTTTCTCGAAACGGGTTGGAAAACGTCGACAGGACTAGACTCGCAGGCGATCTTACCCAAATAGAGCGATTCTAGAGTGTTAAGACGCCTTTAATTAACTAATTCAGCATTAACAAGCGACATCACGCTTTTGTAAATGTTTAGGTGCACATATTCCTCGGGACTCCGACGTGTATCACCCGGTAAATACTTGGTATGTCTACCGTCATCACTCGATATTAACATCATGTTAATGATAATGCTTTTTCAGAGTTTGAGTATGAATCTCATCACATGCTTGAAAAGAGAGATGGATTAGATGCAGAGTCGCATCACGTTCCAATGACGAGCTTTTTATCCGAATACTCTTAATTGAGATTATTATGCCGAGATGTCAAGTCGCGTCATGTTCCGATGATGAGCATTGTGCGTATGAATTTCGGTCAACTTAGGTAGCACAAGGAGAATACTCATATGGGTAGCCTAGGCACGTAGCACAACTCGTAACTTTCCCGAGGTTGAGCACGAAACCCCTGGCTTGATGCCTGGGAATTCTTGGCGTCTGCCATGGATGCCCCCAAATTGATCGAACAGAACAGTTTGGTCAACCAGAAACCAAGAGGGAGCTCTTGCTCAAAACCTACTGAAAGTTGCAGAGCGAGGAGCCCCCCCTGCACATTAGAAGGGGAGCAACAAGGGTCCCAAATGAGGGCCAGGCCAACTCCAAATGATTCAGTATTTCAATGTGTACATTATCAAACCACCACAACGTTGACACTTCATCCCACAAATCGCTCACATGCATGCAAAAGCCGTCTAGCCTGTCACTCTGCCCTTTTCCCATCTTTCTGTACTCGCAAAAGCTTTTGGCTCTAGCCCCTCCTGTGAGAAGTCTTTGTCAAATTTCTCGAAAAACCGCTCACTGAGGAGGCGTTAGCAGTTAAATTTGTGAAATTTCTGTGTGCTACCGTACTATATGTATTATGTATGGATTTACGATCAAATGCATACGGTTATGATGAGTTACAATTCTGAAATCGGTGTCTTGAGGGACCTTAGAGACGCCCTGCAGATAATTGTTACAGATGTTTCAAGAGATATAAAGACTATGCTGTACACAAGCCATGTAGATGATCTTTTCACACGGATCGGTTGAATACCGGCAGCTGGTTTTTTCATCGTGACGCTTTGACCATCACCTTTCTGATCACAGTTAAAGCCGAGTTAAGTGAGTGTCTAAGCAAAAGTTGGCAAAAAAGCAACCTCAGTAACTCCGACTGGGGCCACGGTGCGCTGTCCGTGTCCGAAAGTGAAGTGAAAACCGAAGCTCCCTCCCATGTTCTGCGACTCAGATTGGCTGCTGCTGAGTTGGAGGAGGGAAAACATCTGAGGGAAAAGCTAAAAAACGATAAAGGAAAAGGGCTGGTCCACACAGGCCCTGAGTCACCGAAAAGCAGTGGCTTTGAAAGGTGACCTCCGTGGGTAATAGTCTGCCGTAGAAATTATTACTGACGCAACTATTTTATCTTCAAGCATGCTCGCTGTGAACATCAGGACTGTAACTGGAAGAACGACTCGCGTGAGAACTGTTTACAGCGACTTGCGTCCGGACGAACTCGATCGTGGACGAGTGTGGACAGACGTCTTGGCGATTCTTTTTCCTTTTGGGTGTCGGTAGATGATCTTAGTAAGTAATTCGACCAAATGAGTTTACTCACAATATATGAAGTATAATGTCGCACTGGATGACTAGGGGGTGATGCAGCGGGTAGCAGGCCAATTTCCAACCATGTGAGCCGTGTACAACTGCTCGAGAAGAATTTGAAACAACTTGGACTATTCTTATGTCAAAGACACTATACCTTTAGTCCTACTTCTATCGAGTTGGAAAGGACTGTTCGTGTTGCTAATAGGTAAATTGATTCAAAGGTTGATTCTGATGCAGATTGGGCTTGAGATCCCACTGATCATCGCTCTACAATTGCTTACTTTTTTCCTTAGGTGACTTGCCTATTTCCTGGCACAGTAAAAAACAAACCGTAGTGTCCCTGGTCAAGTACATAAGCAGAGTACTGAGCCATTGCTTTATCTACTTCTTCACTTCCTTGGCTAAGGTGCTTACTCAGGATCTAGAAATTACCCGTTTTGGTGCTATTCTGCGAATCGCAGTGCAATTCAGATAGCCCAGAATTGGTGTTTCATGAGGACATTGTCGGTGTTTGTTTTAACGAATTACTCTTGTTCATATGGCTAGAATTATTCAGGTACGAATATCGAACGACAGGAGTTCTCAGGTGACGCAATTGAAAGGACTCTCAAGCCAAGAGGGCCATGTTACTTCGCCTTGCCTACTTTTCCAAAGTGAAGGCATGATGATGTAGGACAATCTTCAAAAACCCTGACAAACCCTGACCTCCCCAACCGCAACTGCCGCCATCAATGGCCCTATTCCCCTTATCGGTTGCTCTTTGCACGAACCTTCTTTGAAGCTTCTTAGCTGGACCGATCCGGTCAGGAAATTGCACGGGGCATTAAAAGCATCCGGAATCGGTGCCTGTGGCTCATCCAGAGTCTCAAATTCCATTCGCATAGCCGTGCTGCTTTAATTGTACTGTCTGTCCTTGGGAGCTGGAGTTGCCTCTTAGTTATTAACCCTTTCATCGCACCGTCGTCTTTTGATTGATTACATTAATGGCAGGTCTACAAATCTTGCTCGATGTGGAGATTTTTTCCTCAACGACGGTTGGATAATAAAGAACGAGTCTCGCCCGTCGATTATAAAACTTCCTATAATTTGTGTTGCGACGATTTTTCACAAGAATTTGCGAAATTTTTTCCGCAGCTATGACCTTGGAGAATCCGGTCTTTGGGTGGCCATGGAACTGCCCGGGCACCCCGGCCACAGGACCCCGAGATCGGCGGCTTGTTGCCCCCCCGCGAGTTGGTGCGAAATAAAGAGGGCAATACAGTTGTTCCGTGGACCAACTGTCCTGACACGATGCACAAAACTCTCAAAAACTGTCGAAGATTTTGTCAATCAATTCAAGCTCAGAGACCATGTGCTCGCCTTTTCGGTGTTAATTTCGTTCTCCTTCCTTCTTCTGGATAGCGGAAAGAGAAAAAGGAAAATGTGTGGGCAGTGACCTGAGGACCTCTCTCCCCGCAAGTTCTTGGCTCTCCGGCTTCCGGGGGAGGATGAACTGCAACTTTTGGTCCCATTCGCTTTTCCCATTCTTCGTGTTTTTGTCTTGGGGTGGCTATCTTCGAATCATCATTTGATTATGAGTGAACGAACGTTATTCACCCGCCAGTGAACGCTCTTCTATCCCGAGAGTGAATGTTAACAAATGACGTACTGTCGTTGTCCTTGCGCCCCTGTTACCAGTCATTTCTCAGGTGCCCACGAACCTGTCTATCTGTCGTTACATTTTCATTCAATTCATCATACCGAGTACCTAACATTACTTACTATGTTCATGATGTTCTCATATGTCAGCAGGTCTCTGAATTACGTGCAGTAATTTCACAGAAAGATTACTCCCTCCATTAGTTTCGATTACGTGTGAATTACTGGGGCTTTTACACGAGTAAAATTGCACTCTGCAGTCGGAAGCAAGTCTGCATTATCTTGGTCCTAGCTGAGTTGTGTGGATAACCACCTCCCCTTATAAGCTCCCACGGCCCATGAGAGTTCGCGGTGGAATATAGAGGATTGTCCTGCTACTGTACAAGTTGATCACCTACAGTTCTTGGCCCGTGCCATACCGATGCGCTGTTACCGAATCAATCGATATGTTGCAGATTGATCATCACTTGGTGTATATTCGACGAAGACAAGTGAATGGTTTATGTTACTACGTCAAAATCATATTCTCCAAACCCAAGGGAGATAAACCAACAGCTCAGGGCGACAGAATCATTAACCAGTTGATGAGACACAAGTGACGATACAGAATTGGGTCAATCATAGGAGAGGCTGATGCTGCTTACAGCAATGCGGTCTCACAGCTTATGAAGCCAGATGCTCGTTGAGAAGGCCATCGATACGAGCCCTGCAATCTTCATATCGTTGAGTCCTTTCTCTAACAAATTCTAAGTACCCTGCATCCGGTCACCAGCAGCAAAATACCTCGTCTTACCATCAGATGAGATTCGAATGATGGCATCGCTAGGAACAGAAGAGATCGAATCATGTGTAATCTGTAAATCTCGAAGCCTGGCAATGTTTTCCTTTTACATCAACTCTTGTTTTAAAAAAAGTTAATCAATTGTTCAACATCATCATGCCTACCAAAATGGTGGGAAAGAAAACAAAGAATATGAAGATAGCATCTACCCAATCTCAGACAATTGCCTGCAGCGATCGCATTTTTTCTCCCTGGTGCAAAGTCATCTCGCTTGAATACCGCCGTGTTTAGTTACAGGCCTATGTGGATAAAACAGCAGCTTGCTGTTTAGTCTCCTCCGCTTGCAAACTCTCATAGTACTTGACCAGTACCTCCCATCCTCCGGGGCACATAAATCCATCAGGAGGGTTATCGCCATTTCTTGCATAAGTCCTCATCTGCACAAAAACAATATGGTCAGTTTATGATTTCTAAGCGTGTAAAAAATCCAAGTATTGATCAGTTGGTTAGGACGTAATTTGCACATGATCTTTCATTATGCAAGGACATGTCTACAGCTCCAAGGCTGCTGCTGCAATGTGTACATATTTACAAGCATACTAGGAAAAGCTTCTTCTGGTCTTTAAGAAATTCTTAACAGCAATTTCTGCTATCTAAAACAACTACAGAGGGGCCTCAAAGCCCTGTCAATCACTACTGGGTGTCACCACATTATTTCGGTGGTTTGGAACTTTTGCCTTTCTTTTTATTTTTTATATTTGATCTTAATCTGGTTTAAAGTAGGAGGTTCATTTTGGTATCTAGCCAAATGGATCAATTACCTCAAGGTGATCCACAATTTTGCTCCACTGACCTGATAGATCTTAGCCGATACAATGCAAAATGAAATAGTTGTTTCAGACATGTGAGTGTTTTCAGACATCCGCTAGTTGAAGATCTAATTTAAGTGTTTGCTGTTGCCACATATTTTCCAGTATAGGCACATACTCACAAATGACAATGTCAAATTATGCTTTGATCATCTTCAAACTCATAAACTGCTTCGAATTAATTAATTGGATCTAAATGCTCAACAGCGCATCATTAAACTCATCAATATGACCCCAATAACAGAGAGAGCATATTTACTTTTCAACAACGAAAGAGCACGGTCATTAATAGAACATGTTCTGCAGATTCCAGCTGCTATAAAGAGACATTAACGTTTTCTGTACTATCCATTCAAAAGCCCCAGAAATTAAATCTCCTACCTTGGTACCAGATATAAAGAGAAAATCCTTAGCACGCGAAGGATCAAAAAATGCCATTTTCTTCTCCACAGTGTCGTATGCAGCCACCTGCAGAACATGAAGTAGAAAAGTTGAGGAAATTTTACAGAGCAAGAACATCAAGTACGTGATTGATTGGACATGGCTCAAAGCCTGTGACATAAGAAAAATTAAAAGACACCTGGAAAACGTTATCAAGGTATCTTATGAGAAATGGTATGGGTTTAAAGAAGAGCAAGTTGCCCAATATCATTTGGCAGAGAAATTGAGTAAAAAACTCCAGGAGAACAGGATACATTTTGGGAGGAGAGGAGGTACTCACTTTGAATGGCAATATATTGAGCTTCTCAAGGCCCGGGGCCATGCTCAACACCTTTTTCCCATGATCAGGGTCATACAGATCCCTCTTCTCTGTTGGGTGCCCCATACCAGCCGGATCTCGACCAACTATATAGAAATTGGCACCGGCATTTATCCGTGCCTTTGCATGCCACTGTACCTCAGTTGGACCAGCATAATGCATTGGAGACGGAAATATGGACACAACGGTGGTCTTGGGATCAAGAACACCATCTTCAAGGACCTGAAAAAGCAACAGACCATTAGATAATCTAATACCATCTAGACAAGAATATTGTATAACTTGGTTGAACTGATATTCTGGTAAAACCAAATTCACCAACAATAACAGTATAGTTGTATGAGAAAAGCAATAGCTTACTAATGTCCTCCTCTTATCTTATCAAGTCAGGAAAACAAGATTGACCATTGTGTTCTGGGCTGCATAGTACACTTCAAGCAGCAGGAATATACGGCATGCTCCGTTTAGGCCCAATATGCTAAATAGTTCCTACTAGGCTACAGTGCAGGATTTTGCGAAGGAATAAAAGTTTATCAAAATAACCTTGCTATGTTGTTCCATCCGGACATTCAAAGGAACATCGTCAGCTTTTGTATAACCTCCAAGAGGATGAAGCAACAGGATTGGATTCTTGAAGCCCATTTCCAGCAAACGCCTCCTTGTATCATTCATCAACAACGCGTGCCCATTATGCACAGGATTCCTTAACTGAAAAGCGAAGACGGCATCTGCCTGACGCTGGTCAAACTCTTTGCGCAATTGTTTAGGCGAAAGCCTGTAGTGATCAAGCCCATCGTTGTATTTAATCGGTTTCAATACTTCCAAATCTCCACCAATGAGCCAGTTCCCAGCAGGAGTTATTGCCTCCTCCACATACGGCAATCCGGGAGCAGTTGTTCCCCAGGTCCTTGCTATTCTTTCTTCTTTGTTGTGTTTGTAGATTTCAAAACTGCAAAAGGTTAATGTGAATGGTTCCTAGTAAGAACAAATTGTTAAGTGTAGTCACATGGAAGCTAATGGCAATTTATTTTTCAGATGCAGTACAACAGGATACTCCAGCATATGTAAATAAAATGAAATGTTGACAGAGACAAAATAAAGATTTTATTCAGTACTTTCGAATTATAACTAGTAACCACAGTTCTCACAAGAAGCCGGATAGTCAAACACTATGGCTGTTGCTCATCGCAAGCGCACACCCATGATGCTGCACCAAGAAATAACACACGACTGACGTACGAGCGGGATTTCTGAATACAGAAACATCGCCATAGTCGTTCCAGATAAAGAAATGATTGATGCCACAATTCAAATGCAGGTGACTCCACTCGATCCTCTGACATATATTCTATTGAAACAATTCCTTCCGCAAGTCGTTGACAACAAAATAATTTAAGCCGCAATTCAAATGCGGATGATTTCACTCGAATATCAGAGACATTTTTTATTTATTTATTGAAACAATTCCTTCTGCGAGTTATTAGCAAGACCCATGCATAGATTGATGTCGAAATGAGGCTATTAAAAAAATCACTCCTTCTCACGCAAGTGGATAATTAACAAAGCATCCCGCACACCTCAGTGCGGAAAGCAAACCAAGAAACCGACTCGGACTCACGAATTAACGAACGATTAGCGAGTGAAAAAATTCTCTTCTTTTTTGGGAATTTGAAACGGCATTTACCTCCGAAGAACCGCGACCAAATCCCCATCGGGGCCGACCAGCCCCACGTCCCGGGACGACCCGATGGCGTCCTTGGTCCCGTCGTCGATGGCCAGGACGATGGGGAGCGACATGTTGACGACCGACCCGTCCGGCATCCGCAGGCAGTTGAAATGCAAGCTCTGCAGGTACTGCTCCTCCCTCATGAAACCCTTCAGCGGGCTGGCCCAACCTTCGCCGATGACGTGCACCCACTCCAGATCGATCCGCGTCAGCCCCACCCGGGGCAGCGCCGCGGTCTCCTTGGCCCTCAAGGCCCGATCTTTCTCCGGCACGACGAGGTCGACCAGGACCCCGCCATCGGGGTCGATGAGGGAGCTCCTGATCACGGAGGAGGGGGAGGTCCTGACGGCATCGCGACCCAGCATCTTGGGCCGGCGGGCGAGGTGCGACAATGGGTCGGCGTAGTAAACCGCTCTGGGCTGGGCGTTCCTGAGCTTCGCTCGGCCGGTTTCTCGGCGGCGAGAGGCGGGGCGAGGCGTGGCGGCGGCGGCGAGGTGGAGTCTGATGGTCAGAGACATGTTGGAAAATGGAGGGGTCGAGGATGGAGCGCTAGGGGGAGGTGGCTATTCTGGGAAAATGCGGTGGGGTAGCCAAATTGGGGGAGCATTTTGTGGTGGCGGGGGCGGCCAGAAAGGAGGGAGGAAGGAGGAGGAGGGGGGAAGGAGTGGGCGGTGTTGCGAGAGGCGTTTTGCCGAAAGCGACAGAGATCCACTCGTTCTTTTTCTCTTCTGTCGACGGGGAAGCTGGTGGGGGCGGAAGCGGTCGAAATGCTCGTGGTTTTATTATGCATCATGAGCATCGCTCTCCTCCCCAAAGTGGGGGGATCGGTCGTGAGGCCATTGTGAGTCGGACGCGATGGATCAAGCACCTTACCCGATGATAATGAGTGTGCCTTCGCCTTGAGTTGGATCATCATTCGAATTGAAGACTTGGGTTCAGTTTGGTTCGACTTAGTTTTTCGGATTTCTTTTTTTGTAATATTAAGGAGGAGGGTAGTTTTCAATTTGGCTCGATCAACTACTTGAACTAGAATGAAAAAAAGAAAAAACCGTTTTTTTTTACTATTCCGAATCGAATTGAAAAATGCACAAAAATTCAATTCAATTCCGACACATTAGGTTCGACGGCTCATGGGTGTCTCTATGTTTGTTCGAGTTGCAGAAGGCAATTTCAGTCATGTCTAAATAATGACTTGTGATTATACACATATCTTAACAATGACTTGTGGTTGTACGGTCCGATTCGACTCTCTCATCCCACGTACTTCCCGTGTGCATTTTCCATGCCAATGCATCAGGACAATATTTTCGACCAATTTGAGAACTCTAGCCCGAGGCTACGTTTGTGTATCAGTGGTGACAAATGGATAAATGAGCTAGTCATAAATAAGAATTCTTTTATAATAAAAAAAAAATAATAACCAAAACGGGCTCCTTTCCATGGTTAAAAAATGATGTAACCAAAAAAGTTTTCTGGATGGAATTTTCTTAGCAAAATGGTTTAGTTGCGTAATGTCTGGCCGGATCTTTCGGACTGATAGAACTCATCGTCCCGCATTCATCGTCGAAAGATCCCTAGGCATGATCTCGGGAAATATATGCACGAGTGATGTCCGAGACCTGTGGACGTGGGGCCCTTCTGTCCTGATTCGAGGCCCCTGAGGGCAGGACCTAGGACACTCGTTGGTGGAGTTCCGACTTCCGAGTACAATGATTGTGGTACCGTGTCTTATCATGAATGTACCGGGTCGGCTTGTGTTGTGAGATTCGGAGAATTCGTGCATCAATCAATGTGTAAAGAAATGAAAATAATCAACGTCGAAAGTGAGAATTTCGGTGCGAGGATTCAGAATGCATCTTTCATGTCCGTAGACTGTGGGAAGTGATTCCAATAGGTTTGAATTGATAAATATTTGCTCTTGAGTCCATTATTTTGAGTGGCCATTAAACGTGTACCGCTATATTGATTACTAACAAAGATCGATTACACTCTAAGACTATGATTCAAATGAGTCGTAGGTTGGAGATTTGCTGAGTCGATTCCCTCTTAACATGTGATAATTTTTGCCAAACGATTTAGTGGGTTTGAAGTTTTTTTTTTTTTTTTTTTTGTATCATTAGTGTTTAGAGCAAACATCTATGCCCTTGTTTACAGGTTGATTCATTTGATATCTTAGCAATTTATCATATATTTACTTTGGAACCATAAGATTAAGCCATTTGTCCCTTGGTTATTTGATCAAACAAATCAAATGTGGCCATGTATAATATTTTTATCACATCTCCTTCTATTCTTACCATGTGTCCCTTTACTAGATACATTCTTTTTTTCTTGGCCAAATAAATGGATCGTCGGAAATCTCCGAGCTTCATAATAAGAGTCCTTACTTCATTAATTTTCAACTTTCTTTTTCAACTTTTGTTTTCAAATCTCGTGAGTAAGAAGAAGGTCCCACGTGATATTCAAACTTCTATCTCAATCTTTGAGGTCTTGACGAGGTGAATTGTCACACCCCGAACCTCGAGCGCGCCAACATTCCACCATGGTCATTCAAATGCGACGTTCCCAGGTTAAGTCGCCGACCCAATTAATTTTTTAATGCACATGCGGAAGCATATTATAAAACCACTGACAAAGAAATACGGGATAGAAAAGCAGGAAGCAAAAACCACAACATAACACTTTCATAATTTAACAGAATTACAAACAGAGGTCTACGGCCAAAAGTCTACAAAAGACCGGCTCTTAAAAAGGAATTGTCCTACGACCTATAAGTCGGACACGTTCTCCAATCCTTATGACTTCACCTCTGCAACTCCTCAAAGCCAACCAAAACTATCTGGTCGCTCCGTCCTCCAAGGACCTGAAATTTTAATCCCCAAACCAGGATGAGACATCGTCTCAGTAAGTTCAACCCCCTAAACCCCTATTAGAAAGAAAATACGCCCCGGGTGGCCTAGCCACATCACACAGAAGACTTACCTCGCATTCATCTTCATCTGCAAGTTAGCATAGTTTATATAATTCAACAACGTGCAATTATGATAACCAAACGACTGAGGCACAATCACATTATCAGAACAATTCAACCACTTGGATCGTCTCAGCGATCAATCGACTCGGCCAATTACATGTCATTCTAGCAAATCAATCACTGCTTCCAATCACGACCCTATAGGAAGGTTTAACGACCAGTGGCAATCACGGCCCCACTCGGCACGATTAGAATCAGTCGCATCACGGCCCCACTTGGCACAATTAGAATCAGTGGCATCATGGCCCCACTCGGCACAACCTTTAAAAGGTGGTAGATCCCGGCCCGATGGGCATGACCTCTAGTAGGTGGTAAATCACGGCCCGGTTGGGCGCGACCTTTATCAGGTGGCAATTCACGGCCTCACTGGGCACGACCTTTATCGAGTGGCAATTCACGGCCTCACTGGGCGCGACCTTTATCGGGTGGCAATCCACGACCTCACTGGGCGCGACCTTTATCGGGTGGCAATCCACGGCCTCACTGGGCGCGACCTTTATCGGGTGGCAATGCACGGCCTCACTGGCGCGACCTTTATCGGGTGGCAATGCACGGCCTCACTGAGCGCGACCTTTATCAGGTGGCAATTCACGGCCCCACTAGGCACGACCTCTAATAGGTGGTCAATCACGGCCCCACTAGGCACAACCTTTAATAGGTGGTCAATCACGGTCGTTCTTCCATCAAGTTTTGACACTTGAGATTTTATAAAAAGAATCCCTATTTATCGCAATCACACTCAATTTGCCACAACCAATCATCAATTTCAAATTCTAAATGCACAGCAGTGATCAGCACGAAATTCTAAGAGAATAAGGTCTCGACGAAATTTTCGAAATTTAATAAATAATTAAATTTATTCCGAAAATTAATTAAATAATAATATCCATATTTTTCGCAATCCACAATCAATTTATAATATCCAACCATCAATTTCAAAATCCGAATACACAAGCAGTGATCGGCATGAAATTCTGAAAGAACCTAGGATCAAAAATAATTTTTCTGTTTTTTTTTTTTAAATAATATTTTAATAATTTCGGAATATAATATAATATTATAAATTCCTGAATTTCGAAACATTTAAATAAATCAAAAATAAAACCTATTATGTCACATCAAGGTTTATTATTAATAAACTCTCTTAGCCTTTAATTAAACATGCTTTAAATTAAACAAACCTCTTAATCTAAATCACAATTAAATAAACTAAACTAACCACCTAAACTTAATTAACTTAGACTAAGCACACTTAGAGCATCATTAACCGTCTAATGAAGATTTAGTGAGCTAAACTCACCAGATTAGCGAGCCAAGCGGACCAAAACGACGGGGACGTCGAGGGGAACAACTTTCTTCAAACCGGGCTAAGCATCCGGGGTCGGGAAGCCGACCGAAACGGGCCAAGAAGGGGCTGAGAAACCCATTTTTGCAGCTGCTGGTTGCGGCTGGACGGAGGCTGCTCGGCGGCGGTTCGGACGCGAGTGACGGTGGAGAAGTGGCGGCTGCAACTTGGCGGTGGCCCACGGCGGCGGCTGGCGGCTCGACTGACGGAGGGCAACTCGAGACGACGGTGGTGACAGCTGGCGCGGCGAAGAGAAGTGGAGCAGAGCGGAGGGGCGGGACGGCGAGGCGAGGCGCGCGCGGTCATGCGGGACGACGCGGCGGCGACGGCGACTCGACACAGCGACGGAGGAGCGGCGGACGGCGGCGTGCGCGGGCTGGCTGGTCGACGGGCGAGCTCCCCTTGGCCGGCTCTCTCTCTCCTCTTCCCTCTCTCTCCTTCCCAAGGTTGAAGATGATGGTGATGGCTCCCTTTTTGGAGATTAAATCTCCACCATCCACATGTCAAGCCCTCAATCCTTGGCTTCAATCAGCATGACATCACCCCCATGATGTCATCTTCCACTATCTCCTCTCCCACAACATTCTTCAACGCGCAATATCATTTCCGCGGCCCAAATCTCAGACATCTAATTTCTTCAATTTTTCTTTCAATTCTCTTTCTAATCAATCCGATTAAAATCTACAAAATTATCCCATGATCCTAATAAGATGTGTGATATAACCGGCTTCCAACTTCTAAATCCAATCCCACTTTTTACGATTGAATTCAATCCACAAGGATTTCGCGCCTAATCCACCGAGTAGCTTTTGGGAAATTTTCTTACATCCAACCCGAGGGTGATCAATCCCTAAGTCCGACGCATCAAAATCCCTTAATTGCTTTACTCAATGACCAGCTCTTGTGAGTGGCCGACTCGGAGGAGCGAACTACATACACGAGATTTAATCGCTCGACTCAATTGACTGAAAATAAAATTGAGAAAAATCGGGATGTCACATGAATCATTAAACTCCACTACTTTTTTACCAAAGGGTTTTATCGTTTTAAAGACAAGAATTGTTAATTCCCCATTTTGTTTAGTTTATTTGAAGATGACTAAAACTTTGAATTGTTCAAATTTTCATTCAAGATAACTAATCGAGAATATCATAGTCCTTTTTCAAGATAACTCGAGGGATTAAGTTAGATTGATCTATTTAGTACTCTCGACTTTTTTTTTTTATGGTTATTAATATTAGTTTGAAATTTGATATTAAGTATGAGGAAGTTATAATAATTTCATGTTTTTGAATCATTGTATTTGTTCGACTTAAATCGATGAGTCCTTATATGCTAAGGTCATGAATAATCGATTTTCGTATAAAAGCGGAAATGGTGAAACTAAATCTAAAAAAGTGATATATTTGTAATTCGAATGAGTTACCAAGTTGCCAATTAATCACATGGTTAACTATTTGAGTTGCCAATGTTCGCATTGTCAATTATTTGAGTTGTCGATGTCATGTTGTCGATTATTTGAGTTGTTGATGTTTACATAATTGATATTTTGACTCTATTATAGCTGCTTGCATGAGAAGTGAAAAGTGGAAAGTATGTCATTTTTTCGTTATCGTATATGTGAAAATTGAAAGAGTAAGGCAAATTGTATTTTGGTTATCATTACGTGAAAAGATGTGTACCGAACATTGATTCTTGAAATTGAGTGTTGATTTTGTTGTACATGTTAGGGAAATGATGTGATTATAATGTTATAATGTGTGCTGTTATTATGGGATTAAGTATCGAAAGTATTATGTTATATATATTCCGTCACTCATACATTAGTGATGATGATGTCTTGTGTGTCGAGATACCCCATGTATCCATGTATTTGATGCCTTGGAGTAGAGATTTCCTATGTGTTGAGATATCTCGGAAGTGTTCGGAAGGAGAAGTAAAAAATATAATACACATATAATACAAAAATATGAAGGCACAACTATATATTAATGCATTAATTAGTGATAATTGTGTCTTATAATATGTAATGCCACGTGCTTACATTTGAATGAATAATCTCACTCAATGTTATTGTCAACTTCCATCAACATATCATGATAAAAAAGATAATATATTTACTCATGTACTCGTCATACATAATGATTTATGTATTGATGTGCACTCGCTTGTTCCGTATCAAGTTAGGTGGTAAAGTAATCTTCTATCTTAAATTTAGGAATTTCATTTTTTGGTGTTGAAGATACTGTAGCCGATGCTAATTGATCTCGATTGATTTTGATTGTAGGGAATATTTTGTGGGGATATTATGTATATCTTTGGGATATTGTGTATATTTTTCTTCCATAATTATTTAGACATCTTGTATTATAAATAGGATTGTAATTACATATTGAAAGATCAAGAAAGTAGTATACAATTTTCCCAAATCCCAATAGCTTTTTACTTTTATGACAGTATACAATTTTCCCAAATCTTAATAGCTTTCTACTTTTCTAACATGGTATCAGAGCCTCCCGCCTTGGCCTAGCTTCCGCAACGCCGACGTCCATTTTTTTATAGGGAGGTATCATGTTGAAGAATGAGGATTCAATCTCTGGCGTATCTGAGGGCGATCAATAGTCTCTCAACAATCAAAGAAGAGATGATGTCCCTGCAGAACACCAAACGAATCCATCAGAAAATGAGGGTCAATTGGGCCTTGTACAAGCCAACTTAGGACTTCATCCTGGAAATGTCTTTGTAGGCCCATATATTTAGTGGGTACCTGTACCAATCTAGCCGAATCAAGGAGGCCTAACTCAGAATGAGCCTGGAAGAAGTGGTGGGTCGGAAGAAAGCCTGCCACCGGTTGTTGGGGCAAGCCCTCGATATGGGGCAAGTTGGTCATTCCTAGGTCACGGTGGATTAGGTCCATTGGGTTTTGAAGGCAATCCCTACCCGACCTCCGGACCCCGATTCTTTCCTTTTGCAAGTCTCACTAGCGGTGACAGCTGACCGGAACCTAGAGACCCATTGTACACAGCCACCGCCGACGGACCAGAACTGTGCCTTATCTCGTAGCAGTTGTTAGGATTGGAGAACTACTCCTTGTGGTCTCGCGAACTTCGGCGAGCGCTTGTAACCAAGGATAAAGAAAGTTTTTTGGACGGCATGGTCCCGATTCCATCTGACAACCGACTTGCACGACAATGGAGAAAATGCAATCAGCTTGTTCGGACTTGGCTAGGTAAGGGCACGTCTGATAACCATTATGTTATCGGGAATAATTTTTGATCAAAAATGATTTTTTTTATTCTATTCCCGAGAACAATTTCTGAGCAAAGAATGCGTTTGGTAACTTCACAAAATTTCTGATTTTGGAATAGAAAAAGAACATAAATGCATTTGGTAACTCCATAAAAGTTCTATTCCAATTATTTTTCAATTACCTTTTTAGATGAGTGTAAATTTGATATTGAATTCTCATTAACCACTCACCAATATAATTATCTTCTTATGAGTGAAGAAATCATATTATATTTTATTATATTTTCAATTTCAAAAGAATTCGAATTTAGAATTCTATTCCATTCTAAAATTTTATCAAATCATAGAAATTCTATTGATTAATTATATTTATACTAAGTAATAAAAACATTAACTAATCAAATTTTTATTAAATAGTAAATAATAAACTATAGTATAAACTATAAATATAAATACTAAATAATAAATTAAAATACAAAATTAAATATGAATTATATATATATATATAGCAAAATTTCAATTCCTACATCAAATCATTTTTTTATTTTTTAAATAATTTTTTATTTTTTCTTCTTTTCCTTTATTTCTCGCCTTCTTCTTCTTCTTCTTCTTCTTCTTCAAGGTGGCTGGTCGCCGACCTTAGGATGATTGCCAACCAGCCGGACGAGCCGATGACCTCACCGGCGTCGCCGGCCGAGCCTTGGCCGGGCGAGTGGCCTCGCCCAAATCCGCGAGGCCGAGCTTGCCCATCATCGGCGAGGCTTGACCTCGCAGTGGTTCGGCGAGGTCAAGCCCCGCCGACGACTGGGCCGAGCCTTGCCCGGCCAGCGAGGCCTGCTAGTGGTTGAGCGAGGCCTAACTTGCTAGCAGCTGGGCGAGCCTCCAGCGAGCTTGCCAAGCCTCGTCGGTGGCTGGGCGAGCCTCCGGCAAGCTCACCAGCGACCGGCGGCGGCGACAGAGGGCAATGGCAACGGCAACAACACTTGAAGAACAAGAGAGAGGGAAGAAGAACAAGAAGAAAGAGGAGAAAAAAGAAAAAATAGGTAGACTTGATTCTAGAATTGTTCCTAGGAACAAAGAATCAACTTTTTTTTTTTTTAATTCTATTCCAAATCTGTTCCCAGGAAGAGATTTATCCGGGGAACAAAATTTTTTACCAAACGTGGTTTTGTTCCAAAACTACTCCCGAGAACAAAAGAATATAAATAAATATTGTTTGGCTGGTTACCAAATAGACCCTAACTATCTCACGTCGGAGGTTGCCACCGGCATGCTCTCGATCGAAGACGTGAAGATTTTTTAGGAAAATCTACGGGAGATATATGGGAAATTAGATAGGGCTAAAATCTTCTCATTGACTCAAGCCCTATCAGAGCTTAAACAAGGAAATTTGTCAATCTCAGTCATCTTCGATAGATTATCCGCCCTATGGAACGAACTTGAAATGGCGGAAGAAAAATTAGAGGGACCCGAGACGACTTTGACTCAATACTGAGCTATGAAGGAGCGAGAGAAGGTCACGAGGTTCCTGCTCATTCTAAATGAGTCATACTTATCGTTTCGAAGCTAGATCTTGGCCATGGATCATGTTCCTCCACTCGACCACATATATCAGCTTGCGGTTCAAGAAGAATCCCAGAGGTTGGCGTCGTCTGAGTATGTGAAGATGGGTGATCACGTTGTTCTCGCAGCCAAAGCTTTGTTGGAGCAACGATCGGCGACTTTAAGGTTTGGCCATGGAGGACAGCTGAAGAAACCAGAGACAGTGCTATGGTTACGCGAGGAGGAAGAAGGTGGGTTTTACTTCCCTCAAATGGATGGCCAAGATTCATTTGTTCAATCAGACGGTTTAGGAGGCTCGCGAGAGATGAACGGATGAGATCTGATCTTTGGATCCGACGGCGGAGGTTCCTTAGCGAGATCGGACGGCTCACCCTTCGCCCTTGCGGCGCCTCGATTTGATGGCTCACATCAAGCTTCATAAGCACCCATTTGGAAGCGATCCAACGGCCAAAATTCGGCCACATCACAAAACTAATTCAAATAAAGGGAAAGGTAAATTTTGTGATTATTGCAAAAAACCTTACCACACTGAAGAAAATTGTTGAAAATTGCATGGAAGGCTAGGAGAAAAAAAGGAATGAGATTATTCTATTGTAGCAAATGCTAAGATGAATCAACCTATCAACAATGATAAACTCCAACAAATCATGAGGGCTCTAAATCATCTAGGAATTCAGGAAAAGATGCCTAGTTATGCAGGTATTTCTTATTGTTTGATGAGTAATATTTCGAGCAAAGCATGGATTATTGATTCGGGTGCTAGTGATCACATAGTTTGTGATGAACGTTTCTTTTCAAAATTAGACAAGTCCTCAACTCGTACTTTCATTCGTCTTCCAAATGGCAGTGATATTTCGGTAGATAAAATTGGGGACGTTGAGCTTAGTCCTTCCATCACACTAAAAAATGTCCTTTTTATTCTTGATTTCCAATTTAATCTCATTTCTGTGTCTAAAATTTGTGAAGACAACTCATGTCGGGTCATTTTTTGTTCTGACGTCTGTCTCTTTCAAGCCCCTTTGATTGGGACACTGATGGGCTTGGGTAGAAATTTCGAGGGACTCTATTTATAGACAGCATTTCCAAAGAACTTTCCTTTCAATAAGAGCATCTTATGTAATGCTAGTTATAATAAAAATGTCTATATATTTCATTAGCGTCTAGGCCATAGTGCCACTTTTCCTCATCGCAAGTGCCCTATATGCCCATTAGCTAAACAATCCCAAATACCTTTTCCACAAAGTACATCATGTGCTAATAGAGCCTTCTCACTCTTGCACATGGACATTTGGGGCCCATATCACACTCCACATCGTGATGGGTCACGCTTCTTTCTCACCATCGTGGATGATCATACTCGAGCAACTTGGGTTTTTCTTATGTAATCTAAGGCCCAAGTACTTTCTCATCTCCAAAATTTTCTTATCCTAATGGATTCGCATTGATAATGCCCATGAATTTTTTAATCATAAATGTTCTTTGCTGTTCATTTCTAATGGCATTCTTCATGAGAGCTCTTGTGTCTATACTCCTCAACAAAATGAGATTGTAAAAAAAAAACACCGCCATCTGTTAGAGGTTGCTCGAGCCCTTAAGTATCAAGCTTCAATTCTAGAAATGTTTTGGGGAGACTGTGTGGTCACAGCGGCATACCTAATCAATCGAATGCCATCTCGTGTTTTAAATGGAAGGACTCCATTCGAGTTATTATTTGGAAAACGTCCCGACATTCGTCACCTCTGTGTTTTTGGGTGTTTATGCTATGTATCTACCATGGACCCTTAGGACAAATTGGATCCTCGCGCCCTTCCATGCGTATTTATGGGATATCCTACCCTTCAAAAATGATATTTTGGTTCTTGATCCATCCACCGGAAGATTTTTCGTCAGCAGAGATGTCATCTTTCATGAAGATGTTTCCCCTTTCCAAGATAAGCTATCTTCATGTCAACAAGATGATCCCCCTACATCTTCTTGTCCTTTTTTGAATGAAGATGATCCTCCATAGGCACCAATGATTATATTTTCTCAAGTAATATCGCCTATAGCATATTTTGATGTCAATACACAAGTTGCACCGGAAAAGGATAATGAAATATCTAGTCATCTCTCATCAACAATATCGGAAAGACTTGAATCTTCGGAACCTCATATTCTGGCGGACAATCCTCCTACTGATGTTCCATCTGTATTTGTTAATCCTCGGCGATCGAGACGCACAATTCGACCACCAACATGGACAACGGATTACATTTGTTCCTCCTTAAAAAGAAAAAAGAAAAAGGTGGTACACAATATCTTATTTCTTCCTATGTTAGTTTTGCTCATCTCTCCCCTGAACATAGGTGCTACCTAGTAGGGGTGATCGGTTCCCCGTTCGGTCCGATTCCACCCAAGAACCGGGAACCGGATCGGGAGGACCGGTTCCCACTTTTCTGGACCGTGGACCGGACCAGCTATCTTGGAACCGAGAACCGGACCGGACCAATCGGTCCGGTCCGGTTCCAATGAACCATAACTTGTTTTCATTTCATTTAACGAAAAAATAAATAGTAATTACTAGTAAAGTAATGCACGAGATTATGATCCGGTCAAGTTTTTTTATTCACTTTGTGACTAACAAAGTGACGCCCTATTAAATTAAAAACGTCAACTTTGTGGAAACAAAAATTAAAATCCTGCATCATACCCTATGTCCTTGCACTGTTATGAAACAAAAAAATAACCTAAAATCCACACAAATTTGAAATACCAGAGAAGTTTTTCTTTCCAAACATATTTCACACACTCACATTCATTCTCATGAACATAAATATTATTAGAGAGGCAAAAAAACAAAAAAGAAAAACAGAATCCGAACTCAACAAAAATTCAACACATAGTTTGGCCATTGTTCAATACCATCTATTAGTGGTTCAGCAGCTCGCTCAAGCATCGACAACGGAAGATATAGGTCACGGCGGCGCCTAATATAGCAACACCGTCCACGAAACATGACCAACACAAATAATAGATTTACACCAACCCATCTTCCATCAAGACATGAAGAATTAAATCTCAACAGAGAGCCAAGAGATTGAAATCCCCTAACGAAGCGCACTCTTATCCACACCAAAATGCGCGGAGGAGACGAAATCCAGCCACCCACCGCCCCCGCCCCCAAATGCGACATCAATACAGCACAATCGCATGTCGAAAACAAATGAAGATGGGACTACGAGTATAAATGATCAAACAACGAAGCCGCACGGCAATAAAAACATAGCAAAAGAGCTGATCGAGGACGGGACTCGGGACTCACCTCAAAGAACGAGAGGGCCTTGGGAATCGTCGGGGCAGCGACGGGAGACAGGAGAGAGCGAAGAGATGATGACACTGTGGGGAGGAACTAGGAAGGGTTTGGGAAAATGAAAGTTGAATCGAATTACCGCCGAGTTGGATCACAAAAATTGGGAAAATAGAAGTTGATGTGATGGTTACCGTATATTAAAGCATAAACTAACAAAAAAAAGAGAGGGGTTTAGCCGTTCGTTTAGGTTTCAAGAGGGAAAGGCAAGTGAGGAGAATTGCAAAAATTTGGAAAATAAAAGCTGATGTGATGGTTACTATTGAGTGTAGTTCAGAAGCAAAAAAGGGGAGGGATTATTAGCTTTGAGTTATGAGAGAAGAAATGACTATGATGGCAATGGGTACTATAAATTATTTCAGAAATTAAATATATATATATATAAATGGTCGGTTCGGTCCGGTTCCGACCCCGAAACTGGGAACCGAACCAACCGGTCACCGGTTCCAAAAATAGGAACCTGAGACCGGACTGAGACCCTCTAGGACCGCCCGAAACCGACCGGTCCGGTCTGGTCCGGCCGGTTCCCGGTTCGGGTGGTTTCCATTGCACACCCCTACTGCCTAGTAGAATTTCTAAGCAACAAGAACTCTAATCTTATGATGAAGCCGCTAAGGATCCTCGTTGGCGACAAGCTATAGAAGATGAATTAAAAGCTCTCATGGAAAACGAGACTTGAGATATTATTCGTTTACCTCCCCATCATAAACCCATAGGTTGCAAATGGGTATATAAGATCAAATACAAAGCAGACAGGTCCATTGAGCATTACAAAGCCAAATTAGTTGCGAAATGATTTACCTAGAAGGAAGGTTTTGACTATACGGAAACTTTCTCTCCTGTTGTCAAAGAAGTCATCGTATGATCTTTTATTTCCACTGCTGCCATTCGTGACTGGCCTCTTCATCAAATGGACGTCCATAATGCTTTCTTACATGGGGATCTTGAAGAAGAAATTTATATGGATATTCCATCGGGATTTCGCAAACAGGGGGAGGACAGCGTGTGTTGTCTTAGTAAATCCCTATATGGGCTCAAACAGGTTTCTCGTCAATGGTATGCCAAATTCACCGATGCACTTGCAACTGCAAAATTCTAGCAATCTAAGCATGACTATGCTTTATTCACTTGGAAACAAGGTACGTCATCAATCTACTTACTTATATATGTTAACGATAAACTCATTATGGGAAATGATGTGTCTACCATTGAGAGATTCAAGAAGTATCTACATTCTACATTTCATATTAAGGATTTGGGATCTCCCAAATACTCCATTGGGATAGAAATTGCGCGGTCAAATAAGGGCATTTGTCTTAACCAACGGAAATTTGTCTTAGAAATTGTATCAGAAGTAGATTGTCAGGATCTAAGTCAGCTATTATTCCAATTGATCAGAATATTAGATTGACAACAACTGAATATGATAAAGGATTGCCACCCATAAACAAAGATCATTTGCTTAAAGACCCTTCTGCTTATCAAAGACTTGTTGGAAAATTTATCTATTTGATCATGACCAGGCCAGACATTTGTTATGCAGTTCAGATTCTTAGCCTATTTATGCACGCTCCGAAACAATCTCACATGAATGCAGAATTAAAGGTCATAAAATACTTGAAAGGATGTCCTGAATTAGGAATATTACTGTCGCAGTACAACAATATAGAGATGACAACATATTGTGACACAGATTATACTACTTGTCCGATGAGTAGAAGATCGATTACGGGTTTCTGTATAAATCTGGGGGATTCTCTAATTTTATGGAAGACGAAAAAACAATCAACCGTATCTTTATCATTTGCCGAGACAGAATATCGAGCAATAGTAAATACTAGTTGTGAGATAGTCTAGATAAGAGGCATTCTTCAAGACCTTCGCGTATGGGTAAAAGAACCCACTGTCTTATTTTGTGATAATGATGTTGCACTTAAACTTGTAATGAACCTAGTATTCCATGAAAGGACGAAGCATATAGAAATTGATTATTATTTCATCTGAGACAAGATCTAGAGTGGGGTGATTAGAACAAAAGGGATAAGAACAGCAGATCAACTTGCAAACATTTTTACTAAGGCTTTATGTTAAAGGCAACATTCGTATCTACAAAGCAAGCTAGGTGTCCTTGATGTGTATGGACCGCCAAGCTTAAGGGGGAGTGTTGAAGATACTGTTGCCGATGCTAATTGATCTTGATTGATTTTAATTATAGGGAATATTTTGTTGGGATATATGTATATCTTTGGGATATTGTGTATATTTTTCTTCCATAATTATTTAGACATCTTGTATTATAAACAGGATTGTTACATACTGAAAGATCAAGAAAGCAGTATACAATTTCCCAAAATCCCAATAGCTTTGTACTTTTTTGACATTTGGGCCTTGGCTCACTTCTTATTTATTAGACATATAGGATGTGCTTGTACTTGGATCAATAGTAGCATACACTAAGTGTAATTCTACCGTCTAGGTGGATATAGGGTTTCTAGAGTGGGTTCCTCATCAATTTATTACTTGGCATGTGAATATTGATGGTGGGTTGGTTGGGCCATTAAGGGGTTTTGATGGTGACGGCTAGGGGTGTTAACGGTTTGGTTTAGTTCGGTTTTTTTGAAAAATCGAACTGAATCAAATCGTCAGAAAAAATTTCTAAACTGAACCGAATAAGACCCGAACCAAATACGAACGGAACCAAAATTTCGGTTCGGTTCGGTTCAATTTTTCGGTTTTTGGTTTTCAGCTTTTGGTTTTCGATTTTTTTTCTTTTTTTTTTCGTTTTTTTTGTTCAGCTCAAAATAATCTAAATTCAATATGTTAATGCACTTCAAGCTTAAAATATTTTAGAATTTAGATCATATACTTCATTCCCTTTTTTAAGCATTGGCCAAGTAATGATATCCAATTTAAACAATTGTTTAACATAATCAATTGAGATTTGATTGATGCTTTTTTGAAACAGTGCTAGTGGCCTTGCAAAGAACCTACTTGGGAGATCATACACAACAATGGATTTCAAGAATGAAAGAGAAGAGAGTGAGAACATGACATTTGAAAGTCGTGAAAAATCACAATTTTGAGAAGATCACAAAAAAAAAAAAAAAAATAGTGAAAAATGAGCTTCACTTGAACAAGTGTCAATTAACTAAGGAACTAGAATATTAGCTAAGAGGCACTACTAAAGCTTGCAAAATTTTAATGTACGCATTAGTATTATGATCATTTAGCCGATAGATTGGTTGGGGTAAATGCTCGCCTATTTATTATTTGCAGCTAAATATTCTAACAAGTTTAAGTTAATAAACAACTGTGTCATTTTTTTTTAACATGATATGATCTGAACACTTTTTAACACATTTACTATTAAGCTTCAAAGGACTTTTTCATTCCTAAAAGCTTTGCAACAAAGACCCATATGAAGAAAATAAAAAGATAAAATCGAGAAAATATGGAGCATAGAAAAGTTTTAGGGCATAAATATCCACCAAGTTAACCCAAACTCAAAAATCAAACTCTTCAACACTTCACAGCCCCTCAACTCCTGAGTCTCTACTAGCAACTTCTCATGGTCTCTCAGTTCCAGTTCCCAATTCACGGTCTCTCTCAAATTATCATTTGACAAAAATAAAAGCTTAAGCTCCCAATCAACCAATGACTAAAACATTCATTCTTGTTTCTACATTATAAAATTAGATGAATGCTTTCCTCTAAAAACATAATAAGCCAAAGTAACTTTTATCTCCCAATCTCCAGGAGCTTTATCAACAAGATGAAATTGTAAAATGGCCCTTCAATTGACCAAATTCCTGAGCCGAGTACAACTCTTCATTAAATTCACAATGAAAATGAGAATTGAAGTATTAATTGTAATATTGAAAGATATAAATATAAATAATTCTTACATCTAAGTTCATCAATCATCAAGAGAAATTGCAATTGAATTCAGGTCCATGGTCGTAGATGACAACTCTACATTAAATTCACAATGAAAATAAGAATTGAAGTATCAATTGTAATAGTGAAAGATATGAATATTCCATGGTTATTTTTTTCTCACTTGACTCGAAATTTTCAAGTTCTTCTAAGTTCTCCTCGATCGACTGTGAAAGTGGTGCGGATCGTAGTCAATTTTGAGTACATATAAGAGCTTCTACTATCATTGGGTTTAAGGAGCTTTGAAATACATCAAATACTTGACCTCCGGTACTGAATGCAGACTCTGATGCTATAGTGGAGATGGGCACGGCCAAAATATCTCGAGCAATGGAAGACAAAATAGGATATCTAGAAGAATTGACTTTCCACTAATTTAAGATTTCAAATGTGGAGCTATACCGTTCACATCCTTCTTCCAAATACTTATTTAATTCATATTTTTCTTCCACATATTCTTGTCCTGTTTGGTTAAGATACATTGCAGTCATAATGTCTGCACCAACCATAGGAGACGTTGAAACGTTCATTGTCCTTATCCCCTTTAATCTCACGTTGCTTTGGGAGCATGTACCGGTGCGATATTGCTCAAACAATAATGTCAGAGATTTTGTCACTCTATCTCGCAAAGTTTCTGCCCGGTTGCTTTCATACACTTGATTAATCATCCATTTCACATACTCCATCTTATGTCGATGGTCAAGGATACATGCGATGAACCATGTTAGATTTATGTTGTTCACATTGCCAAAATATTTATTGAACTTGATCTTCATTCTCTTGGCTATTTCTTACAAACTTCTATCCTTATCCCTACAATATCTATCAATCATCATATAAATCTCATAGACATCTTTTGCCATATCATTGCAAGTGACATAAGAAGAGCCTGATACTTTTAAAGTCGCATCATAGAACAACTTCAAGAAAGGAAGAAATCGACGGGTATAATCCCAATCATCATCAGTAGGCAACCCTCTCACCTTGGAAAACTCTTCAGGAAATCTTCTATCCTGGATATCTAATGAGATAAAAGCATTTCGAAACTTTAATGCCACTTCCAACATCAACATCAAGTATGTTGAATTCCATCGAGTCTCAACATCTAAATATACAAGATTATTGGAATCAATATTTTCCAACAGAATGCACTCCTTAAACCGTTGCAATCTCGAAGGAGAAGATCTCACATAAAGTACGGCTAAGCATATTCTAACAATGGGATCATCTATATCTTTCAAACATTCTCTCACAATCAAACTGAAAATATGAGCGCAACATCTCATATGGAGTAACTCACCTGATAATATCAGCGCAGTCCAAGAGTTAATTCTTTTCTTCAAGTATTGAACTCCCGAGTCATTGAAGCTATCATTATCAACAATGATAGAAAAAATGCATTTGATCCCCTAACTAGTTAAGCATTTCTCAACTCATTTCCCTATAATCTCAACCGAATGTCTTAGGATTTGACAAAAATTCAAAATTTTCTTTTGCAACTTCCAATCATCGTCTATAAAGTGAGCGGTAAGACACATGTAGCTTAGATTTTGACATGAAGTCCATGTGTCAATCGTAAGACAAACTCTTGAAGAAGTATCGAAAAAATATTTTTTCAATTTGCTTTTTTCCTCCAAGTATAACTTATAACAGTCCTCCCTGTGTTTCTTGAAGGGATTAAAAATTTTGGCTGAATTCTACTCATGAATTTCCGAAATGTCTCAAGTTCCACAAACTTGAAGGGTAGTTCACCAATAATAAACATCGCCGCTAGATCTTTTTGATTAGCATCTTGACCAAATTTCCAAGGACCAGCTGAAATAGAACTACTAACCCCAACAAATTCATTGAGGCACTTTTTTGCCTTTTCTCCACGTTTGTATATGGATAATTCTTACATCTACCTAAATGATTATGCATCCCACTAGTCCCTTGAGTATTCGAACAACCAATAATAGCCCCACAATATAGACATTTGGCTTTATTTTGGCTATTTTCTATCCTTTTAAAGTGTCCCATGCAACAGATCTCAGTCTCCTTTTATTTGTACCACTAGATTCACTCATTAAAGATTCATTCATTATATATTTGGCTTTGCAAATGATGTTACCACCTTAACAGGGAGATCTACAAATGGTTTATCTTGAGTAGAAAGAAACCCTTTTTAGATTCACAAATTTGAAAAGTTGTCTAAAGTCATCAATAAATTAGATTAAAAAAAGCCATGAGAATAAATATAAGACATTGAGCAACCATGTTCGAGAAGTAACATACCAAAACAAATAAGAACTATAGAAAAAGGTAGGACAAATAACCTTATATAAGTAGAAGAGATTGAAAAAATTAGTTGGTGAAAGAGTGCTTTACATTTATAATTCTCAATTCGAGTATGCTCATATGTACCTTAAAGCCCTTTTCAGCCCTTCCACCGATAACAATTTCACTGGTTGTATTGCCTTTTTAACGTTTGTTTTATCAGAAAGACGATTAGCGACATAGATTCCCTTAGCTTGAAGGTGATTCCTAAAGGCTGTTCTGATATTCTTGCCAAAATAATGGAAAGAAGGGGAGAAAAGGGAACGGTAGTCGAAGTAGTTCGGTTTTCTCCCTCTCTTGCCATTTTGAAACGAGTATAAGTCACCAAAGTCATTTGTAACAATTGGAAGTCTTAAGAGCTTCTTCTCAAGGAGACTATCACTTACCCTCCATGTCATATAGAACATGATCACAAGAATCAACCAGAATTAACAGCTGAGGCCTCCAAGCCTGCACTAGATACCATCCACCTCAACTTGACCTTCTGCAAGAGAACGGTGAGACTTTCTTTAAATGTCTCTTGAAGTAAAAGCTATATGAATTTGCTTAAGACAAGCACGCACCCCTTAGATATATGGCCAGATTAGCTTGGGCATCAGCCTCAAAATTGAGATCCTGGAAAACGAAAATGTCATTAGAGACAAGAAAACCGCTTAGTCATGACAAATGGTGATCTGGCAAAATGGGGAGTTCAAATGCCAAACGAAACATTAGCCTATCAAGTTCACATCTGTCATGGGAGGCCATTATTATATTAACTTACACTAAGATGCCAAAAAACATTAAGATTACATATTTTAAGCACATTTGATAAAGGTCATGTAAAAATACTCCTAACTGCAACCCTGAAACTGCAATTCAATAGTTTTTCAGTAGTCTAGATTCACATAGAGCTTTTGAAAAGGAAAAACATAATCTGTCCGTACCTTGACAATATGATTGATCTCAAATGATGAAAATTGATTCGTGTGTTCTTTAGCTACCTTACACAAGTCTGCCATATTCTGTTTTTTGGTCTTCCGTAGACCCTAGATCTGTTGGATCAAACTTTAAAGATGAATACAACAATGATGTGCTCGGAGAAGATTAAGCACTCAGATAGTTAGTAGCATGAGGACCAAAATTAGGGTGTTGTTATATGATGCAGATATGATCATATGAAAATAAATTGGGGAAAAAAAACTTTTGCCAACTCACAGATACACTTCAAAGCTACATAGTCAAATTATGTTCAAAATGCAGAAATCACTTTTCTTGTACAGATTGTTCCTTCGGGTAATAAATTTTAAATATGAATGCTTAAATAGCTCTCGTGGCCTTCCTGCAGTAGTCAGCTAGTAAATTATAGGGCAACGCTGCCACATTTTTCCAGGTTCATTGCAGCAGGATAATTAGACAACCAAAGAGGTCATGACATTTAGAATTAGTGACTATTGACTAAAGCCTTAATAAGATGTCTCATTGTACAAGTCGCCAATGCGCCTGACCTACAAAATCAACAGCTTTCTTTGGACTACCCTACTGAGTACATCTCGTCATCATCAAAGTCCAAGCAACCACATTCCTCTCGGGCATTTTCTCAAACACCTTACGAGCTGAAACCAAATCAGCACTACCCTTTGCAAACATGTCAATCAATGCACACCCAACACACACATAAGAATCAAGATAGTCGCTATTGATAATAAACTCGAAAATTGTATCACCAATTGATGCATTCTTTGGGACCGAGCAAGCCCGAGCAACCACCGCGAAACAATAATCATTAGGGAAAAACCCATCCTCGAGCATATGAACGAACGTATCTACCGCTTCATACTCCATGTGATTATTGGCATAGCAGGAGATCATGGAACTCCAAGAAACTAATCCCTCTTATTGCCCATGTCCCCAAAAACCCTCTCTGCCTCAGCCCGAGAGGAGGAAGCGTAGGCACGCAAGCACGGGATTAAATTAAATGGCGGCGAGCAATGAAGATGAGATTAGAGACTTGCTTGCGCAGTAGGGGTGTGCAAAATACCCGGGAACCACCCGGACCACCCGGAACCGGACTGGAACCGCCCGGAACCGGCGGTTCTCGAGGGAACCGGTCCGGTTCCCGGTTCCGTGGGCGGATCCACCCGCCCGCCCACCCGGACCGGACCGGTACTTTTTAATATTAAAAAAACTAAAAGAAAGAAACCCTAAGTTCGTGTCTCTCTCCTCCTCTCGCGGTTTCATCATCTTCGATTCTCTCTTTCTCTCTCGTCTCTTCCTCAATCTCTTCTCTTCGTCTTCGATTCCTCCCCTTGCGTCGACGCCACCGCCGCCGCTCCTCCTCCGCCACTATCCACCCCCTCGAGCCGGTCGCCACCCACCACGCCCGCCGCTCCGCCTCCGCCTCGGCACTCGCCGTCCGCCCTAGTCTCTTTGTCTTCGATTCCTCCCCGAGCGTCGCCGCCGCCGCCGCTCCTCCGCCGCCGCTACTCCTCCGCCATCGCCGCTCCTCCTCCACCACCGCTTCGCCCCTCACGCCGGTCGCCACCCGCCACGCCCACGCTCCTCCGCCTCGCCGTCCGTCCCCTCGTTTTCTCTCGTTCTTCGCTCCCGCCTCGAGGCTCTGCTGCAGGTTCGCTTCTTCCTCTCGGTTGCTCGCTAATTCCCGCAGCGTTTCTCTCTTCTTGCTTGCTTGCTTGCTACCTCTGCTTCCTCTGTTGTTTTGCACTTCTTTAGTTGAACTTGCGTCTCGCGTTTTCGCAATCCTCCCCTTTCCTCACGCATATTGATGGACAAAACCCTAGCCCTCTCAAAAAACTCTCTCCCCTAATCTCGCTCTCGGTCCGTTGGTCGCCTCACCTCGCCTGCGGCCTTCCCTCTTGCACTCGGCCTTCCCTTTCCCCTCGCTGTTTTTGCATTTCGTTAGGCGCTTCTATGATTGCGCTGAATTTTCTGGCTTTTTTTTTTCTTCTCTTTAGCGCTAAATAGTTTTGGCATGATCATTCAATGATTAGTGAGATAGTCTGGCCAATTGATACGACTTTAAGAGATTCATCGTTTTCTTGGCTAGGTTGGAAAACTGGAAACCATCACTTACTCTTTCGGATCAGATTTGTACCATTCCAACTTTTTAGACTGCTCATTATATACTAAGGTGTTGCTATTTGGAATTTGGTCACATTTTGCTCTTTAGTAATCGATGTTTGCTAGTGTCGGTAAGTTTTTGGCTTGGATTCTTGTTATTGCGATTAAATGAAGAAATGAAGGGCATGGAAAGTCTAGCGACACAATTGTATCCTTGACTAGATGGAAAAAGTCTTTATCGTTGCTTTGCAGTGTTTGTCCCGAACACATTTTTGTCCCGTGAACTTAGAAATTTATCGAAAAGCATCATTTTACTTCTTACAAATGAGCGACGCCCATTCGTTGGAAAGTAAAAGCCACACAGTTTCATTTTTTTTTCCCCAGTTGAATTAAAGGTTTGTGCTATCATTTGTGTTTTCCTTGACATTGCTTCAGAAAAATTCTGAGGAGGAATGTTGATGCTTTAGATTCTACTGTCAACAAGCTTGTCCGGCTTCCATGACATAGGATAAGCTGTCGATGCACTTCTGTTTCCCTACTTAAAGATCTCTTCTTATGAGAGTCCTAGTCTGGTCAACATGATACTTGAAGTGCTGGAGTGAGAGGAAAGATGATCACCTCACTTGTAAGATTCACTTTTGCCATTCTTTTGCATCTCTTGCCGTTAGTTGTATATTATCCTCCTGACTTTGGATCGGTCTGGTTATAATGTCCATCGGGCAATGTAAGTTTGATATTCTCATTTATGCTATGGAAAACTTGTTGCTAAATCATTCATCGAAGATGTTTAACTAGGGAGCCGAAACTTTTTGGCTTGCTTTGATGATGCTTGCTATGCAATTGAGAATTGAGATCAATTATGTCATCTCTTTTGATGTTGGGTTTTCCTTAGCTTAAAATTTTCATCTCGTTGTTAGTGAGATCGGATCCATGGATCCACCCGGAACCGGAACGGACCGGCGGTCCGATTCCCGGTGGATCCATGCAACAAACGGGTGGATCCCTTCCAATTTTCTAACCGGTCCTTAGCGGGCGATTCCGGTTCTAGTCCGAGAACCGCCCGCCCGGACCATGCACACCCCTATTGCGCAGGACATGCTCAAGCATGTGGCTGCTACAAATTCTTCTTAGCGTGAGAAGGAAGAGGGACGAAGGAGAGACAAGCTTTGTTGTTGAAGAAACGGGCTCCGTCCCTCAATCAGTCACCATTGTTGTCGCAGTCGCCGTCCCTATAGCCGTCGCCATCACAGTCGCCATCGTCATCGCCATCGCCGTAGCAATCGCCGTCGCCGTTGCACCTCCAAGCCGACCAAGACGAGACACGAGAGGACTCAAAGGACTTAGAGGACGAAGGAGAGACAAGCTTTGGTTAATGGTTTGATTTTATCGGTTTGTGGTTCGGTTAACCGATAAAAACCAAACCAATAAAAAAAATATTAGTTTTTAATGATAACCGAGTCGAATACAAACCGAACGGAAAAAACCGAATTTTTCGGTTCGGTTCGGTTCCTGACACCCCTAGTGACAGCGACTCGTCAAATGGGCGAAGTTGTTAACTAATAGTGTGTAGTTTGATTTTTGTATGTGGAGGTTTCTGGACGTAAGAGTCTATTGATGACAGACCTTAACCCATCCTACGACTTATGCATTTTATTTTATTTTACTTGGATGTTGTATAAAGACAGCAACTACTGATATTTGTATACAAGTGAAGATATGTACATTATTAAACTGGTGTGAAGATATTGTAGATATTTGATTGCACTTCCGCATGTCAATAATAAACATGAGTCATAAACAGAAAGGATACACATTGCGTGCGACATTTCGGGGCGTCACATCTGGATACCAACTACTAAGTCCTGTCACAACCAAAGGTCTCTTTTCTCTTATTCTCGATAACCAAGGAGTGCATAAGAAGGAACCGTTCGCCATTTCCTTTCATTTCTCGTGCGAAGTAGCCCCGGTCACGAATTGGCCGCATTATGGGCCCTCCCGAACTAATAGGCCCGAAGCACAAAATGGGTCGGCCGGGGCAAGTCATTCCGTTCTTGGACCGGAGCCCACGCGCGTTCACTTGGGCCAAACCACTCATGATTTTGTTGAAACCACGGGCCCTGTATTTGGTCCGCCCACCTTTCTTCAGCTCTGTTGTTTCGTCGCCTCATTTCTCTCTCGTTTTAAATTATCCGGACAACGGAATTATTCCATCGCGCTTCCTTTCGATTCCTTCTAACCACTTTACTTGTCTTGTCCAAATAGTATATCTCTTGCGTAAGAAATTCCCAAAACTCGAAGGAGAATTAAAATAAAAAATAAAAAAAACTTCAAAAACCAAAATTCAATTTTTTTTTAAATTAAGCCCACTGTTGATATAAAGAACGGTTCACGAATTCACCATTTGATGGTTAATACTTACAAGAAATTGCAAGTCCAAGTGGCATTTGCAATTTAGGGCCTGTTTATTGATGTTCCTGTTCTTTTGTTTTATTATTCTTTTGTTCTTAGAATCAAAAAAAGAATAAAAATTCGTTTGGTAATGTCAATTAATTTTTTTGTTCCTTGAAATAGATAAGTGATTGAGGAATAGATTTAAAATAGAAATAATATGTAGAAAAAGTGTCTTATTGTTCCTAGGAACAATTCTTAAAAATAAATTATTTTTTATTTTCTTTATTTCTTCTTCCTTGTTTAGCCCTGCCCTCGTCGTTGTCCCTTGCTATCTAGCCACCACTGGCTAGGGATGTGTATGGTCCAGGCGGGTGGTTCCCAACCTAGAATCGGGAACCGCCCGCTAATGACCGGTTCCGAAAAATTAAAACCGGGATTCACCCGTTTGTTGCATGGATCTACCCGAGAACCGGACACGGCCCAGGTCCGATCCGATTCCCGGTGGATCCATGGAACCGATCTTGACGCGAAACAATTTTGGTTTTCAACATGTAATCCACTACGCGACATCAAAGCAAGCCAAATAAAGAAAAGCCAAATTTAAGTATGTGGAGATGTGGACAGTAGGAGAAGTAAACGTAGCAAATTTACAAATATGGTCTAAGTGGTTCTCGGGTATTTTGCACACCCTTAGAAGGGAGTGAGATGAGATTTATGGTTTCTTTTAGTAATTTTTTTTTAATATTAAAAAGGTTCCGGTCCGGTCCGGGTGGGCGGGCGAGCGGATCCGCCCATGGAACCGGAACCTGACCGGTACCCATCGGTTCCCATAACCTGAACTGGAACCGGACTAGTTCCTCGAACCGCCGCTCGGGCGGTTTTGGGCGCTTCTCGGGTATTTTGTACACCCCTACCACTGGCCATCGCTGCTGTCGAATGCTACTCATCGTTGTCGATTGTCGGTTGATGGCATCAATGAAAAATAAGAAAAGAAAAAAATTTAAAAAATTATTAAAAATTAAAAGAAATTAGACGTTACAAAAAAAAAAAATTGTAGATTATATTAAACACATTCCTCTTCTTTTTCCATTTTAAAAATGTAAATTTTATGTAGTGACCAAACATATTTTTTACTTAAAAATTATTCTGAAAAATTAAAAAAAGAAATCATTTTCTAAAATAGAAGCGCTATTGAACGGAGCCTCAACCTTCAATGGATAGGAAATCGAGATCAGGGGCAGAATCGCCCACAGGTCATCAATACCATCCTCCCTCACTTTTGCCCTAATTATCCACGGCACGACGCGACGCCGTGTCCCGCTCGAACGTCTCCAACCTCGAGCTCAAGCTTCCATCTCCACCTCCAGCTCTTTCGAAGTTTCACGTCCCCTTCCTCCCTCCCCAATTCCTCTCAATTTCTCTCTCCTAGGGTTTCCGCCCCCCTCTCTCTCTCTCTCTTGCTTCCTCTTCTCGTCCTTCGTTCCTTCCTTCCTTCCTTCGTCCTTCGCGAGGCTCGGCTCTGCTCGGGGTTTCCGGGATGGGAGTGCCGGCGTTCTACCGGTGGTTGGCCGAGAAGTACCCGATGGTCGTGGTCGACGTCGTCGAGGAGGAGCCCGTCGTCATCGACGGGGTCCCGATCCCCGTCGACACCAGCAAGCCCAATCCCAACAGCATCGAGTTCGACAACCTCTACCTCGACATGAATGGGATCATCCACCCCTGCTTCCACCCCGAGGACAGGGTACGGGCTTGCCGATTCTTTTCCTTCCGCCGTGATTTTCTCGTGGAATTGTTGATTTTTTTTTTTTTTTTTTTTGGCGCGGTCGGTGCCTGTATGTTGTTTCTCGATGCGCCGACCTTCTTTCGGCTGGTCTTGTTTCTAGCTGGGAGATGGCGGAACAACCGGGCGAGCAGATAGGACGTGTTTGGTATGGTCGGTACCAGGGAATTAGGAGAGGAGAGTATTGAAAGGATGGAATTGTTGTCTCCGTCTCGACTTTTTAGAATGTTGTGCTTATCTAAAAGTTGGCGTCTCTGTCTTTTCGGAAATTCTACGATGATGACTGAAATTGTGTTGAGCATCCTGAAGATCAATGGGTTTGGCAACCTAGCACAGTCGTCTGTGATATTTATTTGATCGCAAATCCAGCGCAACTTTCTCTCAGCTATATATTCAATGTACTCTTACAGCATGAATTGTAAACTAACTATTCTCTGCGTTAAGTAGAATTTTATGCATGTCTGAAGTTTGCATGATCCAAACTTGGTTTGGAATTAAGTTAGAAAGAGCCATGCTGAAAATTTCACATTCTTCGTTTCCTTATTGGCTGTGCAATTGCTTATAAAATAAAGTTATTGCTAGACCTTCTCAGTGAGGGTAACTTGGCTTATTCTCCTGGTACCATCAATAAATTCAAATTAACTTATGAAGTTATTGCTTTATACCGTGTAATTTGTCGGAATCAAGTTTGCATTATCATTTGATTTTAACTCATTCAAGTAAAGATAATGACTTTGTTTTTTCACCCATTGCAGCCAGCTCCAACAACATTCAATGAGGTGTTTGAGTGCATGTTTGACTATATTGACAGACTTTTTGTGATGGTGCGACCTCGAAAATTGTTATATATGGCTATAGGTAAAAATAAACCCTTAACTTTTCTGTCCATTTACCATGTCAAAATGAAAATTGTGATCAACTGTATGTAAATGACGAATAGATGGTGTCGCACCAAGAGCAAAAATGAATCAGCAGCGGTCGAGGCGTTTTAGAGCAGCTAAAGATGCAGCAGAGGCGGTATGTGTTTACTTTTATGCTAACACTCCCTGCAATTCATTCTACATTTTAAGACGATTTATGGCATGCTCTGAATGGACTTATTTAAAATGAAAATTAACTTGATTAGTTCTTATGACAATTTGCTCTTGTTACACTTATCTAAGTCTTTTATTTTTTCGCATGCCAGTGCAGATATTGGTACATGATGCATCATTTCCTTTCTTATATGTTTCTTTGTTGTATTGATGCAGTTATCATGATGCATTGCAAGCTTACCATGTCAGTGCATTTTGAAAATGACTGTATACAGATGTCCCAGTTTTCCGAGATATTTCTTCTACGTTGTATATGCTATGGGGAAGACAGTAATCCTGTGTGGCATATATTTGTTGTTTGCACTCAACTTTCAGCTAGTGATCTTTGCTATTTTTCTCCTGTAGGCAGCTGAAGAAGAGCGGCTAAGACAGGAATTTGAAAGTGAAGGCCGGAAGCTACCTCCCAAGAATGAATCTCAAGTTTTCGATTCAAATGTCATTACTCCTGGAACAGAATTCATGGCTGTTTTGTCAGTGGCACTGCAGTATTATATCCATCTTAGGCTAAATAATGACCCTGGGTGGAGATCTATTAAGGTAACTTTTATATGTAGGCCATTTTTTCTTGCTTAAGGTGTCAAGGTATGCCCTGTATATGTTGATGCTGTACTGAGTTGATGCCAAAAGTGTACAGTTGAGTGATTTTAGCACTGACTATTCCAGGGATTCTATTGTTCAAGAAATGATTCACATAAGAGATAGATACTTTTTTTTTTCTTTTTTTTACTTAAGTGGAATACAATTGAAGGGGTGATGTTATGTCGGTAGTGATGTTGTAGCTTTTGCTTATTGATTCATCTTTTGAAGGTTATCCTTTCTGATGCAAATGTTCCTGGTGAAGGGGAACACAAGATCATGTCATATATCCGTCTCCAAAGAAATCTTCCTGGATATGATCCAAATACACGGCATTGCCTGTATGGTTTGGTATATCTCTTCCTTCAACATGATCTTCATCCCTGCAGGATATTCCTTCTGATTATAGGCCTTTGTTTGACTAATTTATGCTCCACATTTCATTGCTTAATGCAGGATGCTGATTTAATTATGTTAGCTTTGGCCACACATGAAATTCATTTTTCGATTCTTCGAGAGGTTTGTGAACAAATTTTGCTTAACATTATCTTTTGAAATATCAACATTTCTCCATGGTCATGCCTTGTCTACTTTGAGGAAAAACTCATCTTTGGAAACACTAAATAAAACTGGATGGAGGAACATCTTAGGAGGTTGGATACATCTTCCTGTAGAGATTCTTTTGCTCAGCGTCAATGATTTTCCAGGCAGTCCATTTTATGCGCACACATATCCGAGAGATATGTACGCTATATACTAGCCTGTTTGTTCTAAGAGGTCATTCAGATGTGGTTCTATCAGACTCAGACTTCTCTTGCAGCCACAAAGCAAGAGGTTGTATCACCAGTTAATAATTGCATCGTCCTTGCATTTCAGATTGTTTTCACTCCTGGTCAACAGGACAAGTGCTTCCTGTGTGGCCAAATGGGTCATTTGGCAGCAGATTGTGAGGGAAAGGCAAAGAAGAAGTCAGGAGAATTTGATGAAAAAGGTGATGATGCTGGCATTGTTAAAAAGCCATACCAGGTTAGTTGTGGGCATATTTTGTGATTATATGTGATTGAGTAGAGGATAAGTTTTGATGACCAGAGCTATCAACATATTCTGAACTTTGATTTTTTTTTCTTTTTTGGTATACAGTTTTTGAACATTTGGACTCTCAGGGAGTATTTGGAGTATGAGTTCAGGATTCCAAATGTTCCTTTTGAAGTAGATTTTGAGCGCATCGTGGATGACTTTATCTTCATTTGCTTCTTCGTCGGCAATGATTTTTTACCTCACATGCCAACCTTGGAAATTCGCGAGGTACGCTAATGTTCTCTCTGAGGCAAGAATTGAGAGAGAGAAAAAGAGAGAGAGAGAGAGAATAAGCTGCTACGATACTCTGCATGTCAGATTTTTTAAAGATGATGTACCTTAATAGAGCCAAGAGTGCTGGAGTTTCCGTATGCATTTTAAGGTTCCTTGCAGCGCTATGTACTTCAGAGTTGGATGATGTTTTTAAGGTCACATAACACGCATGTTGATGTGCTCTTTGGATCTTTGGGTTACATTTTAGTGGAAAGCTAGATTTTTAAAACATCATAGGCCTCTTTACTGATTTTGAGATTCTATATAGAACTAAGACCTCTACAGCCTATGTTGAGGTAATGCAATTGCAAGGCAAGGTGGGACTAACTGTACTTGTGCGCGATTTACCATGTGTATACTACTTCCTTGTAGGTTGACATTTAGCATTTGGTGTTTTTGGCTTTTGGTTGAAGATACAGGCTGTTTATCCCCCTGATATTTGTTTGAATTTTTCTATTCAGCCTCTCATCTATTTTCTATTGAGCACTTGGTGCATTTTGATGCTTGAAGTAATGCTTAGTGTTCAATTTTTGTGATTATGCATTTACTTTCACTTATGCCAAACTGCGAGGTCCTAAAAATGGGAGATTAGTTATTTGTTAACAATATAGCTTATATTGGAAATGTGTATCACTTTTAGAGGGGTGGCGGCTCTTATCTAATATTCTTCTGACTCATAGTGTGTCGGACTGTTGTGCTCACTGAGACAATTTTTTTTGGGCGAGTTGTAAGGACTTTTATGGTAAAAATGATGGCACAAACTTCTTCTGTTCCTTGTTTCAGGGTGCGATCAACTTGCTGATGGCAGTCTATAAGAAGGAATTTAGAGATTTGGGTGGATATTTGACTGATGGAAGCAAGGTATTCAATTAAATTTTTGTCTTAGTGGTTGATTAATTTTATTGTCACTTGCAAGGAATTTAGAGCATTTTGCCCTCCTGTTGTTTATGCTTTTCAGCCGAATCTGAGCAGGGTTGAGCATTTCATTCAGGCTGTAGGGTCATTCGAAGATAAAATTTTTCAGAAAAGAGCAAGATTGCATCAGGTTCGTATGTCTATTTCTCACATCCACACGTAGTCTCGTACAGATGATGCTTTATTTTCTGTGAAGGACTTAGCTGCACCTGCCCTCTTTGTTTGTCGTGTCATATGTTTCCCGTAGATGAAGAATTCTGTTGTTGGACTGGGACTGCAAGCTGTACTTGCTTAATGCTCGTCTCTTGGGTGTTGTAATAGGTTTGAATTTATTCCAGCTAATAATTTTGGAACTAGGGAGGATCCAACATTTAGTACTATAAGCATTTAAGTAGGGAGACTGAAATGCTCATATGGAAGAGAAGTTGACGATGGATCCTTTGAAAGTATGAGCACTGCTCCTGATCACTAGCTCAGTGGCTAGGAAGTTGCCTAGGTGAGGGCAATTCTGAGGAAAAGCTTATGCGCTTATGGAATGGGAGCAGGGCATGAGACAACTGGATAGATAGAGAGAAACAACGCTACATTTTAACAATTAGTGCATCTGCTAGTGTGTGAATTTTAAGGGACGAAGGAATTTCCTGATGTTATTCTCAGAAAGTGAACTCTACAACTTGGGGATGTAGACTTCTATGGGTGAAAATAGGGAAGAAGAATATGAAATTTTCTGAAAGATTTTGGAAATAATAAAAAGCTTATATAAAGCGGAGATAAAGGAGTGGTTATACATATTGTAGCTATCAGTAAAGTTTCTTCACTCGTCCTGAAGTTGTTTTCAGTTCCTATTGTTGTTAAGGTGAAATTTTGATGTTTTTGGTTGGGATTTAAGTATAAAGCAATAGAGGAAAGTAAGCAGAAGAGTACAAAAAATTAAGTATTGGCTTCCTTCCATTGGAATTAACATTTAGCTTGCAACTGTGGATGGAAGATTTTTTTCTGGAGAAAAAAAATAATGGAGATTGAAAGGATGTGGGTTGCGTTGGAAGTTTGCGTTGTTTGGAAGAGAGATATAAGAAGAGCTGACAGTCAGAGCATTAGGGCGCGTTTGGTAACGTTTGTTCTTTTTTTTGTTCCGCAGAACGAAATAAAAAAAAGTGTTTGTTCGGGAACGGTTTTTGAACAAAAGAACGTGTTTGGTAACGTTTGTTCCTAATAAAAATGAGAAGAAACACGTTTGGTAAATTTTTATTCTTTTTTGTTTCTTTTAATTTTTTAATATTTTTATTTTATTTTCCATTTTTTCCTTTCTTTTTTATTTTTTTCTTCTTTCGGCCGGTCGCCGGCCTCCGGCGACCGGCCGACGGGGCCGGCAGCCTCGCCCAGCCACGGCGAGGCTCGCCGACCCCGGCGAGGCCGAGCCTCGCCGTGGTTGGGCGGCTCGGCCTCGCCTAGCCATGGCGAGGCTCGGCCTCGCCGGATCTGGGCGAGCCCGAGCTCGCCCAGCCAAGGCGAGGCTCGGCGTCGCCGGCGCGGGCGAGGCCGAGCCTCGCCGCCCTGCCGTCGGAGCCGAGCACCTGCGCCCCGAAGCCCGCAGCTCGACGCCGCCCCGAAGCCCGCAGCTCGACGCCGTCCCGATCCCGGCCTCTAGTGCCGCGCCGCCGCCGCGCACCGTCCTCCGAGCCCCTCCCGGAACCCTAGCCGAAGATCTCCCCTCGAGCGAGGCCGAGCCTCGCCTTGGCCGGGCGAGCGAGGCCGAGCCTCGCCTTGGCTGGGCGAGCTCGGCCTCGCTGGCGCGGGCGAGGCTCGGCCTCGCCGGGGCGGGCGACGCTCCGGCGAGGTCGCCGACCCTCGACGGCCGGTCGCCGGCCATGGCCGAGGCCGGCGACCGGCCAAAGAAAAAAGAAGAAAAAAAGAAGAAGAAAAGAAGAAGAAAAGAGGAGAGAGAAGTTCTTTTCATTTTTGTTCTTTTTTGGTTTCGAAGAAGTGTTTCTTTTCTCCAGAAACAACTTTTTTGTGTTTCTTTTTTTTGCTCCAATTGTGTTCCGGGAACAAAAAAACAAAAAAAGAACAAAAACGCAACCAAACGCGTTTCTGTTCTTTTTTTGTGCCCGGGAACAAAATCCGTACAGAAGTGTTCCGGAAACGTTTCTTTGGAGCGTTTCCATGCACGCCCTTAGTGTTTTTTTTTTTTTTGGGGCCCTCATATATCTTTTACCCTAATATTAGATAGGTGTTATAAGTATTGCATCTTGAACTTACATAATTATGGCAATTTGATAGTTATTATCTTCCTCGGCGCACTTATCTTCATTTTCTTTCCAGCCACTTCCCTTTGTCCAAAAATTCAAAGAAAATTTACAGTATCACTCACTATTTTATCTTTTCAAATTCTCTGCTTTTACCTTGTCCTGTTTAACTTTTTTCCCAGCATAGTTATTAGGAGATGCTGGTGTTAGACACTTTTTGAAGTAGAGGACATGATTGCCATAATCAGAGGAACGGCAATCTTGCATTTAGTCATTCTCAGTTCTTGCTTAGTGGCTTTTGTAGTTATAGTTGTCCTGCTTCATGTTAAATGAATTATGCACATCAGATGCTGTATTATCTATTGGTTGAATTAAATCTTTGCTTTCCTCCTCTATGACCTTTGTCTCAGCGGCAATCAGAAAGGATAAAGCGTGATAAGGCTCAAAAAAAAAGAGGCGATGATGCCGCACCTCAAGTCGAACCTGAGTCTTTGGTTCCAGTTTCTCGATTTCAGGGTTCCCGTCTTGCTTCAGGTCCTTCGCCCTCTCCCTATGAGCAACAAGGAACTGAATCTCGGAGCCAGGTTGACGCTAGAAACAAAAGGAAGTGGACTGCGGATGGTAATACAACTTCACAGGCACATAGGGTTGCACGTTTGTCTTCAGGGGCAACAATAGGTGCAGCCATTGTTGAAGCAGAAAATAGTCCTGAAGAGGTAGCTTTCTTCTTTCCGAGAAGCACCCCAATGTTAATTACTACTAACAACTTTTTTTTTTTTTTTTTTAAGCAGTTAAAAATGTCAGTTTCCATAAATGGCTCTTGCTATATTGTTTGGGCACACCTGTCTTATGTGCTGGCTTGGGTTTAGTCAAGACAATTTTAACATAGTTATGTCTCACAACCTTTTTTTATCTTTCAGGTGTATGAGAATAAGGAAGAATTGAAGACAAAGCTTAAGGAATTACTACGTGAGAAGTCTGATGCTTTTAATTCTGCAAACCCGGAAGAAGACAAGGTGCCTATATACTTGTTGACATCATAGTATGCTGTTAGTGTCCTAACAAACCATTTATACAGCCAAAATGCGTAGCAGAAGTTTTTTAATTTATGAAGCATTTGACTGGAATAAAACTTCTCTAGATATAAGTCCATATCAAAAAGCTTTTCTAGATTTAAACCTGCTCACAGCAGAAGTGGCAAGTTAAGAAACCTAAAATGACTCTGTTTGTTCTCTGTAGTCAATGTACAATTAGGAAACTTGGATATATGCATTGGAAGCTTGATATGGCCTATGTACGTTTTCTTTTACACATAGAGGTTCTGCTTAAAGTATGGCTACGATGGCAATCAAAATGTATAAATTATCATCAATGTTGCGATTTCAATTTACTAGAAACTTGGAGATGGATTGGAAGCCAAACACAATGTGTTCATAATGTGCTCTATTTCATTCGATCTCCTTTTGTTTTTCTGCTGTTTCTTACAGTTATTTTTCTTGATCATCAGATCAAATTGGGAACACCAGGGTGGAAAGAAAGATATTATGAAGAAAAATTTTCTGCAAGGAGTCCTGAAGAACTTGAAGCAATCAGGAGAGATGTTGTGAGTAAAAGAGTATTGTAGTGGTTTTTTGTTCAGTATCTTTTGCATTTTACTGTTAGTGTTCATTTTTACTCTTTTGTATCGTCTGGTTAGGTTTTGAAGTACACAGAAGGCTTATGTTGGGTAATGCACTATTACTACGAGGGAGTTTCTTCTTGGCAGTGGTAAGTTTCATCATTAAAATATGATAGTAGTCATTCTTTTTTAGCTTGAATAGCTTTTAGAGGCTCGTGGTACTTTTTATGTCTAGCACTTGATTGTCGCTCGTGTGATTTTTTTTTTTTTTTTTTTTTCCAAGAAGCTTGTGCGCCGGTTAGTATGTGTTCCATCAACTTTATAATTGGCTAAGGAGTCTATCAGATGATTTTATGTCATAAAATAAAGTCTTTGGTTTTAAATTCAAGGCCAGTGATTTGGAAGGATCTTATCACTTGGTATATTGAGAAACTGTTCTTCAATAGTCTTGTTAAAGACATCTTGTTTGATGTTTGTCTTCTCAGGGATTGCCTACTTTCCTTTCCGACTACTTTGATTTTATCAGAACATTCACATGCTATTGTATATGTCAGTAGTTTTTGAGGACTCTACTATAGAGTAAAGTCATATAATATATATCCTTGGTATTTTAAAATAATAATCCGGACTTCTTTGAGGGCCTCTCTGCCAGCTGTTGTAATGTCTGTGAAAGATTTTTTTTTTTAATTACCAGTCAAGTTAATTTAGCGCAAATGATTACAGAATTGTTGTGAAATTTGTTTCTATGAACGGGTTAAATATTATATGGACAGCTAATCGATATGTCTGAGTAATGATTTGTTTCTTTGGTGGTTCTTTATTTTAGGTTCTATCCGTATCATTATGCACCCTTTGCTTCTGATTTAAAGGAGCTTGGTCAGCTGGATATAAGCTTTGAGCTAGGTTCTCCTTTCAAACCTTTCAATCAGCTACTTGGTGTTTTCCCAGCTGCAAGGTGTGGCAATTGTTATTTATTCATCTTTTTATTTGTAAACAGAATGAACGCAAAACTTAATGGGAATACAATTTCTTGCAGTTCCCATGCCCTTCCAGAGCAGTACAGGAAGTTAATGACTGATCCAAATTCACCCATCTTCGATTTCTATCCTATTGGTAGTTCTTCTTCTTGTTTAGAAAAACCTTAGACTATGTTTTCGATTTGGCCTGGTGTATTTATCTGCTATACCTTGTGCTTTATGCTACAGATTTTGAAGTTGATATGAATGGAAAACGCTACTCTTGGCAGGTTCTCCCCTTTTTCATTGCATTTTTCAACTCCCAAATGTAACTCTTTAAACTTCATATTCAAGCAAGCAGATGTTGACCGTATAACTTCATGTTCCTCTGAAGGGTATTGCCAAATTGCCTTTTATAGACGAAGTTCGACTTCTTGCAGAAGTTGAGAAAATTGAACATACTTTAACGGTATGTAACACATTTAAAATTTTTTCAAGTACTATACTCTAGACAATTCTGGGCTGATCACCTGCTGAGAGATGATGAGCTACCAATATTTTGCAGGAGGAGGAAGCACGAAGAAATAGTGTGATGTTTGACATGCTATTTGTGTCATCATCTCATCCTCTCTCGGTTTGCATATACTCTTTGGACAACCGCTGTAAACAGTTGATGGACAAAGACCGGGCTGAAATCAAGGAGCAACTTAAACCTGAGTTGAGGTTTGTGTTGAAAATGATTTAACTTATGAAATTGCCAGGCCAGTGAATACGAATTTTGCTGGTGATATATTCCATTTGTTAAGAGTTGTGGGTAAGGACATATACAGAATGGATGCCTTTATCTTGGGAGGGGGTGTTAGCGGTTTTATTTACGTGTGGGAAATGTGCTGAAAAACATATGTGGATATTCATCACAAATGAATTTCTAGCCTCCCTCCATCTCTGGTTATCGGGTTGCCACCAATTTTCCTCATTTCATCTTTCTTTTTTATTTAAGTTGCTTTTTAGATCATGGAATATTCAGAGTAGTCTAGGGATAATTGCGGTGATGTGTTGATTGTAACTTAAACAGGTTAGGTATTGGGGTCTAAATCCAAATTCTCTCTCTGTTCTTGTGCATTTGTTGTGTACTAGAATATCTTTTATAGTAAAATGCATTTTTAATTGTCACAAATGAAATCTTTCTTATTCCTAGTTCATTTTATTGAGAAATATTAATACTTTAGACTTCCAAGACTTTTGGCAATCACACAAGTATACCTTGTTATAATTAGCCGGAACATGTACCCTGACAACATCTAACCACATTAGAAGAGAAATTTGAAGATGTAGATCTGTCTCGCCAAGAATCTTGCTTGTGCCTTGTGGTTGCAAGACAACAGTCTACAATGACATCGACATGCTGATTGTATAGAGTTCACGGACTTCCTAAATAAATAGCAAGTACCTTGATGGGGAAAAAAAGTAACTACTAATGACTTATAAGTTTTCATTACTAAGGTCTATTGAAGGTTATTTTTACTTTTTCAAATGTCACTATTCTTGCAATTTGATTTGTATTTAACGCAGAATATTTAAAACCTTTCCACTTGTACAGATAAGGACATTTAGTATTACCTTTATTTTTGATAGAATTTTAGAAAATAAAAACATTTTTTTTTCCATTCAATTTTTTGGAGGGCGGGTGAAAAGTAGGATAAAGTTCTTAAGTGTAGGCAACAGCCCTAAATAAGTGGAAAAGCAGGATGGTAGAATGATACTTTCGTAAAAGATTGCGTAGCTATGTCTGACAGTCATCATAAATAGTGTTATCTGGTCATGTCCAGTACTTTTTTTATTTTTTATTTTTGGGTAATTGAAACAAATAGTACTGTCCACTGTCAACTTCAAAGGTAAATATTATGCCTGTGTGATGATTACCTGGATTTTTATACTGGTAAGAATATTGCCTGATTCTGAGGTGTCAAGCTATCTGCCTGCTCTTGAATTCTTTTGAATTTTTGGATGACTAAAGAGTCATGTGCTTGTATGATCTTTCTCGTATATAGATTCTAAAATTTGTTTTTATTCATTAGTCTGAACTTTTTAGAGCTACATGCAGTGGCGGGATGAATGGCTACATTTCACCTTGCGCTGGAGATCCATGTCCTCCTTTTTTCAGATCTCCTGTAGCTGGCATGGAAGATATCATGAACAATGAAGTCTTGTAAGCTATGGAGAACTTAGTACAATCTGAGGTGAACCTTACCTGGGCATAGATGAGCAAATTATTAATTCTGTTGTGTTTCTTTGCTGTTTCAGATGCGTCATATACAGACTCCCAGATGCGCACAAACATATAACAAGACCACCTGCAGGCGTTGTCTTTCCCAAGAAGGTACATTCACAGAGTTTCAACTTGTGAAAGTCAATGAAATCTTCGCAATGATCAAAAGACTTGCTTAATTTCAATCCTTTATAAGTACATTCTTGGTGATTGTACATGATATTCTGGGGATGTTACATTGACAACTGTTGACCTTTATGCTCTTTTGGAGGCTGCTTGCAAAGGCAGGCATACAGTGTGTATGCACAAAGGATATTTGGTCTGGCAGTGAGAAGTGAGGAGACAATTTGATCTATCGACATTTTTTGTCTTTTGGTCACCATAACTTATAGGAGAGAATATGTAGTTGAATTTAGTAATTAGTCACGACAGTGCTTAATGTTGTTTTCTTTCAACGAATGGTGCTTTTGTGATGCAACATGACAATGTAAATACACTAAGGATTATGCAACAATCAGGTGACTTATTGCTTGCTTTGGGTTTGTCATTTAGTTTTGTGATTGGGTTCTTGATTCAGTTCGTACTTTTTCTTGCTGCTTCGATGTAACAAGTTTCTGTGGAAACACTGAAGGGAATGCTTAACACTTTTGTGTAAATTGACTAAATGATAATGGACATATTTTTGTCAACAAGCCCATAACCTGATCTGAGCACTAATTTTGCCTTCCTTTCAGATTGTGCAATTGGAGGATGTCAAACCTGCACCTACTTTGTGGCACGAGGATTCTGGAAGGAGGCCTTGGGAGAATGGAAGGTATTTAGTGATTTCTGATGCATATCATATGAACAAGCTATTGAGCTTTAATTTTTTGGTGCCATTAACTTTGTTGGCCTTCTTTGACTGTGTGTGGTGCATCACATAATCTCACTTCTAGATTAGCAGCCAAAAAAAGAAAAAAAGAAAAACGTACTTTAGTGGTATTAACACCTTGTAATCATACTTCTCTTGACATCGCCAGCAACTCAAACACGGCTTACCAGAGGCAAAATCCCCCTGGCACAATGTCTGGGCGGCAGCTAGGAGACGCAGCACATCGGCTTGTTGTCAACAGTTTACAGTATAAAGCAGTGGATGCTAATGGTTATGCCAATTATGGGCATGCTCCGCCTCCATACCCGGGCCCACTTTCATGGCACCAAGAACAGTTCGTAGCGGCTCCACCTAGGAGTGCACTACATCCCCCGGGCTTCCACCAGCACCCAAATGCGACAAGTTCAAGAGATTCCCATGATTATGGTCACGGTCGACCCCACTCTCGACCAACAGCTCACCCTCGCGGTCATGAAAGAAACAACTCATCAGCATCTCCGGGCAATGGGTCTCATTCTAGGCATGCAAACTATCCACGTGGACAGTATAATGGTCCATCCAGGTACTCCCCTGGACCTATCCAGCGGCCTCCCAATGTGAGTGGTTCTTATCAATATCAAGAGCCCTATAATAGTCACCATAGTTCCCATGTACAAGGAGGTCCTCCCGCTCAAGCCCAATGGCGTGGAGGCTGGACTCCTCGAGGAAATTATAACCATCCCAGAGGCTATATGGGCCCACAACAATCAAGCAACCCTTACTCTGCGCTAGACAGAAGAGGTGATCGGCAGCCACCTCCGCCAGGTTATGGCCGCCGGTAGAATTTTTTTCCTGTGAATTGTGGTCGTAGGTTTATTGCTTTAGGTGAGAGAATGTTGTACAATAGTCTGTTTTTTAAGTGTTTAATAGCTGTATCAATTTTTTTCTTCTGCTCTACCTAGTTGGCGTAGCTATGGGTTCTTTTCTGCCTGATTAGAAGAACATTTTTATTTTTCTGTTTTTTAAAAGTGGCAGCTGCCATTATGCCAATAAAATCAAGCATTCAATGGCATTTGGTAGCCTCGATTCATGTTTTTCTTTACATCTTTGTGTCGCATTCTCTCAAGTTGCAATATTCCCAGAAATGTGAGGAGGAGGTTTTTGGTGAAAGTGAGGTTGTAGTGTAGTTATGGTCCGAGCGAACGAACAATGAACAAGGAATTTACAAGGATGGTGCACCGAGTTCTAATAATTTGGGGAAGTTGATCTTCCACTGCAACGATGAGGAGTCTTGAGTACCTGGATTTTGCCCCTGCGTGAGCTTTACATGTTAGAGATGAAGTTATGTTTATGGGTAGACAGCATCTTTGTTCCTCTACTTACAGTTTTATTTGGTTGAATCTATTTTATTCACGCTGTTCTTTTATTGTGCTTAGCTTTTGGCCTTGGATTTGCGGCCGTGTACCATAGAAAGATTTAAACTTTCCAGTCTGCAGCTGCTTATGCACATCTTGTGATGGTTAGCTGGTTGGATTCTGTATTTGAAGCATAATCTCATCGGTTGTTTATTTATTTTCCGTCTGCTCAGGCGGTGTTTCAGTTAAGACTATAAGGCTATAACAATTTACGAGTTAGAAGTTTCCTTAACGTCGCACGCGTGCATCTGCAGGATGTATGGATGGTTGAGGTCAACGGTATGACATTTACGAATGAGCCAGTTTAATGCAGGATGCACTAAAATTTCGTCTATTGTTAGAACTGGGCATTTATAGCTCTTTGCAGGCATCCAATTGTGGTGTCTGGTTTCATTCGCACGATTTGAGGTGACCTCAGAGAATGTGCTATTGTTATGATTCGAACTTAGCTTTTAAGTGAAAAATACGAATGCACTGGTCATCGTTTCTGAACATGATTAAACTGGTCTACTTGAATTTAATCTCTTCGTACTTGTCAGTTTCTCGACCTCAAGACTGTTTTACAGAGCCGCTTCTACCGTGTAATTATTCCTAAATACATGTAGAAGTACGGTTGTCCGGGTTGACCATAATACAAGAATAAATAGAATAAAACTCAGGTTTCGTGTCGGGAGACATCACTACTCGAATCAGATGCGACACCAGCCCCATCACTTTCAAGAACAAGAAAGATTCAACCAACTTGAGCCGGACCTGAAAGTCCGCATTTTGGGACAAAGGTGAGCTACTCCTAGATCGACACATCACTTGTCAGAGTCTCGATATGTACATCACCTCCCGGAATTTCGCTGCTCCAATCATCAAGCGTGAGATTCACCCATGAGCTTTGCTACCCCACAGAATGCCTCGAGCTTTTTAGCTCTCGAAGAAGGGAAGAGAAAGGCCGACAAAGTAGCGACCCTCTTGCATATGTTTCCTCACGAGCAGAGATATGATGCTTCGTCCACCAAGCTAGCTAGCCAATCTCTCTTCTTGTGTGGCAGTGGACATGTAAGACAACTTACCCTTTCCCACACTTTTGGTGAAGAGGCAATATTGCCATCATGCTACGTGGCTGCTCTCCGACCGAGCGATCGCATAATCAAGATTTCAACGGCCATCAAGCTGACACTTAATAAATATAAAGCAAATAAAGAAAAAGAGTAGAAGCTAGGAAACAAGTTGATGGGCTTGAAGAGGCTCGTGCAAACTGGCAAAAGATATAAAGAAAAAGGTCGTTGCCTAGCCAGCAAGAAACATCTCAACCAAAAGAAGTCAAGAAAAGGGCGATTGATCCCACTCTTAAGAAAACAGATCCTTCCAAAGATGTGTGCATTTCCTAACCACAACTAATGCCAATCGTGCTTCGTAAGGAAAAAAACTAAACCCTATGCAATTAATAATATGTGGTGTCAAACGACTCCCAACACCTCCTTTTGATGGGAAGCCTATTGCAAAAAGTATTCGGTTAATCAAGAAATAGGGTTATAGCCGAATACAAAAATCCTGTAGGAAAGTCACGCTTTGTTCTTTTGTAGTAATCCTAGAAGGATATGACTCATGGATATGTGGAAACTGACAATACAAACAACCTATCTCGTCCCTATGCACACCGTGCTGTCCGTAGGGCAAATCTTGATCTTGGGCTGAAGCTTTATTTTAGGGGCGAATTATTTCTGCGCCTCACGCTTTGAACAGTGCATGGACTTATGGATTTAAAGTATCTTCTACGCGAGAAAATTGAGATGGGAACTCTCTTCTACCAGATGAATTCGCTTAACAAAACAGAAGTCCGTACACTTGTATGCGCCTAAATCCTATTTGTGGAACTACTTTTTCCCACGGCCGAGGTATTATAATAGTAGTCTTGCATGATCAGTATTAGTTATGAGTACTTCTAACAGGAAATGGTTTTTATATAAGCGGTCTTACGTGGGAAAATTACTAAAAAAGTTCTAAATCTATTGTACTTGTGTCAATTCATTCATAAACTTTTTAATTTTATTAATTTAGTCTTAAATCTTTTGAAAGATTGTCAATTGAATCATTTTGGCCAATTTTAAGTAGAAATCACCGATGTAGACACCGGTCATTTCCGTGACACGACTGATACTAAAGTAAAAATTTTTTGTAATTCTTTGAATTTTATTTATTTATTTATTTTGTCATTGTGGCTAGTGAGGCCACTAGATGAGGGTGTGAATGTCCTCACAATATTTGGGCAAAGGCAGCCTTGCTTCCAACAAGTAGGGTCACAATGGCCCTAGGTGAGGCCATTGGGACCTTGCTGGTTGTGGACATGGGCACAAAAGCCCTCACCAGCGGTCAGCAAGGAAAGAAAAAGGAAAAATTTAAAATTTAAAATTTTAAAAATTACAAAATTATTCACATCAACACCAATCGTGCAATGTATGACAATTGATATTCACATTAGTGATTTCCGGGCCCAATTGCTCGAGAGGATTGGCAAATTGTTTAAAATTTTTAGGAATAAATTGACTAAAATGAAAAGTTTATGATTGAATTGACCTAAGTGCAATAAGTTTAAAATTTTTTAGTAATTTTCCCATATAAAATCAAGAGTGCATTAGATTGCTTGTATTAAATTTCTTTACATTGGCTCAATTACCATCAATGTTCAAGGGCAATAAGTGAACAAAGTTTTAGATCCGTAGAGCATTGGGTGATCCTGCTTTGCTAGTCTGGGCAATATTTGCAAATTAATACATCGCTGTCTGCCTTTCTTTAAGAAAAAGGCGATGATGTATCTTAACCTATTCAAAAGCAATGAATTTCCTGCAATGGCTGCACCTTTACCGTTTTAAAAATAGGGATTAGTATTTCGGAAATCCTAAAACCTGTTACAAAAATACAATTGAGTTCTAAAACTTTTAAAAAATACAATTAAGTGCTAAAACTTGTTAAGTTGATGCAATTAAGTTCTTCTATTAACTCCGTTTGACTTGACAAAAGGAAAATGCTAACAAATTTTAGGGAAGTGTTTATCAAGTCGTTCATTTTTTGCGAAATAAACGAAATCTTAATTTTGTATTATTCCGTAATAAATAAATACATTCACTTTACACCTTCAAAAATAATTGAAGATGTATATGCTTCACATCTTGGAATCTAAGGAAATATAGAATACAGGAGGTGCAAAGTGTAACTTCATCTAAATCGTAGGGTGTAAAGTGTGAGAACGCAGTGTAAAGGTCTTCATATCAAAGGATACAAAATGTGATTGAAGAGGATGATTTTCATGTCTCTTGAGAGAGTGTTTCTCTCTCTATGCGTGTTAATTTTTGACTCGAGAGAGAGGAGGGACAGAAATTCTAATGCAATTTGAAAGGGGCACAAATTACGACCGAAATCCGAACCTTCGGTTTGACTAGAATGCGAGTCTGACGCAAAGACGTGGTACGTCAATTGCGAAGACAGATGGGTTTGTGAAGGAAAAAAAAAAATTATGATCTAAAAGGTCCTTACAGACATGATGAACATAGTGTCGTCTTTTATGCAGATGTTATCCCGTCACGAGGGCTATTTATCAACGGATCCCCTAGAAACATGCATCATTCTTTGACCCACCGCCCATCAAGATGTAATTGCGGCATCGTAAGCAGTGACATCTATCCCCCCAATTATTATAAAATTAACGAAACAAGGACGATGAATCTTGTACTCTTAAGTCTTTTTTTAATGGTGATGTTGAGGGTCTTCGGCTTCGACGCTAAACAAAATGTGCGGAGGTTCCAGCTCAAATTTTGAGTAAAATCACCGCTTGTGTTACTTAAAATGATTAATTTAATAAAAAATATTTTTATTATTGAAAATATTATAAAAATATATTTCATTCGTTCTTTTTTGTGATCAATCCAAGTAGTTGTTTTTTTTTTGGAAAAAAGTTAATATCACGAAATAATCTCAAACTGATACACGCGTGATAAATTGATCTTAAATTTGACTATAAAAAATATGAACTGATATGCTTATAACAAATTTACTTCAAACGCCAAATAAACAATCCGGTGTAATTGTCACAAATTTACCTTTTGTTAATTCTTGTTAAATTAGAATAGTGCCACGAAAAGTTACAAACATGTATATTTGTGACGAACATATGGTAAAAACCCAAATTGTTATACTTGTTAATTACCATATGTCATCAAACTCAATAATCCGATAGTAAAATTTAAAGAAAACTAATTGAGGGTAAATTTGTATAGGTGTACCAATTAGAGATTTTTTATGACAAAAAAATTAATTTGAAGTAAATTTATCATATGTATACCATTTTATGACTTTCCGTTATATTAACTTTTTGAGACTATGTTAATGTAACGGAAAGTCATGGCTGCGTTGGTAGAGGCCTGGCCTCTTGACCGACATCTCCCTTGAGATATAGTCGGTGCTTTTCTCGGCATTAAAAAAAAAAAAAGACTTTTTGAGAATATGCTCTCCAATTTCTAATTTTCAATTTTTCACGAAACAAATGTACCTTCACGGTCCTTGCTAATTTAGGAGGAAGGTGATGTCACACCAACACGTTTACCACTTGAGCAAATTTCTTTGATAATTGAAAGAGGAAAAATTAATAGCATCGTGTTACACGATGTGAAATAAAGAATCAAAGAAATTACAGCTAACATACCGAGCGAGAGAAAGATGATGATGGGTGTCGGGGGCATTTAAATTCCACAAGAAACTAAAGACAAAAAACACACCAAATTCCACCATCTTCTTCCTCACATTCTGCGCTCGAGCACTCTACTTCTCAACTTCTCTCTCTCTCTCTCTCTTCTCTCTTTCTTCTTCTTCATCTTCTGCAAATAACAGTAATAACTGAAGCTTGGGAGAAAGGAAAGGAAATGGAGAATAGTGAGAGCAAACATGGTGGTGGGGCGAAGCCGTCGAGGTTCAAGCGCGTCTGCGTCTTCTGCGGAAGCAGCCCCGGCAAGAACCCGAGCTACCAACTCGCTGCTATCCAGCTCGGCCACCAGCTCGTGAGTCCTTAGTTCTTTATTTGTTCCTTCCCTTTTCGTTGTTGTCTCTGTTTTTCCCTCAGACTTCTTGTTCTCTTCTTCCGTTCTCAACTCCTCGATGCATGTCTCCAGTCTACCGCGTTTAGAAAGTCCACACGCGAAAGGGCGTGTTTATCCAATTCTTCTCGACTCGTTACGTGCGGAATATACTTAATAGTTCTCATGTCGCGCGCGCTTGTTTCGACGGCGACGGGGGCGGGTTTTGTCGACCGCCGGCGACGTTCCCGCCAACTACTTCGCCATTGATCCTCTCTGGGTTTTAGGTCGTGTTATTGATGTGACGCTTACTTACAGCGAGTCATTGGCTCTTGCCCTTGCCAAAAGTTGACCATGATAGCGATAGGCTGCTGAGGGGTAGAATTAAATTATTGAAGAGACTGTAGTGAAATGATTAAGCAGAAGTTTGCAGGAAGACGCGGTTTGAATCCGACACGCCACTCCTAACACTAAAAGAAATTGCAGGTGGAGAGGTGCATTGACTTGGTTTACGGTGGAGGGAGCATTGGCTTGATGGGTCTGGTTTCCCAGGTCGTCTTCGACGGTGGTCGCCACGTGATGGGGTAATCATTCTGCCATTATGCAAGTCTCTCTGGTTTCATGTCCAAATACAACGTATTTACGCATCATTTTAACTCCTAATGCTTCCTTCTAATTTTTTCTTGCAGAGTGATTCCCAGGACTCTGATGCCGCGGGAGGTGATCGATCGTACATGAACCTCATTCGATACTGTCGCTGCAGCATGATTTCTTCGGTTAAGTGAACGAGTGCAGCTTGATTTTCTTTTGAATGCAGATAACAGGAGAGACGATTGGAGAAGTGAGACCGGTGTGCGGGATGCACCAACGCAAGGCAGAGATGGCGCGCCATGCCGACGCATTCATCGCCTTGCCAGGCACACCTCTTCATCACTTCAAATATATATTTCGAGAACAGATGATGATGGTATAACGCGAATCTGAGCAGAGACCATAACATGATGCAGGTGGATATGGCACTTTGGAGGAGCTCCTGGAGGTCATCACATGGGCTCAGCTGGGCATTCATGATAAGCCGGTAAGGAGGAAGGAGCCTGGACTGTAGAATTTCTTGATTACCCTTGAAAGACCAAAATGAAAATAATAACAATAGTTTGGATGAAAATGCAGGTGGGATTGTTGAATGTGGAAGGGTACTACAACTCGCTGCTGTCATTCTTAGACAAGGCTGTGGATGAAGGCTTCGTTTCTCCTTCGGCTCGCCATATTATCGTCTCTGCCCCGACTCCTCATGAACTCATGTCTAAGCTTGAAGTACGTCTGCATACTCGCCAGCAAAAAGTTTCTTCTTAATCTCTTCTTTTTTACGATAAACTTCTTCGAACAATCTTTCTCGGCGAATGATGAGTCCGATCTCGGATCCACCTGATCTTCAAAGTGCACTCGCTGTTTAAGAACCTAGCGAACATGATCGATGAAACCGAATAGCACCTCGTCGATGTAACGGGACCCGCGAGTTGTTCCATTGTGAGGTTACGATGTAAACGTCAAGTCAACGTGAAGTATAGGATAGTGAGATTAGATCTAGTAAACCCGAGATTATTTACTTCCAATATTATTTGCTTTTGAATTTGATTCGATTCGATTGATTATTTGCAGGAGTACGTGCCCGAGCATTCGGGAGTGGCCTCTAAACTATGTTGGGAGAAGGAGCAACAAGCGGGATACTATTGCACCAAGTCCGATATTGTTCGTTGACCCAAATCTGATGGATTCCAGAAACATATATATTAGTGGATACGGTAGAGAAAGCAGGGAGATCTTGGTACATTTTCTTCCAGCGGTAGATACAACAGCTAAGCACCTTTGGTTCAAGAATGGCAAAAACCAATATATAAATCAAGGGCATGTGAGCTCAATGGGGATGTAGATCCATTCTTGTTTTGTACTCTGTCCATTCTTATTTTTAGTGTTCATTTGGTGCTTATCTGTGGGGAGATCCCTATCTTACTATAAGCTGAATTAATACTTGATTTCAAATGGCAAAATGCATCTTCATAAGTATTGACGTCCAACCTGAATATCTGGTTGTCATAAAAGAAAACAGAGAAATCAGGCAACCAAGAAGAGCAAGAAGAACAGACCTTGTGTGCACTAGTTATATGGTGTTTCAATGCGTACGCAGATATGTGCCATTGCATGGTCCATAAGTTCACATGTGGGTGACTCGAGAGAACATGGAGGTCTATCTGATCTCCGAGCAGTAGGGTTAATGCACCTTTTCCATAATTATATGGGGGCGAACGATTGGAATCGAAATGAAATCCTATCCTATCCCAATTTGTAGTTCCATGCTAATAAAGTTAAACAAGTCGTGACTGGAGCTAAAAAGTAGACCAGGAGAAGGCCGAAAAAGGGACCTTGCAGTGTCCACTACATGTCTCTTCATTACCAGGAATCTCTTTCAATTCATCAGAGGGGGGATGAACTTACTAGGGTTATGGCACAATACATTGGACGGATTTGAGTCAGCTAGGCTTATGGGAACTTGAAAAAATTTATAGAAGAAAAGGACCGGATTGAACTTTTCCATTTGCATTATTGGAGCCTACCAGGCTACAAGAACACGTCTGTGCCTTTTGACCGTACCATGAGCATTAATACCCAAATGCCACTAATGGTGGTAACTTTTTGTGACCCCTCTCTTTCACTCAAGATTAGGGGTACTTACTGTTGTCAAAGAGATAAGCATCCCCAAGGACATTGTACGTCTTGTTTTGGTTGTGGGAGGAGTGAACCGTGCACTGAAATGTTGTAGTGGCAGTGACAGGTGTCATGAGATTAAGAAGATGGCCCAAGTGATGGAAGAGAATATTTTATACACATCCAAAGTACTTGAGCCCAATTGGTGTTAGACACCGAATGGTGTTCGTCCTGCCTATGTGTGACCACGTGATTTGACAAATGAGATGGAGTGAACTTATATGCTCCGAATATATGAGATAATTGATGTAATTGAGGGGAACAAAAGAACGTCCATGTGAATTGTCAATGCTCATCAACACTGCTCGACCCCTCTTTGAGGGTCGTTGCCATCTATAGATAAGCATTAACTTGATCTCGTGACCGGCATCACCGACTAGTTTGTGCTAGAAAAGGAAAAGAAATCGCTCAGTTCAACTCTTATCGATTCCATCTAGCTGTAGTGTTCGACGGACCTCACAACATAGTGTCCTAGGTTCACGCTTTCTGTCGGCAGTAGCTGGGATTACATACTTCCTCTCTCTGGAGTCGTCTGTGCTACAGCAGTATCATAACATTCTCATATTGACACGCGCTTCATTTTCATTAGTTGATCTCTTCATGTACTATGTCCATGCAATATTCACTCTCCCTTTCGGATATCATGCTTAACCTACAAGATTGTTTGTGTTTGATGCATCATGCATAATGTAAAAATGAAATGATAACCTATAAGATTGTAGAAGTGTTTTGATGCATCAGGCATGATGTAAAAATGAAATGATGTACTCGAACCGCAAATTTTGGACAACGTGCTCAAATTCGCCTGAGAACTGAAATACACTGAAAGTTTCTACTTCGTTGCTTAAAAACTTGGATAAAGAAACTTCCAACGTCTTCATTCAACAAGTAGAAAGTCAAAGAATAGGTTTAGACTCATACTCATTAGCTCTGTTAACTCGAAAGGGATCTGGTGCTATAATCAGTCATATGAAATAAAATCTTACAAAGATGCCGCAAACTCAATATGTGCAGATGGTCGCAACATGATTGAACTGCATTATAGCATGTGTTGCCCCCCATTAATTATAGCAAGATTAAAAGAACAAAGAGCTCCAGCTCTCAAATAATTTAAATGATGCTATGAAACTACAGAAAAGAAAAATTAATTTTCATTCACAATATCTGGAGTAAATAGTTACGGAAAACCAAAACTTAAATAAAACAATGCGCAAGGGGTCTAAGCATACTCGCTACAGCATATGAGAATATCACTGAATTTCCAGTTTTTGCAGAAGAAAGTTGGCTACGTACCAGCAGTTGAATGCAGAATAATCACGTTTGCTTTGTCACTTCTGCGACAAAGTCCACAGCATAGGCAGAGTACATTTCTCTGCTGGCTTTTTTTCTTTCTTTCCTTTTGGCCAGACTCTGCTGATAAAGCTCGTGGCATTATATTTGAATATGATTACAAACAACACATATAACTGCTCACTGTAGTTGAGCCAAGAACCTATGGCGAGGTAAACCAAGTAACAAGAAACAACTAACAGTACCAGACTTGCTAAAAAATAGGTTACCCCGTAAGGCTACATATAATACAAGATTTTCATTAGTTATTTACTCAAGCTCCTTAGGTGAAGGATTGGACAACTGATGATGTGGTGACCAGACCTGAGAGCAAGCCCACAATAAGAGCACTGTTGTAAGTGCTTGGTTCCGTTTGCATGGAATTGTTCCTGGAATCGATGTACGTCTCATTGAGGAAAGGCCCACCGACAAGTGCTCCCGTGGCCACATTGGGATTAGGGTCGGTCGAGTTCAGCCACTTGAAACCATCAGTGCAGCCTGTTTTGGCATTAACAGGGATAGAAGCTCCCCTGTGGTGCACATATTGTGGGTAATTGTCACCGTAACCCACCAGATAGCTCATTTTGCTGGGATTGTCACCTAAGACATAATCAGCCTGGACAACGTCCAGAATTTACGTGGTTAGAGGGCATAAATCAACATGGGCTGAAGGGGTGTTCATATCAATGTGTTCAGATTCTAGATCAGCAATCCAATTACCTGAGATTGGGCAAATTTCCGAAGATCTGAAGGCCTATAGGTTTGTCCACTGCATGAAATTTTTGCAGTTCGGGATGTGAGCATGTAATCACTGTATATAGTTGCTAAGAATGCAGAAGCGACAGGGTGTTGCAAAGAGTTCCATTCACTGACCCATATAAGACCACCTGCAACGACCAAAATCATTAAAAAACAGGACCACATGGTTCACATTAAAAGTAGTGCTGATTTTATTCCTGCTGAAGTAAGATGAAGCAATTCTAAGGATGGAGCCCAAGTACACACAGTGGTGTAAGTTTTCACTTTCAAGGTTTGGAAGGGGCAACAGCTAGATTGAGGTTTTTCAAAGACAGGAGGATCGCCAAACTATTTTCCAATAATCCTCTTTCCCTTTTTGGTTACTGTATCAGCCACCTATCAATCAAGGGATGTGCCAGATATTTATCCTCTTTTATATAGAAAAATGAGGTCAGTACTCATTTCACCTTCTGAGTGCAAAACATGCGACTCTAAGTTGCATGGCATAAGAAAATCTACTTCTTTCTTAGAGCTTGGCTTAGATGAACAATGCATGTGACCAGTAGATAGAATTTTACTTTTGAATGGCTGTAACTTTTGTCAGATTCAAATAGATTTAGAAAAAGAAAATTAGTGGCATGAGATGATTGCATCTAAGCAGCAGAGGAGCACAAGTGCAGCATATTACTATCTGTCCTGCTGGTTGTAGCTGTCGGCGATTTTGGAAAGAGACCGCACATAACAGCCTCTGCTGTTTTTCTGTAACTCTGAAGGCCACTCTTTATGGAACTTGACAGATCATTAGCACCAAAAAAGCTCAATCTGGACAACAGAACCTGCAACAAGGCAAAGAATTTGAAGTAGTCAAGCAGGACTGCAGCCCCCTTTGATTTTGAAAGTCACGATTCATGTCGAAGTGCATTATCTATCTCTTAGCAAAAGTGTCTTTTTAAAGTAGCTGTAAGAGTAGTTTTGCTGGTGTATACTGTATGTGCATACATGGTGGATGGCTGAAAATTCACGGTTGATGAGTTATCTCAACAAAGAGGTTGCTACAGTTTAGTAAGTCTAGGCTCTACATCACTGATCATTTGTTCCAGCTCTATACAAAGAGATTGTCACATAACTTTAGGGTTAAGTTCATAATGCATGCACAATAAGTTTTGCATTAAGTTCATAATGTGTGCGCATTCAGTTGAATAGCTTTAGTAATTCGATTTTACAAGGACAACAGACATATGGAAGTGTCAAAGGTTGTACTCTAATTTTCTTGAAAGTGACAAAAAATAAAACCTAGATAGTGAGCCAAGATATATAACTGATTTGCTGATTGAAGAGAATTAGAAAGTTACCTGGGTTCCAGCAAGCTTATTATCCCAACAAAACCAAGTTGGACTTCCAAAGTTTGCATATTTATTTCCATTTTGCACAACATATTCCAGGTGTGACTGATCCCCAGTTGCATGATAAAGCCAGCTAGCAGCCCATAAGAGCTCATCTCCGTAGCCAGTTGAATTATAGTATGTCTGCACTTCTGGGATGCTGAGACTGTACGAAGCTCGATATTTATCAGCAAAAGTGAACAATTGTTCAGCATGCTTTAAGAGCGTGCTTGAATACGTGGAGTCGACTGTTTTGAAAACAAGAGATGCTGAAGCCATAGCTGCAGCAGTTTCAGCTGCAACCTCTGTTCCCGGAGTAGAGGTGTTCACCTGAGTGAGAGGCCTTTTCTCGGTCATAGCTTCAGGCCTGTCCCAACATTTGTGGTCTAAATCAGGATCACCGACCTGGGAAAAAATTTGAAACACACCTCTAGTTTTTAGAGCCATCTTTTTGCAAACATAAATGATGCATATTCTGTAATTGGGATCAAATACTTTCCTTCCGTGAGAGATGAAAAGGAAGCTAATGATTTTTGAAGGAAAAAGAACGGAAGTGTTGCTGCTAATACAGACCCGTGATGGTGAAGTGAGGACAAAATCAGAAAGTCATATCATAGAATCACAGAGAAAGACAATGGTAAGCTGTAAAGGCGGAACTATTCGAGACAACTACCTGAATGTATAGCACATTGTCCGAAGCGTGAGCATTGATAAGGTAGTCCGTAATCCACTTGAGCGAGCCCCTGGCGGTTTCCAGCTGATTCACGGCATTCATCTGATCTCCGTATTCAAGAATCGCCCATGACAACACCGTGGCGGTATAAGCCATCGGGAAGCCAAACTTCATATGATCGCCGGCATCATACATTCCTTTGGAAAGATCTATGTCAGCGTCGCTCCCATCTTTAAGAGCTGAATTGCCTCTCCACGATATGGGGTTATCTTCCAGTTTACCAGCTACATAGACAGAGCAGAGCAGCACAACCCACAAAGATTTGCGTCCAAAATCAGTAAAGCGTCATCAAATTGCAGGACAATATGCAAAGCCCGGCCCTTCTTTCGACGGATCAAAGCCAGCATTACAGAACTGAGACATGAATTCACCGGCCAGACACAGATTGTAACGGCACTAAGATGGGACGAGTCAGTTCTAGAACAAAGCGATCCACGATGTGATCACACAACGCATCGAATCAGAGCGCAAAACGACATCGCGTGCTAAAAAAAAGTGAAATTTACGCAAAGGACAAACGCATTACTATCCACCAACTAAAGGTCAATCACGCCATTCCGGATTCGACGGAGGAACAGCGACCGATCACGCCCGAGCAAAAATTCAAGCGCCGAGACACGGCATTGCGCGGGGAATGCAGAACGAGACGGGAAGAGAGAGAGAGAGAGAGAGTCCGTCGTCGGCATTACATTTCTGGATGTCGAAGAACTGCGTGGCGAGCTTGAGAGCGTCGGCGTACTTCTTCTGGACGGCGCCGGGCGGCCCGGGGACGGGGGCCGCCTCGTCGCCGCCGCCGCCGTGGCCGGATCTCTTCTTGACGGTGACGACGACGGCGGCCGCCACCACGGCGAGGATGAGGAGCACGAGGAGCCAGCCGCACCAGCCTCTGGAGCGCTTCTCGGCCCCCATCGTCCTGCGAGAATGGCGAGATCTGTTTCGCGGGAGGGAGAAATGCAGGTGGTGGGAAGGAGGAGGGAGGGAGGAGATAGAGATCTTGGAGGAGCGAATGCAGAACAGCGACGGATCAACCGACCGCGGTGGGAGGCGGGATCTGGACCGGGTCGGACCGGCGGAGGAGGGTGGGGAAGGCTATTTCGGGGGCACCGACAGACGACAGTGAGTCAGCGAGGCGAGGCGGGAGAGGATCGGTTTTTTCCGTTGTGTAGGTTTTGCGAAATGACGGAAAGGCCCTCCCCGGCTGCTGCTGTCTGGGGCGGGATTAGCGCGGCCCGGGAAGGACGTCGAGAGCCGTCCACGTTGTGGGGTCCGCCTGGAAGTGGGGGTGTTTGAATTTTGGACCACCGTCGAGATGGCCACCGACAACCTAACGGAGGGTGATGGGGTGACGGCTGACGGGGACGGTCGAACACGTGGGGCGTCTCTTTTTCGTATCTTTATGGTTCCAGGGAATGAGCGGTCGGGATCGGGGATGGCGATGGAGTAGGGGTGAAGCAATGCCCCGTCTTTTGCCTTAAGGAGAGGTTAAGGTTTAATGCTTGATTAAGGGGTGTTATGATGGGGGCGAGATATTTTGGATTAGTGGAGTAACACTAGTTGCATTGAAAGTGATGGACCCGTCGTATTGGTAGGTCCAACCTAGTAAAAAATTGTTCAATTCAAATTCACCTATTTACTCGTTTTGACTCATTCTCATGCGATACAAATTTAGCAATCAATATCCGACCACATTTAACCAAAATCTAGACAAACTAAGGTGAGGAGGGGGAGTGAGTGAGCACAAAGATCGAGTAAGGGTAAAAGAAAATCATAAAAATGGATTGATCTAAATAAATTATAAATTCATTTAATATTCATATTATTTTGGATTTCACTGATCTAAATCCATTTATGACTTATCGACTAAATATAAATAATTCATATAAAACAATGGCTCATCAAATATTGGTTTTGACAAGTCCATTGATAAGTTTGAAGTATTCAAGACCTTGGAATCACCTCGACTATGTTTTCGGTCTGGATGTGCTCTAGAGCTTTCATGGACTTGACTGATTAAAATATGACTGTACTATGTTCGCTCGTATTTGCTCATTCCGTCGTGAGACCCAGACGTTGCAGCTGCTGCTTTATCAAAATAATAAAAAATTAGGGGGACCGCTAATGACATCTCCCCCATGCACCAGCTCTTTGGCGAAGGGCTGCGATCAGGACAGTGACATTTCCACTATAGTGTTGGGCTAGTCAGCACCGCCCCTGATCGTTCTCAAAACTTAAAACAAAAACAAACCCAAGGTACAACGAAATGAGGAACCTTCTTAAAGCACAAGAAATCGAAAGAGAAGTACCTTCGTTGATGTACTCTATCTCCAATAATTCAATTCCGTAACAAATTAAAGAGACCCGTTTGGAAATGGGCAAAAGCACTTCCGCGCCACCAAACCGAATAGAGCTCATGCAGGAATTCCAGGGTATTCTTCCAGGATATAACAGGTTTCGCTTGTCCCCCGGTGACCTTGGGGAGTTACAAGAGGCTACGACGTCGACTGCTTCAATTGCTTCCCGGTACGCAGGATCGCACTGGTTCCACTAGGACCAAACTCATTAATCTGCGGTTAACGACCAGAACATCCAAACAGCATCACATTGACATGAGAGATGCTAATGTGCAGCCCATTTTCTTTAGGTTTCTGAGGTCTTCCCTTTGAGTTTGTAAAACTCCAGCATCTCTTCTTCCAAAGGATGCATGCTTCCAACAATGACAAGGCAATGAAGAGGTGCTCCAAAGTCGACCGTGCGTAGTTGTCTCATTGATCCTGCTACTATCATCTGATCCTCACTTCCTAACCGCGCAAGCCCCACACAATGGGTATCCTCATTATAAACTGCAAGGGAACACAAGATACAACAGATAAGATTGAAAGCACCAAACTCCAAAAACTTGAGAAAGAAGGGAACTATGGCTGTCTGTTTGGAGGGAAATATTTTACCAGAAAACGTTTTTTCCATTGTTTGGTGTATGAAAATAAGTTAGTCAAAGGAAAACGACTTCAGTCAACTGGAAACTAAGTTTAAAAATAAGGAAAACAACTTCCCAGTTTAAAAGTCAAAAACCAATCAAGGATAACTTCATTAAATCCATCAACTTTCATCACTTCAGTGCAAAGTAGTCAATCTTACCTTGACCCATCAACTTAATCGCTGATGCCATTTCTCCAAATTTTCTAAAACTATTTCATACTTACTACTACCATTTTGGTACATTTTCGTCTTCTGTGAGATTTTATTTAATAGGGCATAATGAATGAGAATGTCTTTGTTCCCTTAATCAGCTCATCAAAGGCGTCACCTAAATCAATAGCTAAGGAGAGTCACCTTTTGTAACTTGTTGCACATTAGTATCTCCAAGCTGCTTAGCAAAGCTTTTGGTGAAATATCTTTTCCAATAATTAGAGCCATCTCATCATACATATTATCTTGTTCAAATACTTCTCATGAGAATGATGGACCAGTCAATGCAGATAATCCACAAGCAGTCCAACGAGATAATTTGGGCAAAGATAATTGATATGTATGATGAGATGGCTTTGATGGTTAGGAAAGATATGCCCACCAGAAGTTTTGCTAAGCAGCTTGGAGATATCAATGTGCAACAAGTTATGACACCCGTTAATTTAAGCAAAGACTTTGATGAGCTAATGAAGGGATCAAAAACATCATCAACTACTATGCCTTCTGAAAATAGGTCTCGTAAAAGATGAAGATGTATTAACAAGGTTATAACTATGAAACACTTTCAAAGAAAACTTGAAGAGATGGCATGGACGATTAAGTCGTTGGGTCAAGATAGGATTGATTACTTTAAACTCTCCTATGAGGTGATGAAAAATTTATGGATTTGATGAAGTTATCCTTGATCAGTCAGTCTTTAACTATTTAGTGGAGAGTGACAAAATGGGAAAGGAATTCATTGTGAAGAGTGCGAATCTCCAAAGGCATAGGTTGAGAAATTCCTAAACAAAGGAGAACATAATCATTAAATTTTTTTATTTAGCTTCATTGCCAAAGGACTTATATGTGTTCTTTCTCTTTATTTTATTATTACTAGAATTACAAGACTTTTTTTAAAGCGGAGATGTTGTCGCGTCAATTCTAATATGTGTCATCTTCATGCATTAGAAGTTATAGCAGGACTTTATTTATCAACTATAATTGATCTATGGATCACTTTTTTCACAAATTGATCATTCAAACAATGGCATGCATTCATAATATATAATACTTGAGATTTAGTATCATAATTCCATATATTGGACTTACAATTACATACTTTTGATTCTTAATCATAACATGCAAAGAAAGGAAAAAAAAAAAAAAAAAAAAACAGATCTTGCAACAACAAATAAAAGAAAATTGTACTTAAATAGTTAGCATCTATCATATAGGGGAACAAAAATCAGTTAAGCTTCTATTACTTAACATATAAAAAGTAACCTAATTTCTCTTTTCAAGTAGGATACTTATTTTGGCCATAAGGAAAAAAAATGCCAATAAAAAACTGTATGAAAAAAAAAAAAAAAAAACAAATTGTTTACTTTCTAAATGTATTTATGTTAGGAAAACTTATTTCAACGACGACTTATTTGAAATATGATGATATAGCATGTGTAGCGCTTATATCACACTAATAGTGCATATCTCTTTAGGAAAAGAGAAGCAAGTTTTTTCTTTTCAAACAACGGAAAAAAATTTCCAGTTCAGTTTCATATTTCAGCCAAACACCGGAAAATATTTTCTAGAATGCCTTCTTGAAAAACATTTTCCGGAAATGTCATATTTTCCAGAAAACGAATGGATCATATATTATGTCATATTTTGGCCTAGCCAGTAGTCTCACATTTAGCAGAATTTTAATCCACCTAAAGTTATAAAAGGTAGTACATTGTAAGTTCTCTTCATTTTATTTTTGGTATGATACAAGTGTAGTCTGATTTAATTTAACAGAAAAGTCGCACTATAAGTTTCTCTCAGCTTTATCCCAAGATTACATCTCCCATTCAAATCTCTTTCCCTACTTTTGTCCAATATGAACTCCAGTGTCCAAAATAAACTACCACGGAAGTGGAAACAAACAAACTAACAGCTCAATCTACTTTGTAAGCTATCCCAGAAGCCTGTAACATAGTTTACATACTTTTCGCAGAGCAAATCTTCTATAAGGAAAATAAACAACTAGCTCAATCTAAAGTGAATTGATCCCCAAAACACAATCTAGGAACACATGTTATGTGTTTCTTGCCATGTTCAAAGTTCAGTGCTTGTTCACTCTACTGATAGCATAACCAAATGAATCATCTTCATGTTTTAAACTAATATTCCATTGATAGTGTGCCAGGCTACAACTAATTTAGTAAATTTATTTCTGCAAGAATATCAGAAAATTTGATTTCTAAATAAGCAATAGAAAAAGGTACAAAGGTATTAACACAATTTTGTGAAATGGAATGTGCTTGGCATTTGACTGACTGAACAAGTGAATCTAGTCCAATTATGCATGCTGAGAATTAGTTGCAAAAAGTCCTAACATATATCAACCAGACTAAAAGAGAAGAATAGGCTTACTTGCAAAAATTGTGTATACAACCGGAGGAAGAGAAGAACTTCAGACTTACCATCTTGCCCTTGCAGGCTCTCAACCTCCAAGAGTTGTTCAATCGCCGTGTTTATCGTCATATATCTGGGTGGTTCATATACCTTTTTTCCTCTGACAGAAAAAGAAGGGGCACACAATCCATCTTTAGAACAGTCAATTTACAGAATAATGATAACAATTAAAAATGTGCTAAGTCAATTTGCCTACTACCTGCACAAAGATTCCAGAGATGGCTCCTTCACACGTATGTCTGAGCCAATAAGAAAGTAGACATCACTGAGTGTATCAATCAGTGAAAACTGAATTACAGCGATAAAAGATAATAGGGACGATCATTACTATGGCATTTGAACAAAACAGAATTGGAGAGGTCTAAGACAACCAGTTTGCAAACTTTTAACCTGTGGAATTATGGTCTCACCTAACAAGCAGAGTGTATGCAAACCAAGCATACGATTCTTTTGAATCTTTTCATAAAAGCTATCAGGTTTCCATGTTTCAGTAAAGAATGGTATCGAAACTGTTTCTCCATAGCGATAAAGTTGCAAACCACATACTCCCACGGCATTCATCACCGAAGCATTGTGAACAACCTTGACATCTATCCCCAATGTCTTTGCTCGAACAACAAGATCAGTGTGCGTTGTAGCCCTGTAGTTCAAGTAACGCATAAATAAGAGGTGAGTGTCCCATTGATTGCTATGAAACATTACTATGGAATTAGCTTACAGAGGTCGCAAATACGATCACACTATGTCAGTCAATTAAGTCCCCATCAAGCTCAAGAACTCAACATTTCAGCTTAAAACACATCCATTATTAATAATGAAGGAAGAATTCGTCAAAGAGTGCTCTCAAGGACTTATTAAAGGACCGATTATGAAAAGTTCTGGGTTTTTGATGCACTGACATCTCCCATGACATGTGTTAACCAATGCTTTGAAATTAGAAATTGAAATTTTTTTTATTAAGTACTCTTAACAAGTATCCCTAGGGCAATCATTAATGTGACCCATGATAGAAAAGCAATTCGCAATAATTCCCAAGGTATATAAAGAGGAGAAGAACATCGACTCGAGCACTTACTCTCAAACTAATGCATAAACCCTGGTACAATTATGTCAAACTAGCAGTTACTCTAATCACTGTTGATACAAGAAAAAACACTCAATCACGCTCGTTTACCTATGGCAGCACAGCGACCTGTCATCAGCTCATCATTATTACTTAAAACTCGACTCAAGCAACAAAAGTTTAACTCCTTTTTTTTTTTTTCGGTAAAATCAAAAGTTTAACTCTTGCCATCTACAATTCGGATAAAAGCAAGCTAAGATAGCACCATCACACAAATAACCAAATTTGAATTTTGGAACAAGGGCAGATGCGAAAACCGAAAACAGCCGGAACCCAGAATCTCCATACCCGAAAGGATCGCCGACGACGAGGAAAGCCACGTCGCCGGAACGAGCCTCCGCCAATATCCCGTCGGCCTTTTCCTCCACCATCTCCCTGTCCGCAACGGTGATTGGCTTCCCGTACAGCTTCTCCTGAGCACACACCCGATCGAGGGTCCGTCAGCCGGGGACGTAATTAGCCGCAGCAGCAGAAATCCGGAGCGGAAAGAGGGAGGGAAAGGGAGGGTTTTGAAGGGGTTACCAGATTGGAGAGGCCGTGGGAGGAGAGACCGAAGGAGAGGAGGGAAGTGTAGGCCTCCATGTAGACCTTGTCGCATCTCCGGATGGCTTCGAGGCCTTTGATGGTGACGTCCTTCTCGTCGCCCAGTCCCAGGCCTACGATGTACAGCATCTCTCTCCGTCTGTCTCTGCCTCTGTCTCGCTCTGTCTCTGTTTCTGCCGCCGCTAAAACCCTAAACCCGGGGAGGAAGAAGAAGCAATATCTTTGCCTTACGGATATTCAAGTAATTACAAATGATAAATACGTGACAATTCACTAGTTATTAATACAGACGTTGTTATTTAATTATATCAATTATGATTAGGGCGGCGCCCTCTGCCCTTATATAACTAAATCCATCTAATTTTTATAATAAAAAAAAAAAAGATAAAATTGTCATCAATTATTCAATTACAATTTGAGTGATAGCCCCAAATTTATTAACTTTCATTCTTTGAGTTTTTTTTTTCTATAAAGGATCTAGTTACTATAATTAAAAATTTCACATGTTTAGTTTCTATTTGCTACAAATATCCTGGACATATTAAAGGCAATATATTTTTGTTTGTTATTGTTAGATTTTATATCCATAGAAATTACTTTGATAGGAAAAAAAAATTTCCAAAAAATCTAGTTATTTCATTGTTGTTGAGAAAATTTAATGATAAATTGCCAAGTAGAATATAAAAAAATTATATAGGCAATTTTTAACACAATAACTTACAAATTTTTATTTTTGTTGCCAATATCACTAATCATATCCATTCTTATTGGTTTTCTTTTATATGCATTTCACATGCGTATGTTCGATCAAGTCTATCGTACTTCACCCCCAACGGCCATTATACGAGCGGGAACGGATTTAGAAGTTGCCACGGCCCAACCCTTGGACGTGTGACAACCCTCATTCTTTTAGTCATTTAATTGTGACATCTCAAAAGGCATCATTGACCCATTCATTTTATTTATCGATTATACATAAGCGAAGCGAAAGCAAAATTAACACCACCTAATCATTCATATCAATAGGGATATCATTGACCCATTCATTTTATTTATCGATTATACATAAGCGAAGCGGAAGCAAAATTAACACCACCTAATCATTCATATCAATAGGGATAGTATAGAGCACAACAACAACCACTTTTTATATATTGGCATTTACACATTAGTTGAACACTTTGGAAGCTTCATATATACACAACGATGATGCAAATTCCTTTAGGTCCATCAAAAGGGGGTTCGGGTTAGCCTAACTCCTCTATTGGAAAGGGGATTACCTGGGAGTCTTGATCTACGAGCACTCTAAAATGCACATGGCAGAACGGGCTAGTCTTGGTTAGGGTCTGAAAAGTTTAAACAATAATAAGTGAAATATACTTAGTAAGTGAACTATCTAAATCTGTATTTTGTTATGGAGATGCCCTACATATACAGCTTAATTGTTGATAGTAGATCAATAACAAAACCTAAGCTTTGCCTTAACTACAACATGAAGGGGTCTAACCTCAACCTAAATTTCTCGAGTCTTAAACAATGGCATATAAATCCACATACTCATCAATTCAATAGGTAGGGTTAATCAAGCATGCACATGCTGCACAAGTTACTAAAATGACGTTTAATTCACACACGTGTCTCAAGCAACTCGTATAATCCATGCCATACATGTGCAAGCCATAACATCACTCTCATAATATGCATTTAACGCTCATGCATTTTACACATGTTGGCATCTTGAATCGCATGACTATCTCATACTACCATGCTATTCTCGAGACTATAGTTTTTAGATTATTACGACTACTCTCAACTATGATTGACACTCGTGTCGGTAGTTTTCCAGCGTAACTCGACATTGTCTCACCCATCGAACATAACATTGTTTCGATCTCACTTGAAGATGGCATTTCAATTACAGAGCTTTGTTCCGAAATCCATCCGTGAACTGTATTTCATTGACATGGGAGCATTCGAAATCTATCAGGTATTGTCCCTCGTAAATATATGAGTACGGAACCATTATGTGATCACACGAGCACATCAACTAAGGGTGAGCGCGGTTCCCGATTCTTAAGGGACCGGTTCCGGTTCCCGGTTCCCCTTTTGTGAGAATAGGAACCAGAATTGAAATCGGAACCGATCTGGTTAGGGATAAAAAAAAACCCCAAATTAGAAATTGACTTTCACATTTCACACGACACTTTCAGTTTCACAGTTCTCTCTTCGCCCGTTCTCCTTCTTTGCTCGACGCCACCACCGCTCGCCCTCGACGCCACCACCGATTGCCCTCGACGCCACCGCTGCTGACCTCTGGCTCGCTGACCTCTGTTCAACACGACAACCACTTGCCCTCAACGCTACCGTCGCTGACCTCTGGCTCGCTGACTTCTACTCGACGCCACCAAGCTTGCCCTTGACGCCACCGCCGCTCTCGCTGACATCTACTCGACGCGACAGCGACTCGCCCTTGACGCCACCGCCGCTAACCTCTAGCTCACTGACCTTTGTTCGATGCCATCGCCATTGACCTCTGGCTCCTTGACCTCTGCTCGACGCGACAGTTGCTCGCTCTCAATGCCACCACAGATGACCTCTGGCTTGCTGACCTCTACTTGACGCCACCGCCGCTTGCCCTCAACGCCACCGCTGCTGACCTCTAGTTCACTGACCTCTGCTCGACGCAATAGCCGCTCGCCCTTGACGCCATCGCCGCTGACCTCTACTCGACACCACCTCCGCTCGCCCTTGACGCCACCGCCGCTGACCTTTGGCTCGCCACTTGCCCTCGAGGCCATCGCTGCTCGCCTTAGACGCCACCGCTCGTTGACCTCTGCTCGGTGAGCCACAGCTGACCTCTGCTCGATGCCACCACCACTCGCCTAGTCGCCCTTGACGCTGCTAGCCTAGTCGCCGCTGACGTCACTCGCCCAGCCTCCCCTGAAGCCGCTTGGCCAGCTGCCCCGACGCTACTCGTAGCTCGCCTATTGTGCCGGTAATTTTTGCTGCCCCTCTCTTTGTGGTTATTGTTCGTTTGCTTGGTTTGCCCTTGTTTGCCACAACCGGCGACCTGATGTTCTTGAACAAATGTGGTTTGTATGTAAGCTTTAAGGGGTGAATTCATGTTTGCAAGAATACTACGTTTGTTTAGCTCTATTTCAGAGTGTTTTTGTTTTTACAAGCATGTCTTGAGTTTTCATTTTGGTTCTTTGTTCTTCTGTGTAGTATGTTTTGCTGCTGTTACCTTAATTTGCAAGTTGTAGTGGGGATTTAGTACCACGAAAATGCGTTTTTGGGCATATGACCAAGTTTTATTCATTAAACATCAAGGCTTCTTAAATAATAATGTGGCATTCCATTTTGCTGCAGGCTGGGGAAGAGAGCTTTTCGATTGATCTGGATGAGAACAATCAAGTGTGGTATGAAATACTCTTTCTCAAAGCCTACCCACTTTTTGTATTTCATTGGTTACCCATATGTAGAGCTCAGGCAGAAGTCTTTACTCATCAATCTAGTGATGCTATCCGGAAACATTTAAGAGCTTTCTTAGCTACCTGTACTTAATGCTGCAAGCTGTGTACACATGTAACATGCTTATGTCCTCATGACAACTTTTTACTAAATTTGTAATATGTTCTTATGATATCGATTTTTGATACCAGTTTACGTCGTCTTCTGTGTAAACACAGAATGCAAGTTGATTGAATGATATGAGTTGGAATGCCAACTATTTGAATTTGATGGCTTAAATTCGCCTCTAAAACTACAAGTTTCTATACATGAGGTTTGGATATTGTGTAATATCTATCACACTTGAAGAGGGACACCAATCTAGACTTTGAAGTAATTGTACCTTCCCAAAGTCTGCACTTTTATACATAAGCTAAGTCTATTATGTTGAAATATAGCATATCGTGTTAACATTGTTATCAACTAAATTTTGAATCTAGTATAGTTGGGATATAAGTTATGATGAGCAAAATGGTATGCATTAAAGGCACTTTAGTTGGTCAACTTATCACTCATTTCTATGCTAGACATTCTTGTTCTAGTGGTGTTTCATTTATAGATTGCTCTTTATTTTGAAATTTCTAATTATATTCTATTATTGTAGTGTAATGTGAAGTTAATGTATCAAGATAACATATCAATGGAGGTGGAGGGACATGAGGAGATGACTCCGATCACGGAATTGGAGTTTTCTAGCAATGAAAATGAAGAAGAGGCACCCCCTGCCATGAATGCCACAAATAAGGTACCTGGTTCTCATCTTCCTCATGATAAGAAATACACATTCGAATGCTGGAATCATAATACGAGAATCAATGATAAGGATGGAAAAACAAATCAAGTGAAGTACATTCATTGTGGGACCATGCTTAAATATCGTGTTGCTAACGATACTTCTGCGATGAGGAAGCACTTGACCACATGCAAGAGATTTTCCTGTAATGTAGATAAGATGTAGAAATTCTTTGCACCACTTAATGTAGATATGGCTAGCAAGGTAGGAGGAGATTCTAGTACTGGTAGTATCTTATTGACATGGTCATTTAATCAAGAATGTTATAGGCGAATACTTGCTCGGTTCATCATCCTTGATAAGCAACCTTTTCCCTTAGTTGAACTTGTTGAATTTCGTGAATTTATCAGTGAGTTACAACCTCTTTTCAAACAGTTATCACATTTCACAGTGGCAAAAGATTGCATGAAATTGAGATGAAAGAACTTCTTTAAAGAATTATTTTGGAAAGATTAATTCTAAGATTGCACTCACGACTGATACATGGGGTTTCACTCAAAATCTGAATTATTTGTGTCTCACTGCACATTTTATTTATGAAAATTGGAAGTTGTACAAAAAAATGATCAACTTTGTGGTGATACATAGTCATGGGGTAGGGAGATTGGGAAAATGGTAAAGAAATGCATTCATGAGTGATGAATAGAAAAAAAAAAAAAAAAAAAAGGTGTCCACAATCATTGTGGATAATGCTAGCTCGAATGATATTGCAATTGGTTATTTGAAGGAAAAATTTTCGAAATAAAGGTCGTTGATATTATATGGTAGTGTTTTGCACATGAGGTGCACACCTCATATATTAAATTTGATTGTGAGAGATGGTTTAACTACGGTACATAACTCCATTGTACGTATCTGAAATGTGGTTAGGTATGTAAGGAGTTCTCTCACGAGAGTCAAAGCATTTCAGTCTTGCATTGAGAGTGAACGGATCACTTGTAAGGGTTCGGTAGTTCTTGATGTTGCCATTAGATGAAACTCCACTTATCTCATGTTAGACACTGTCATAAAGTTCAGAAAAGCTTTCGAAAGAATGGAAGAAGACGATTTATCTTTTGCAAGTGAGCTTAATCATGAAATTCCTAGTGATGATGATTGGGAAAATACTATTATTCTTTCGAAATCTCTAAAAGTATTCTAAGATGCCACCAATCGAATGTTGGGGAGTTCATATGTTACTTCAAATGATTATTTTGAAGGGATAGCCCTTTTGTATAGATATTTGAAAGATACGGTCGATGCTTCGAATCTTAAGCTTCAAGCTATGGGTGTGAAAATGAAAGAAAAATTTGATAAATATTATGGAAGCTTGGATAAAGTGAATATGATGGTGTTGATTGCGATTATGTTAAATCCTAGAGCCAAGTTGAATTATGTGACTTTATTGTATGGAAAAATTTATGATAATGAATCGAAAATTAAAGAGATGCATTACAAGGTGAAGGATACATTGGAGTGTTTGTATGAATTTTATGAGCAATCTTCTCTTATTTTAAGTTATCGAAATTTCAGTAGCCATAGTTTGGGTGCAAGTAGTAGTGCTTCCAATGCCGATGCGGGTGGTACTGAAGGAATAAAGAAGTATGACGCCCAAATTTAAAAGAAAATGTTTTTATACTTGAATGAACAAGGGTATGATGATAACAAATCCGAGCTTGATGAGTATCTTCAAGAAAAAAATGAAAAAGTTCTTAATCTTGACATTTTGATGTGGTGGAAGACTATTGGCTCAAAATATAAGATCCTTTCTTTGATGGCTTGAGATATTTTGTCTATTTCCATAACTACCGTTGCTTCAGGGTTAACTTTTAGTACATCGGGTCATGTGTTTGATGGCTTTCGAAGTTCTTTAACTCTCAAAGTAGTGGAAGCTTTTATTTGTACTCAAGATTGGTTGAGAGCCATTCGGAATGCCTTGGATGATCGTCAAAGAGCTAATATCAACGCTATTTTGAAGTTGCGTGGCTGAATAATTCATTGAGCTTGAAGATCGAACGCATTAGCATATAATCCTCCTCTAATCCGATGAAGCGAGATCATCTTATATGATCGAGGGTAGGATTTAATCTATAGATTAATATTCATGCTTAGAATTGATTGCTGAATGAGCTGAAACAATTAAGAATCAGTTGATTGATTGATGATGATTGATTACATATTCTGAAAATTCGTAGTACTTCCGGACCAATCTCTTTCAGGCTATGATATGAGCTTGTAGATGATTTTATTTCACGAAGACGTGTTCTAAACTTTTGAAGTATGCTTGCTGAGCTTCGATTTAATATATTATAAGCTTAGATTGGACTTCATTTACTAGGTTGAACTTGCTTTGCAATATCATGGTCGAATTTGGAAATGTAGTGTGCTTTGTTTTGAATGTTTTGTTATGATTGATATCTGCTCCTTGTTGATTTTAAAGAAATTTATGTATTTTGATTTAAAGGCGTTTTTTAGTCAATGCCTTCATGAAGTTTGCTCATAAGATCTAAATCTAGAACATGTAAACGTTTCATGAAATTCGAAAGTAATTTGATTGGTTTGATCATCCATAAATCGTCCCTATGGATCTTAGAAGTTCTGAATTGTATTTTACTTGTAAATGTAATGGTACAAATAAGGAGGAGAAGGCCCATACATATATATAAGATTTCTTCTTGATTTAACGATGGATATTATATCTCCCAAACTACTTGCATTTATTATGTAGGTGTACAATTACTGTATCGTCTGACCCCATAAGTATTTTAGAATATTCGTGAAAACTCTAGGACTTTAGAGAATAGGTTGAGGATCGCTCGTTCATGGATTTGTCACAGCCTTCACTTAGAAAATCTCTGAGTTGTGTTGATTCATCGAGCCGTGACATATACATATATTTAATGGTATGATTGGATGATTGGATGAAGCCCAAAAAAAAAATTGAAGATTTTTAAAAATAAAATCACAATTATATTCTCCAATGAAAAACTCTAAAAGATGAGATTTAATTAAATCAAAAAATTGCATAAAATAAGAATTTTTTTTTTTAAAAATGCCAATAAAATCTCATTATTGAATTAATAAAAAGTATTATCATCTATGAAGTGTATGTGAAAAAATATCAAGATGTCTCATTGTGCATAATATTTTTACTAAATTCCTATATATTCCATAACGCCTCACAAAGGGTAATGGAAAAAGATAAGTTATCTAAAACAACAAATAAAGAGATTTGATATATATTTTATAAAAATAAAAAGTCTACCAAGAAAGTAAGCTTTTGAGATAACATGCACGGAGAATAAATAAATTTCTATAAGAGCAACAGGGAATAAGAGACTTCCATTTTTTTTTTACTATATCAAAGAATTAGTCTTTTTTCTATACTAGTGGTTTTTACAAAAAAAAAAAAAAATGATAGTAATATCTAAGAATACACCAAAAAAATAAAACATAATTATGATAACTAGAATTAAAATAAGAAAAATTGCAAAAAAAGAAAAGAAATGAGGCCATTAATTTAAATTGTAATTGAATGACTATGGGCAATTTAGTCTTTCTAGTGTAAATGGGGTGATTTTAGTCATATAAGAGATATAAATAACCCACCCTTATGTCAATTATGATTATTGTTTAACTTTCAATCAACTTTTCTCAATCAGATTAAAAGCTTACCTTCTCGATCCAATCGAAGTCAGATCATTCATATTGCAGACGTCGAATTGGCATTTTCCCAAAGAATCTCCTAAAGGCATTAGCTTATGACGGATTTTTTCTCGTGCTTTTTGTTTCCTTTCCCCCATACGAGGTCAAAACGAATAATTATGCGACAATTCAGTGATTAGTGGTAGAGACGATATCCCTTGTCTTTGGACTGACGGTCATTTTTTCTTCACTAATTCGAAATGAATATGAAGATATAGAATATTTGTAGCAACCCAAATTGTATCCCAAACGGGTTTTCGAACGTCGGATTAAGTTCATTTCCTCAATTCAGCAAAAGATAAATTATCCATACAACGAACCCAAGAATTCGCAAGAAGTTATTTCATCAACAAAACGATAGAGTTGAGCAAAAGTCAATCAAAGATTGCTTGATGTTATACATTAATTGAAATCTGCAAATTTTACCTCTTCTAGAGTAAGAAATGCTGCAATGGCTTACGCTATCGTGGCATTATTTGTGCTGCAAATTATCAGATCGCATTAGAAAAATGAATCAGATTGTTCCATGAAGCCCGCGTTGGTCGTGTATGTTTGCGAGAGAAATAATACAAGATTTCATGAAAGTAAATTGATGCACTTTTTACATGGACGCACTTCCATTCATAGAAACGAAAAATACAGAATCAGACCCAATGCAATCACAGAACTTGCTTTCCAGGAAATAACACCATATATTACCAGATTCAACCATCCATACACAACACAAAAGAAAGGCAAAACTATGCCATACAATTTTAGGGTCATGGGCGGAAACATGTTATGAACTCGAGTTAAATAAGAAAGCACAATTGATGGCATGACTCCTGTTGAGAAACTTCACGGTCACTAGCTAATACATCTTATGAGCTTGAGTTAACAAGAATGCTCAACACAAGTGGATGACAAAACTTATGTCAATCGTTGGCTGAAACATCTTATGAACTTAGGAGTTAAATAAGAATATGAAACACAAATGGATGGAATGAAATTTTGCGGTCGCAGGCTGGCACCTCTTATGAACTTGAGTTGACAAAGAATATGGAAGCACACAAAGATGTAACGCGACCAAGTTCCATCCTTTCTATGTGCTTTCTGGATTACAAATCTTAACACCACTTAAGATGTACCCACCAAATGCACTCATCTGCATGCATGGATGAGTTCTTGAAGGAAGAACCTGCATATCACGAAGAAACAAATGGAAATGAAAAGGGAAGTCAAAATCATATCAGAAGTCGGATTGAGCATTAGAAGAAGCATCCTGTACTCCTACGAAAGAATGTAATTTTAAGGAGCTGAATCTGTGCAAATGAGTTGCCACATCTAGTGAAGACAAAAATTGTTCGTTAAAGATTTGGAGAAACCTGATATTCGCGCAGCCAAGGTTCTGATATTTGCAAACCAACTGCCATCTTTTCAATCTGCAGATTGTGCATGCAGGTTGCCAGAGGCTGCACTTGGACAAATGAAGCAAGAAGTTACTAAAATTATCACACCCTAAATGTATCAATTCAACGAAAAGAGGTGGAAAGAAGTCTGATGTGCGAAAACAATAGAGCTTATTGAAAATGGATGCTGTAGATACGCATCTCCATTAAGAAACTGCATTAAATCACAAAATCATTCCAGCTCAACTTGATCATCTAGGGAATCTTATTCCCTGTACGTAGCTTGCATAATACCTTCTACTTGAATATGCTTAACTTAAGAGAGCAAACTAAACAATATGATGAAATGCTACCCCGCTCACCATTGGAATAACACCAACAAAGAATAAAAAAATTTCAGCAGAAAAAAGTCAAGAAAAAATTAACGACTAATTCTGTCCAATACCTCATCACAATTATTAGAGAGAAAAAATTGGAAACACAAACCTGGAGATATTGGTGATAAATTGCAAAGGGAGCTGAATGTGATAGATGGGGCATGAGATCTTTCACTGTGTTCCAAGTATCCAGTTCAGGAGCTGCAACAATCAGACTGCAGATTGGATTTAAATTACTAAATTCCCTTCATCATTTGTCTGTGATAAAAGAGCACGTAGCAAGAGTCATACTACCTAGAAAAACCATTTGCTTTCCACAAGTCAATGGTTTCTTGGGATGCTTTATCTCCTGCTTTAGGGATTTTGCATTTGCTTATTTCATTTTGAGATGGTGGAGCGATTTCTTCCATGACAGCTGGTTCTGTAAGTGTCTCATGAGAACACATTTGCTCCTGAACAGATGGAATCCTGATCAATAGGTGACTGACAACAGAGCGAAATTTCATGAGGAAGACAGATACCTACATCTGATGCATTTGCAGTGACGGAGACATCATGACCCATTTGCTCAGATGGATCATTTTGAACCGAACATAAATCACTGAGAGACGTCCTCACAATTCTGATTAAAAAAAAAAAAATCGTAAGCAGTGAGTGCACAGAAACAGCATAAGGTAGAATATACAATAGCAATTATCTTATGACTGGGATTCATATATTCCAGGAGTGAAGAAGAGAGCTGTTTAGTTTTATTGATTAGGCTATATGAGAAGATTCTGCAAAACATGTCCCAATCAAGAAAAGTAATACAGCTTGTTTTAACAAGTACAAAACCATTGTCACTAAAAAATGGTCCAAGTCAAGATGTAGTGAATAGGGCCCATATACACTTGTTTAAATTAGATGACTTTAGTTATAAGAGGTCCTTGACATATTAAAGAAAAACTGTAGGTTAGTTTCACACCAGAGAACTATAACACAGCCTCTACAATTGAGCAGTTTTTGCTAACAATGCCTCTGGGAGAAAAGAGATAAAACAGACAACTTAAGCAACCTATCACAGCCCCAAAAGAAGTTCTTCAGCCTCCAAGTATAGTCTGTGCCAAGGAGTGCAAGCAGATAAAGGGTCTACTATTAAATGCAATCATGAGAATCCTTCTCCATAGATGAACATAGTGGAATCTAGTACCACACATCAAACCAGGTTATCATACAAATGGGAACTTCCTTTCATTCACACCGAATTTTTCGAAATTGTCTGTTCAATCACTCCAAATATAATTTAGAAAATTTTGAAGAGATCGTCTTATTATTCATTGCGAATGATATCACCTTTCCTTCCTCACACTACTTGACTGATTGAAAGACATAACACATCGACATGGAATTTACAAAAATAAAATTTAGGTGTGGCAACAGCAATGATATAATTCTACAAATTTTCCAAACTCACTTCAATTAATAAAAGTTGCAGCCACAATTCCTGTAGTGCACAAGCTTCAAATGCATACCTTTTACAGATTTCATCACTGAAATTGAACATCCTCACTATGTCCATAGGATATGGGCTACTTTCAAGATACATATTGCATACATAACCTGAACCTGTTGAAAACATGAATATGGTAAAAAATCAAGATTTTTGCATGCAATGATCATGCTTAAGTGACTAAAACAGTCATAAATTCACTAAAGTAAATGGCATAGTGCCTACTCATCATTTAGGCAATAGGTGATCCATCTTGGTGAGTGTTCAAACAAATAATCAATGTTGAACTTTTTTCATCAGAAATGAAAAGTAACTAATGACAAATCACATACTAAGCGTTTGTCTAGAGTGACTTTTGACTATTCAAATCTTGCAGCTCACTCGAATTGACTTTTTTTCATCTTAAGCACATGAAACTTTCACTATATATGATAAGGATGACAATGCATGACTCGTTCAAATTCAAAATATTTTGAATTAGTCCATTCTTATTTCATGTAGTTATTACTCTAGTTATTACTATAACGGACTAATTAAAAATATTTGAATTAGTCTTTTCTTATCTCATGTAGTTATTACTATAGTTGAACTAATTCAAAATTCAAAACGCTATCCTAGAGTTAAAGGATAAGCGGAACTCACGGTCAAATTTAGATAAGAATGGACTAATTCAAATATTAATAACTACGTGAGATAAAATTGGACTAATTCAAAATATTTTTAATTTGAACTAGTCATGCGTTGTTATTCTTAAGAATATATAAATATAGAAGTGTAGATTCACATAAGTTTTCTAATAACTTTAAAAATTTAAATAATAATTTTAAAATTTTAGCAGGAAATTAAAAAAAAGGTGATTTTTGCTTTTCATTAGTCCAAACAAATAAACTATTCTTTTGCTTTTGAACAATAGATGAACAAAGCATTGTCCCTAGTTACTTTAACAACTACATGCAATGATCAATGGTTTAGATCAAATGGACTAACCGCCCATGCGCTCTGCTACAGCACCAGTGAGGAGACCACCAACCATATCCACCACAAGAATGTCAGAATTTGCAGCAACATTAGCCATGGAAAGCAGCAGAGACAATGTATCCACTCGCATGAACCTAAAGGCAGGAAGAAATCATCGAACGACTCTCTAATTGTCATTCTCAGCATTGATTACATGGGCATTGTTCAGCTTTATTCTTAGTGGTTAATTGTCCATGACTTCAATAGCTAAATCCAGCTACATGTTGATATATGAAGCATAATATATTTATTTTTACAGAAAAACCCCCATTTAATTATTCACACTCATAGCTTTTTTTTAATAGCTTTTTTTTGTAACATCCTAAAGCTATTCTGGTTTTGGACCTTCTTCTCGAATTGGAATTGGAAATGCCTTCATATGAGCAGGAAGCTTCCCATTTATACTCCCTAAAATAGGGGACTTGTATTCACCAATTCATAACTTACTGCACACAAATGCACAGATTTGCCCTGCATGCCTAGATGAACACTCACACTACTCAATTAAATGACAATCACATAAGCCTGCAATGATGAAAGACTGCTGCTATTACCCTATTCTGGCTGGATACTTCGTGAAGTATGTCTCGCATATACTGAAAAGACAAAAACAAGTCAGTGCGGAGTCAAATGAAGGAAAAAAATGCAAGGGAAAAAAAAGCGGACAAACTCTTTCCAATATACAAACACAGAGATGCCTGCTAACTGTCTTTTTGAAATACATCTAAGACACAGAAAGTGATTTGATCATGATATGATGAATGAATTCCCAGAGAGCACTAATTCTGGAAAAGTCTTATACATACATACTTTTACTATATGGAGAACCATGAACTTGTGTATGCAGCCCATGGTTCCTTTTTTGTTATCATTGCACTCTCTATCATATCAAGCAGAATAGTTGAATACTTCATAGCATTACAGCCAGTTCATCTAGAATGTTCTAAAAGTAGCATCATGCATCTAATTTGTTTGAAGATCGAAATACAAGGCTTTTATGAACAAAAAAATTCTAAATTTATCATGCAGGACTTCTACTTCTCAAGTTTTGAACTTTTTAATCTGATAGGCCATCAACTTTCACAAAGCCACCATTTAGTGAAGGGAACTTCATAAAGCTTCCCCTTACTACCAAGAACGGAATAAACCAACACGTTAGCTACACACAGATGCCTTAAAGCAACTTCTGAATTTTTGACAGATCTGTAAGAAGAGAAGAAAGAGAATGTAGCAACTCTTGCCAACTCAGATGAATAAAGTGCAAAAGAAGATAAACAAGACCACTGAACAACGAGTTCAAGAAGTAACCTCCGTGCCACAGGTCGCCTTAACAATATTCTAGGAGCATATTTCTTTTGCTTCTTCAATCTGTATTTTTCCTGAAGATAGAATGTGAATCAGCTTATCATTCAAGTTTGACATCTGATATTTTGCATGTCATGAGGAAAAAAAACCGCTTCAAGAGTAAGCAGTAACCTGTGAAAATGCTGTCTTCTTCTCAAATGTAGCACTATTTGCTATTAGAGCTTCAATAATTTTATCACCAGTCGCACCCTGTCTGCATCAGACTGATAAGCTTTGGCAACATTTACATGACTATCATATCAGAGCGACTGCTATATCTTTTTGTGGAAAATTCTCATCTTTCAAATCGTCTTACTACTTAATGAAAGACCACCATATATTAGAGTCTTTCACCTCGCAGAGGCATGCTCCACAGGAATGATGGGTTTTTTAAGCAAAAACAGTTACAGAGATATATGAAGAACATTAACTGGTAGCAGGCACACTGGCTGCATGTATACAATATACAAGACTTAGTGCCCATCCTCTGCAACTTCTCATGTACCGAAAAGTTTTCAGCTTTATTGCATGTATATGTTATTAGACTCATATCAGTCATTAACAGAGGCAAGCAGATTGATGATACACTGAGTTTTTTTCAGACATGGTAATTGTGTATCTATTCGGCAAAGGCTGTCCAATATTACCTCCAGTTAACAAAAGCAGTTTGATGTCTCACCTCCGTAATTCCTCTATATCTTCACCGGAAAGACTCTGAGCTTTGTTGTTGTCAACAAGTTCTCTATTATCCCTGTGCTCCTCTACTGGCTGATAATCACCATTTTCTTGGATGTTACTGACTAGACAAGTAACAAAGACGTCTTAACAAGGTGGACCAAAGTGAAAGCTCAGTGATGAATACGTCAGCAATGAAACGAAACCCAGTATTCATAGATACTTAAAGGCAAAGCATGCAACAAGCAGATGACAAGTATTTTGTTGTGTGCTGCTCAATCTAAATTGATGCTGCTATTAGCCTCATAATTGCACTCTAAATTGAAAACATTATAACACCTTGAATTAAGAATCTTGTTCTGCTCGTCCTCCCTCCACAGTTGGTGCATTTTTCTTTTGTTTTGGCTTGTAGCCTGAATTTTAGTATGACATATTGATTCAATGCTATAATACCAGAGACCCCCTTACACTGCCAGAATACAGGAAAACATCGCATGCATCACCGAGCTGGCATGGAAACTCATATCACAACTCAGAAAATAATTCTCGATAACACCCGAATATTAACACTTCCAGTCTCCATTACTACTTCACAACGTGCATTTAGTTTCTTCTAACATGGCTCAATCCTTACGCGACTTCCAATATAAGGACTTCATTGGACGTGCAACCTGACTCGAATTGAACACGTTCACCAATGTAAGCCTTTCAATTATAAAGGACGATTTTTTTTAGGCATTAGCACATCTAATATTCGAAAGGAAGGAGGAAGCGAGAAAAACCTTCAGCCGATTCAAGAAGGCGGGACAGCTTCGACCCTTCGGCTCCATATTCGACTTGGAACAAAGAACCGAACGGACAGCCGATGAGCGGCCGCAAAGAGTAGTTCTTTTTCCCGATCTTCAAGGTCCTGCACAATCCCAAAACACCGAACACCACCACCAAACGCCGATTAACCACCGACCCAACTCCAGGCATTCGCATCGGAAGAAAAAAAAAAAAACAAACAAAGCCGTTAAATTTCCGAAACCACCGACGAGTTCTCGGTGAGCCGAGAGAAGACCAGGCGGTCGCCGTCGTTGACGTCCAGCAAGACGCTGCACCCTTCCCAGGTGACCCTGCGGCTCTGGACCGAGTCGGCGCGGGACTGATTTCCGGACATGTTCTTGCGCGCTTGGGAGGAAATCCTGGGGGTCGTGAGCTCGAAAGGGGAAAGCTTTCTCTTGCGGTTCTGCGGTGTCCGGACGAGGAGAGAGAGAGAGAGCGGGGGTCCGACGGCATTAAACCCCACACGAACTCGCTCTCGAGGGAGGGGTTTAAGGGGGATCCGAATGGGCCTCCTCAGTTCGCGTGACGTTCGTGGAGAAACGCCAGTTCGAGTTCGGGAGTTGTCGGGGCCGTACGACCGTGGGAAAAAGAAACGGGTTTTTCCGTTTCTTAGGCCCATGGCGAAACGTATCCTCGAATCTGGACCGAACTCGGCGGACGACCCTGCCGGTTGGACCGGTTGGACCGGGAACTGAGCAAGCTGAACCGCCGACACCCCCTTTTTGGTCGTATTGGATCAGACCAGTATTTCTCGGATAAGATTCGGGGCTCCGAGCGGATCTGTTATTATTATCCAAACTTACATGGTGGCCTTCTTTTTTTTCCTAGGGTTAATATCCTGAAAAACCTCAAACTGATATACTTTTGACAAATTTAGGTACACTCGTGATAAATTTACCCTTTATTAGTTTCTATTAAATTTTACTGTCAAATTATTAGGTTAAATAACACATGCCGATTGATTGATGTATCAATTTGAGATTTTTCTCTCTGTTTATCACAGTAATATAATTTTTGTGATTTTTTGTGATATTAATCTAATTTAATGGAGGGTATATTTGTCACAAATGTACAAATTTAGGTTTTTTGACTGTCAAATAAATTATTTTGGAGTATATTTATTACAAGTGTACCATTTTTGAGCTTTTTATGGTCATTTAGAGTAAATTTATTATAGATGTACCAGTTTGACATTTTTCATGATTAAAAAATTAGTTTAGGGTGGGGTTTTTCAGCATATTAACCCTTTTTTTTTATGCTAACGTGAGCAATGACAAAAAAAGAATACATTGGTCTTAAAACCATTCGTTGTTGGGAAACCCAGTATTTGTTGAATTGGTTTGAGGGTGTGGTAGGGCTATTTTCACATTATTTTCACTAAAATATATATTTTTAAGTGAACTAACCTAGCTACTTTAAGTGAACATATCTCTCTTTCTCTTCCCTCCATGCATTTCATTATCTCTCCTTACCATACCACATTTAAGTAACTTCCTAAAAATATAATTACCTTATATCCGATTTAATAGTTGTTCCAGAACACAACATGTCAATTAGAATTGATAAGGAAATGTTTTTTTAATGACAGAACAATGTTTCAAAGTTGAAAAATATTTTTTCTCCATTCGATCATGAATACGTTGGTTTTTTTAACATACGATGTTGAGAATTTGAGTTGTTAAGACATAATTCATTTATGCTTTTATCTAAGCTTCACATGATTTTGATGGATGGCCAAACCAAGTTACGCTCTTCATTTTTTTTCATTAAAAAAAAATTGCTACTCTCTACATATATGTAATCATTTGGAATTATGGGATTGTGAACGATATTAGTAATTTTCTTCGTGGCAGAACAGTCTCTACACTTTGCTTTACTTTTTTTTCTTTGTTTAGTCTTTATTGTTTTAATATTGGAAGAAACAAATAAAATAAATCCTAGATTGAGTTTCTAACTCAATGTACTTCTATTGGTAGGTTTTTTGCCATTTTGAAGGAAGAAGTAAATTACTAAAAGTAATCAATTTCAGGATAGGTAGGTTATAGATTTGAAACTTACCATATTGACCTTTGAATTGGCTTTAAATTGAATTGGCCAGCTCTTTTATTTCATTTTGAGGGAAAAGTGTCAAAAAAGTCTTAAACCTTTTATATTTGTGCTAATTTAGTCTTAAACATTTTATTGGTGTCGATTTAGTTCCAAACCTTTTAATTTGGTGCCAATTCAATCTTTTCAGCTAATTTTGATTGGATTTTATTGACTAGGTATTGGTCGAATGACGTAGCACGGCCGATGCTAACATAGACAATTTTAATAATATTTTAATATATTTTAATTTTTAATTTAATTTATTTTATTTTTTTCCTTCTCCTTCTCCTCCTCCTTCCTCCTGGCAATCATTGGATGTTGGCAACCAGCCAGAGGCGATGGCTGATGACGTCGAGGTTGACCTCACCAGCCTCTAGTGAGCCTCCTTAGTCACTGGCGAGGGCAAGTCTCACCTGCCTAGCGTAAGGTTGCCCTCACAACTTGGGTGGCCTCGAGCTAACCTCGTCAAAGGCTGGGCGAGGCTTGACCTTGTCGGATTTGGCGAAGTCGGGCCTCGCCCAAGAAAAATAAAAATAAAAAGAAAAAGAAAAAGAAAAAGGAAAAGGAAATGAAAAATAAAATAAAATCTAAATAAAAAAATCTAAATATTACAAAAATTTGTCCATGTTGGCGCAAATCGTGCTACGACAATCGACCGGTGCCTAGTTAGCAAAATCCGGCCAAAATTAGCAAAAAATGACTGAATTGGAACCAAGTGAAAATGTTTAAGATTAAATCGATATAAATGTAAAAGGTTTATGACTTTTTTTTGACACTTTTCCCCACTTTATGATAAATACAATATGTAGATGTCAAACATATATATAATTATTTCTGCTTGAGGATAATATCTCAAACATATTCAATTTCAACAAATATTTTCAATCTTTAAAAAAAATAAAAAGAGTAAAAGTATGTATTTGGGGTTAGGGGTAAAACAATTGAAAACCGATTTGGTATTAGGTTGCCATGTAGAACTAGCCGATTTTGGTGTATAGAACCCAAAGTCAAACCTATTAAGACCGGTTCACTAATTGAACTGGCTCGGTTGCTCACCCCTAGAAGTTACTCTCTTCAAAAGGAAATTTTTTTAAACAAATTGAGATAAGTAAGTAGCAATCCCATAGATTATAGCCTAAAAAAATTAAGTATCAATACATGCTTAATCAACGTCGAAAGCTAATTTGGTCAGTTAACTTAAGAAGGGTTTGTTTTAACAAGAAAGCTGCAAATAGTCTCACCTACAATATATTATGTAAATTAATTGTTCCCTGTGTGTGTGTGTGTGTAGGGTGTTCTATATGTTGAAGAGGGTCGATCTTTTGTGCCTTTATCATTGTTTATATTCACTTAGGGATAATAGGAAAAATAGTCAATGAACTTTGATTTAATGTACAATATAGTCTTTGAATTTTTAATTTGTACAATGTGATACATAAATTTTGGCCTAGCAAGTTAATGACGTTCCTAGACTTTTAATTTTTTTTTTAATGTGGTCCATATAATATTGGTAATTGTTGAATATAGTCCTTAGATTATATGAACATGTTTAAAAGTTTAAAAATCACATTGAACATAGGACTAAAGTTTAGGAATCGTATTTGAACAGATTAAAAATTCAGGGGCGATGTTACATATTGAACTAAAATTCAAGATCCCATTGAACATATTAAAAATTCAAGAATGACATTCTTGAACTTTGGCCAAATGAGTAAATGTTGTTCACTAAACTTTTAATTTGTTTAATATCATCTATGAACTATTGATAAATGTTCAGTTTAATCCTTAAATTATATGAAAATACTTAAGACTTCATCACAATATTGCATTGAATCAAAGTTCAAAGCTCATGATTGAATAAATTGAAAGTTTAGGGATGAAAAGGCACATTGAACCAAAGTTCAATGTCTACATTGTACAATTTATAAATCTAGGGACAATATTACACATTGGAACAAATTCAGAAATAATTTGTGTCATATTCCTTTCTTTCAAAGATAACTCTATATATCCATGGCACCATGATGGAATCAACACATTGGATCGGTTAAGGCAAAGAGTATAGACCCAATCTTGTTTTGTGCTCATGTCACAAGTAGCGAGGATGAAATAATAGAAAAAGTAACCACCATTCCCTTATTAGGCTAGAAAACATATGGAAACCTTCATTTTCTGGCAAGGCAATTTGTTTGAATCGGGACTTGCGTCTTATAGAATACATAAATTTAGCTACACAACTTAATGTATTTGGCATCAATCCACCTAAGTTCGAGTTTGGGCTTGTATCTTATCGAATACATAAATTTAGCTACACAAGTTAATGTCTTCGGCATCAATCCACCTAAGTTCGAGTTTCATGACATCAACGACAAAATCTTCAGTCGATTCTTGTGTTTGAAATAGCTTACAAACATTGTCCGAGGATGGCCCATAAAAAGGAAAAAAGAGCGAACATATCTAAGAGGAAGAGCGTTTCGAATTCTTCAAAAGGTGGGGGAATCAGACACCCTTTTCATCCCCCAAAAAAGGATTCGATTTTTTAAATGTCGTTCATCAAAGTTAGGGCAAGCGCATCTCCTCGTTATATCCTCGACCCAGAACCGGTTCCCCAATTTTATTTTGAAAATCAAAGGGGTACACGTATCCCCACCTCCTAACATCGTGAAGTACCTTTACTTCTAAAAATTTAAAATATGGTCCACCCTAATTTATATCTCCTCGACATGAATATGACCCTGAAACGTTTATTTAATGCGGAGACATCACCCCTTTTCCATACACCAAGACACCAAGATGTTCAAATTTTGAACAAACCTAAGTCTCTTCCCCCCCCCCACCTCTCCCGCCCCCCTTCCTCATTGTTCGTGTCGTGTCAAAACTCAATTTGATCAAAACTCGTTTTTGCCTTCGCTCGATTCCATGCAATTATGTAGTGTAATACCTTCGTTCGGTCTACTCGAGGCTTCTGTCATGGGCTCATATATAAGAAAATTAATGTTGCCAGGTCAAGTGGCTTGGAAATCCCACCAAAGAAACGAAGCGCACGTGGGGTTTGGACCTGTCGTGAGGGGTACGAGGGGCGAGGACACATGAAAGCCTATCTTTCCGTTCTCATGATTAATGAGGAGGACACATGAAAACCCTAGCTCACATGGCCTCCCCTCCAAGTTCCAACGTAGCCGATTCTTTCTCCTTTCTTTGGTCAATTTAAGGGAGATAGCACCAAAAAGATGTCTTAAATCTATTGCATTAATACCAATTCAATTATGAATATTTCAATTGAATCAATTTAGTCATAAAACTTTTACATTTATATTGATTGATTCAATTCGATCAATTTTGACTGGAAATCACTATCATGGATACCGGCTACCTTATGTGGCCCGATCAGCAATGACATAAACAAATTATAAGAATATTTAATGTTTTTTTGAATTTTTTATATTCCTTTTGTCATTGTGGCCTAGGCAATGATTCGACCTTATGGCTTCTAAATGGCAATGGCCTCAGCAAGGGCCAGCCCTTGCTGGGCACAAAGAAATGCAAGAAAATAAAAAATAATTAAGAAAATGTAGAATTTCGACGCTAACGTTTATTATGTCATGTAGGATAGCTTGCATCCATATTAGCAATTTCCAACCATAATTAGCCATAATTAGCCATAATTAGCCAATTAGATTTAATTGGTACAAATGTAAAAAAATTAGAATTAAATTGGTCCAATTAAAAATTTAAGATTGAATTGGCACCAATGTAACATGTTTAGGATTTTTTGGTACTTTCCCCTTTATTTAAGTGAAGATTAACTATTAATTAGTCTTGTTAGAATATTTGGTTCTCAGTAAAATTCTGTTAGGCTAGTTAGATATTTTAAATGTGATCGTTAGTATCACGCATTATCATCTTCTATTTGCTTATTAAGCATGCAACCTTGGATTACTTAGGGCAAAAACAAAAAGAGAAGGACCCGTATATTATAATTTGGTTCATTTTGTACTATGTCTCCATAAATTGGTCACTCTATGTTTAGTTCAATATGGCATTTACAATGAGTAACTCGAGCAAATTAGAGCAATGAAAGATGTTCCTTTTCAATTGCTTGCTTAACGTGAGCAAAAAGGTTAAATTTCTTGGGTTTCAAACGCTCAAGCTCGCGCGACTTGGCCACCTCTTTACAGAAGAAAAAATAAGAAAAAGAGGGTCATAGAGGATATTGTCGTTAGAGATTGGCAGTGTCATTAGGAGCAGAAAGGTGATCAAACATTTGTCTCTGTCGTCCAATATACATTGCATGATGCAACAACGTGAGAAAAGTTCGGAGCGGGGGGCAGAAGACAGCACTCGGTGTCCAGAACATTTTCTGGCAATTAATCTAATAAAGTTCGTACTTTGGTACAAACCCCATCTCTTTATTTAAAGGTTTTTGTAGCAGCATAGTTTGTTAGCTGCGTGATTTGTTTAATGAGCGTTTGCCCATCATGGATCGGACGGAGAGCGATGGTTGTGGAGGACAAGGAGCCATCGCTTTTCGGTATTATATAGAAACAAATTGCTAGCCAAATCTTCAACCACTCTCTCTCTCTCTCTCAAAAAGAAGATGCCATCAGAAGATTGCAGACTGAATAATGAATGCCGCTAATCCAACGAAAAGGAAAGAAAACAGAAAGATAAGGGGAGTTGTTGAACTGCAGGTCAGTAGGGGTGCTGCGAGATTCTCAGCCGATCATTTGCGAAGCCAGCCAGCCAGCCACCGATGATGTTTTTGTTCCGTTCTCGTTGTCTTTTCATTTGGTGATCTATATGGAGCTGGTCTGCTTCCGCACTATGCAAATCGCATTCATATGATAAGATGAGCAACGTGGGTGTGCAGATTGACATTTGGCACAATGCACTGGACGAAGCGCCACACTGATTTTCGGCCTGAACGAATGGCTGACATCGACCGGCACGCGTAGCCGTTGTTCGCGTCAATGCGACGTGTTCATTTTTACTTGGACCCGGAATATAAATGAAAGCAGAAACGTTTTGAGTTGTTACAGCAATTCTAAGCCATCTTAGCATGATCATGCTCTGCCAAGTCAGCTTTTGGGAGTCTTATCGCTAACCTCATGTCCTCTGGCAGTACGTTAGCCTAACCTACGACGACATGGTTAATGCAATAATATCTCTCCTAATTCATAGTTTTTCTATAATTGTATTTGCTGTCTTCGACATTTACTTTCCATAAACATTGAGCACTGCATATGGACCAGTTCAAAGAACGACACATAAATGCATGTAATTCGAAAGGCCGAGCATGTCCATACCATTTTCCCTCTCCATTTCTTTCTTTTCCTTCCTCTTTTTTCTCTCTCATCCCCTTCTTCTTCTTCTTCTTTCACGGTTCATCCGCAGTGGTCGCGCATGTTGGTTGTGATCGAGAGCGAGATAAACATGATTTAAGACATGTTCGATAAAACAAGAGAGATTAATACTGTAAAACATGTAATTAAGGGGGGTTGTCCCCCGTCTTGAATTTGTAATTTGGAGATGTTTCATGGACCATTTTGGAGAGAGGGGCAGATCCGGCAATGCAAACGGTGAGACCGAAGTGGGGAGGCGCACGTTCGCAGCAGGCGGTCCAAGTTTCCGGTCCTTTCCGCGTGTCGTATACGACCTCTCCTCGGCGCATACGCTTCTCGTCTTGCTCCCTCCCCGAATCTGGGCACCTCCTCTATAGTTGATTTACGAAATGACCAGAACGCCCCTCCTCTTTCCCAGCCCCCGAGCCAACACGGGCCCCACTCGACAGCACTCGTGCCGGAGAGGCCCGACGGACTGGAGATTAATTGAAAATTATTGCATATTCCCCCCTCATTATAAACTAACACCAAATCTGGCAAAAGGAGAGTTGACTCACCGAGTCATAAGAACACATCAACTCGTAGCTTTGTTTTATAGGGGGGGGGGTGAAAGACTGGCTGAGAGTGGGGTGAGAAGTACAAGGGGAATAGCTCCAACCAGGACAACATTGACCCAACATGTTCTACCACCTAAGTCCATTTGTCCAAAGCACACCACATGATCTCTCTCTCTCTCTCTCTCACTCACACATCTTCATAATTTCAGAAGTGGGGTCCAAGTCCAGCCCTAGCCTGCAGATGTAACCTAATCCCCCGCACTTAGCTACAGGAATGGCAGGCTCATCTAAAACTTCTTCCACCAGAAACATCTTCACTAGGAGAGAACCCACCTCGTCAAGGTCTTTAATGTCTGACTGAGACTGAGAGATAGAGTTTGTACGGTTCTGATTGGAAGTCCTTCGCGTTGACGGACCAATCCGCCGCGGGGGTTAAACAGCTGCGACGTCACTCCCGTCGCGCCAGAAAGTATAACTCGCGAGCTGCAACCTCAAACGAGCGAGGGAATCAGGCATTCGAGCCGATCTCTGGACCGAGTCAATCAGATGTCAAATCATCAACTCGGGTTGCAAAGAGCGCACTCGCCATCTACAAGACCAGGACCAAGTTAATCCAAAACCTAAAGTTAGAGAGAGAAGGAGAGAGAAGGAGTTAAAAATTAGAGGAAAAGAACAATAAACAAAGGGAGCCCACCACACCACCCACTTTTCCCTCCCCCCTTAAGACCTCTCTTGGATCTCTCCCCTCTCATTCGATCAAAGAGAGTCTTTGGAACGCCCAGCAACTTCATCCTCCTTCTCTCCTCCTTCCTTCTTCCTTTTTGTTCATCTTCATCTTCCTCGGTTTTCTCTTCATGGCTCTCCTCACTTTCCTACCGGACAACTCCGCCAGCCACAAGCAAAAAACGCCCCCTCCTTCCAAACGCAAGCGAACCAAGCAGCACCACCCCCACGACGACGGGAAGCAGCACCAGCACCAGCACCAGCACCAGCACCAACGCGAGCAAGATCCAAAGCTAAAGCAAAAGCAAAAGCAAAAGCAAAAGCAGCCCGCGCCGCCGCCGTCGCAGTCGTCGTGGGACCAATTCAAGAACCTCCTCACGTGCAAGCAGGTCGAGGGCTCCGCCGTCCACGACCCGTCCAAGAACAACAACAAGCCCGTCGGCTCCTCATGCAGCTCCATATGCAGCTTCCGGGACGTCGTCCACGGCAACACCCGCGTGGTCCACCGGGCCGACAACTCCCCCGAGAGCAGCTCCGTTGGCCAGGAGGCCGGCCTCCTGAGCCGGAAAGGCGGGGCCGGGTCCTCCTCCTCCCGGTCGCTGGGCGGGTCGACGAGATCCCACGGCGGCGGAGGCGGGTCGTCTAGGGGCATGCAATTCAGGAAGCTCTCCGGGTGTTACGAGTGCCACATGATCGTTGACCCCAGCAGGTAATTGCCATGCGCACGCCAACACGGCGACCAACCACCATACGATTTCACCTATCTTAGGTTAAGTTTAGGCTCTCATATCACGAATGACAAAGATGGTTTCGATTCGATCATCATCATCAGGTATCCATTCACGCCCAGGTCAACCATATGCGCATGCTCTCAGTGCGGCGAAGTCTTCCCCAAGCTCGAGAGCCTGGAGCTCCATCAGGCAGTTCGTCATGCAGGTATATTTCTCCATAACCCTTTCGATAACATCTCTCGTTCTTGTCGAGTTTCGTTCCGTTTCCATGCCTAAATTCTCTTTCGCAACGAAAGCAGAAAGAGAACAAAAGGAATAGAGTAAAAAACTTGCCCGTTACCAGAGGATATTTTCCTTCCGCTTTGCTTACATATGCGCGTTACCGGAATCGCTTTTTTGTCACCTTGTTCCATGCCACGATATCACATCACAGAGCACCATTTGCTACAAATCATCGTCTTTTCGCCCGGTCAAGGGAGAGTAGTACTGATTAGGGCGGACCGCCTTTTGATGAAAAGCTTTGCCTCCCAATTAACCACCGCTTTATAGATCATTCCCCCCGTGAATCTTGCATTTTGCCAATATGGTGCTAGGCATCAAATCGCGAAATTGGCATATCTTTAATTATACTCACTTTTTGACATAAGCGGTCGATGGTGGACCGGAATTTTTTCTATTTTACTTCCTAAGTTGGGGAGGGACCATTTACTAGCTTTTACTACGCCTTAGTCCAACCCCCAGTGCCACAGCTGTCACGATGAGGACCGGAGGGACTGCCCTCTCCTTCTCTTACGTGGCGAAGCACCGTTGGTCGATACCCGCTTTATTCATTTCGTGCCCATCGGACTTTAATATTACTGGCACGAATCGTGACCCCACCGACAAGTTGGGGGTAAAAATTGTTATTTTTGTGACGCCGCAGTTACTTTTATTTTGGTGCGCGCTTTTTACCCCCCACATTAATTGCGCATTTAATATATATTTAATATTTTATCGGGGCAGTGTCCGAGCTGGGGCCGGAGGACTCGGGCCGGCACATCGTGGAGATCATCTTCAAGTCGAGCTGGCTCAAGAAGGACAACCCCATCTGCAAGATCGAGCGGATCCTGAAGGTCCACAACACCCAGCGCACCATCCAGCGCTTCGAGGACTGCCGGGACGCCGTCAAGACCCGCGCCCTCGCCAGCGCCCGGCGGAACCCGCGCTGCGCCGCCGACGGCAACGAGCTCCTCCGGTTCCACTGCACCACCCTCGCGTGCGCCCTCGGCTCCGGCGGCTCCACCAGCCTGTGCGGCTCCGTGCCCGGCTGCGGCGTCTGCACCGTCATCCGCCACGGCTTCCACGCCAAGTCGCAGGGCGGGGGCGGGGGCGGGGCGGAGTGTGCACCACGGCTAGCAGCGGCCGGGCCCACGACTCGCTCCGGTGCGCCGACGGCCGGCGGGCCATGCTGGTGTGCCGCGTCATTGCGGGCCGGGTACGCCGTGTGGCCGAGGACGGGGCGGCGCCGCAAACGGGGGAGGAGGACGAGGCCGCGCCGGCGGCGGCGGGGGCGGCTGCCGGGTCGTACGACTCCGTGGCGGGCCACGCCGGGGTCTACTCGAACATGGAGGAGCTGTTCGTGTCCAATCCCAAGGCCATCCTCCCTTGTTTCGTAGTGATTTACAAGGCGCTCGAGTCTTGAGAAAAGATCAGCGGACGACTCAATTGATCATCAACTTCATTTTGGCTTTTGTCACAGGCGTTTTCAATCAATCAAAGCGTTAGCACCTAATCACGTAGGCGTAGCTAATGGACACGGTTGGGTTTCGGTCGTCCATTCACTAACTTGTATATATTAAATCAACGTCGTCCTTTGCGTTTGGCATATGTAATGTCGAGTCATTAGGAACTCCACCTTTTCAATTGTTTACTTAGGATCTTGTTCACGAGTTCTCAATGTTGTCATTTCGATTGTCGTATCAAAACTTTTTGTGACAATGTGAAACAGAGTGATTATGATGATTAACCGAGTTCTCCTTGATGGTTTCACATGGAGTCACGCCTTGGCTTTGGTTTATTTAGTGACCGCAGCTCAACTACTCCAATTAGAAAACTAATTAAGGATTATGCCCCATTTTGTGAAGAGATTAGCGAGGGATTTGACAATGATCAGATGGGGTTAAAGATCATTAACCATTTCGTGGGACGAACGACGGAAGAAGACAGAGCATGTAATGCGGGCACGGCAACTGCCGCTTTCAGCGAGGAGGTTGCGATTTCGCGCTCACCCTTCGAGCGACCCGTCCGCACGCGTCGTAACCCGAGCGACCTTCGGTTCGATTCCACGTTTCGGCAGACCAGAGCAATGAATGGCCACGTGACGCGAGCTCCGTCTTATAAAAACCGTCTCGAAAGCAAAGGACGCGAGAGGAGGGAGCGGGATCGGTTGGCCCGCACGCATCGAAGACTTTTGACCGAGCATAAAGAACAAATTGCCAACGGGGCGTTTCTAATTTCTTCATTCGTTTGGACCTTCGAGACGGATATTTATATTTCGACACGTATGTCATTGGTGACGTCACCTATTAAGATGGAGGGACGGCGTTCGGATGCAACGGCGGGTCGGGTGGGTTCTTTTGATTATTGGCTGTGGAATCTATCGAGATCGTCGCAAATCTTAGTGCACGTAAAATTAAGGTACTTTCTCGCGGGAGGGTGGCCATTTCTATATTAGGAGTTGAAGCGGAGGATGCGGTCTTGTCTTTATTTAATGGCGCAATAGACGATGCAAGTTCTTGCGAATTTGGAAAGGAGAGGGCCCGCGGGTGTAAGTTTTGATTTGCTTAGTTACCTTGGAATAAGTTAATCGTGAATTAATGCGAAGCCATCCGAACCCTTGTCATGTTGAGTGGAAAATCTAGGGACCGAGTTAAAAAATGTTATGATGCAGAACAGATCTAGAAGAGGTCCGGATTGAATGGTGTGCTGCAGTCTAATGTTCGGTGGCGACTAAAGCGGAGACGACTATGATCCTAAGATGCGCTGAAGAAAATTTATGATTATCCTTTGACTCGTTTTATTTTTTCATTTATTAATTTAGTTTAAGCCAGATTTTGAAGCTGCCTATTTTATTGCAATATAACCCTTTTTTTAGTTAATAATAGTAGACTTTGGTGAACAATAGAAGTCATAGATGAAAAAACAATCAACAACTTGTCACATAGTCATTGACATTAAGTAATTGACACAATAACATAATTGCTAAGTCGTTATGTTTATTGCCTTCATTTGGGAATTTTACAACTTTTTGTGCATAAGTGTAACCAAAAATATGATTAGGATTATTTGTTCTAAATATAGTATTATGAAGTTAATCTTTTCAAATTCAATGACCATTTATTGTCGAAATATTGTCCTACATCACTTGATAACCTCCATCTATTAGTTTAAGCTTTTGAATTGGATTTTACTAATATGGTATCAGAGCAAGTGCTATCTCTTTCGTGAATGTGCATCGTGAGAAGGATGTTGAAATATCATCTCATGTCATTCGCCAACGTGTCCTAAATGCACTTTATTGCATTTTATATTCATGTGGTCTCTCTTCACTTATCATGCAAATTTATCTTTACCCTTACTTTTATGCAATTTAAATAGCTAACCACAATTGCCTTCAATCTTTGTATCTTTAAATTTATTGTCATTTATTTTCTAGCTTAAAATCAGTGATGTACCTTTCGCAAACTTTCTTGATTCATATTGGATATCCATAGTCTTCAAAGATATTTCAGGGATACTTTTGATGAAAGATCTTTTTGGGATGAACAGTGGGACACATTTTGTTGATTTAAGGAGACTATGATGACAAGAACCAGAAATCAACAAGAGTTCGGCAATGTCATTCGCAACCACAACTCATTACCACAAATTGGTAATGAGACCACAGAGCATTTTGATACTTAAGTTGTTGGGAGAGCGGCATAAGATAATTGCCGTGAGGAAATTAATCTTCTGATGCATCACACTGAAGATCAATGTTGTTCCAAATTCCAACATGGTGTCAACCGTGAGAAGAATGTTCGAAGAGGGAACAAATAGATTTGGTCAACTACATTACGAGCCATATATCCAATATGATTACGCTGATCATCATCAATGCAGTGAATGATGCCCTATTGAGGCTTGGATCATTTGACCAACCATTACAAACAAATTAAGTGGTAACAGACAAGGTACATTGTTACTCGCTATTCAATTTTTTGGGCTAAAGTTGGTCAAAATAACCATATTGGTAATAATAATTTGGCATATCAAACCAACTGCCATGCCGATCAATTGCTAGATGTTGGAAATGTAAGACCAATGGCTCCGTTGCTAACACCCAATGTGAATATTCCAATTAGGCCTAACATTCTAGTTAACATAAATAATTTGGCAATACCACCACCACCACCTAGGGGGCATGATAGCCAACCAATTTGCAATTGAGCCCAACACATTTTGTCAAAAAAGTTTGACAACAATTAGGATTAGACAGGATGTTATCATACCTATTTAGAGGAAACCACATTCCGAATAGGTCAGTAATCAACCTTTTTCGATAGGTTTCAAAATGTCTAATTTTGACATTTTCACTAGCAAAAATGAACAATCGACCATCGAATATATTGTTCGATTTACTGCCAATTGTGAGGAAGCACGGATATATGGGTTTAAAAGACTTAGATTATTTTATTTGTTTTTGTCAAAAAACTGCTTTTAATTAGTATACTAGTTTACCATCTAATTAGTTGTGTAATTGGGCAAAGATGAAAAGACAATTTGTTATAACCAATGTGGAAATTACAACGAAATTAAAATTCAGGATGAAATTTCAAGAATTACAAAAGGAGGTCAGAAAAAACCTTAAGACTCTTCATGTTTCTCCTAAAACCTAATAGCTCGAGGAAAAAAAAAGTATTGATCCTGCGAGGACATGACCCACCAAAGCCCTCCTATATCAACACTATACCTCCACGTCGGGTTATCACAAATTTCAATTTGGGTATCAAAACTCATTTTTAGTTGAATATCCAAAACATAATTCAAGACATAGTCAATACAATTCATTCTCAATTAACACGATGAGTCACATACTCAATACAATTCATTATCAATTAACACAATGAGTCGGTTGATTAGTTTGTTGCTCGATCTAGCAATAAAAAATACCTTTCTTCACCTTTAAAAAAAAAAAGACACGAGTTTGGCTTCAGATGAATTGAAATTCAATGTAACAGAAAAACTCCAAGCCAAAACTTTGCCGATTCATTTCAATTGGCAATAAGATTCTCTACAAATGCAACTACAAATAAAGAGCCGCGTCAAAACTTGCACAAAACGTGATTTTAATGAAATTTATGAGTGCAAACGTGATTTCAATGAAAAGTTATGAGTCAGAGTGCCAATCTCACCCAATGGAAACATTGAAATAAATGTGACAAAAATGATGCTTGATAAGTCACACAAACGAAAACTTTGAAATAAAGGGAAGAATGTGGCAACAATCATGCTTGACAATTCTTACGTTTGTCGATTCTTTAACAGATTGGACAAAATCTTCTATTTGCCCTCAGAATATGGCCAAATAAAATTAATGGACAACGTCATTTAATTAAAGGACTCCACTGTTCAATAAAATCCGTTCTCTTACCCACTCCATTTCATTTCCCCTTAAAACTTTCATAGCTTAATTATCTAGAAGAAACTCATTACAATCGCATTCTTGAAGGCTACCTTTGATGGAGTAATTAGAGCCCACAAGATAAAATAGTTCAATGAGAATACTCTCGAACCTTACCTCAGATATGGTTAATTAATTAGAAGATAAAATATGCTCAACCCACTCTAATACTGTCGAGGCCCAAGTATCATTCTTGTGCCGACAAAGAAATTTCCAGTTCCTATCACTAGACCGGTCTCATACTTGCTCAACTGAGGATTACGTCGTGGGATATTCAGAACCACCCACAAAGCTTTTTAACACATAAAAGACCAGCTGCAGGAAGAAGCAAGAGCCAGACTTGCTCTAGGTTGAAGTGACTGCTTCCACTTGGAAGACATTACAACAAACGGTTCATACTCACGTACGTTGCCGCCTTCCTAGGGTTGCTCTACAAATAACCAGCGCAATACACTAGAAATTTTCTTTTCACATGCTCTTATACAATCTCAAGACACAACAGAACCGTAAGAAAGCCCAAAAATTACACCATTTACAACACAAAAACACATTCAGCTACGATCAATACAGATACCCTCTTTTCAAACAAAGACTCTGGGCACGGACTCCGCGGGCTTGCACTCCACCTCCCTCAGCTCCGTCTCCAGCCCCTTCCCGGCAGCGTTCGCGAGCGGGTGTATCCCGTGCTCGAGCCCCTTCATGTACGCCCGGTTCTCCCTCTCCTTCTTGAACGACACCCCGAATCGCTTCTCGACGTCTGCGCGCAGCACACCCAAAAGCACCCACATCAGGAACTCAACTCATGCACCTCGACCGTTCACGGAATGCGCGAGAGAAACCGGCTTACCATGGGCGAGGTCCTCCTTGAGCTGGCCGTCCCTGGTGAGGGCCATCATGATCTGGGGCAGGCCCAGCGGGAGGCTGTCGCCGCGGTCGACCTGCCAGAAGTGGATGGTCTTGCCGTAGGTCTTGCACACCTTGCCGAGGTCCTGCCTCTCTATCGGGCCCGGGATGCCCGGCATGAAGAGGTACCCGCCCTTCACCTCGTACTCGTGGCTGTGCCACAGCGGCTTCTCCTCGTCGGGCAGGGCCAGGAAGAGGCTCTCGGAGACGATGTACTCAAGGCCGATGAGCCGGGCGTCGGCGCCGGGGCCGTCGTAGATGAGGCACTGCCGCATCTCCTCGTTCTGGTGGCCGCAGTAGTGGTGGGCCTCCACCTGCCGCGTCATGTCGTGCGCGTAGAAATGGAACCTGCAAATTCGACGAAGGCTCAACGCAGAAGAATCAGAAGGTGACGACGACAAGGCTCTCGGTTCCCATTTCAAAAGAGAAGCGCAGAGTGACATCGAAGCAGTGATTATTACGCGCAGAGGTGTTGGTGGATCTTGTTGAGAGGGCCGAAAGTCTGGATGGCGGCGTTGGCATTTTCGAGCAGCGCGATGCCGGTGTGAGTGGCCTCGCCGGGGATGTCCGGGTGAGTCGTTGCCATTACTTCTTCACCTTTCTCGGCCTCTTTCTCTTCTCGCAAACTACTTTTGAATTCTTCTTCCCGCAGAGCCGCAAAGGAGGAGGAGGGACTTGCCCGTTTTATCGCTTCCGTCGTGCGTGGGATCGTGCGCCGCTACGCGTGGCGGTGGCGGGGGACATATGGCCGTCGTGGGGGAGTCGCGTGGTTCGACGTGGAGAGAGGAGAAGAGGTGCATGACGAAGGCTGTTATCATCTCGAAGTTGGCCCTCCGTTTTAGTTCTTTGAAAATTGAATTTTGCTGAGGATATATTTTCAAAAGATCTTAACCTTCGGGATATTATTGCGTTTTATAAATTACGCACAAGTCATTTTTCTATATTTGTTAAATAAAAATCATGAAACAACCATTTGAGAAAATAAAAAAACTCGAGAATGACCTCAGGTTCGAAGGCGTTGGAGGCCCCAGCCAGCCAAAAGTTGGGCCCGTCCTCGGGGGACCCAAGCTCGACCGCCTTGGATCGAGGCACGGCTACCAAGATCCTAGACAAGGGAGCCAAGGACTTGAGCACAGGCACTTCGAAGTACCAGGCTTCGCTATCAGGTAGGCCTTTCAAATGAATGAATTGGAGTAGATAAAAAATGATTAAACTCAAATTAAGTCATTTAAATTATATCGATCCATTTTATATAGTACAATTTAACAACCAATAACCCATTCGATCCAAATCCATCTCATGCACCAACTAACTTAGGCCCTAATTTTTTGTACCTTTTCTCTTAAAATTGTTGCATTTAAAAAGTATGCAACTCCATAAATTAACTCATCAAGTCAATGAAGGTCGGGTTGAGTGGTGGGTTACGACTTCACATGGCATATGTGCAATGTGTAGACGTGTGTAAGCACCGCACTGACAAACAAGAGTACCTAAGTTAAAGAGCTCGAGGGTTAGGTTATGGATAGTAGAGTAAAGATAACATTAACGTGAAGGGGGGTGGATCCTACCCAAATGATGAGTAACGCCTTCACTCTCCTGAACGATTTTGTTTCTAAGCATCGGCCGAACTTGGTGGCTGAAGTACAACTATAAACTTTTAGATTGTACCTCCCCCCTTCTCTCTCTCTATGTCCATATTGAACTCATATTGATCCCACCCATTTAATCCATTTTAAACTCTTTATGCTATAAGCTTCACGTGAATACATTACTTCAATAAAATTACACCTCAAATTTAAAAAGTAAACAACAAAAAAGAATATGTTTATAAATAAAACAAAAAACGTATAAATAACTTAAAGAACTTTCGAAAAATATTTTCTTAGTATCCCTACTGAAAATGAAGTATCAATGCATCAGTAAATTTAGTATTTTATTCATGTTAAAGGTACCTTCTTTTGTAGAATGACAACAAGTACTATGTCTTCAACTAGAATAAGTAATTTTTGTAGTGCAGCAAGTCACTTGTCATATATAATTGACTTTTATCACTATTTCGAAACTAGTTATTCTCTAGATAATATTTAACTTGTACGAACAAGTAGCTTCACACCTATACATGATAAGTAGAGGTGTCAAATGGATTGAGTCAAATTTGACTCAAGTTGAAAACAAATCGATCCATTTTACCCACTTGAACTCATATGGATTCAACAAAAAAAAAAAAAAAAAAAAAAACTTATACGGATCTATTTATATTTATATTTATTTATATCCAACCTAACCCATTAAAATCCATACTCAATTAAACCATCTCAATTTTTTTTTTTTTTTTGCAATCAGTTGGCTTGTGTTTATGTTAAGTTTTACAAAACTTAACATAATTATTTCTAAAAAAATTCTAGAAGATTTTGTCCTATATGTCACTACAATTTGAGATGGATCTACAAATAAAATCAATAAACTAAAAAAATTCATGAAAATCATGTAAAGTACAAAGTTGAAATTTAAAAAAGAGAAAGAAAAGGCATGGCGGTCTTTTCAAAAGATCTTATGTTTCTAGATTTTATTGTGTTTTATAAATTATATATCCTATATTTGGTACAGAAAAATTATGAAACAAGCATTTGAGACAAGTTGAGGCCCCTGAGTGACCCAAGCTCGACGGCATGGGTACTAGGGTCTTGGGCATAGCAGCCAAGGACTTGAGCATAGGCATTTTGGTGTACCAAGCCTCCTCACCAGGTAGACCTTCAAATGGATGAATTAGAGTGAATAAAATATGATTAAACACAAATTAACTTATTTAATTTATATTGATCCATTTTATGCAGTATAATTTAGCAACCAATAATCCATTCAATCCAAATCCATCTCATACCCGACCTAATACGGACCCTAATTCTTAGCAATTTTTCTTCTTAAATTGTTGCATTTGAAAAGTAGGCAACTCCATAAATTGACTCATCAAGTTAGTGAAGAAAGTTAGGTTGAGTTGTAGGTTAAGACTTCACATGGCACCTGCGTAGCACGAAGAGGTGTGTAAGCACCGCCCTAACAAATAAGGGCACCTACATGGAAGAGTTTGCGGGTTAGGTTAAGGACGGTAGTGTGAAAATAGCATTAATGGGAAGGATTGTGGATCCTCTTTGAATGATGAGCAATACCCTACATTAGTTCAACAAAATTACACGTCAAATTTAAAAAGTAAACAACAAAATAGAAGATGTTTATATTTAAAATTTGATAAAAGTAAAAATAACTTAAAAAATTGAAAAACTCATAATTGACTTTTGAAAAAATATGTTTTTAGTATCCTTACTGAAAATCAAGCATCAGTGCATCAGTAAATTTAGTATTTTATGTAAAAGGTACCTTCTTTTGTAGAATGATAACTAGCACCATGTCTTCAACTAAAATAAGTAATTTTTGTAGTGCAGCAAGTCACTTGTCATATACATTATACTATTGACTTTTATCACTATTTCATAATTAGTAATTCTCTAGATAATATGTAACTTGTGCAACCAAGTAGCTTCACACCTATTCTTGATAAGTAGAGGTGTCAAATGGGCTGGTTGAATCAAGTTTGAGTCAAGCTGAAAACAAATCCACCCGTTTTACCTTATTGAACTCATATGGATTTTATAATAAAAAAAAAAAAAACAATCGTATGGACCTGTTTGTATTTGTAATTATTTATATCCAACCTGACTCATTAAAACCCATACTCACTTAATTAAACCATCTCAATTCGTTTTATGAAATGAATTGGCTTGTGTTTATGTTAAGGTTTACAAAACTTAACATAATTATTTTTTAAAAAATTCTAGAAGATTTTGTCCTATATGTCGCTACAATTTGAGATGGATATACAAATAGAATCGATAAACTAAAAAAAATTGATGAAAATCATGTCAAGTACGAAGTTGAAATTGAAAAAGACAAGATAAGGCATGGCGGTCTTCTTCTGTCGTTCTCAGTCAAAATCGTCTTGTGGCCTTATCCCTTTCTTTTTGGACTTTTTAATTCTTAGTTTAACTCTTTCTACTGAAATGTGTTAAAGGATTCATCACTTTTCAAACCCACTTTAGCCTAAATTCAAGTGGGCTTTATTTTTTTAACCCATTCAGACCTGCAATAAAAAAAAAAAAATTAGGAAATCCATATATCACCGATCCATTGAAAATGAGTTAAAAAGTAGGTTTACAGTACATATCGCCACCTCTACCATCGGGGAATCAGGCATAGGTGCTGGGGTCCTTGTCCCGGCCTCGAGGAACCTGGGCGAAGCTGCCAAACTCATGGGTCCCCGTGCGAGGGATCTGAAACCCTGGATGGCATACACATGATGCATTTAGACATGACAGAAAGTTCGGGACATTTGTAGACATGAAAATTTTTCAAGATCTCAAATCAAGTAATATTAATCGCTTGATTAGGAAAATACAATCCGAGAAGATATTGATGTAATGAAATTTATGTAGATATATATGGGCAATCCTGAAAATATTTTGGTTCTTTTTCTCTTCATTGTAAATACTATTTGAGACATTGTCGAAATATATATTTGGAAATATTTTGGGATTTGATTTCAGCATCTTTCCAATTCGATTTCCTTCAACACTCTCCAAGGTACCTATAAGTAGGGGCGCTCATTCGAGAAGAGAGAACGTACGCATTTGGAATCTATAAGCAAAAATGTCTAAGAGCTCTTTAAAAGTGTCGAAGCTCTCAAGTTACTCAAGCCTTGCCTTTGTTGGGCAAGGTTGATCTCATTGGCCATTGCCAAGGTCCTATGATAGGAGAGAAGAAAAGAAAAGAAAATAAATTAAATTAAATAATTATCCACGTCAATATCATTTATGCCGTGTGAGATAGATTGCATTGACTAACCTGCCATCGTGGAGATTTCTAGTCAAAATTGATTAAAAGTACTAAATTGATAAATTCTCAAAGGTTTAGAACTATATTATCAAATCATTAAAATGTTTAGGATTAAATTGACACAATTTGAAAAATTTAGTATTAAATTGATAAATTCTTAAAAGATTTAGAACTAAATTGATAAATTCTTAAAAGATTTAGAACTAAATTGATAAAATTGAAAAATTTAGATTATATTAGCCTTTATAGAATAAATCTATAACTTTTTGAACCGTTTTCTTCAAACAAACGTGAATATCAATCCTTATCTACTAAAGCCCTTCTTGATCTCATCACATCATTAACATTCAGACGAAACAAATATGACCATCAACCTGGTCCTTCATTGTACTTACCGTCGCTTTATCAATCAAGTTGAATCATGGACTTTCTATGAAGATCCAATCTTAAGCGATAGGACAAGCTGAACTTTCAGTAAAGATCTTATCTTGAGGGACAGGACAAGCTTTCATCGGTCATGAACCCATCTCAATCACTTTACTTTTACTTAAGGCCCTTAAAGTTTCTTATTACTAGGAATTCTCAACATCGGCAAATTTTTTTTTTTTTTTTTTGACCATTACGACCTGTCATATCCTTAAATATTCGAGCCTCGAGGGTGGTTATTTTATCCATCTTACACAAATCACCTCTACTTCGAGGGGCATACAAACTAAGCTTTGGAGACATCACGGAAGAGTTATTCTCCATCGCCTGTCGAATTTACATAACTATGTTGCGTATGTAGGAGAAAGGCACATAAAGATCATCAAGCCCTCTCTTAATATAATTAAAGAGAAGACTTTATTGGATGACTGTGTCCATATCCGATGGCGGATCAACAAAATCATGATGGCACGTACCAGGGCATCGATGCCGATGCATTGAACCCTTGCATTTCTGGTTTATCCTAGTGCGGCCTTTGTGTCCTAACGTCACCTTTTAATGGAATGAGAAATAAAGAAAGGCATTTCTGACACATTGAACTGGTTGGAACTTTGTAAAGTTTGTCTTAGCATATCCTCCAAACCTCGAAAGTGAGCAAGGACACGACGAGCCATGATGCGGTCTTGAGTTTTATGTTGCCGTTGAAACAGCTAATAGAGCCCACATTCTTTCAAGTGCGCCCGTTGGTCAGATTAGCTCTTTATCAGGAACCATTGATGGGAACCCCCCGGGGGGGTCACTCAACCTTGATGGATTGCTAGCTCATCATATATTACACACACATATTATATATATGACAAATATGTTTGTATACTAGTGATTGGAGAGAAATTGCCTCATCAATGTTTTTTATTATCAGAAGGTCGACTTTGGCATCGCTTCTGGTAGGTTGATCCCATATCTTCATCCGTATAATCTCCAAGAAGGAGGCTGAGTTTGAGTCCATCAACTTATTCAAGTGGATCCATATTTATTTAAACTAATGAATTATAAGTTAATTATGATAGTAATTGATCCACATTACATCACATCCTTGATGTAGGATTTTTTTTTTCATTTAATATCCTCACGCATGTATTTTAACAAATCTTCCCTTTACATTTAAGTCTCCGGCATGAAGACTGCTTTCCCTTAATTTAAGTACTCTTCTTCTCCAATTTTATCTCAGCTCAAATCTCCACCTTGGCCAAGTCAAGTATAGCGAATGTTGGAGCTAAAACACAACATCTGCTCTTCAGCCTCTACCTTATCACCTCCGCCCAATCAAGTTTAGTGAAAACCGGCGGAGGCCATTCTTCCTCAATTAGGGAGTCACGGCTGCGATTTTCTTTTCTCGAAATATTCACTGGACTTTGATCCACACATATGTGGTCTTGCCTATTCAAATTATTGTCTCTAATATTACTGGTTAGGTCGACATAGCTGAATATTGATATGTTTACATCACATTCCTGATGTGAAAATTATTTCGCCTAACATCCTCACACGTATACCCCAACAACCGCTATAACCCATCATGGGATGGCCACATACATAAATTTGGGTAGTCAATAATTACAAGCTTTGTAACACAAGGATCCAAAAGGGTGAAAGTGCATGACAGTCCCTGTTAACTTTTTACGAAGTGGTCCAACCAATTGAATTCTATGCAAGGGACCTTTTCATAGGACAAAGTCAGCATTATTTCAACCTAAGTAGACAATGCAATGTCGCTTGGATTTCTGGAGAAACGTTTATATAAGTCCTATATAACTCCTCAAGTTTATCAATGTTCACCAACAATAATGATTAGTTTGCTTGGCAGATGATCGAACATTGGGAACCGCTGGACTCTGACAATAGGGTGCAATCATTCCGTTGGACATGATCAAGAAAGAAAATCTTTGAGTATGCACTAATTAATTCGAGAATACCGAACAGACCCAGTTAGCAAACTATGCTTTGTTAGGACAAGCAAAGCCCGTGCAAATGATTTGGGCACATGGGCTGCAGTTCTTTTCTTCCAAATATTCTCTCTAGTTCAGTCTCCCCTAATAAAGAACGACCAAATTACAAAATCATTAATCTGAGCACCGTCCATTTCTGTATATAAGTGCCAAGGTGACCTATACGATAGCATTTTACGCTTTCCATAGTAGCTTATTTCTCAAGAACAAGTAAACTAGAGAGGAAAAAAAATTGCTGAACTGAAGTAATACTATGCATAACAAGCCTCAGGTCGAGGAGAGCTTCGTGATACAAGTTAGAGGAGAAGAATCATCGCTTGGAAGACTCCCTCCTAATAAATCTCAGGCGTCGTCCATCACCGCTTCGAAGCTGAATCTCTCCTCCATGAAGCTCTTCAACCGGTTCCGGAAGATCATCATGCGCCTCGTCTTCCCGAGCTTCGCTCCCCGCAGTGGCTCGTCCGCCTCACCAGCAGCCGCGGGCTCGCGGCACCGGAATAGCTGCGACAAGCCCGAGCCGCCGAAGAGCTCGTTCAGCTCGTACTACTCATCCCAATCCCACTACAACGAAGCGATCGCCGACTGCATCGAGTTCTTCAACAAATCGTCGTCTCAGGACGGGTTCCCCGACGGGAGGAGAAGATCTGACGTCATGGTTTGATGAGAGCTGTTGAAATGTGATGCCTCTCTAGCTATACATGCTGAGCTTCCATTGCCTTTCATGTGGTTGAATTTTTCCTTTCGTTGGGTTGCTTTTATCGCGAGCTACAACGTTGAATATACACACTTGGGTTTATCAGCTCCGACCAAGGGCTTGGTCGGTAAATGCGTGTGACGCTATGTATTGCACATTTGATTTGAGTTGCCATAAGGTATTATTAATGGACGTAACACAGTTCAAAAGCCTTTGCCTCGGCCAGCTAGGGCGAAATGGACGGGGAGATAAATGTGGGCGGGCCTAGAAAAGGGCGTTCAGCTAAAAGTGCGGCCGGCCTGGCCATGTTTTGCTCCGCCAGGCCCCTCCCGACCCGAAAGGTCGTTCTTTTATTTATTTTATTAATATGCAGGTAGGGGCAACAAGTTAGGCTCGATGGGAGGGTCCAGAGACCCGAGTAAGCCTTAATTACGACTCTGGGGTGGGGCATTTGCCCTCGACTGTGGCTTCTAGACTCTAAATTGCGTGAAATTAATGAGCAATTTAATGTCGAATTGATTCAGCAAAAATTTCATCCATGTTAAGACTTCTATTGTTGCCGATATTGTCAAGATTTTAGAAGTAAGAACTTGCCATTATTTTGGGTGTTGAAAGATGAAAATATATGTAAAACGCTGCGAATTGTAAAGGGGTTGTCCGGATTTGCTCCATCAAATTAAGTCAATCCTATATTCTAAAAATCACGAGATTACATTGAATTGTTGATAGAGTTGTTATACAGTGATTAGTTTTGTCGATCACATCATTCATAAAATTTCAATCTCATGAGGTTATAAGTTTCATATTCTTACTTGTTAATGGAATTCTGGATTCACGATCACAATCGATAGGTCCCCATTGGCCTTGTCAATGAAAAATATACTCTAACTACACAGCTATTCCAAGGAAAAAACACACCAGCTTTCCGGGCGGCCTTTATGCCTTCATGATGTCTCCTCTGTTAGGAAAGAGAAGTGGGAAGTGTGAATGGAATGTAAAGATGGGAAACTCCTACTCCTAATTGGTTTCCACTTGTGCCTTTTCCTTTTGCCGTAGGATTACTAGTGGTTTTTTATTCTCCATAATGCTTTTCACTTAAAAAAATCCATCACAACTTTAGGCTACGATATTCCTTAGGCCGCCAATATCAAGTTCCTTTTTCTATTTTTTTCTTTCGAAACAAGGAACCATCTCAAACGGCTAACAATCTAGGTCGTGAAATACCCTACTAATATGATGAATTGAGTTAGGAGAGAATCAAACCACATAATTAGTCATGAAATTTCATGCATGAGAAGTCACATATTAAGTAGGAAGAACCCTATATCCATAGTGGTGTAAAGCTTAGCTCCAAGTGGTTTGGAGCATTAGGTTCGAAATTTTCAAGTCGTCCTTTACTTCAAGAAGCCTTGATTCCTCAACAGTATAGATCCAACTATATCGTGGCATAAAATAACCCTGATTTTACTTTCACTAGTATTATGATAGGACGGTGGTGATATACTTGTTCAAAATGATCAATAGTTATGACTTGAATTGAACGTGGCTTTCAACCCTTCTTTGCTGTTAAAAAAGAAGATTAAAAATTTTGATATTCTTTTTAATCCAATCGTTTATAAAATCCACTAATTCGGGAAAAAAAGAAAACATACGCGTTTCTCGGAACCAAGCACTAGAGTTGGTCCGTTGAAACTTCAATGTGCAGACGATTCTTATCATCTGTCTTCTCCGATTTGGCAGACAAGTATACTGAGGAAAACGAACATGTAATGAAAATAAAGACAAAGATCAATTCACCATTGTTCGACCAAACTTCGTGTTCGAGCGCTTCTTGTGTTGCAGTCTCATGCATATTGCGCCGACGTCGTAGCTTCAGCTCTGTTCCCTCTCTTCCTCAAGAAGATCCCCCCGATGAGATGGCCGAGCGGAATCAGCGCCTTCTTCTTCTTCTTCCTCAACGAGGGATGCCTCCGCAGCACTGCCTCATCGACCGCTGCTGTGGCCAGTGGCGCCGCCACATGATGAGCCACCGACACGGGGTTGGAGAACGTCACGTACCGCTTCTTCTGGAACTCCGTTGTCGTCTTCTCCACGAACTTTACATCTTCTTTGTCATCGTCGCCACGACCACCGCCACCTCTGCTGCTGCCGCCAACAACGGCCTCAGTGGGGTGCTTCTGTTTCGTGTCCAATTCGGGATCCCGGTGGCGCTCCAGCCTCTTAAGATGGTGGAGCTCGCGCTTGGTCCGAGCGAGCTCTTCCTGGAGGGAAGAGAGGGACTTGGCCATGGACAGGCCTTCCTCTCTCGCCATTAGGAGGCTCTGCTTCGTCTCTCTCAGCTCTTCCGTGAGGCTTTCGTCACCGTTGCCGCCATTCGTATGCCTTTTCAGTTTGACTCCATTTTGATGCATCTAGCAAAACTCTGGTGTCTCAGTATACATACATAGGAATCCACCCCTCTTTTACTAAATGGGAAAATTCTATATTTAGTCTTAATTATAAGCCCTACACTTTAAATTTGCCTGATCAAATTCTTTTACTAACATAAAATTTATAATCAAGTTCCTTCGATGCTAAATACGGCTAACTCTAGTCGATATGAATGTCGAAGGACCCTGAAGTGTTATAGATAAAATTCTACTAATGTGCATTCCACTCAAGATAATCAATGAACTATGCCTACACTTTCACGCCATTTTATTTATTATGATCTTCTTTTACTTTTTTACCCATCTCATTATCCACCATGGAAGTTCACATAGGCAAATTATCTTATTTCGATGTTGCTTGACGGTTCCATAAATTGAATTTCGTTAGATTTGGTGCAAGTGAAATTTGCATAGAAAATTTGCGCAAATATAAAGACTTGACTAGAAGAAGCGTGTTAATACGAAAATGGAAAGTAGAACTTCTTCTTTTTCCTATACAAGCTCAACTGAGAGACAAAAAGCAATTTCTTCTGTATATAATTAATCCCTTTTGATCCTTATAAAATATATTAGGGAATTGTAGCAGAATAAACCCATTTGCTAATATATATTAGCAAATGGTTTATTGTATAAAGCAAATGCAACTGAAACACCTTTATTCCTTCACACGTGACGATCGAGAATCATCGTTAAGAGAAGACTTGATCTCCCCGCAAGCTTAGCTTCTACAAGAATGCTTTTCGTTGGAGGAAAAGAATTTAAAACAATGACACTAGAGAGATACAAAATAATTATTAATAGAATAAACTTGCAAAGTCTCTCTTATTTTCTCCTTTTAATTTTTTTCTTAATAATTTACTCATTAATTGTCATTGAACATATTATAGATCTCAAAAAATGACATTTTCTATTCGCAATGCATAGAGGCAAGACTTCGGCACAGAGCTTGTAGAAGTGCGAGTAGTTCCTAAGCTATAGTTTTAGAATGCTTGATTTTCTTCCCTATAATCCTACTCTACTTCTAGGATCTGTACTTTCACAAGCTTAAGACTAAACCAAAATATTCTAGTAAAGCAAGGTCTTGAACCCGCAAAATTAGCCGACGGCAACACCATTGAGGGTACTAGTCAAGGTGATATGAATCATATGCCAATTGCCGATATTATGTGCAGACCAATGCCAGGTGAACTATAGCATACGAACTTGGTTAGCTAAGTGATGTGTAACACCGCCAAATGAAGATTTAAACAACTGGATCTCATTCAACGGTTTATAATAGCTTGCCACATCACTTAATATGTCAATCATATATATATATTAATCTTGGTGTGTTTGCTATTTCTATTATGCAAATTGTTGCATGGTTTTCAAGTTGAAATATTTACATATATTACACAGCACATGTTATGATACTTGGCTGATGTTCTGAGAGGATGCATCGTTTTGAAGTACCCACAAATGGATGTGTGATCTCCTGTGAAGTCTTATGTGACAATATGTGTGTGTAAACTCTTGCATGTACTTCGATAAAATTGAACCACATGTCCCCAAATGATCACAACAGAGTAATCAAAAAGGATTTGGAGGAGCTTTATGAATATGGACAATGAGTGAGCTGATAAAAGCAGACAAAAAATCAAGGATTAGAACTAGAGAACCCCGCCATACTCTTACCTCTTTGAGCTTGCTGGTACAAACCAGCTCTCCGGCGAGGACTTTCTCTCCGAACAGCGAAACGGCCTCTTTGACAGACTTGAATGGTGCTCTCCGATCGATCTCGACCCTCTTCGCCATCACATTCAATCCGTCCATGATCTCCTGATCGAGACAACTATCAAGAGGGACTTGGATTTGTAAAGAAGAAGAAAGGATGCCGGAAGGAAATTGGAAGGACCTGTATGTTTTTGCTTTAGGGGGGCGGTGATGGTTACAAGTGGGAAGCCTGTGAAGAGGAGGGAAGGAAAGATATCAAGGTATAACATGGCTTCAGCTTCCTTTCTTCACGTCCACTTCAGGGGGAGTTTGCAGTGGAAGCTCGAAGAATAGATCTCACTCCGACTAAAATATATTTATTTGGGAAAAAAGAGGGGGACTCTTCAGTCTTCATCTATACCCAACTCAAGATTCTACGATTTTCGCTTGTTGCTATTGAATTTCCTATGGTTATCATTTTTTAATTTTTAATTTTGAAAATATGATGATGAGAGAGAGAGATAGAGAGAAGGGTTCGCGAAGCTTAGGGATGAGTGGTCCTAGATTTCATTCAGATTTATATCTGAAACTAACCTGTTAGAATGTGTTTCTTAACTTTTGGAATTTAAAATTTATCAGCCAGAATAAGTTCTATAATTTTTGGAACATGAAACTTATCTTGCATACCTAGGAACCTGAAACCTCATAGTCTACCTAAGTTTCACGTGAATCTTAATTAAAACGATTGCATTGAATCAATATTTTTAATGATCACAATTTGCTATAAACCATCAATCATAATTTTTTTTTTTTTGATACCCAGGGAACCCCGTACAGCCGGCAGCCGGCGGGTAAACCCTGGAGCGACGCTAGTGAAGGACTCACCACCCCGACGTCGCACTTAAGATCCCGTGCATCCTGCGGATTTGAACCCCTCCATCCTGGGTAGATGTCATGGGGGCTCTTATCCAGCTAGGCCACCGCAAGCGGTGGTATCATAATTCATATTTAGACACATGAAGATTATGAAATATTAATATAGTAAAAGTTTTAATCATGATATTATCATAAATGAAAGACTAGACTAGCAGTTTTATATTACATGCTATTAAATGCCATAGATTATACAAAGATATAGAACAAGGAAAACATAAAAACTTGTTTTAGGTTTTCAGTTCCAATTGAAACTTAAAACTTATCAATTAGAACAAGTTCTCCAATTTTTAAAACTTGAAGCCTACTCAACTTGGAATGATACCGGTGGTTACTTGTTCGATTATTAAGTTTTGGATTCTATTCCATTTCACCGCTAGTGAAGCTATCCTAGTTAAGCAACTATTTCGAATTTTGCAATCATCTAAAAAGGAATGGATCTCATTTAAGTTTTTCAACATCACTGGGGTCGCATGACCTCGATAAAGGGTGTTTTAAAGTTCCACATGCCTTGGCGTCGCGTCACTTGGCATCGGCCCGATTTTGATCATGTCGTCTTGACATTGACTAAATGTACTTTGATCCCAATCTTGGGCCTAGGTTACCGAGGTTTCACATGAATTGCATCCAAGCCCAAAATGGATCGCTGTCTCACTCGACGTGAGATCGATCCCCAACTCCTTGTCAACCGAAAGGAAAGAAAGATGAAAAGGAAAAGAGGAAATGGTAGAAAAGAACCTCAGCCATAGAGGTCCATAGAACCACAGCGAACCCAACTGTGCACGGGACCGCACATTAGCATATCCCCCGGCGGCTTCCACCGAACAAGAAACAAAGCGGAGATCGCCGAGTCCACATCCGAACATCATCATCGTCTCCTCCGCCCCCGCTCCCTCCCTCTCTCCCCCAATCCTTTGTCCTGATCCTCTGGAGTCCACCCTCCTTTCCTTAATTTTCGAGTAAAATAAGAAAAGACCCAGGACTTCGCTTTCGCACCTCGATTCAATATCTATTTATTTCGGCAGCGAGCTCATCAGGAACTGTCAGGTAACGAACGACCGGTTTGGTTGTTGGCTACTCCCAACGGGCTGTCTTAAAAATTCAACGTTTGCCCCCTTCGAAAAACAAGAAGATCATGTAAAATAATTCTGTACCCTGTTGTCAAAATCTTATTTTTGGCAATTAATTACGCAACCTAATTCCTACCAATAAGAAATAAAGGAGGCAGAGCTCATGCCTGCACGCACCAGCACGTCCTCCTCTGTCTCTTTCTCTCCAACGTAACGTCGGATAGTTTAAGGATCGCTTCGTCGTGTTCTCGTCCCAACTGTCTCTCTCTCTCTCTCTCTTTCCCCCTCCTTTCTTGCGTAGATCTTGCCGTGGGCAATGTTGGTGGCATCAGCTTCGCCGGCCGTCGGATCGCCGTGCCTCCGCCGATCCCCGGGGGGCGGCCGCCGCGGCGGGGCCCGGTTCGGGATGACCGCCGCCCGATCCGCCGCCCCCCTGGTCTCTGTGGCTCCCATCTTGAAGAAGCTGCAGAAGGAGTGCGCCACCCCTCTGCCGGTCCTCCGCCGCGTGGCGGACGCCATGGCCGCCGACATGCGCGCGGGGCTCGCCGCCGACGGCGGGAGCGATCTCAAGATGATACTCAGTTACGTTGACAGCTTGCCCAGCGGGTATGTATGTATGTGTGTGAGGGTTTTTTTAAGTATGTATGGGTGTATGTTTGAATAGTTTGACTTGTGGGTGTCTTCTTGTGGGCTGTGGTTGTTTCTCTGCGGTTGTTGAGGTGTCGTTTCTGGGTCCGTGACTGGTCTTCAATGTAGAGCTTGTCTGGAGTTTTTGAGTAGGGAAATCACGGGGGTTCCTTCTTTTCTCGTGTTTGAGGATGTCTTAGTGTGTAAATGTTTTTTCACTTGTTTTTTCTCCTGCTGAGAGTATCATGAACAGGGTGGCAGTTAAAAATAATGAGGTTTTAATTTGGCTGCTCATTCTTTTCTGGGTTTAAGGTGGTTTTTAGATGGCTTCAATCGTGCACCCTTGGATATAATAAGCAACTTGTCTGTTGTATACTCCATATATGCCCTGATGAAAAAATGCACTTTGAAGGAATGAGAAGGGGTTGTTTTATGCTCTGGATCTTGGAGGGACGAACTTCCGAGTGTTGAGAGTTCAGTTAGGTGGGAAGGAAGACCGTGTACTTGCCACTGAATTCGACCAAGTGACCATCCCTCAAGAGCTCATGTTTGGCACCTCGGAGGTTTGCTAAACAAATCTGTGCCGGAGAAGTTAATTTTGTCTGTGGATATGCTCCCCCTGTTTCTAATCCTCAGCAGTCACCGCTTCGCAGGAACTCTTTGACTTCATTGCTTCCGGTCTTGCGAAGTTCGCAGACAAGGAGGGTGGAAAATTTCACTTGCTGCCTGGGAGAAAGAGGGAGATAGGGTTCACGTTTTCGTTCCCTGTGAAGCAGATTTCAATTGACTCCGGCATACTAATCAAATGGACAAAGGGGTTTGCAGTCTCGGGCACGGTTTGTCCAGTGCTCACAAATTTTCAATTATTAGGCATTACATTTGCAGTTTCAGGGGCTTTTATTAACACTATATATACAAGAAAAGATGTGAATTTTATGATCCTATCGTGGAAGTCATTTTGAATATAAGCCCCTCCCATGGCATTCTCCTGTCTCGAGAGTAATTTGCCAGAATGGCAATTTCGCGGCAATGTCTGATGCAGAAGTACAGCTGGTAACTTAACTGAAAATGTGCATGTCAGCAAATGCTGCTATACGAGAGTGATAGAAACATGTTGATTTCGCCCTCCAAATCACAGTGTGCAAGGAGGAAGTTTGGACTAGGCGCTCATGAATAGGGAAAAACTGAGGATATATGTGAGGTCCATTTCATTAAAATCTTCAATATCACCACAAACTTTAGAGGAGGGAGGAAACGATTTGTACTTAGTATACACAAGAAACAAGCTTTGTCAACTGGAGATTCATTGATTGGCTTAAGTCAAGCAGCCACACTTTAGTGGGACCTATAGTTACAATGGCTTTCCCAATCGGGCGTTTCCTATTATATCAATAAGTCAAAAATTGCAAAGCTGAAAAAAGTACCTATAGTTGTCCATGGGATGCAGCATAAATTGTTGAGTGCATTTGTTCTACAGATTTTCAGCCATTTCTGCTGATACTCACATGTCACTTTTTGCTTATTTGTTGCCATTTTGATTTAGATAATCTGACCTTTTCTAGGCTGGGAAAGATGTGGTTGCATGCTTGAATGAAGCGATGGAGAGACGAGGATTAGATATGCGGGTCTCTGCCCTGGTATGTGATTTCTCTCTCTCCTTCTCACGTCATCTCTTAAATTGTGTTTGATTAGAGAACGATTGCCAATAACTGAAGAATCCCAGGTGAATGATACGGTTGCAACATTAGCTGGAGCCAGATATTGGGACAATGATGTTATGGTTGCTGTTATTTTGGGTACCGGTACCAATGCTTGCTATGTGGAAAGGACGGATGCTATTCCCAAGCTAGACGGCCATGTTTCTACTCCTGGGCAAACAGTATGAATCACACTTCTTTTCTCTGTACATAAGTAATGGGTTAATGAAGCTTAGTGTCGCCTTTGATAATTATGTGTGGGATTTAGATTATCAATACTGAATGGGGAGCATTCTCAAATGGCCTTCCTTTGACTGAGTTTGATAGAGAAATGGATGCAGCGAGTATTAACCCTGGTGAGCAGGTAAGAGATTTAATAGTCAATTGTATTTTCACATTTAGCAATTTGTTGATGTGTGGAATGTAAGCACCTTGATTCCAATCTCATGACAGATATATGAGAAGACGATATCTGGGATGTATCTCGGTGAAATTGTGAGGCGAGCTCTAGTGAGGATGGCTGAAGAAGGTGCTCTGTTTGGAAAATCTATACCGGATAAACTATTGACTCCTTTTCTTCTCAGGTAAGTTCAGATGTTCATTGTGTAAAAGTGATGAGCTGACTGGTGTCATAAGCATTTAGAGATCCTCCTTGAGTCATAATGAGAAAATTAGGTCCCAATGCCCTGTTGATACTTTGCTTAATGATGAATGGTTTTAAATTCCACTGACTGTAATTACTGATCATTCTTAACTGGTCATAACTAAAAAATCATTACTACAAACAGATAATTTGTATATCATTAGTATCTAGAAATTTATAGTAATATCCCACCGCACTATATTGAGAAAAGTTGCAACTTACAATAGTATATAGCTGAGAATCTATTGTCCTTGGAGAATTGTTCACGCAAACTCTGTCGCATGAAGTGAACTTCGCGAGACTCTTTGCTGCAAGGAATTAATTGATGCACCATTACTGAAGTGTGTTTCAAACTTCTTAGGACACCAGATCTATCCGCAATGCAGAAAGACGAGTCTGATGATCTGCAGAAAGTGGGGTTGGTCCTATATGGTGTAGCCGGAGTAGGTCCCTCTTATCCTTCCTCACCTTAATTTACTTGGCAGATGTATGGATTTCATTTGTGGAAACCATGGTATTGGGTGGCTGATTGACTGAGTTTGGTTACCGGCGCTTTGTTCTGTTGTACCACGAACTGTAGGCTTGGGAGACGTGTTACTGAGTGAGCTTTTGATGACTTCTGTCCATATGTCGTGATTACAATAAATTTTTTGCTCTGTGAAGCTGTGATTTATCTTTGCGTTGCTATACGTACTTCAGGAAGTCGATGCTTGATATAATCTTAAAATTGCTTGCTCACAATCTGGAAACCAGGTGGAGTCCAACCTCAGTGCGAGGAAAGTTGTTGTGGAAGTCTGCGACACCATCGCCAAGCGAGGAGGACGGTTAGCTGGTGCAGGAATCGTGGGAATCCTGCAGAAGATGGAAGAAGACTCGAAGGGTCTCATATTTGGAAAGAGGACGGTCGTGGCCATGGACGGAGGCCTGTATGAGAACTATTCCAAATACAGAGGATACATGCACGGTGCTGTCACAGAACTTCTAGGGACCGAGCTATCAAGAAACGTGGTGATAGAACATTCAAAGGACGGGTCAGGCATCGGAGCTGCTCTCTTGGCTGCTGCAAACTCAAATTACGAGCACGACTTCTAGGGTTGGACGGCCTGATCGCTTCGGCTTGTCATTGTAGCATTTGTTCATTCGTAGTTGACTGAAATTTGGAACGGGGAATTTTTGGTAGGTCGAATGCCTGGATGAAGAATAATAATATGGTGGAGTGAATAAGTGGAACTGAACTTAGAATGAGACTCTGCTTCAGTAGAGAATTGTGTAGTATAATGCAGAGGCAAGAAAGCACTGCTTTGGAGATTGAGTAAGACTTGAGTTCGCCAATTTATTAAGGCTCATTTTTTTTTTTCCAAAAAATTAAATGGTTTAAAAAATATTTTACGAAAAAGTCAATTCTAACTCAAAAATTTAGTCAATTAAAAATATTTTCATTATTAACAATAAGTGATATTAAGCATTTTTGTAAATAATAATAAAAATTTTAATCCATTCATTTTTGTAAGTAATAAAAATAATTATTTTTAAATAAATATTTTTGAACTTATTCATTTGTCACGAAATAAACGCACCCTAAATATCCGGAAAGATGGGTATTAACAAACTGTCTAATGAATACCCATCCTAGCTATTTTCCTTTTCTTGTGAAACATGATCCTTATTATCATTTTCATAATATACTGACATAATCAAATTTTGGGATAAAATTATAAGATCAGAACATTGTTTTGACTTTGGATATTGCTTTGTTCTCAAAATAAATAATTTCATTTGATTACATATGGTGCAACATTTGAGAAAAGTCAGTAAATATAAAAGACTAGTCTAAAGAGATTCATAAAAATAAAATAAAATAAAAATTAGTTGGTAAACCATAATCGAAAAGCGTATTGAAAAACAACTTTATGAGAACACCTTTCTGGGAAGAACACATTTGGAAGAAAATGTATCCATGACTAATTTAAACCTTTTAATTCTTAATTTAATGAAAATTTATAAAGGCAATGATGGCAATTTTTACAATTTGATCGTAGAGAGACGACCAAAATATAAAAGTTATAAGTTATACAACGCAATAAAGGGGACGAAAAAAAGCCAAAAAAAAAGAAAGAATAGAAAAACAAAATTAAGCCATCAATCTGCCACCGGCGATAATCAAAGCAGCCCGACGACCATATTTGCAAGAAAATTTCAACGTTCAAATCGAGCTCTGCTCCATCCAAATCCATCGAAATCCCTAGCTGAAGCTGAAGCTGAAGCTGCTGCCGCTCGCTCCTCCTCGCCTCTCCTCGTCGCGAGCTGCTTTCCGCTCCGCGAATCTCCTCCGGCGACCGTCGTGTAAAAAATGGTGATGATCCGTCGCCCGATCTTTCGGGAATTTTAATGGCTTTGGGTTGGATTTCCGTCCCTCCGATCGCGTGCGTTCCCTGATGCTTTTGCCTTTTTCGATTCCGCCAGATCCGATTCATACTGTTGCAGAACCGGCAGGGCAAGACCCGCCTCGCCAAGTACTACGTCCCCCTCGAGGACTCCGAGAAGCACAAGGTCGAGTACGAGGTAGCCCCCCGCCCGTTCGCTCGATTTTTCGCTCGCTCCTCTGTTTCTTCGGGGGACGAATTTGGCGTTGTTGCTTGGCTCTAATCTTTGTCTTCTCTTGTGTGCGTGATTTGATGGATTTGTAGGTTCATCGGTTGGTGGTCAACAGAGATCCCAAGTTCACCAATTTTGTCGAGGTTAGGAGTCTTCGATCTTTTTTATCCTCGAATTTGTTAGGCTCTTTTGTGCAAATGCGCCGCGTTATACGGATCCTTCCCATTGATTGTTGTGGGTTGCGGTGATCGATGGAGAGAATTTAGGAGGTCGAGAACACCAAAGGAGGGGATAATGGGGAAGTAAGAAAAGAAACAAGAGGAAGTGGAGAAATGAAAGGAGCCAAGAGAAAGATGAGCACTGAACTTCTAACGACTCGGTTTTCCTGACACCATCATAGTCATTAAGGTGTCCTTATAGATTGAGCATGTCTGATCACTGACTGGTTTACGAAAATGCAATTGAAGTGATCCGTCACTTGAGAGAGTGCTTCTTTGCTCAGCCACTCTAGTTCTAATCATCCCTGCTTTTTTAAGTCTTCAGAAATGTTATTTTTTCCTGGCTGCATCTCTTCTATGTGTGACTTTCTTATGGCATTGATGAATCAATAGCAAATCCAGATGGGACAGGCTCGCTTTGGATTATCTACGGAGGGGTTTGTGATACATGTTTCTATGCAGTAAGCTTTAGAAATATACCTCTGTTCCCTTTTAGGATCCACGAGGAGGAATCCGTTCACCATTTGATAGCCAAATATCCGACCATTTTCTTTATATCTTATTGTTCAGTGAACTACATTTCTGATTCCATTGTCTTGATTTTACAGTATCACTTTAAGTGTCTTTTCGGGTACTCAAAGGTTCCGTGTTTCCTAGTTGCACAAGGTCTAATTTAGATTTTTCAATTGCAGTTTCGGACACACAAGGTTATTTACAGGCGATATGCTGGACTATTTTTCTCGCTCTGTGTTGACATAACGGATAATGAGCTTGCATACTTGGAGTGCATTCACTTATTTGTAGAGATTTTGGATCACTTCTTCAGCAATGTCTGTGAACTAGACTTGGTATTCAACTTTCATAAGGTTTGTCCATAATCATCGGCTCTACTTATGTCTGAACTTGCTTCTTTATCACATCTTACAATTGTATGCAACATGATTATATCAAATAGTTGTCAGATCTTGTCTGGCTGTCTATTTTCTTGTGCATACTACATCGGTGCTGCTGTCTGAATATGAGTGGAGCTGGATACTAGAAATATGCTCTCTCATATAGGGTTTACGTACATCTTTCTTCTCCGATTGTTAATAAACTCGGTTTCTGGATTTTCTGGAAAACCTCCAGTGGATGAGCTATTTTTCTTAGTTTTCTTTAGTTTCAAATAATCATCTCATAGTTGACTTCACACCGAAAGTCTCATCTGTTGTTGAATCCACCCTGTCTTAAGGCTGTATTTGGCTGCTGGAATTGACTAATTTTTCTCGGTTCATTTGGATGTAAGCTATGAAATGGCATTTAATATGTTTTTCCAGCTACTTTAGGGAATGGGCTGACAGAATCAGTGCTTGTTGCTTTCTTGTTAGTTTGAATGGGTTCTAGACTCTAAAATTTATCTTGAAGCTCAAGAAGCTTCATTCCATCGAGGGTAGAACTTATCCCATTTTGTTGTCCTCAACCAAATTTTCTCCGTTTCTCTGTCTCTACTGAGGATTTATGCTTTGCTTTTACCTGAAACTTCGACTCATTTAGGACTATTAAGGTTGAGCAAGTCTGGCTGTTGTCCATTTCTGTTTTCAGCAAAGTTCTAGTTATTGCTTTGAAAATGGGTAACTATGAAAAGATGATGGATTTGTGCATAATAGTTTTAGGTTTTAGCTTGAAAGAAGTGCACATAAGGTCTCAAAAGCACAAGTTGATTAGAAATGGAAGTTCCATGGATAGTTCAGAACTCTCTAAATCCAAATTATAGGGTGAAATTGTCCGTAGTCTGCCAAACTTCCTGGATACCGCAATAGACTGAGCAAACTAAGGAATCATGATGCTGCTTATTTTCTCTATCTTGTGTGTAGTGTCAACTTGTGGTTCATGAGGTTCTACATCATTGTGTTTGTATAAAAAGTTGAAGTATCCAAACAATGTTCTTCATCGTCATTCTTGACTAAATTATGATGCCTATCCAAACAGTATGTTTATCATGGTTGTAGAACTTATTTTCTTTCAGAAATCAACTCATCTTTTTCCCCCTTGTGAAGGTATATCTGATACTTGATGAATTCATCCTTGCCGGCGAAATCCAAGAAACAAGCAAGAGGGTAAACATCTTATTTATATTTTTTTTAAACGGCTAGTTGTCAGATTGAATTCCTGCTTCAACGTGTAGTTGAGAGTTCCTTTTTAGTGATTGCTCCAATCAGCTCTGTGTTTCCATTGTTTTTCTCTTTTCTTCTTGGTTTCCGGGGGAGGAAACGGTTGTGGTTGAGAGTTCTAGGGGTTGAACATTGGATAACTCCAGCGCTACCTTTAAGAGACATAATATGAAAATGAAGGCTACTGTCAACCCAAAACAAAAAAAGGCAGGAAAAAAACAAAAAAGAATCTCTCCCAGGTCCATGCAGGCATGGAAAAGCTCACACATGCACATGCATACACTATGGACCTGGAGATCATGCAGGGAAATAGAACTATGGACCATGAACAGGGTCCATTTAGCTTTTCATACAAAGCATATGCCTTTTTATTTAGTGCCTGCAATTATAAGCAACGGTCACTGAAGCAATTCTTCTTGTGAGTGGCAGGCAATTATAGAGAGATTGGGGGAACTTGAGAAGCTAGAGTGATGGTCTTCTTACCATCTAAAAGAAATCTTCAAGTGGGAAATTGGATATTCTGCCTCCCTTCCCTCATGGTTGCACTGCAGTTCGGTGTAGCTATTTTTTCTGGAGACGTGCTATTGTGCTGTGATTGGTTTTGTCCACATTGTTTGTCGAGACGTGCTATTCAAAATTTACTTTGCATACTATTCGTGATTGCTTCCCGTTATTGCACTTTGTGGAAGTGTATACTTGTCCTTTGACGAGTCATCCGTGCTCAATTCCAAACTTCATGGGAGAGAGGCCCACCCGTTACGTAATTCATCTTTTATCTCGCAGGTGCAAGACTCTGATCATGTTTAACATTTGCTTCTTTCTTTGTTCGATAAACTTGAAATCGCTATAAAGTGCCGTGGCATGCAATGCGGTAGAGCAGGTTGCCAAAGTGCCTACCGCTTGAGGTACGATGTGATCTGATGGGCCCGGTGAGGATAGGTGCTCTTCTCGATTGAGGCTGATCATGCATCCCTTGAAATGTCCAAACGCGATTAAATTAGTTTGAGAGTATAAGACTTGTAGATATCATCTCTTCCTGAGGGAAAACTCGATACGCTCAAAAGTCTTAATTCTCATTATTCCAATTATAAGTTTTTTATTTTTTTTTTAAACACGGTTGGCCAATCCGTTTCGAAAAGCTTAAGGACATTTGTGGGCGCCGCCGCGGGTAGTCTGGTTGGCATAGCAAGGGCAAGACTTCATAGTGGCCAGACCTACCGGCAGGCACGCGCCCGCAACGAGCACAACATGTCCCGCAGCTCTTTTACATAAATTCGGTCGTGACAATAGGGAACAACAACAAGCGCACGCCGAACTCCAACCCCTGACCCTTTTTTCAATATCAACATTAGTGATCCAAGCATTTCAAAGACGAAAGGGACTCTCTCTCGAGTCACTGTTCATCAGCTCGAAGTGATGCCGATTCCTGGAGTTCTAGACGTCGGAATGGGATGATTTTTGGAGGGAAGATCCCTCTCTTCCTCCTCTCTACTTCCACTGAAGGATTTCGCTAGAGCTCCTCTACAATTCGAGATCTTCCTCGACCTAAGGGGCTGGTCGAACTGCAGTCCTCTGCTGGTTTTTACTGGGCAGCTCGAAGTGATGCCGATTCCCGGAGTTCTAGACGTCGGAATGGGATGATTTTTGGAGGGAAGGTCCCTCTTTTCCTCCTCTCTACTTCCACCGAAGGATTTCGCTAGAGCTCCTCTACAATTCGAGATCTTCCTCAACCAAGGGGCTGGTCGAACTGCAGTGCTCTGCTGGTTTTTACTGGGTTTTACTGGTTTTATTCCTTTCCTGGAATGCGCCCAGTTCTGGTGTGCGACTCACTGTGGGCTATCGAGCTATCACCTGGTCCTGAATTTCGTGAAGCTTTCGGCCTCTTTATGGCCCTTTCTCGGTTTCTATAGTAGTGCACGCTACATGTTCGACGAATGGCCTCAACCGCTCTTGGCGGGGTTGGGCCTCCCTCTTCGAATCAGTTTGCTGCTGGAACCTCCCATGGTGGTGCCGGGAAGGAAATTATGGGAAGGACCGATCATTCCCCTGCTGCCCCGACTGATGTCTCGGCCCAGGCCCGTTCAGACCAAGTTCCTGCTGTACCGAGAGGTAGGAGCAGGGGAAGATCGGGATCCAAGCGCCCTCAGCGGGCGATATCCAGGAACTCCAACTTGCGCAACTGGGCTAGTGTTGCGGTGGCAAAGGTGGCCTCCAAAGGCTATGACTTGGAATATTTCCCTCCAACTTATGGTGGAAATAGAGCGGTTGCTGAGATGACCGAAGACGACATTCAAGCGGCCAATCCTAAACTCAAGGAATGCCTAGTTGGCTTTTACATTGGCAAGCGTATTCCGTTCAAAGTGATTGAAGCAGCCTTCAAGAAAGCTTGGGGGGCGAATCTAGCCAAAGTAATGGCTAATGGAAGAGGACTTTTCTTCTTCCACATTCCGGATAGAGAATTTCGTCGTAAGATCCTTGAAGGGGGGCTTTCACAGTCTCGAAACAACATATTGTTTTCCAGCAATGGAGGCCAACCCTGGAACTTCAAAACAACACCCTCATGTCTGTGCCGGTGTGGGTTAAAATAAAAAATCTTCCCATTGCTTTTTGGTCCTCTCAGGCAATTAGCAAGGTGGCAAGCTTTATTGGGAAGCCCCTTTATGTTGATCTAAACACGGAACAAATGGAAATGCTCGCCTTTGCGAGAGTGTGTGTGGAGATCACAGCGAATCAGCAACCATGTGAGTTCGTGGAGGTGGTTCTCCATGGTGAAACATGTGTCGTTGAAGTCGAATATGAGTGGAGACCTTTAGCATGTGCTGAATGCGGCATTTTTGGCCATAAGTGCTATCCTCCGCTTGCTCAACAGTCGGCCAAGAACGCTCGCCAAGCTGGTGTAGCAAACCCTCCTTCTCCTCGGGGTGGATCCTCCTCTTCCGTTCGACTCTCGTAGGGCACTTCATCCACAGCAAGTGCAGATCAAGGAAAGAACAAGAGACAACCCGTTGTATATCAATAGGCCTATTGCAATTCGTGCCCCAGCTGCTGTGGACCCTATCGCTTCGGACAAGCTTGCCGATTTGGTTGCTATTCACCCACAGCTTTTCTCTTCGCCTACTGTGTTGGTTGATCCTATCGAAGACCGGGAGACCGCCCCGCTATCAGTTCCTATTATCCCTCCTTCTGCCTTGGACCCCTCTTGGAAGCAGGTTAAGGGCAAAAAGAAGAAAGGCCAAGGGAGCAAGGTGGCTGCCTCCTTTAGCTTTGACCCGTCAAGTGAAGATGGCCATCCCCAGGTGCCCCGCAAGCTCGCCGACAGCTCTCTTGCTTCATCGAAATCCCACGCAAGTTCTTCCTTGCTGGCTTGGCCGAAATCTACCACCGTGCTTGTGTTGCTGCCGGATGGTTCCGATGAGATATCTAGTGCTCATGCTGGCGCAGATGATGAGGATCTCTTATCAGTTGGGTGCCCATCCCCAACTTCTTCTCCTTTTGGTGCTCCGGCCGAGTCTATACAAGATAAACTGTTATTGCTTTGCCCGGACCCTCCTCCCTCCTTGGCTCCGTTGCCGGTTCCTGCCAAGAAAAAGGTTGCCAAAAAGAGGTAACCCCTCTCCTCCTTGTATATATGTATATAGGAATATGGAATATTAGAGGCCTCCATGACCCCTTGAGGCGGGCCGAAGTTAGGAGTTTTGTCTTCAAATATAATCTATGCTTCGTTGGCCTTATTGAGACGAAAGTCTCAAATAGCTAACTTTGATTCAATGTCATCTTCTTTGCTAAATGGCTGGAATTGGATTGCAAACTACGATTTCTCTAGTCGGGGTAGGATATGGGTTGGTTGGAACCCCGATGTCGTTAGTTTTGATACCTTGGCGGTCAATGACCAGGCTGTTCATGGTCGTCTAAAGATCAACCTATCTGGCGAGTGTTGTTGTGTCTCTGTAGTTTATGGGGAGCATACCTTCTCCCGCCGTCGGCCTCTTTGGGACGATCTCCTACATATGAGCACTATTCTCCAGGATTCGGCTTGGTTAGTGGCCGGGGATTTCAATGCCATAAAGGATCCCTCTGACCGGTTCGGAGGCACCAACACCTGGATTCCTTATTTTGATGAATTTGCTAACCGTTTAGCTCAATCTGAATTGGAGGACCTTAGATATGTTGGACTTCGGTTCACTTGGTCGACTTCTTCTGGGTTAACAAGAAAGATGAGGAAAATCAACCGGGTATTGGTTAACTCCAAATGGAACATGGAATTTTCTTTCTCGGAGGCATCATTCCTGAACCCGGGCATTTCAGACCATTCTCCTATGGTTGTCAGACTTCTCAATCCGATTTTTAAGAGAAGAGCCTTCAAATTTTTTGATTATTGGTCAGATCATTCGAATTTCTCATCCATTGTTCAACAGGCTTGGGAGACACCAGTTAGTGGATTCTCCATGTACAGGCTTGTCTCCAAACTGAAAGTGCTCAAAGGTAGTCTGAAGCAACTAAATAGAGAAGCCTTTTCGAATATTTCTTCAAGGACAGAGGAAGCTAGAGAAGCCCTTCGGCTCGTGCAAAATGACCTTCAACTTGATCCAAACAACTCAGGGTTGGCCGATCTTGAGAAGACAAGCCGTAGAATTTTTGTGGACTGCGCGCCGAGATGAGGAATCTTTCTTCGGACAAAAATCTAGAGTTCGGTGGCTTAAGGAAGGTGATCGGAATACCAAATTCTTTCACCTTTCCGTCAAAAAAAGGCAACTCAGAAATAGAATCCTCTCGGTTAAAAATATATCGGGCGAGTTGATCACGGACACAAATACAGTCCCGCAGGTTTTTGTCTCTTACTTTGAGGACTTGCTTGCTCCTCATTCGTCCCTATCCAAGCCTTCATTACAAGAGGTTAAAGAGTTCGTTCGAAGACCCTTATCTACGAACCAGGTTAGTTCCCTCTCTAGCCCGGTTCTTGATTCGGAAATTCGGGATACAGTTTTCTCTCTCCCTAGAGGCAAAGCTCCAGGCCCCGATGGCTTCACGGCGGGATTCTTTAAGAATAATTGGGAGATTGTTGGCCCTTCTGTCATAGACGCGGTCCAGGAATTCTTCACTTCGGGTCGTCTCTTAAGAGAGGTAAACAATACTATCCTCGCCTTGATACCTAAAGTGCCTAATGCTTGTGCGGTCTCGACTTGGACCCATTGCTTGTTGTAATACTATATACAAAGTCATTACTAAGATCTTGGCTAATCGCCTTGCTACCGTCTTGAACGAAGTGGTTGATCCTTCCCAAAATGCTTTTATTAAGGGTAGGAGGATAAGGGATAATATATTGATAGCTCGGAAGTCTTTGCTGGATTTCACCTTGACCCGTACCTCCCTAAATGTGCTGTGAAAGTTGATTTTCAAAAGGCCTATAACACGGTTGATTGGGATTTCCTTCAGCTAACTCTAGTAGCCTTTGACTTTCCTGATTTCCTGATCCGGTTGATCATGATATGCGTTCGGACGCCGAAATACTCATTATCAATCAATGGAGAACTTCATGGGTTCTTTCCTGGTGGCCGAGGCCTGCGACAAGGCGTCCCGATGTCCCCTTATCTTTTTAACCTAGTGATGGAGGTATTCTCAGGAATTTTGAGTGCTCACACCTCCCACAAGGAATTCAAATACTTTTGGCGGTGCAAAGTGGTCAAGCTATCTCACCTTTTCTTTGCCGATGATGTCTTTCTTTTTAGTCGGGCGATTGGGCGTCCATTACCTTGCTGAAGAAAGGCTTGGACTTGTTCTCTTCATGGAGTGGCTTGATTCCAAACAAGAACAAGAGCGAAACTTTTCTCTCGGGTGGTCCTCCGTCTCTTCGCAACTACATATCCTTAGCCTTTGGGTTTCAAGAAGGTAAACTACCGACGCTATCTGGGAGTGCCTATCATATCCTCCAGGCTTGGGAAAGCTGACTGCATCACCCTCATTGATCGGATTACAGCTAGAGCCCAATCTTGGGCTCATCGTTTCCTCTCTTTTGCTAGAAGGTTGCAGTTAATCAGGTCAGTCTTGCACTCCATCCAAACCTTCTGGTCGAGTGTTTTCACATTGCCGGTTTCGGTTCTCAATAGCATTGAAAAGATTTTAAGGCAATTTCTTTGGAAAGGATCCGCCCTCGGTAAGGGGGGCGAAGGTGTCGTGGGATGATATATGCCTACCAAAAAAAGAAGGGGGACTTGGTATTCGAAAATTGAGAGATTGCAACAAGGCGTCCATGATGAAGCACATTTGGATTCTGTTCACAAATAAAGAATCCCTTTGGTGCCGTTGGATTCATTCCAACTTTTTAAAGAGGAACAACTTTTGGAAAGCTTCATCTCCTAAAATTTGCTCTTGGGCTTGGAAGAAAATTTTGCAATTAAGAAGTGACTCTTGGCTTTCCTTCCTTTGGAAGATTGGAAATGGACGCTCCACTTCTTTATGGTTTGATCATTGGCACCCAAAAGGCCTTCTTGATATTATTATGCCAGATCCTGTTATTCAGTGGTCTGGTCTACCCAAGCATGCAGCGGTGGCTGATCTCCTTTCGCCTATGGGCCTTTCATTTCGTAGTATTATGGAGAGCTGGGGTCTCTCTATCCCAACGCTCTCCCAAGCTCCGAACCGGTTTTCTTGGCGTTGGCATCCGTCCGGATCTTTTTCGGTAGGATCTGCCTGGAACCACTTCAGGACCAAAAGAAGCATAGTGCCCTGGGCTTCGCTTATTTGGAACAACGTCATCACTCCCAGGTTCCAATTCAATCTCTGGTTGATTGCTAGAAACCGTTTGCCTACCCAGGAACTTCTCATTTCCTATGGTAGAATTGATTATGCCACCATGCCTTCGCAATGATGTTCCTGACTCTATAGATCACTTGTTTTTTGATTGCCACATATCGGCTTCCATTGCTTATTTTTGGGCTTCTCGATGCAACCTTCCTTGGCGCCCAAGGCCGTGGAAGGAGAATCTCCAATGGGCTACCTCCTTCCTAAAGGGCAATGATTTCTTTCACAACTTAGCTCGTTACTCTTTTGCTGCCATGGGCTACTTAATTTGGAAGAAGAGGAATGCTATCATATTCCGCGACGAAGCGGTGGTTCTTGCTGCAATGAAAAATCACATTATCAAGATGGTCAAGGACAAAGCTCTCACCTTCTCTCGATGTCCCGAATACCCCTAGAAATAGAAGGCTTGAGAGAAACCGGGGCTTCGACCCTTCCATCTTCGTTGATCGTGAGGAGAATGCGTAGATCCGGATGAAGACCAAGCTGTGCGATCTTTTCTCCTTCCCTCCTTGGGTGTCGGCCCTCGGCCTTCTCCTTAGGCGGCTGAGGTTTTGTTTAGCGTTTTCTTCTCGCTTGTGACCTGTTGGTCTTTGCTTCTTGCTTGTGCTTGTCTCTTTTTCTTCTTTGTAATCTTTTTTGTTTCGACTCCCTAACACTCTCTGTGCGTAGCGCCCTGAGAGTGTATGCTTTGGAGCCGGTCCTGTATTCTTGTCCAAAGCTATAATACCTTTTACCTTTACCAAAAAAAAAACCAACAAGTGCACGCCGAACCACAATCTGCAATTCCCATCCATTCATTCCACATAGAGTAATTAGTTCACCTGTAGAGAATGAAACCGGTCATACCGATGGATGGATAGGAAGATGTTACCTAGAAGTTTGTGATGTGATATTGGAGTTGATGCATCTCTCGTATCCGATTCAGTCACCTGAGAAAATTTTAAAACCCGAGTCTGAATTAGAGAAGGATGTGATACTCAATTGAGAACTGTAGAGGATGTGATACTCAATTGAGAACTGTAGACCCTCCAAGATTCAACCAACTGAAAAAGAAACCCTGGCTTAAGTTTTCATTTTGGAGCAAAAGAACATGACTCTTACGGAGAGGTTGGCCTGAGTATGTTATAACAATCGCAGAAAATAGTAGGATCGTTATGCAGGAGCGAAAGATCTTCATAGCTCGAAACCTTTACGATAAAGATGCTTCGGCGCACACACCCTGACTGCTGTGTTTTGGAAATCACAGGAGTTTGAAGGATTTTGTATCGGAATTCAACCTGACACCCCAAACACACACACACACACACACACACACACACACACACACACATCGATCAACGGACAAATCGGGATGCATCTAATTTTGTAATGTTGTAAGAGCATACTTAATTTAGAGCGATTTCTGTACCACTTGTATATGGAAAATCATTTATTTTTCAAGAAGAAAAGAGGTACTGTTTCCTATTTTAAAAATTGGAGGTGGGTCTCTCAAAATGATTATGGTTGTGAAGTAAATGATTATGGCCATCGTCTGCTGGCCGGGCATCGTCTAGATGAAGAAGGAAGGAAGGAGACGTAAGAAAAAAAAAAAAAAAAAAAAAAGAAAAGAAAAAATCATAAAAAATAATAAAAAATTGAGAAATTATTAAAATATTATTAAAATTTCTCCACATTAGTGCCGACAGTACCATGTAAGCCGGTCGACATCTACATCAGCAAAATCCAACCAAAATTAGCATAAAGGACTAAATTGGCACCAAATCAAAAGATTATGACTAAATTAACACTACTTGAAAAGTTTTATAATTGAATTGGTACCAAGTCTATTAAATTGGTATGATTAAAATGTTTAAAATTAAATTAGTATTAATGCAATAAGTTTAGGACTTTTTTGACACTTTTTCCCATCATTAGTAGTAGTAGATATTGCCACAACATATTAACTAGAAGGAAATCCTAAAAGCACCATCAACGGATGGGGAATAAACTGCTTATTTTTGTGGAAAATAAATGATTTGAAAAATATTTTCATATAAATGATTGATTGTGTCAATTGCAAAAATAAATGAAGTAAAAATATTTTCATCGTCCATGAAAATGTGAAAATATAAATTGCTAATAGTAATGAAAATGTTTTCCATTGACTATTTATTTCAAGTGATACAAATTATCATTTCTAGATTTTTTTTTTTTCCAAATAACTTCGGTCGGGATGTAGGCGAAATGAACCTGTTGCACGTGTTTCGAGTATTTATGTAAATTGGAGACCACAGTCATAACATATTTATCGTGTGGAAGAAATGCCAAGAAAGTTTCGAGTATTTGTGTATATTGGAGACCAAAAAGAGAACAGCAACGCACGAGAAAGAATTGATGATAAGGGGGGCATCATGCATATCGTTCACAACAGTTCTCATGGGACTCCTTTGGAAAGTGAAATAGAGAAGGAAAAATTCTACTCTTCTGATCACATAACATGCTCATAGGTAATGACTAAGGTACAATGTTGGTGTTTTATTAGCGACGACACAACCTTGACTGGGAAAATAACACGTACACACACGCCCGCCACCCTCGGACCAAAACGACTTGCAGCTTCTAAGGGCACTTGCGCTTGTTGTGGTGGGTGGTGAGGCTGGCGTAGCAAGGGCAGGCGTCGAGGTTGCCCGAGGTGCCTGGTGGTACGCAGTCGCACCGGGCGCAGCACGTGCCGCACGCCCTCTGGCACAGCCTCGGCCTCGATGATAATCTGCACCGTGCAGCGCACGCTCCGCCGCAATCTGCAAGGTTTTTCAAATCTATCACATTACACTTCAGGATCATGAAATGAGAGTGGAGTAAATAACGCTACAAGATCAGCAGGCGAGACTCGTGAGGGTTTCTTACGTACCCATCTTTTTGGGAAGCGTTTTCTCCGCTACATCTCCTTTTGCCTGCTTTTTTCCCACGAGGAAATTAAAGAAACATCATTTCCATTTGGTCAGTCTATAATAAGCAAGATACAAAAAACTCCATCAAAGGAAACATTCAAGTTGTAGTGGACTGATAACGAGTAGGGTTTTACAGTATTACCGAGTCCTGAACATCAGCTGCAGCGACTTGGAGGAGGAGAAGAAGGGAGGCAAAGATGAGCAAGGAAGCAATCGCAAGCTTGGAGCTAGCCATGGACGAAGGTGGCTCGAGGTGGAGATGATGATATTTTCAGTGTATTATATACAATATAGTATTGGTGCATGAAACAAGAGAAAGGGTTGGTCGTTTTATAGGGCGAGATTTAGTTCGAGAGAGTGAATTCGAGAGGTGGTATGTGCATTGCAAAGGCTGGCTGGAGTGGGACATGAATTTTGTTAATCCAAAAAATGAGAAAAAAAGCAAAAGAGAGAAAAAAGAGGGTGGCTTGCCTGCTGATGATTCTCTACGCGTATGTTATGGTCCCAAAAGGATTAAAAGAAAATAAAAGCTGTGTGAAGCCCTGAAAAGGGAAGGAAAGTGGTGGTCGCCGCTCGGGAATATTTGGTAGGTATAAAAGGCTTTAAAATCATCTGAAAGTTGTACTGACCATATCATTGTGCGAATAGTACAAAAGAATATAAGAAGAAATCTAATTTATAGATTGGATAATAAAATGATTGGATTAATTTTGACATTATGCTTGATTATAATCCATTTTATATTAAGCTACAGTCTATGACATCACTTGATATATTAATTTTACACACTCTTCGTACTATCCAATAATTCTCCTCCGACGCAAGTGACTTTTATGTGATTTTCATAAATTTTCAATTTTTTCCTCTTTCTCTAAAATTACCAAAAAAAAAAGTAATAAACCTATTATGCAAATGTCAATTTAGTACTAACATTTTCAATTTTACCAAATCAGTCATAAGTTTTTAACAATCTGTTAATGTAGTCTTTTTGATCAATATTGGCTAGAAATGTTGACGTGGACGTTGGTTGTCCTACGTGGAACCGTTGATGCTAATGTGGATAAATTTTAAATTTTTATTAAAAAAATTCTAAAATTTTTAGATTTTTTATTTTATTTTTTCTTTATTGTGATCGGCAAGGGCCGTGGGCCTCGCCAACTGTGGGTGAGGTGACCCTCACCAGGCAAGGTTGACCTTTCCTTGTGGTGAGTTGCTAGCTATCATCTAAGACTAGCCACTGGCCAAAAGGTTAAAAAGAAAAAAATTCAAAAAATTTTAAAAGATTGTCCATGTCAGTACCATGCACATCACATAAGACAAACGGTTTTGGTTGGATCGCCTCGATAGTGATTTCCAATTAAAATTGGCTAGAATGATTGATTTGTCAAATCATCAAAATGTTTATGACTAATTTGGCATAATTTAAAGATTTATGACTGAATGACCGTTGTATAATAGTTTTAGGACTTGTTGGACAATTTTTCCATTCTCTTTTATCAGAGTTGGACCAAAGTTTCTTGGGTTATGTTAGTTCATTAGAAAATTCGTAGTGCACCTTTAGTGCCTAGTATTGTATAGCTAGGATGTGAATTCAATCTCTTCTATTATGTCATCATGTTCTGTTCCATTCATTAGATTTTGACATGTCACTTCATTTTAGCTCTCAGTATATTGTCAGCTTGCAATTGCCCTAGATTTCTTTTAAGCACTCGGTAATATCTATATAAATTTTCGCATATTTCAACGGATCCACCTCATTGAACAATTTTAAGGTGCACCACTTTGGTTAAGGACACGCCATCACCACATGACCATTGGTTTGGACAAATTCAAACTTTTAAAACGGTTATTAATAATCCTGCTAAATTTTACATTGTATTCGTGTACTTGATATGTACAATAACTCCTCTTTATGATGAATGTTATCATGAAACTTGTTAACTAATTTAAACAAACTACCTAAATTTCTCGAGGCCATATTTCCTCTATCTTTAGCTGGAGTAAGTTTTCTCCAACCACGCCTTTGACTAATGGGTTGCGACACCTACTTTTAGTTTTATGACTTAGGTTTGCATGTGAATGTCGTTCTTAACTTATAATCCATATTTCCCTCCAATCAAAGAAGGAGGAAAATATAGCGTTTCTTCAAATTATCTCCTGTTAGCGCATTCCGCGATTAAGTGCTAAGTGGAAAAATAGTCCATAGTAACAGCTCAAATTTTTCTCCTCTTGCTTTCCAAAACATAATGATTTATTAGGTTAGTTGCCAGATTTCTATTGAGTCTTCATCCACTGCCTCCCCTTTACACTTGTCAAAGGTTTCCTCCTTACTTTTTCTATCATAACCTTGCTCGATCAAAACGCAAGATTCTCAAGGGACCCCTACGCTAACGGGCACTTAAACAAACAGTTGGCCCCCAAACTATGAGTGGCATGAGAAAACCATTGGTAGCTGGGAGATGAATTATTTGAGCATAATCGAATAAAGTATTGCCGCCTAATCAAGCAGGCATCCGATATGTCCACATTAGACTTTGAAGGTCTTGATAAGGATGAACCCGATTATTCGATTTAATTTGACCCACTCATACAATATTGTTTAGGGCAAATACTACAAAAAAAATCTCGAATCGTGGCGTAAATACCCCAAACTTATTTTTGTGTCATAGAAAACTCTAAGTTTGCCCATTGTGACACAAATACCCCTTTTTTTTTTTTTTTTGGTGTCATGAAAGAAACCCAAATGTATACATGTGTGACATGTACAACTTTTATCGGTTTCATCCAGGATATATTTGTTACATTGGTATAAGTTCAGGGATTTTTATGACAAAAAAAAAGTTTGGGGTATTTATGTCACAATTGGTAAGTTTAGGACTTTTAGTGACAAAAAAAAAGTTCGGGGTATTTGTGTCATGGTGGATATAATTTGAGGTTTTTTTTTTTTTGGTGATATTAACCCTATTGGTTAATCATAGCACATGGCAATTTTATATATATGTGCAGTGTACAAGCTTAAAGTATCAATCAAATTTATGGGGTTTTGAGGTTTCGCAGGAAAGCAGCTATATCTCCTAAGAAAGATTAGATGTAGATTTTAAAATCCAATTTTGTTCAATCTTTTCCGGCTTATCTCTGCTACTTGTATACAACTATGCTTAAAAGAGAATTGAAAAGGGATTCTTGTTTATCAACTTTGCCGGTGAAATTTCACGCAACTCCCTTTAAAGAACATTCAATTCTTGAAGAAATTCAACTGAAGTCTATTATGAAACTGAAAACATACGATTATTGTAATAAGCATTTTCAAGTACCCACAGTTTTTCGATTATGTCATTTCTCTTCTAACCACGAACAATTCCTCCCTTTTCTTTGCAGCATGCGCGTATGCTCCAAGTTTTTGTTTGAATATATCTCGTTAGAAAGCAAATTCAAAAGTAGTGTTGTTAAGTTTAAATCGATTTAAGGTAAATCTGATCAACAGGCAATTTGGAAAATACATACAACATTGTTCTCTAATTCAATCTCGATCACAAAGTGATTAACTTTTAAAAAAGCAAGTTTTAATCAAAGATGGGGAAAAAAACCATAAGATTAACATATATATTTAAGAAACCATGTTCAAAATAAACTCAATTGAAAAAGTGTATACGAAGATACACTTTATCCATTTTATTTAAAATTTAAGTCGAAAAAGAGATTAAAATTTAGGTATCACAAATAAAAAAGCTAATGGTTATTGGTCGAACATGGGCCATGGGGCAAAATTATGGCACGGGGCAATCACTAAAGGCAAATAAAAGTGCCATGCAGCGAGTTTTAATCTTAAGTATGACAAATTCAAGTTTAACTATATATATGTTAGGATAGAGTAGGTTGGAAGATATATACAAAATCATAGTACAATCTTATATTCATGAAGATAACTGTTGATACCTAAATTTTGGTAATCCAATCATTTATTTATTACAAAAAAAATTAGGGATCAACTGCGACCCCTAAGCAAAAATATAAGTTAATTGCATAGCATGTAATTTTAGGAGCATTATCATTTAGTAACAATAAGTCCGCAAAAATTGCATTGCATTAGAATTAGCCGAACATGTTTGATTTTCAAGGGCCTCTTGCGAAATTCGGCTGTGGATGCTTGAAATTGTGGGCAAGGAGCCCACTCACGCATGAATTTTGAAAAATTTGCTTGGGCAATATCCAAAAGCTTGCCAATATTTGAGGAAGATTCTGAAGAGAGAGGAAGTAAAAATTTAGAGATATTGACCATATATTCTCTTAACGTGTATCTATGGCAGTATATTCGGTTTGTCTTGAAGAAATTTGTTTCATGGACACAACGTGGGCAAATAAAGCAAATAAAAAGAAGAAAGAATTCGGCTGATTCCGCGAAGACGCGGGCAAGAAGATCAAGGAACATGGATGGAAAGGAATCAGAAAATTTTTGGCTACAAAATATCATAGTTCTAAAATATAATATGCAGATTTATTTGTTGGACGCAAATTGCGCAACCCCAAGATCTCCATAACTAGAACAAGAACACACATCCAAAGAGTAAAAGATTAACGCACCTGGGATCCATTGTTCTTGAAGCGGAAGCGGAAACACAATGTTTCACGCACAAGTCCTTCTCCTCTATTGCCCTCCGTATCACTGGCTCAATGAGGCGGCCCCCTCACGTGTAGCGTTAGGTAAACGCCCCTTAGGTGAGGATACATGTGAGAATTAGGGTTAGAGGAGAGACTTGAGCACTATTTATAGAGTTTTCAGCCAGTCCCCCTCATTACGGGCCAGGCTCAACTCGGCCCACACTGGCCAGCCCATATTAGACTAATTAAGAAACCTTCTATCTCACTTTAGACCAACCCTGTTTTACGATAATCGTAAAAACAGTAAATTACAATGTCAATTAATTTAGTCCACATCAGGAAAACTCTTACATTCTCCCACTTGGACTATATTAATTGAAATCGTACTGTATGTGCGCACATTTGGTCCAGAGATAGTTCTTAATAGTCAATCCTATCCCATAAAGTCTTAAACACCGAATCATGGCGGTAACTGCATGTATGTTCTCAACTTTATTGATATTGATTCAATATGGTAGTGTGGCAAATGGATAACATCTCTCATAGAGAGATCCCATTTATCAATCACCATTCTCTTACCTTAGACGTCACAAAAACTTGTGCCACTAGAGAATGCTTTATGGTTCCAATGAACCCACATATGTCTTGTCCTTATGGTTAACCTTTTTTTTTTTTTTTTTTTTTTTTTTATGTATTACAAGATATATGCACAAGGCTAATAACCGGATGCCCCTAACCTTCACTCAAGGTTTATACAATCCCTTGAGACTTTATCAATATATATTCAACATAATAACAATACATTGAATCTTTACAAAAAAAAAAAATAACAATACATTGAAAAATATTTTATTGAATGCAAAAGTTGATACATATCAAACCGTTACAAAGTGTAACGAACACAGATGAAACATTTATCAGAGTAAAGCCAAAATAGCTCATACTAAACAACAGCATCTCATGATGCTCCTAGGCCCATGCTAACGATATGTCACTCAAATACACACGGGCATAGGCCTTTAGTAAGTGGATCTATAATCACATCATCTGTGAAAATATATTTTATTAAAACGTCACCTTTCTGTACCGTTTGCTTTTGGTAAAAAATTTTGACCACTATATATTTAGACCCCTTAAGACTTTTGTAGTAAATAAATAATACTACAAATTTGTTATCTCAATACAACCGTATGGATCTATCCATAAAGTTAAAACGATCAACTCCTTCATGAGGTTCTGGAGCCTAAAAGCCCAAGTAACAGCCTAAAAGAATGTTACTAACACTGCTTACATAGTAGAAGATGACATAGAATTTTATTTACTGCACTTACTGCTAACATAAATATGTATTCCGTTATTGATTGCATGTCATCAGAACAGCCAGCAAAGTTTACATCTAAATACCATACTAACTGCAAGAATTGAACATGTCTATAAATTAATATATAATCTCTTGTCTTCTTTAAGTACCTTAAAACCTTCTTGACAGCAACCCAATGATCATGTCTTGGATTTGACCGATATCTGCCTAGAAGTTCCGTCACAAAAACAACATATAGTCTAGTGCAAATTCGAGCATACATTATACTTTTAAGTGCACTGACACAAAGTACTCTCTTTAATTAGATTTTCTCAATATCTAAATAAGGACAATGTGATAGATTTAGTCAATTACCCTTAACAACAGGAGTAATTCCTGACTTGCAATGATGTATATTGAATATTTCCAATATACAATCGGCAAATGTCCTCCGAGAAAATCTAATATAATATGGCAAAAACAATCCTTACAGACCTCAATACAAAGGATATAAGATGTCTCAAGGTCACAACTTGTAAGCAAAATATCATGTACTTAAAATATGAGAAAAAACAAATTTCCTCCTACTGACCTTGCAGTATATTGAATTACTTTGTTCCCAATTGAACAAAATAATAACACTATGAAGCTTTAATAATATTGTTTGGAAACTTGCTTAAAACTATGAATAAGACTTTTCAGTCTACACACAAGTTTACTTGAAACATCTATTGCAAAATCCTCCAATTGCACAATATAGATTTTGTATCTATTTGGCATAACTTTATATCAAAATAAATTATTAATTCCACATTCACTCTGAAAGAATATTTAAAGAATTAATTATTTATTCACTATAAACAATCCACCCCTCTTTCAGAGTGAAAACTTTAGTTACCAATTTGGCTTTAAATTCCACAATCTTTCTTTGAAATTCTTTTAGTTTTGTACGCCAATTTGCAACTAACTTATAATCTTTAGGCACGTAAGTTAGTTTCCAAACACTATGATGTTTCATAGATTGTATACCGCATTTTATGGTATCTAATCACATACTTAATTGAGAACAAGAAACGACATTTATATAAGTTGCTAAAACAACCATGTAGTGGATATTGTAATCATGCTCTCACAAATAGACTATATAGTATAATGATATAACTAATCGTCTTTCCCTAACAAATCTCCTTAATAAAGCCGCAACCACTTCATTTTGCACTTGAGAGGTTTAAGAAATTTCATTATAAACTATATCAAGAATAGTACCTTGAACCTCAACAAGTTTAGTCTATGGTACATGAGATTCCATAATTATCTGTATAGGTAAAGACAAAAACATAGTAACCTCTATCATACTATTATCTTTAATAGTCTGAGAGCAGCTATCCTTTACAGTTATGTCAATCTTTAGAAACTTTAAAGTATGTGATTCCATAATTCTTGTACCTTATTTAGGGTCATAAAATCAATACCCCTTTAACAATCTAGATAAGATACAAAATTATTCCGAGTGGATCTGAATTCCAACGCACTTAATATTAGATTATATAACCACCTCTTAATTTTAATAAGAGTTAAGTAATTTACATCCAGTTCATAAGTCAAAAGAAGTTTATAAAATAACTTTGATAAGAAACACGTTTTGTGTGTGAAATGGTTGTTTTTAAAGTACCATTCCATAAAAGACCGAATAAATTAGTCTTACTAATCATACTCAATTACCATGTAAATAATTGTGCAATTATGTATTTCGGCCAAATCTTTTGTTAGGATTTTTAGGCATAGTAATTAAGTTACCACCCTAGAATCTACGAAGTATTTGACAAATGACCCTTTAAGCTATTTCGCATTGTCATACTTGTCAAAATACTTACGGCCACTATTAAGCCTGACAACCTTTTAAGACTAATTGTAATTACTTAATTCTTTATTTCGGTCATTTTCCTTAAATAGAAAACTTTTGGAAACAACCTTTTAACCATATACGAGATGTATATGTCATTAGGACTTAAACACAATCTTTGCAAATGTGTCATAATGTCAATATCAGACAAGACATAATTTCAAGCAACTAAGGCTTCCATTATCTTATAGCAGTGCAGTCCGCAGGCAAACCTCTTTTCAAGTGTTCCAGAATGGAACGCTTTATGGACAGTAAGCAAATTCTATTGCTATTTTCTTAAGTAACAAATCATATGTCCATGACTTAAAATTTAAAGTAGTAAAAATCTCAATAATAATGAAGTTATTAATTACAGAAAAGGTGACTGAAAACCAAGCAATGTATATAATTAGCATCATGTGAGCACTGTGTAACTTGACATACAAGTACACATCCAGAGAGTTACACGCATAATCATATAATCACCTTTGGGCAGAATACATGACATGCAGTTGTACACTCCTCACATGATAGCGGTTATGAGAATATATTCCAATTTTTCGTGAATTCATTACCTTTGGACATATGAATTACTAGAATCAGTCACTCCTCCACCACACTATCATGTATCCCTCCATGAACTAATACATAATCACCTCCTTTAGGAGTATGACCACGCATTAGACCAAGAGATATCCCAATCAGCATACGAGACCGACATTTCTCAAACCTAATCAAGCGTGCCACTTTGGCGGTTACTACTCAATTGAATCATTGAAATTTTCTTATACTAGAGATATAAACTTTACTTCTCACATACACCATATACATGTGATTTAAACTTTAGTGATAGGGGCGGTATATCACCAAAATCATATATCATGCTAATTACATTGCTTTATTCATTAATAAAATCTTTATATATATATATAGCGAACGTGAAAGACAGATTCCAATGAGATCGCTGAACACAGTAACACAAGAAAATTCTCATAGAAGCAAGCATCTTGTGCATCCCGATTACTGATTACTAAAACAATATTAAAAGAATGCCGATCCAAAGGATCCCTCACAAGTTAACATCAATAGCAATACAGGGTACTCCAGATTGACAAGCTTGATAACTAATTAACTATTGCTCATGAGTTTCATACGGCAAAATATGACTCCAAGGCCAACAACTGATTTATTAGCCAATTTTTAAGTAACAAATTATCATTGTAATCAACCAGTGGCCTATTAATTGAGTCAAACCGGAGAACCAAATATCTAAAATTTAACAATAGATACTATTGCTCTGCGTAAATGTTGTCATACTCCTTAATCATAAAAATATTCAAGTTGATAGACATTAACAAGTGACCAGATGAGTTCATGTACAATATGCAGTAACTTAATTGACATGCATTACCCACATACAGCAGATATGTTAATCAGTACAATCAGTTTGGTCACAAGTTCTTAAGACGTCCATCATTCAAAGATTACCAGCGTGTCAAGGAGTATACTTGAGTAACAAAAGTTTTATAACCTTTACTGTTTCTCATCAGCTCAATACATAGCTCAATTACTATTCCATAATGGTTGTATCTCATTAAGCCAGCTTCAGTTCACAATAAAGTTTAATTTTTATTAATGAATCACACCATTATAATGTTTATGTGATAACATACTTATAACCCAACACTTATATTTCCAAAATCACAGAAAATATATGAAAAATACGCAAAAATACACTAAAAATACACGTATTTAGGGTTCCGTATGTATTTTCACATCCATAAAATATCAAACATATAAAATAAATTCACCACAAGATAGAGGAGGACCATACGAGTCCAATGCCGCCAGCCACGCGCCGAACGGAGGCTCCACACGCCCACACACGCCGCTTGAGTGCGTGGCTCGTGGAGCTCACTCGCGGTGCGTGTTCGATGCCCAGGCGGCGTGTGGCCGCGCGTGGGGGCGTGTGCGGCATGCCCCGGCGATGCGCCGCTGACCCTCTTGCTCGTCTAGTCTCCCCCAATCCAAATTTGTGATTTAATTTAATTTTTATTGAACAAAAAGTCTTGAAAATCACAAATTAGGGCAAGATTCGTACTAATTAGGGCTAATCCGTACAAATTAGGGCAAAATCAATTGCGTTCAAGTTCTAAGGTTATGGAGGCTCTGATACCACATGTTGGACGCAAATTGCGCAACCCCAAGATCTCCATAACTAGAACAAGAACACACATCCAAAGAGTAAAAGATTAACGCACCTGGGATCCATTGTTCTTGAAGCAGAAGCGGAAACACAATGTTCCATGCGCAAGTCCTTCTCCTCTATTGCCCTCCGTATCACTGGCTCAATGAGGCGGCCCCCTCACGTGTAGCGTTAGGTAAATGCTCCTTAGGTGAGGATACATGTGAGAATTAGGGTTAGAGGAGAGACTTGAGCACTATTTATAGAGTTTCCAGCCAGTCCCCCTCATTACGGGCCAGGCTCAACTCGGCCCACACTAGCCAGCCCATATTAGACTAATTAAGAAACCTTTTATCTCACTTTAGACCAACCCTGTTTTACGGTAATCGTAAAAACAGTAAATTACAATGTCAATTAATTTAGTCTACATTAGGAAAACTCTTACATTATTCTCTTTCTTCGAAAACCTAGGTCAGTCCTACCTATAAAAGGGCCATCTACGGACAAGCAAGGTGGTCGGCAGACTCTATTCTCAAAGCGCATAGAGACACACGAGAGAGAAAAGAGAAAAGAAGAGAAAAGGGTTGCAGTCGAGACCCTCCTTACAGCTACGACGCTTGGTCAACGCCAGATCCCTTGTGGCCAAGTCCTTCCATCGACCGTAGCCCCTTGACAACACTCAACGTTACTGTGATCACTCTTCACCGGCAAGAACCAGCTTCCCAGCTCCGGAGACCATCATAGCAAGCTTCCAACCAGTTTTGGGTGCTGGTCTTGAGCCCGTTGTTGTTGTCCAGAACGACCGGTGACTTGCAAATCTCCAACATTTTCCGGTTAAGTAAAATTTCCATTCGGTGGTCAAGGAAAAGGCATCCCGCCAAGGGAGGTACATAATCAGCAAGAGAGAATCCTGAGCCAAGTGATAGGTTTCATGGTCAAAGTAGAAGAGACGGCATAGATCTTTGTCCACATATACTTGGTCAACCCCAACATACACAGTGAGAAGTCTGGACGTTCGGTCAAGCGCTCCTCCTTCTTGTTGCAGCAAGCTAGTCGAGACGGCATAATCTCCATCGACCCTGCTATACAAGACGTCTCCAGTTGCGTCGTGTCATCTAAGCCTGTGAACCGCCCCGTTGCCCCCCGATTGCGATGCTAGTCCGATTGGGGCAAGTCAAAATTTGGAAGCCAATATTTGGATTAGGTAAAAATTTTGTCTATTTTGATTTTCGAATATTCTATTTCCTTATTTAAAAAGTACTGTTGATGCACATGATCGAAGTTCATGATATATAGTCCTATCCGTAATCTCGAGTAGCCATGTTCGACCAATAACCATTAGCTTTTTATCCTTTGGGATGAAGAACTTGAGCTTTTAGAACTGTCGCCTTAGGCATCGAAACTTCACATTTCATTTCATGTGACATGTGATTTGCTCTTGCCATGTGTTTGGTAGGTAAGACATTGTTCTTTTTTTATCGTTATTATTCCTTCTTTCCATACTTCAATTACGTACTTTATTTTCAACGATGATACATTTTAATCATGGGTGCCCCTTTGGGTTTAGGCTTAGTTGGGTAAGCCCGAATTGGATGTTGTCCCGGTCCCAGGGAATCTCAAGACCATATGGAAGAATCTCGACATGAGACATCAAGATTACATGGAGAAGCATATAGGTTTCCTCCCGACCTTGCTAAAGGTCGAACCTCATATGGCGATGGTGAAGGCATTGACCCATTTTTGGAATGCTATGACCTCCACCTTTGTGTTTAATTGATATGAGTTAACCCCTACAATTGAAGAGTTTCGGAAAGTTGTTGGGTTAGGCAAGACTTCCTTAGGCTCATCACCCCTCCTATTGGTCAAGATCCAATCTCTTTTCTAAGCCAATTCCTCAACATCCCTATCAACAAGATTATGGCTATTCTTAAAGGAAATTCAAATTCTATGACATATATATTCATTGAGTAACACCTTCTTAGTCTAGAGCCTAAATCTGGGAATCAAATCTCCCGTGTCTTTCTTCTTATGTTCTTCAGTTTTGTAGTGTTCCCACATACCTGAAGGATGATGATCCTTTAGTGACTCATATTGTCAATCAAGTATGCGCCTTTAGGTGCTTTACACACATAATTCTCACTGAAACTTTTATGTCCCTTAATTGATTCAAGGCAAATGGCAGAGAAACACTTAGAGCCCCATTAGGACTTCTCCAAATTTGACTCTTTTCGCACATTAAAGAATTTTCCCTTCACATGAAGATTATCAATGTCACAGAATATCACCATCCTATTCTTAGGTTTTGCCAAAGAAATGAATTCTTTCCATCATGGTATTTTTCTGTATGATTTCACTTCCTCAAAAACCTCACCCCCAGCTTAATCTAATGGCATGTCCGATGGCTTGGGATTCCCGAGGTGTGCCTTGTTAGTGGAGTTGACGACCCACTCGCCCTCGTGGGATTGACGAGTCTAACGTTGTATTATCCTTTAAGAGTGCACCACCAATATCGTGCATTTCAAACAATCTTGCCAATCCTCAAGTTGGGGTTATATCATGTTGATTATCACAATGAGGTCATTGAGGAAAACCAAATTGGCCATGTCGAAGCCGCAATCCAAGCTGCTATTAGAATCTAGTATTCTCATTCCTCGCATTACGTGGTTGCCATTGATGAAACTAACTTGGAGGGAAAGATGAGGACTCATCGTACTACCATCGACTACATTTACTGTCAAGTGGAGCCTGAGCTTGAAGTTCAATTGCCTGATATTCCTGAGCCTCAAGGTCTTTGACAAGCTTCTGTGGAAGAGCATGAAGATGAAAACTTGATGATGAGGAATGCTTGGCCCATGATAACAAGCATCTTCACACAATCCCACCTAGTCTTTAAAGTTTTTATCTGACGTTCTTTTCTTGTAAAATGATTTCCTTTATATTTCCCTCTCTCTCATTGAGATTTCCTTGTATTCGTTTTCATTTTACATGTAAAATCAAACCACTCTGTAAGCTTCAAATACACAAGGGCTTGCTTTTCCTTGTAATTGTTTGATGTAATCAATAACAATTCATCAAGATTTTCATTCTCATGTAATTTTAGGAAAGGGGCACCCAGATTAAATATTCTCCGTCGTCCTTTTCAACTGTATACTTTCTTTTGAATAAATTCTTATGAGTGGATGTTTTATGATACTGAGATCATATACGCTTCTTATCACTATTTCGTCTTAAGAAAATATAAAATTGATAATGTTTTGTATTTTCTTTTTCTCTCTTTATTCGTATACTAATTTGAGCTTCTTTTTTGTAAAAGGTACTGAAAGACGACTAAAAAACTGTCTATAATACGTACTCGTCGCCAAGTAAGGATGGAGAACGAAGATACCCGTGCTTGTATTGTTAACATGGAGAACCAAATGGTGCAGATGATGATGTTGTTAGCTGACCTCTCCAACCAAGTCAAAAATTTGACTCCTGTAGCTCCTATTGCTCCTACCTCGAATCCTCCTACCGCAGTTGCTAATGTGCCGATAACTAAACCCATGAGGAAAGGGCCTACTGAAGAAGTTCCCGTTGTCACCCCGACACTCGTTGATTTAGAGGCTCTGTCTAAGGAGACCCTGACTCCATATTTTGACGAAGAAGGTTCAAGATGCCTCGCAAAGATCGAGGAACGCCTTTGCATGTTACAAGGCTACCAACTTTAGGGATTCGACAAGCTGTCACCCTTCGCCAAAGTGAAAGTCCCCAAGTTCTACAAGGAGCCAGAATTCACGAGGAAGTATGATGGCATTAGGTGCCCTAAGACCCACTTGAAGTATTATCTGGGAAAGATGGCTCACTATTTTGACAATCCTCCACTCCTGATTAACTCCTTCCAAGATAGCATGGTTGGTCCTACGCTAACATAGTTTATTGAGTTGGACTTGGAAAAGATCAACACATGAGAGGATCTTGCAAATGAATTCCTCCAACAATATAAGTCCAACACTAAGTAGCCCTGACTCGAGAGGAGCTGGTTCGGGTCGAGAAAAAGAGAACTAAAACATTCAGAGCTTATGCTCAAAGGTGGAGAGCCATTGCGTCTCAAGTAAAGCCACCCCTGTTTGAGGAGGCTATGAAACTGCTATTTCAAGCCATGTCTCGCGAATTCTTCGCGAAGATGTATAATCACACCTGTATTAACTTTGCCTCATTGGTGGAGTTGGGTGAATGCATTGAGGGGATCATGCATGAAGGAAGGTTGACCGAGACTACGAACCTTCGTAATGCCCTGAAAAGAGACAATGAGTCGACTATGGAGATTACCTATATATATAACTCCTCATCTCAGAAAACGTACAACCCTTTGGCTCATACACCTACTGTGGAGATAGGGAGCTCTTCTTGAAATTTCGATTGCAAAGGAAAAGCCCTGCAAAGACAATTTACCCTGTTGCCTAGACCCATGTCTCAGTTGCTTCCGATGTTAATCGAAAGCCATCTTGTGGTGAAAGAAATCCCAAGGAATAATCCATCAAAGTTTCCCGGGTTTGACCCCAATAAGACTTGCGAGTATCACATAGGAGAGAAGGGTCACGATGTTAATGATTGCTTTGTACTATGTTCAAAGATTCAGAACTTGCTGGACAAAAATCTCCTCACCTTTAAGGATTCAATGCCAAATGTCCAATAGAATCCGCTCCCGAAACATGCAAAGGATGTCAATGTAATTTTTGGGAATGACGACAAGCGTCCACTCCTGCTGGATACGCATAGGTTGAGGCAAATTATGTCCCTTGCCGATTGCCAGTTGAAAGGTGACATCACTTGCGAAGAGAAGATAGCTTATCTAGCGAAGTTGGCTGAGTTGGGGGTCCTTGAATATAAGGATGGTGAACTCATTCAAGGACAGATGTCCTTAGTTAAAGTTGATTTATCTGATGAATGCATAATCTCAAAGGTCATAAAGGAAGTTGAGAATTCGAGTCCGAGTGTCGCTCAAGAAGATAGTCGAGCCTTGAAAGGAATGACCCCTATGTACGAGGACACTAACACCAAGAGCAAGGATGAGCATAAGATTTCCAATATGGATCGTGATTTTATTCAAAAAGCTCATAAGAGTGGCAAAGTTGTAAATATCCTTAGCCAACCAAGTGGCAAGTATGACTTCAAGGTGAAGTTCACACCACCATCGAGTTTCTTCATTGATGTAAAGGACATTATCCCAAGTGGATGGGATGATAAAGAAGCTCTCGCTTCAACCTTATTGAAGAGTTAAAAAGCCCAATCTAATGACGATGACGAAGAGTACAGGACTTCCCATTGAGATCGAGAGTTTCTAAGGAAAGCTTGCAAAGAGGGTGAAGTAGTGGACACTCCTGGGCAATCGAGTGGGAAGTACGACTTTCTAGTCAAGTATACCCCCCTCCAAGCTATTTCCAAAATCCCAAAGATATTGTTCCGACGGATGGGGGGATGAGTTCAAGGATGACTTCATGGCTATGATTAAACTCGTTGTAATTGATTTAACTAAGGAGAATATCCCTCGTAGGGCTAGTGCAATCGACAAGGGTGTCATCAAGATGAGTGAGGGTGTTAAGAAGAAAGCTGTGATCGATAAAGAGGCTAAACAACCCCTCAGAACACTCAAGATGAGTGAAGCAGAAGTGATTGACCAATTACGCAAGATGCTCGCTCAATTTTTTTTACTGGAGCTTTTCAAGACTTTTGAAAAGTATAGAAATACCCTCCTCAAAATTTTGAACAAAGTCCATGTGCCTAAAAATATTAGAGAGGTACTACTGGAAGAGTTTGTCGATGCCATATTTCTTAGAGATCATATAACCTTATATGAGAAAGATCTGCCTCCCGAAGGCCAAGCGCACACAAAGGTGTTGTATGTGTTTGCTTAATGTTTTGGTATAAGAATTTCGAGGGCATTAGTTGATAATGGCTCCGCATTGAACATATGCCCTCTATCCACCCTCTGTCAATTGAGGATAGGAATGGAAAATGTCCATCCTCCAAAGATTCTCATCCAAGCCTTTGATGGGATGAGGAAGGAATTTATAAAGGAAATCGACCTGCCGCCGACGATCGGCCCTGCTACCATTACTCAAAAATTCCAAGTGCTGGATATCCAAAGCAACTTTATTCTGCTGTTGGGACGGCCTTAGATCAATGTTGCGGGGATCATTCCTTCTAGTTTTCATCAGATGATGAAACTTCCCATCGATGGAAAGATCATGACTATTCGATGTGAAAGAGATGTGTAGATTTTCCATAACACCGCCATGCCCTACATCGAGCCCGAGATCAAGGGAGAGTTGAGCAACCATTTGTTTGAGCCTGTATCGGTTACTTATGTACTTGCTGGGACGATCATAAGGAAGCCCCAATTCTCAAAGGCATCCTTAATGTCAAGCAAAGAATTGCTCAAGAATGGGTTTATCACTAGTAACGTATTGGGTAAGCTCACCCAAAGCATGCCAAATCCCATTGAAGTGGTCAAGAAGAACAAGCGTGAAGGCTTAGGTTATTAGGACGACCGTAAGGGTCAAAGTAATCATAAAGGCCCAAACATTAAAAGTAAGAGCTACCAATGTTTCCTGCCTCCACCATTGAAAGATTTCTTCCTTGGCCTGCCAAAGCTCTTGCAAGAAAAGGAAGCCATTGCCCATCACTTCGCCGACTTATTCGAAGATGGTATGATTGGTACCATTAGTGAAGATGATGGGCCTGCAGATCCTGTTGTGTAAGTGATGTTTCTAGTTCCCGCATTTCATTTTAGTTGTATTCCATTCAAGTCTCCCTTGCGAGGGGATTCCATTTATTTCATTCATTTATACTTGTAATAGTCTAAATCACAAGTTTTATTGATCCAAGACAATATACAATGTAATGCAGTTTTTGCATAGCAATGAAATTTACATTTTGTTAATAGATGTGCAACGTATCCCAAACCAATCCTATGATGATGTTTTGAGGCTTGGGCCTCCCCACGATCTATATTTTCAAAACGTTTTAGTGGAACAAGGATGTCTGATGGCATGAGGGCAAGTTCCCACTAAGTTTTTTGAAAACCTAAATTCGAAAATGAAATTTTCATGACAATTGCATGCATCGCATTCATTTATATTTATATATTAACCATTTTTTTTAATTGCATCTCAAGCATAACATTTCGTATCATAGTAGTCATTTGCATGGCTCGAATTCACATTCAATAAACTTGGGCAAACCCAATTATTCCAACTCATAAAATGAAGATGACTCTCAAGTTATTGAAAAGGAATGGCTTAGATATGAAGGATCCAAACCTTCTACCACCGAGCAACCAATCACTGAGAATTTAGGAGATTTAGATAAACCTAAAGAAACCAAGATTGGGGCAGGTCTTTCTTAGATAGAAGCTGATAGGTTAATTGGACTTTTGAAGGAATACCTAGATATTTTTTCTTGATCGTATGCTAATATATCGGGTTTAGGTCTCGAGATAATGAAACATGCATTACCACTCGACCCAAATATTTCGCCCAAGAAGCAGAAGCTCAAAAGGACAAAACCTGAGCTGTCTAAAAAGATTGAAGAAGAAGTCATGAAGCTATTGAAGGTGGGTTTCATCAAAGTCACCCATTATGCTAATTGGATTGCCAATATAGTCCCAATCATGAATAAGGATGGACGGGTCTGAATATGCGTTGATTACCAGGACTTGAATAAGGCAAAAGCCCCAAGGATGGCTTTTTCTTACCACATATTGATGTCTTAGTTGATAGTACAGCGGCTTCGAGTTTTTCTCTTTCATGGATGGATTCTCTGATTATAACCAAATCCAGATAAAAGAGGAAGACAAGACTAAAATGTTTTTTTTTTTTTTTTTATCACTCCATGGGGAACATTTTGCTAAAAAGTTATGTCCTTTGGCTTAAAGAACACAGGGGTAACATATCAAAGAGCTATAGTGGCATTGTTCCACAACATGATGTACACGGAGATCGAAGTCTATGTTGACGATATGATTGCTAAGTCAAGACAGGGTGAGGATTATATTGAAATCCTGAGAAAATTATTAAACCAACTGAGGAAATTCAAGCTAAGGCTTAACCTTGCAAAATTCATATTTGGGGAAAAGTCTGCGAAACTCCTTGGATTCATGGTTAGCAACAAGGGTACCGAAATAGATCATTCCAAGGTGAAGGCCATATGTGACTTGAAACCTCCCTCTACTGTCAAGGAAGTTCAAAGCCTATTAGGAAGATTGAACTATGTGGCGATATTTATCTCCTAACTGTCGAAAACCGTTAAGCCATTCTTCAAATAGTTGAAGAAGAATGCTAAAGTCAATCGGAATGAAGAGTGTAAAAATCTTTCAAAGAGCTTAAGCGATATCTTTCACGATCTCCTGTATTGGTACCACCTATTCAAGGCGTGCCTCTGATCTTATATCTCACCATCCACGAAAAGTCATTGGGAGCCATGTTGTTTAGGTTTGATCCATTGTCTATGATGATCACCTCAGGAACTCCATATCCATCATGATATCATCACCGTATATGGAGTTCCTGAGGCGATTATCACAAACAATGGATCAAATCTGAACAACAAGATAGTGGACGAATTAATTGGAGAGTTTCACGTTCATCACTTGAATTCTTCTCCCTACCACTTACAAATGAATGGAGTTACAGAAACAGCAAATAAGAGCATCAAGAAGATTTTAGCCAAAACGGTCGAAAACTATCGTGATTGGCATGATTGGTTGCCATATGCTTTGCTAGCTTATCAAACTTCAATTCATACTTCAACTGGGGCAATGCCATTCTCATTGGTGTATGGAATGGAAGTTGTGCTACCCATGGAAATGGAGATTCCTTCACTTAGGCTGCTTTCTCAGGTCAAGCTCTTTGAAGCTTAATGGGTTCAATAAAGATTTGAACAACTCAATATGATTGATGAAAAGAGGTTAAAAGCCCTTTGCCATGGACAAAGCTATCAGACGCGAGTAGCTAAGTCATTCAACTGCAAGGTCAGGCCAAGACATTTTGATATCAACAATCTCGTATTGAGAAAGGTCCTACCTATCATTCCAGATCCTCGTGGGAAGTTCAATTTGAACTACTGTTGACACCTAAATTTTGGCGACCCGTTTATTCATTTATCGCATTAAAAAATTAGGGATTAATTTTAACCCCTAAAAATATTAGTTAATTAATTAATTGCATAGCATATAGATTTAGGTGCATTTGCATTTTTTGCATTTATTGGACCGGTGGCGGATGGGTTTGAATTAGTGGTTCTGAGCTTTAAATTGACAGGTCGGACTAAGCCCATAAAGCGAGCTCATCTTTGCAAGACTCGGAATTTGAGAGGATTCTATTACAATCTTGAATTTTTAGCCTAATGTTCGACCAATTTGCGGGCAATTATTTGGTCGGAGAATATTCAATCTGCGTAAGGACAGAAAATGATATCTTCCAAGAAAAAAGATGAAAGCGTGCGGACAAAGATTTGGCCACAAGAGAGACCATCTTGAGCACCCATGAAATTGAGTCAATATTCTCAAAATCCTTAGACAATTCTGTTGACCGTAATGCAAGGAGGAGGATCAGCTTCGTACAAAGGGAATCAACGAAAAAGGGAAAGTGGGGTTTAGTCTTCACATATCCATCGGTGTGGGCAAAAAGAAAAGTTGCAAAAATAAGAAAGAAATCTTCACGGATGTTGATTTGAAAAGGAAATTGAAACCCTAATCCTTGGCCTATAAAAATGTTGTTCGTGTAGGGTTTTAAGGGGGCCACACACATTGAACATACGGCCACACGTTGAGAGAATAGATAGAGTGGAGGATCCAATAGAGAATAGAAACCGAAGTTCTTTCTGCTCTTTGGGTCCCAATTCCGAGATCGCTCCATCACCGCCTCCGAGATCCACTAGCCATAATTGTTGCTACTAGACATCCACGCTGTACCTGCACCGCGACGGCCCCCTCTTGGCCAAGCTCTTCCCTTTCACTACAGCGAATGTCTTTCTGTTTTGCAGGTTCTCGAATAAGCAGCACTGAGTTTTTCTACCGTGCTGTGAGCCATGACATCGCTGCCGTTGTCGAGCTGAGACCAGTTTGGTGCCTTCCCGCAACAAAATCGTTCTTTATTTTGCAGGTTCGCTGTGAGACTATCTCGGTGAACATCTGAGCATCCTCCTCACCGTCAGCCCATGCTTGTGCGTGGTCACCACCTCCATCGAGAAGTCCACCCAGTGAGTTGCTCCTTCCCTAGCCGAGAATTATTGAACCGGCAGGCTTCACCAAGCAGCCTGTACTGAGAGTCCCACCGTCGGTCCATACGTGACACCATCACTGTGGATTCCTCATCGACAAAGCTGCTGCCGCACTGAGACCAACTTCAGGCGTAAACCGAGGGGATCATCAAGCTATCAAGGGAGTTTTCAATTCTCAATAAAAATTCCACTTTTCTTTCTCTATAGTCACATACAAGGGACACATATCATGCCCATGTGAACACCTAAAAATAAGAGAAGAAGAGTTTTCTGGTTTTCTCATGGCTTCACTTTCCTGATGTGGTTATTATATGTTTAATGCACTGCCACACACAGTCACGATCTCCATTAATCGCAGACACCACCTGGCGCAAGTCCAGCCCGCTCCATTGATTTTCCCAGATTTGTTGAGTAGTTCGTTGCGACAATTTCAGTCCAATTTAGCGAGCTGCCGCAACCACCGCGAAGTAGTCCCTCCTCAGCCGGATATCACCGTGAATCATCCATCATCGCGCTTGACTTTTCTTTTGTAGAATTCACTGCGAGCCCCAACCTCAACGACTAAGCCGTTGACCCGATATGCCACGAGCTCTACGCTCACCGTTAAGTTCCAGCAATTCCAGGTGTGGTTCTTTTGCCGAAAGCACTCACGTTGAATATTTCATATGCTGCATGAAGACAATTCCACTTGCTGCATGAAGAAGATCCATTGACTTTGACTGAAAAAGAGGCCACCTATTCTGCCGCGCCTACAAATCATCTGCGAGCATCTTTGTCCAATCCTGATCTCCACCGGCAGCGGGAGATTCGTTGTCAAAGGAACACCACCATTACAGCATACAACGTTCCTGATTCAAGTAGCCACGAGCCAAGTCGACCTTCGAAGTTTCCATTTTTGCAGGCTCATCGAACCTTCGATTGTGAATCTCCATGCCACTGCTGCTCGCCACCATCCGTTGTGTTTCACCATCAAGGAGCCGGTTGCGATCCCGATCCAATTGCGCTTGGTCCAAATTTGGAAAGAATATCCTTGAATTAGGTAAGACTCTCGATCAATTTGATTTTCATATATCTCGCTGCCTAATTCGTAATATCGCAATATTTCTTTGAATGTTTGATCGATATTGCCATATCCAAAAGATCCCTTGATTCCTCATGAATTAGGAAATTTTCCTAATTTTGGCAACGTGCATATGATTGACAGTCCGATTTCACGCTCGAAATACGACTCGCAATCGCACGGAAAAATCGCCAATCCGATCTCACGCTCGAGATACGATTTGCGATTTTATTTGAAATTGGCCAATCCGATCTCATGCGCGAGATACGATTCGTCAATTTATTTCCAAAATGGACATGGATGATATATTGCCTGATTTGTTGCCGTGCTATTCTTGATGTCCTATTTTGATTGGTCCCGTAAAAGAAAGGAAAAAAAAAAAAACTGAGTTAGATTAGGTTCGTTTTAGAATATTCCTCGTTTTAGGGTTATCTTGCATGTTTAGAATAGGAAATTTATTTATATCGATTTTAAAAAAAAAAAAAAAAAGAAAAATCCAAAAAAATGCATTCGTTTAGGATGTTAGTTTTTTTTTTTTTTTTTTTTTTAAATTTAAGTTGCATGTTAATTATTTGCCAATCTTAATTTCGAATTTTTATTATAAAAAAAAAAAAAACACAAAAATCATCATGTATATGTCATGTAGGATTAGGGCATTCTTTGTACGTCATTGCATATTAGGATAAAATTGCATATTTCATTTTAAGTTTAGATTGATTTTTTAGATAGATTGCATCTTAAGTTAGAGATTGCTAAGTTAAGATTATATCTTAGTTTAAATTAGGGTTTAGCCTGACCTAATCCTTAATACAAATTGAATAGAATCTTAAGCTAGCTAGATAATCCTTGCATTTTTCTAATTTCGAATTTTATGGAAAATACAAAAGAAATTGTCTTAGAGTAAATCAATTTCATTCTTTAGGATAGATTGCATGCTTATATTTTATTTATGTCATATAGTTTAAGTCATATTGCCATGTCATATCATTTCATATTAGATTAGTAGCATGCATTGCATAAAACATGATTCCCATTAAATAAAATGAAAACAAAAAAAGAAATTGCGTGTTAATTAGAAATCATATCTAGGGTTGATGATGTGAATTTTGATCTAACAACGCAGATGCTTTCGTTGCTATGAGGTAAGTCTTGCAATTTATTTATTGTTTATATGGGTGTTAAATTGGTGGATTGCGCCCCCGCATGATCATCTCACATGTTAGGGAAATAGATTTAAAATCAATTTAAGCTGCCTACAAAAATATTTTTTAGAAAATAAAAGAATGGTACCGAAAGGGCATTAGAGGAATCTAGTGTAACCAAGTTCCCATACCCATAATCTCTGGTTCGTAGGAGTAAGATAATTCTCCCATTATTTTACTTGGGTTTCTAATCGACCCACCAAAAATAGATTAGCGGTGACTCCTAATTGAAAATCAATTGTATGTTAAAAAATTGAACTTAAGTTGCGAATTGGTATGGGCATGGGAGAGCCCGAGTTAAGTTTAGACTTAACAATCCATTAGCCAAACCCCTAGGTGGTTCACACCCAAAAATTTGGTCACGACAACTACGAAGGTCCATATATTGTAAGAAATGTACTTCCTGGTGGAGCATTGATCCTTGTAGAAATGGATGGCCAAGAATTGTCGAGACCTATAAATATTAATGCTATCATGAAGTATTATCCATGAATAAAGTGAAAGGCCTTTGAGCATCTTTTGGATTGAATCCTAGCCACTTTAGGATATTTGCATCATGCATCTCATGCATACATATCACATCTGCATGTTTGTTTATTTTGCAGGATCTCTAAAGAATATTCTACCTATCCACAGGAGATCAATATTAGGAGTGCAAAACCTCCAAAAAAATAACAATTTTCTTTAAAAGTTAGAAGTGACCTTGTCCTTAGAATGTCAAAAGAGTTAGTCGAAACTCTAGAAGTAAACTCTTGTGCTGAACAAAGCCTATTTTGTCTACAATTTTCTTTCAATCTTGTTTCCAAAAGTTTCCTCAATAGGGTCGAGGGAACATGTCTTTTCAAAAAAATTTCGATACGTTCTCATTCCCCAAGGAGTGGAATTTAACCAAAGTGTGTTTTGGAAAGCCTGAAAATGATTGCTAAATATGCCAAGTGGTAGTGCCTGAAATGATGAGAGGCAACCATTTGCCAAACACGTTCTTATACACTCTTTGAGAGAATTAAAGGAAAAGAACCATGTCTTAAGGCATAAGATTCATTCACAGTGAATACTCAAACCAAAGGCATTTCTTTCTCAATCCCAAACACTATTGATATCCTTTGCAAGCCACCACTTTGAGCCAAATAGGGAACATTTCCAAAATAAACCTATCAAGAATAACCCCACATTGGGGGGAAAAATAGGGGATTTTGGTTGAAAATTATGGAGTAATAGATCAATAAAGATTTTATTGCTTTCACTTGCATCAATCTTTTTGTGCTAGCTTCAGGTGATTTTCTTATGGAAGCTTGAAGCATCCCGAAGTGACGAAGAGCATTTCGTTCAATACCCTAAACATAATTACCCTTTGTTTAGCCAATTTGAGCCTTATGCAATTCTTTCATAACCCCATGTGATGATTATCTCCCTACACTAAGGCAAGGTATATGATTTACCAACAAAATTGAGAATGTTGGTCATGTATGTAAATACCACTCAAGAGTCCTAGATGATCAAAAGAAAGTGAAAATTAGGGGGCATAAAAAAATAGTGTGCTCGACAAAAGTAAGGCCAATGCCCATGGAAAAAATGCAAGGAAAAGCAGAAATGTAAAGAAAAGAAAAATCAATGGTCATGCAAGAGACCACTCATTGAAAAATAAAAGAAAAGCTTCACAAAAAAACATTTATTTCAAGTAATGCCATTAGAAAAGACAGCAAAGCCCTCATGTCTCAAAATAAATAATCAAAAGGACTCTCGAGATGAGTTAAATTTCAAGAGTCGGATTTCTGAAATGTTGTGTGATGGTAATGATGCCAAGATACTCACTCACTTTTTTTTTTTTTTTTTTTGGTAAGGGTAAGATTTGAATTGACTTTATCGAAAAAGATATACAGGGAAGGAGGCCAGGCACCAACAAAGGGCCTTGACTTGTAAACCCGATGAAGATATTAATTGAAGTTTCATCTTTTGGCCTCCAAGTACATATCCTTTATGTAAGCCCACGATTAAGCCATCATTACAGTCCTTTCAAAAGACCTTTTGATCAATGAATTGTATTCATCGTGAACGTTTCCGAAAACCTTAGACATAGGTTAGGTGAGACATCTCCAGTGAGATTTAAGTAGTTTTCCTACATCAATGATTGAGAATAAAACCCTTTTTGAGTGTTAGCGCGAAAGACCTCTTTGATAAGGTTATTTCCCATATTGGCATATTTGATTAAATCCTAAGTGGTTGATCAAAATTCATTTTGTTAAAATCATCTCTGAAGGAATTTGACAATTAGTATCGTTTCAAAAAGATATATTTGAATGATTTTCGTAAGATTGGCTTTCGAGTAATCCCGAAATCCTTTTTCAAAATATATGTTCCCCAGTGGACCGGTTTTTGACCATCGTAAACCATAACCTTTGTTTCTGATTTTTTGGCTAAATCATAATCCTTGTTTACGGTTTTTGGTTATCCTAAACCATACCCCTTGTTTTAGGTTTTTGGTCATCCTAAACCATAACCTCTTGTTTCTGGTTTTTGGCCATCCTAAACCACAACTCTTGTTTTAGGTTTTTGGCCATCCTAAATCATACCATTTGTTTCCCAGTTTTGATTATCCTAAACCATAACCCATTGTTTCCAGTTTTTGGTCATCCTAAACTATACCACTCGTTTTAGGTTTTGATAATCTCAAACCATATTCCTTATTTCCAGTTTTTGGTTAATCTTAAACCTTGTCCCTTAGGTTCTTGGTCAACATTAAACCCCGTCCCCTAGGTTCCTGGTCAACCTTAAACCTCGTCCCTTAGGTTCAAAGTTATCTTCATAAACATTGTCTTTAGTATCTAGGTTATTCTCATAAACCTTGATTTTATGTTCTAAGTAATCCTTAAATCTTGTCATTAGGTTAGTGGTCATCCTTAAACCATTCCTTTTTCTTTAATGATTTCATTTCCTTCGTTCCATTCCATGATAGAGACGGAGAGAAGAAATCCCCACATGAGTCCAGATACCCCAATGAGCAAAGGTAAGTGCTCGGGTATGTTCCCAACCAAACGTCCTTTCCTTTGTTATCTTCCATTTCCCAAAGTGGAGTCAACTAAACATTACAAGTATCAATTTTATCTTTGAGTGGAACCTTTTCGAACGTCCTTTCCTTTTTAGTCAACTCGTCGAAAAAGATAAAAAAAAATTGAGATTTTGGTTTCTAATTGCGACAAAATCCATTTCTCGACCAAAAAGAGCCATTTTCATTTCTTTCTGTTGCATTGCCACTTTTAAGCAATTTCTAAGTCATTTTCAAGGAAATTTTAAAAAGTCAAATAGTTGACTTTCGGGTTGACTTTTTGATCAAACATTTAATCAAAAGTCAACCCCGGGGTCAAATAGAAATACTAAGTGTTAGGGAATCCCTTATGATGTTTTGAAGATGACAAAATAAATCAAAGGCTACTAACATGTTTGATGGTTGAGTAATAGACTATGCAAATGATAGAATGTGTAAAAGATATAATCAAAGTCTATTCTTGGAAGAACCAGAAGACAGACTCTATCTTTGAAGTTCGAACTAGAAAATGTAGACTTTATCTTTGAAGCGGAATATGTTCGACTCGATTGTAAAGTCTATTGCACTCGACTCGATTGTAAAGTCTATGGCTCTCGACTTTACATCCAGTTCGACGAACGTAACTCAAGCCCAATCATATAACAGCTAGTGATCTGGTTTGGATTCCACATCAAGATTGATTTAATTGACTCAATCTATTTGATTGACAATTGGATCTTGAAAACAAGAACTTTCTATGCGAATGAGCTTTACTTATGGAAACCAAGATTCTGTTTGTATGGGCGATCGGAATCAATTTGAGATTCTATTTTTGTCACTCAACGGCTACCAAATCTTCTAGATACAGAGCTGTCCAATGGGTAGATTGGAAGACGATCCTCAAGATACTGTCCAACGGGTAGTTTGGAAGTGGAGGAGTATTTAAGGAGATCATGGACCGATGAGCAAGTAAGAGACGGAGCGTAGAATTTATAATTCCAAAGTCTGAGTGACCTTCGATCATACACTTGTCTTTGGAGAGCTTAAACGTTTGTGATCGTGAGAGAAATACCAAAAGAGTGATTTGGTGAGATAGTGTGATCTACTACTAAGTGTTTGCACTCAAAGTTGTAATCTCTTGTTGATTGCATAGTGGAATCCAGCCAAGAAGGCTGTTAGCGTGGGAAAGTGGATGCAGGCTTGGATTAAGCCGAACCACTATAAACCTTGTGTTCTTATTCTCTTCCCTAACTCCTTTGTTTTATTTGAAGTTTATTTTATTCTACATATATTTGCCAAGATTTATTTTAAACACCTATTCACCCCCTCTAGGTGTTCGTACTAGCTTTCACACTAAGTTCTCTAAGAAGTGTGGGCAAGAGAATAAGCTTTCTATGCTGATTGTATTTTACATTTAGTGCACAAATTATAGCTTCATTATCAGGCTGAGGAAGCCAAAGGGAGAAGTTATAATTTCAAATGAGCCTGTTCAGTGACATTCCTGGGTTTTGATGATTTAACTCAGTATGCCGTATGGCTTAAGAATATCTACCCATTTGAGGCATTTTTGAGTTTTTCGTGCCATTGCTCTCTCTCTCTCTCTCTCTCTCTCTCTCTCTCTCTCTCTCTCTCTCTCTCTCTCTCTCTCTGTGTGTGTATGTGGAAGCTCACGTTTCTGCTCATGTTTATGTTTCTCAGGTGAGAAAAGAGTTGCAGCTTGTGTGCATTCTTGCTCGAAGGCATGTACCGATCATGTGTAGCTTGCCCTCCGAGAATTTTATGACAACAACATTATTTAAGTGCTTAAATGGATTGGTGAATGGAGAAGGCCGAATGGCATGGAAACCATAGTAAAGGAATCCCAAATTCAAAGTTCTAATCTTGGTTATTATATACTAGACCTTGCGTCCAGTGACTATTGATTTAACTATGGGTCCTCTGCCCTATAAATTCTTTTTAGTCTGTTTGATGGTCAGATATCATCCTCTTCGTCAACAATATGCTCAAAATAGCACAAACCACTACTTAAAACTACGAGTTTGCTGTGGCTTATTGTTACTCGTATTTCCATCTACTGGTTCTGGTAGTGTTTATAAGCCAGACCAAGTGCCTTTTTCTCACCCTTTCATCATTAGCAGTCACTTTGATCATTACTCTGTATGTGCGCCATGCATTAGCGCGCGCGTGCATGCAAGTGAGATTCGTGTGCGTGGGCAATTTCTTGGGCCATAGAATGATAGACGGAGTTTATTACACAAGATTCCATGAAGATCCTAGACCAAATGTCATAAAAAGAATTACATCTAATCATGACTAAAATGAAAGTAATTTTATTTTTGAACGATTTAGAACCTAAAATAAATATATAAAAAATTGGAAAATAAGGTTTTTGATCGAATTTTATGAAATTTTTGACACACAAGTTAAATTGACACTTAAAAAAAGTGTTTTATGAAATTTTGATTTTTTTTTTTTCAATTTTTTGGTTAAAGGTTTGACTAAAAGGGAACACTTTAGTTGACTTTTTTTTTTTTTAAAGATTGATTTTTGAGCCAAATCTTTGGATTTTTGAAACATTTATTTGAGAAAAATGAAATTAAAGCTAATTGACATCTTTTTGGGTGAAAAGCCAATTTCTGATCCAAGGTTGACTTTTGGTCAAAGAGCTGACCAAAAAGTCAACCCGAAAGTCAAATGTTTGACTTTTTGGGTTTTTCTTGAAAATGAATAGAAAATTACTTAAAAGTGACAGTGCAAAACAAATAAATGAAAAATGACATTTTATTTTTTTGTCGAGTAACAGGCTCCGTTGCTATCGAAAACCCAAATCAGGTGTCAACATCTCTTCATTATCTTTCATTTTTCTCCACGTCCTTCTTGATTCGGGTGCCTGATCTAGGTACTGAACCATTGACATGGAACAAAAAATATCGGCTTCTTGATATCAATGACATTCTATTGACAATGAAGTAGTCCCATTTTCATTTGTATACCTCCTAAAAGAAATTGGGTTTTTGACGCTCATTTTTCTTTTTAAGCGTCTACCATGCACCACATGCACTTTTGTTGAGACACCCATTGTCAATACCATTTTCAGCTCATATATGGACACGTTTTATCAAAAAATCATATGCTTCACGGTTTAATAGTCGAGCTTTTGCATAAAACCCCGAATTTGCATCTTGTACTCTGACCAATCGAGAATAATCCGGTTGATATATATATATATATGGAGAGAGAGAGAGAGAGAGAGAGAGAGAGAGAGTTTAAAAGACACTTCGCACAAGAAATATGCAAAAATAAAGAAAAATTAATTGCTTGCAAGGATCCAATCTGACTAGGTAAATCAAATGAGAAGGGTTGCACAAAGCATCGTCTTTGGTTGAATCGACAATCTTTAATCAGTCCTTGAAGGGAACTCATTTCCATTACAAAGACGAAAAAATAAAATGTGCCTCAGCATTCAAAATACACGATATAACGTCCCTTCTACCAACAAAGGTGGGCACATGAAAATAGTTATACCCATGGCAAATTCAGATTAGAGGAAAGAAGCATGCTCGAGTATAGCAGCTGAAGGCCTTTCAGCAGACTTCTTCAAAAGCAGGGTCGGACTAATTTGAACATATACAAAAAGTTTAAAAACTATATTGAACAAATTATAAGTTGATGGACTATATTGCATACTAAGCTCAGAAACCACACTTAACAAATTAAAAATTCAAGGACTACATTGCACATTGGGTCAAAGTTCAAGAACTATTTATATTATTTTCTGCAAAAGCCACTATTAGAGCTGCATGACTACGTGAAGAAAAGCTACATCTTTGTAACGACTTTAAAGAAGTGAAGGAAATTATATCCATAACTCACATTAATGCCAATGCGACCTTTTGCCTTGAAGAACACAAGTATTGCCACAGAAATGAAGATAAGGTTGAAGAATAGCTTGAGCATTGGGATGATCCCATATCAGCGTCTTCCACTTTTCTTCACCTTCCATCTCTATATACGGAAGGTCCTCAACACGTAATTGTAGTTACGAAGGAGTCTTGTCCAATTCTGGGCACTTGTACACATCTATAACTTCCATGGAATCACAACTTATTAGGCCTTCACATATGTTCTTAAGCTGGGGTAGATCGAATAGCTCCAAGCACTTTAGCTTTGGGAGAAAATTTGAAGACTGGAATGATGAAGGGGTGTTGTTTACAGGAGTCATTATGCTTCCTTTTTGGCCTTGTCCTAATCTGCTTATCATCTCCACCATTCCTTCACAGCAATAGACACGAATACTTTGTAGATTTCGAAGATGGATCAACCACTCATGCGGAAATAGGTTTCTCATGTTATTGCAAACTTCTACCACAAGAAATTCAAGAGGAATCTCTTCAACTGGCGTGGATGGGGGAGGACCTCCAATTATCTTTATCATGTTCTGGCAGAATTTTACCGTGATTCTTTTCAAATTAGGGAAGTAGGGCAGCCCCTCAGGTTCCAGCACTCTCTCGATTTTATCACACCCCTTAATAGAAATCGCTTCTAGACTGGGAAAGGCTTGGGGTGAATGTGGTGGTGATGTAATTGCTGCTGTTATCCCCACCATTTTCTCACAGTAATATATTTCAATCTCTCGTAGATGCGGAAGGTAGAATTTAGACCCATGCCCAAAGAGATACTCCAATTTCTGACATCGACATATTTTCAAAACCCTAAGGCTTGGGAAGAGGAGAGGGTTAGGGGTTGGGGCAGGGGAGCCCTGGATGTTGATTTCTTCATCATCTTGTCCTCCACAGAGCACCCGTAAGTTTTCCCATTGTTTTATGAATAGCACCTCAAGGTTTTCAAGTGGACCCGTGCTAGACAAATTTGTTGTTCCGATGCAAAATCTTGTAGTCAATGTCTGCACATCTTGGGGAATCAAAATACAAATGCCATTGCTTTCCCTTCCCCCAGTCACAATAGCATGACTACAATTATGAATGTCGACACTTCTCCTACAATTCCCAAATCTAGCATCACCACTCACTTTCACACGAAAATATGAATTTTCTTGACCCATGACGAGCTCGTAAAAGCAAGGGTTAATCTGCTTAATGACCCCCACACACTTGTTGAAACCATCCACATCTTCAAAGTAGCATTCAAGTGTCTCCAATGCCCGCAATTTTGTAATGTCTTCTCCATTTATTACCTTAACTTTAAGATATTGCAAGTTTAGCAAATCCCCCATCGTTCCTTTGGGAAATCTCTCTATATGTGTCCAAGATAAGTCAAGGTATCTCAAGTTAATCAACATTTCTAGACCCTTGAGCGTTTCAAGGCGAAAACATCCATACAAGTCCAACTTTCTTAAAGATCTAAGCTTCCCTAAATAAGGAATACGGAACAATTTCGAACACCCTCTAAGCAATAGTGCCCTCAAGTTTATCAAGTCTGAAATGGAATTTGGAAGTTCTGTTAGTTGACATCCACTTAGGTTTAGAACCTTTAACCCCCATAATTGTTTGAAGAAAGAATCAGGGATGACCACATCAACCAACAAGCTTTCATTCAATAGAAAAGTTGATAGCTTAGGACAATTTGGTGACATGTTCAACGGAAATTCTCTAATGTCATTATGCATTAGAGAAACTTTCTCCAAAGCATCCGTCCAATATTCCTCAGGTGGAATCCACCTCAACCGCTTTCCTGATTTTACAATGGAAGTCGCACTCATGATGTGCAATGCCATGTCTCTAATCAAATCATGCATCTTTATCTTGCTTCCATGATCTTCCAATAGGCAAACATTTTCCAGTTTGTTCAATATGGTAAGGCCTCTATCATATTGTTTCTCCCTCATATTCAATCCACATCCACCAATCAATCCTTTGTCAATAAAGAATTCTATCAACTCGAACTTATCAATCAATTTATCTTCTGGATAAAGTGCACAAGATAAGAAACATTGTTGAACTTCATGATTACCAAGGCGATTGTAACTGAATTCTAGTTTCATTAAGACATCCTTTTCCATATCCGTTTGCTCCATATCCGATTCTCTCAATTTCAACAAGTAATCCTTCCATTCAAACAAGTCGGTCACTCCTTGCATGCTTCTTGCCATGGTGATGATTGCAAGTGGCAAGCCTGCACATTCTTTAACAATGGACTTCACAACTGCTTTAGTTTCCAAATCAAGGGCCATTTCGGATCCAAGCTCCTCGAAAAATAAACCCTCGGCTTCTATATTAGATAGAGGTTTAATTTTTATCTTCTCTTGACAATGCATCTGGCAGCATACATCAAAGGATCGAGTGGTTAAGACCAACTTAATTCCATACGCTTTAATAGGGATTCCCACCTCTTTAAGATCAAAACGTTCCCACACATCATCGAGGATTATTGCGGACCTCCCCTTTTTTGTTAAACGATCAGACAACATTGCTGCTCGTTTCCGCACATCCTTTTCATGTAGCATACCTAAAGTTAGTGCCTTCCAAATGTCATCCTGCACCTTTTGTGTGTTAAAATTTTGTGATACGGTGATCCACAACACATTGTCAAAGTTTGCTTCTTCAAGGAGTTTATTATGTATGTGCTCCATAATAGTTGTCTTGCCAACACCTCCCATTCCATAAATGCCTAGTCGGGATACTCGACTCCCTATTAGGTACTCCAAAATCTTTGTAGTATTTCTCTCAAATGCGTTTCCCACCATCTTTCCTTCTAAAAATTTAATGCCTTTGGTCTCTCTCGCCTCAAATAGTCCATTCGGGAAATTACCATGTCTCATAAGGTCTTCTGCTTCTTGCATCAATATATCCACTTGTTGATGTGGTGGTAAACAATCCTCACTTGCTGCTTCAGTACAAGGGAAATAATTTTTTAGCTTCTCCACATCTGCCAACCAATTCGCAACTTCCATTCTCGGCTTCTTTAGGGACAGAAACGCGGCATATTTTAACTCATTTTTTATGTCATGTTCTCTGCTATAGATTCGTTGGAATTTTCTTTTCAAAGCTCTGTTCTCTTCAAAGTTGCTACTTGTGTTTGGATGACTCGTCATTGGCGCACTTTTGTTCACATCTAATTCTGCAATTAAAAAATTCCATCCGTTAGAGTCTCGTGATAGCATTTTTGCTACTCCGATAACATAACATGGCGACACATAAGGATTAATTTAACTAAATAACCATATGCCTTGTAACGACGATGGGCCTATCTTGACCTATTCCACAAGGTGGAATCTGAGGAGGTAGAGGAACATTATTCGGAGCCTGTGATGATGACAGGATACATTGATCTATGTCCATTAGAGCTGTTGGGAGACGTGACTAAATGTAAATTACATGATGATGACGGCACGGTTTCAATCCTTGTCTCATTATTAATGGACTGATGGGGAACACTTTGATGGTGAGGGGACACTAGAGCTGGTTGCACTTGATTATTTTAAGTGTAAGATCAATCAACAATGGGACTTTCAAATCAAGGCATGGGTACAGGTAAAACAACATACATAACTTGATCATGAAAAACATCTACAATGAAAATCAACATGCACATAAGTTAAATATTTTGATGAAAGAAACCATGCAGTAACGATATAGTATTATCAGACATAGAACATGCAAGGATACCACAAATGATGCGATACGGAAAGAAATGAATTTGAGTTATTCTAAAGAGATTTAATAATACAAAGAAGTATCACTTCTGTAATGAAATCATCAATGTTCACTCAGGTAAGATAATCTGGGAATATCTGTGATTCATTCGGAACGATAGTATCTATTTAGATAGATCAAGGCATACCTTGTGATGATGATGGGCAGGCTATATTTGCTCCACCCTTCAAAAATTGCAAATCGACATGTGTTGCAGTTAGAGGATACATGTCCATCGATTCTCGCAGGGGAAATGAACTGGTTTCAGTTCCACATTCTTTATTGCAGCTTGGAAGTGGTTCATTAGAATGCGGGACAGTGGTTTGATGATACTGTAATAATGATGCCCCTGCTGGTGCGCCTTTCGGCACCCCTAATTTATAAACCATAACTTCATGCATTAGACTCTGATCAAAACATTCCTACTTCACATAACATAGCAACATGGGTTTACAGAGAGACCAAGTGAATGATAAATTTCATATGGATTTTGTTAATAAGGAAAGTTTGTAATTCCCAATGGACTGTCTCTCTTGTACTATGTGTAATCAATGCATTGAGAATGAAAATATTTCCTTATCAAGTATAATTAACTAGTATTACAAGCACTCGTTTAACAACACCTATTTAATATAGATCAATAATTGTATACCTTCTGATGTCGATGGGCCCATTGTATTTATGATGTCCTCTATAATCTGCACAGGGGAATTAAGTGACTCGACAATAAGAGGCCCATTGAAAGGTTGTGATGGAATAGGTGGCTCTAGACCAGTGCCGTATCCACACCGGCCGTCGCTTTGAAGTGGTTGACTAGAATGCTGGGGAGTGTTGGTTGTGGCCATGTTACTGAGTTGAGTATCTGATGCAATGGGACCAGGTAAAATGGAGCCCTGTAACTCATTTAAAATATTATCAGGGAGCTCACGGTCTGGTGATGGCAATGGCGCACCTAGATTACGTTGTGCATTTGATGTCCCAAGGTCAAAAGACTCCATAAAAGAAGTCAACAGTTCATCAGGGAAGGATGAATTCGGCGGGGGAGGTGCACTATAATAACTTGTTGCACCATCGAATGGGGGGTTTGCGATGTCGGCTGCACTCATCTCCTGCACCATCTCTTCCATCAATTCACGACTTTGTGGTGTCAAAGGAGGCACACCTGGTGATTGATTGAGAAACATGATGGCATTAGTAGGATTCATATAGCTGGCCTCAGGAACATTTTGAAATTTAGGGCGCAGGGAAGCTGGTTGCTTTGGCATGCCGTGAAATGGATGTTTAGACAATTATAAAATTAAAGCAATTCTAAAGCCATAATTAAGATTAGATAAAAAAAAAATATTACTTTACTAAACTGCCCATTTTCTGAGGTAATTTGGAAATGCGTACCTTGTGGAAACTGTAAATTGGTTGTGCCCTCCACATTTGGCGGATGAGACGTGCTGGTCGGAGCTGCTCTAACATTTCCTGGTATCCTTTCCTGCTCTATCAAACGGAATATGCAATGACGCTCGACATGTTCCTGATTGGAGAACCCTTTTTCAATAGCTTGTTTCACAAGAAGTAATCTGTTAGATTTTGATAAAATAATCTGGAGATATTTAAGAATCTAACGGAATGATAGTGACAATGTCGATTAATCCAGACACACCTTGTGATGATGATGGGCCTGTTATAATTGTTGCTGCCTCCTGAACTTGCGAATCAACGATCGTTGCCTCAATAATGTCAGAGTCACTCGTATGCTGCAATGCAATTGAGGCATCTATGTCCATTGAAGTTTGCAATTGGGAGTGCTGTGAATTACCCACAGCAGACAATTGATCATACTGGAATGATGATGCCTTGGCTGGAGTTTGCTGGTCATTCATTCGCGTTGCCTTAGGATAAGGAGATCGAATGGAACATTGTGGCTGATACGACAAATCAATAAGATACGATTCTACTTCTGCTAAAGCCATCGTTGAACATGATATGCTTTCACCTGTGCGAAGTTCATCAAAATTAGGATATGATTGATTGGAACACGAGAGAATCCCTATTGTAGTTAATTACTGGATCCAATGGGTCTAGTGGGCATGTGCAACACATTCAATGCCCTATTATTAAGGAATAGGTGATGGGCTCTCTTTACATTTGAAAAGTCCCACGAAAAAAGCATGCTTATCGGAGATATTTAAGAGTAATCACTTTGGTTAAAAAGCACGACTTGTTTGCTTGGGAGAATATAATAGATGTTTTGTCTTTCACACCTAGATGAATGTATAGAAACTTCCCATGAACATACCATGACTATTTTGCTCCAGTGACGGCATCGTTGAACTATGATGAAATTGACACTCTCCTTGTTGTTGGTCAGAGGTGAAGTTTGCCATGTCAGCCGCCCCCCCTTCTGTTGTGAATAAGTATTCCATGCATTCGGAGCTTTGTGGCGACAATCGAATAGCTGGATGCAGCACGTCGCGTGACTGTGGCCCCGCGGAAAATTGACCGCTGGCCTCTCTGCTCTCTTCTTCAGCCACCTCATCGAGTAACGACAGCATCAACTTTCTTACGTGGTCCGGCACTTCTGTGCAAATGGAAATCCCTTCAATTGGGACTTTAAGCAAGTGACCTTTCACTTTTGTAAGGTCTCCAATGAATTCTCCACTGCAATAATGACAACGCCATTTGTTGTCCTCCAGTCTATTGACAAATTTCCAGACTATATCCTCTTTGTTACAAACCTACAAGCAAATAGAGCGCATACCATCATATAAGTAATATCCCAATCTTTTGTATATCTTCCTAGTGCACATAGCATTATTCGCAAGCAAATAATATAGCTACCACAAGTACTAAAGCCACCTGATTGTGTAACCAATCCATTAGCTTGCTTATGTGCTCCGGCACTTTTTTGCAAGGAGAAATGCCTTTGTTTGGATGTTTAAGAAAGTGACTTTTCACTCTTGTAACTTTTCCTGAGTATTCAATCTCGCAGTAAGGACAACACCATTTCTCGCCCTCCAGTCTAATCACAAATTTCCAAGCTATATCTTTAACTCGCGGCATCTTGTTGTTTTGATTATCAACCTACAAGCAAAGAGAGCGCACCCGATCATACAACATATCAATATTTTGTATATTATCTTTTTTTTTTTTGGTCGGAAATTTTGTATATTATCTTAGCACACATATTAATATTCAATAGACCCAAGAACAATTTGTTGTTTTCGAGACAGGGCCCGATCAACTCAAAGATAACTTGGAAAATGCGGAATACCTTCTCGAGAAAATAATTAACTCTAGAATTACAAGGAGATGTGGGGGGATCAAAATGACGTTGGATTTTGACCGAATCGTTGCCGGTGAAGCAAAATCCAAAAGAGATTTGGATGTTAACTTTAAAAAAAAATAAACTGAATTTATTCTCCAAACAGATAGAACTTGTTGACAGGTAGCACCAAATCCCCCCACACTGTAAAGCTATTCTCCTCAGCCTCATCCCTTTTCTGATTTACCAATTTGAGAAGTTGCAGGAAATCCGATTACTTGGAAGATTATGGAACATCCTATAAGCTCCCATAAACCGATCAAGTCTAGATCTTTAGTTTATGCAAATGATCCAAATACAGAGCAGTTTGCATGCATAAAAAAATGATTTGTAAAATACGGTGAAGCATAAAATATTTCTCATGCAATTCTCAGGCAAAAGAGAATCTCGACTTCATAAAGAAATGGTCATAACTGTTGGCAAATACCCGCAAATACTAATCTGAAACGTCCACAAAATCTGTTTATTAATTTGCTATGGCCCTTTAAAAAAATCTCAAATATAGGTATCATTGATAAAAATATGAAAAATTGGGTCTCATCCATAGGACTACACGAGGTATCGCCCACCTCACAAGTCATTTCCCAATGACCCACGTCTTCTTTCTATGTGTTCTTCACTCGGTTTGAAGCCGAGGACTTCTAGAAACCGACCAAATTGATGCTGCACTTCGAACCCCATCCACAGATTGAACAATTCGCCTATATTCGCAGTAGAAAGAAAATCAAAGCACGTACATATATTTACTGTCAGAGAATTCATGAAAGGTTATTGCATCTCACAGCTACGTTCACCCAACTACTTTTTGGTCACTTAACCCATCATAATTCATTTCTCATGGAATCCATTAGATTTACTAGTCCAGCGTGCATATATTTGATCCAGGTAAATAAGGATGCTCGGTTGGCCAGGCTTTAATTGATTAATACAAATGGAAAATTGCAAAGACAAAGATGAAGCAACATACCTGCTAGTCCAGAAAAAGAAGATCAAGATGCATCTAAGTGGCAAAGATGCACATCAAAAAGTAGAACTAAGAAGCTATTCTTGAGATTCTGAAGCACTGGTCAGCATCCAGGACTCCAGCAAAGAGTCTTTCTTCCGCTGAAGGCAGAGATCCAATTCCTAGAGTAACAAAGGCATAGGCCTCCTGTTGGAAATGGTAATGGACAGCTTTTGGTGAAGAATCAAGAGTAACTCTTGCACAGCAACAACAGAACAGTTGCTGTAAATGCACATTAATTCCTAAAAAAATAGAGAATTTCGACACGTTCCAACACGTTATATATTAAATATATATTTATATATAAATGCAAAAATAAATAAATAATAATAAAAGGGCATAGAATTACACCCGTTTGCTTAAATTAATGTGCTCACCTAATTCTCCAGTTTCAATTTTTCTGTTCTGCACACAAAACAATCAATTGCCTTCTTAAGGGAACAAGAAACATGAAAGCAGGCAATTCGTTATTTCATAGCATCGAAAAAGAGCAACACAAAAGCAAACTCAAGGCGGAGCTCAACCGATTCAAACCGTCGTTTCGCGATAGAAACTGGGGACATAATCAGTTTTACGATGATAAGAGATTCGACCGACGGCAAAAGGGGAGTCGAAAAGCCAAAGCAAGAAGAAACCCTAACAGCAAGCAAAGCTCTGATTCAGGAATCAAGTTGGTGCCAAAACTAATTCACGAACTCCCAAAAAATAAAACTTCGAAACCACCGGTTGAAACCAGTCCGAAATCGACTAAATTTCAGCTGATTGAGACGACGGAGCTCGCGATTCTAGATTCGCGAGAGACAGAACAAAGCAGCCGAGCATAACGGGAAGGTGGATGGGAGAAGACAAACCCTGTGGCTGTGCGCGACGCTTGAATTTCGCGGAGGCCACCCCGCCGAATCAACTCTCCGCAAGCCCTAGCTCGAACTGGACGCACCGTCTCTCCGTCTCCGCAGCAATTCGGGGAGTCAATTAGCTCAGAACTCAGAAGTGAGAGATAGAATTTTCTTCCTTCCCCTTTGTTTTTGTTATTTTCATTACTTTTCATATATTTGAAATTTTTTTAAAATTGACCCGTGCGCATTGAAATCGCATGTCGAAATTTTGGATTCACCTATCGAAGCGTGTCGGGAAGAGTTGACCACGTGTCGAAGCATGTCAGAGCGTGTCAGATATTTGTCAGACAGAACACGAAGGCTCCTGGAAACTGTCGGTGTTTCTTAGCTCGCAAGTGCTTAGATGAGTAATTTGTGAAAGTTTAGTGGACTCCTTGTTGTCCCAACAACTATTTTAGCTAAAGTTTTGGAGCATCTTTAGGGCGCGTTTAGTAATGATTATGTTAAAGCACGATTCGATTAGAAATGATTCTTTTTTATTCTGTTCTTGGGAACAATTTATAAGTATTTTAAGCCGTTTGATAACGATCCAAAATTTATGATTCTCGAATAGAATTACGTTTGGTACCGTGCTCATTAATTCTGTTTCAAATCAGTTTCTTTTAATTTTTAAATAATGTTTATTTATTTTTATTTATTTATTTTCCTTTTTCTCTTCTTATGGCCAGCCGTCAGTCAGATGAGGGCCAGCGACCTCATCGAAGCGTCGTCGGCCCTCGGCGAGGCTGACCCTTGTTGGTCGAGCCTTGCCGGTGGCCAAGCCGGCCTCGTTGGGATGGGGCAAGGCCTGCCCTACCAGTCGGGCAAGGCTCGCCTGGCCATCGGCAAGGCTAGGCGAGCTTCGCCGGGGCTGGGCGAGGCTCACCTGGCCACCGGCAGGGCTGGGTGAGCCTTCGGCGAGTTCGCCGGACCTCACCTTGGCCTGGCGAGCTCGCCGAATCGGTTGCCGGCGACCGGCGGTAGACGGTGGCAGACGGTGGCAGACGGCGGCGGATAGCAACCGTGAGATGGCGGTTGATGAAGAAGAAGAAAAGAGAAGAAGAATAAGAGAAAAGGGAAGAAGAAGAGTTGGTTTTGATTTTTAGATTTGTTCCCGAAATAAAAATCAACTTCTTCTTTTTTTATTATTGATTATATTCTAAATCTACTTCTGGGAACAAAAAAATAGAAATTTATTCCCGGGATCAAAATTTTTACCAAACGCGATTCTGAGAACAAAAAATCAGAATCAGACAATATTTGGATGGTTACCAAACAATGCCTTAGCCACAGAAGCCTCATGGAGAATTGGCAAGTGGCCCCATAAATGTCGTCACATACTTTCACTTTTTCATCCTTTTCTTTTTCCATCTTACGCTATACCCTATTACTAAAATTAAATGAAAAATGACTTTTTCTTCCCCTTTAAAGATGATTGTTTTTACTCCACCTCACATAACTTTGACTTTTGTATTTATTTTCCTCCTTAGATTCTACGAAATAATATATTTTCACTATTTTAATAAATAGTTAGCATTATCCAAATTAACCCCATGAATGAAAATTTTGAACATCCGAATACATTATTTGTTTGTTCTTATTATTTAGGACCAATAAGCTGGCCTTGTTGCCATTGACTTGCTAGTGGTAACTACTCTGATCTTTCAGCAACTTGGGCTGAAGCTGTAGGGTTCTCCAGGGGTGATAGCTATGCAATTCTTTCTTCTTCATCTTCTTACATTTTAACTCAAAGTGGTGTTGAGGTGAATTTTTACAAGGGGTGAAAAGGAAACTTCCCAACCTACGTTTCCATATGTGATACAACCACTAAGCGGATGAAGTATTTTATACTCAATACACTGATCCAAAAGAGCGAAGCAGTGTATGTGGCACAATAAATACAATTGACAACTCAATGCTATATCATATCTAGAATCTTTTTTGAACACAAACAGATCAAAGATGGTGTTGGCCAAAACTCTCTTTCTCTAGGAAAATTTATTCCTGGTAGATCAGTCCATGATAATAAATTGTCTTTTCGGTTCTAAGACGACATGGAAGCAAACTCTGCTCATTCCTGGGCTTCTCAAATATTCGGATTCATTGTTCTTTGACTAATTCGAAATATCAACCAGACCGGTGAAAGAGTTCTCACCAGATTGAAATTGGACTATACACCAGCAAATTTCAAGAAGGCAATTTCACGTGAAGTTTTGTAGCATCGTTAGCAACTGAAATATGAAGCCAGCACATCTAAGTGATATATACTTGTATAACTTTGAAAGGAGGAACTCTAAGGCTGCTATTACAATCTGAAGCACAAATCTCAATCGCTGTCTGAGAATCTGGACAACAGATGGACTTCCTTTGCTAAAAGCTACAAAGAAAGGAAACTCTTTTGGCGAAGAAACAAATTTGTCACTAAAGTGAGTGTCGTACACAACTTTTGACACTTCTAGTGTACTTATCTCGATAATTTGTACTGAACTATTTAGTTTTTCCTCCCATTTATCAGTAAGTTTTTTAAGGTAAACTTAAAATATCTAGAAGTAGGGGCTCCTTAAAGTGCCAAGTAATTCTCCACGATATAAATAATTCTTTTCACTGTGTCAGGAGATTGAAGATAAATCTAAAATGTACCTTTTTTTTATTATTATGTAGACACCTATTATCGACCCTCCTCTGCACCTGACGCCCTTCCTTTGAAACAAAAGTATCTCTTATTCGACCATTAAGAGTCTTCTTTCTTCTTCATCCCATCTATTGATCTTGTGATCCTCTTGGTTAAGTAAATATGAAACTTTATAGTACAACATCCCTTTTGCAACAATGTAGGTAAATCTTTATTTCCCTATATAATATTAGTGGGTGTGCTATTAGGCCTTCCATCTCATATAATTAGAAGTTCTTATCAATCTCACCTCTATTAGAAAAATCATTCTTCAAGAACGTGACATCTCGTGATTCCATTTCGATCACACTTCCATCAGCTTGTTCACCTATGAACACGTATCTTTTGGAGTCTTCTGAATATCTTATAAAGATATATTTCTTCCTTGTAGGACCTAATTTGCCATATTTATGAGAAGAATCATAAACATAAGCTATATACCCCATGGACGTAGATTACTTAAGTCTGGTTTCCTACTAGTCCACAATTCATAAGGGGTGGAAGTGACTAATTTTGAGGGCACTCGGTTAAGTACATAGGCAACACAGTCAATAACGCATGTCTCTAATAGGAGATAGATAAGTTTGCTTGCGTCATCATAGACCTAACCATTTCTAATAGGATTCTATTCCTTCTCTCAACAACCCCATTTTGTTGTAAAGTACTAGGAATAGTCATTTGTCATACAATTATCTTTTCATCAAAAAGAGCCTTGAAATGTTCAGATAGATAATCACGTCCTCGAACGGTTCTTAATGTATTTATTGTTTTGTTCAACTGATTCTCTACCATTGCTATATATCGTCTAAAGCAATCTAATGCTTCTGATTTATGAGAAATCAGAAAGACATAGCCAAAACGCGTGAATTCATCTATAAAAGTGATGAAATATGAGGCTCCATGGCTCTCTCTCACGTTCAAAGGACCACAAATGTCGGAATGTATGAGTTGCAATGGAAATTCGGCTTTAGTTCTTTTACCAAATGGTTTCTAGTTGCTTTTCCCGCTAGACAATGTTCACATACGGGTAGACTAACTTTAACGAGTGATCCTAAAAGGCCTTTTCTAGCTAACCTTTGCATTCTTTGTAACCTAATGTGACATAATCTAGCATGCCAAGTACTTGCATCAATCTTATCATTACTAAAAGATGCAATTAAAAAAAACAACCATCGACATTAATATTGTACTGATCATAGTCAATATCTAACACCATAAAACTATTCAATACATAATCTGAACCATAATAAACTGTTCCAAACAAAATGTCAACATAATCACTATGGAAATTCAAAACATAACATAGGCTAAGAAGAATAACTACGGAGACCATGTTCCGTCGAATATCTAAAGCATAGAGGACATAATGTATGAATATGTTTCGACCACCGTGTAAAATTAATTTACATGTGCCATTACCCTTCACTTTAACTCTTGAGTTATTCCCTACATATATTTATCTTCTTCTAGGCTGTATCCGACGATACTCCAAAAATGCTTATCGGTCTCTAGCTACGTGGTCTGTTTCTCCCAAGTCTACAGTCCACATTGGATAAGATTCAACAAAAATTACAGTGTTAGAAACAAAAGCATTACTTAAAGTAATTGAGTAATATGGTACCTCTTTCGACTCAATTCATTCACGAGCAAAGTGACCCATCTTGCCACAATTGTAGCACTTCATCTTGACCTTGTCCTTCTTCCTACCCCACTTCTTGCATCGAAAGGTCTTAGCCCTCTTACGTGCCTGATTAGTTTTCTTCCATTTGTTGTTGAATTGATGATTCCTTTTATGTTTGAAACCCGAAACTTTACGCGAACTTGATTCAGCAACATAAGCATGGGTAGATGATTTCACAGTCTCTGGACGCTCATCCTCCAATTCCAAATGATGTGCTACATCATCAAAAGTGACAATATTCTCATTATGCGTCATGTTGATCTTCATATGCTCCAAATTGTCAGGAAGAGACCTTATAACAACCTAAACTTGATGTTCATCAGTAAGGGAGTGACCTACTGACTTCAGCTCATGAATCATGTTTGATGTCTCCTGAATATGCTGCCTCATTGTTACATTTAGGATCTTTCGGTATGTGTTAAACTTAATGGTGAGTCTCCTCAATTTAGTGGCAGATGTATGCCCAAACTTATCTTTCAAGGCAATACATATTGCTTGAGCTTTATCATAACTTTCAAATTCACACATGAGATCATCTTGCATACAACTCAGCGATGTGATGCGAGCAATGTTATTTTTCTTCTTCCAAGCTTGATAAGCTTCTAGATCTCTCTTGTGTTGAGCTTTATCCATGGTATGGTTGAGGATTTCCAAAACCTCTTGCTTCTCAAGGATATACTGAACCTTTCGGTATCAAATATCATAATTGTTATCGTTCAGCTTCTCATCCTTATTGAGGTCAGCCATAATGGTCTTGAATACCGAAACCATAATCAATTGTTATAACACATTGACATAATAAACGCATAATCAATACTAGCACATTTTTTCAGAGTAACACATATATTTAATTTTCAACAAAGACAAACTAAATTAATGATAATTCAAAAAAAGACAAAGAAACGAAAGTTTACTATATTTCCAATCAGCTTCTATGTACGATTGTTCTTTTATCATTAATTAGTTTAATTTGCGCAAATTTTAAGTTATAGGTGAGAACTCCTTCGAATTCATTAACCTATGAACTCCCACTAGAAAAAAATAATAATTACATGTCTTCATGTAATTTCTAATTTTTTATTAACATAAAAGGCACAGTATGATATGAACCAACATACAAAAAAAAAAAAAAAAAAAAATCATCCAGCAATTATAATCAAAATCGTAATTTAACATGTAATGGAAAAATCATGGATTTCCAACCATTGTTCGAATTTTCTTGGAAATAGAAAATTGCAAGCATATTAAACTATATACATGCTATCATCGAACCAAGCTCTACAAAACATATATGGTACCATTTTCATGTAGGCTAACTTATGTATTTCCAAAACCATAGAAAATATAGGCTAAAAATGAATAAATAATGCATTTATACCCCAAAAATACGAGTACTTAGCGTTTCGTACACATTTTTATATCTTTAAAAAATTCAAACATGCAAAATAACTATACCACAGTGTAGAGCACATCCATATGAACCAAATGCTACTGACCACCCTCCAATCAAACAACCCACGCGCCCACACACGCCGCCTAAGTGTGCAGTGTGTGTGGCGGACGCGCCAGCGAGCCAGAAGGCTCTTGGCCAGTCCGACTAGTCCGACCAGTCTAACCAGCAACCGATTTGACCGTTAGACCGGTTGACCGGTTCGGTCTCTGGTCGGGTCAGGTCACCAGTCGAGTTGGGTCGGGTTGCCCGCTAGCCTGCAAACTACTACCGGTAGGGTGACGTCATGGATGATGTCATCCGGCTGTTACCGGCTGTTGAATGACATCATCGATGATATCAGCACCCATCGGTTTGCCGATGCGTGCATGGCGCTCACGTGCTGGGCATGCCCAGCGCATTTGGCATGTGGTGCCCATGCGCTGTGGCTTCTGGCCGCATGTTTGGCATGTGGCACCCACGCGTTGCGACTTCTGGCCGCGCGTGTAGGCACGTTTGACGTCTTCCGGTGGCGCTTGACCCACTGTTCAACTCGTCTTGACGAGTACTTTCACCCTGTATATTTGAAAATTGATTTTGGCTGAAAAAGTATTTCGAAAAATGGCCAAACGGGTGTACGCAGCCCCAAACCCGTTCTTCACTTCGGTTCGTTTTTGACGATTCAGAATGCAATTCCGAGCAATAAACATTCAGATAGTGTAAATTTCATTCTCTTGATCTCGATATCGAATGGTACACGAGAAAATTTGATGAAAAAATAAGGTGGAAATCACAATCGGGCTCTGATACCAATATAGGAAGAAAGTCAGCGGAAGACGACTTACCTATTTTGGATTCGCAATGAACAATTTTACCTCGGAATGAACGTTGAATAACGGATGAATGACGAACAATATTACTTCACGTTGGTCTGAATGCAGTCACGAGAAAAACATTCAATTTCCACGGCATAAATGCCGATTATTTTCGTAAAGGAGAAATGGAACGCCTTATTTTTCTTTGATGGAAAGGGGACAAGAAAATGAGAACAATTTGTTTCTGAACGTACATTCTACCAACCGTCCCAAAAGTTATCTTCAGAAGTTTTTTATATGACTTCCTCATACCCTTTTAAAGGGTGTATTTCCATCATAACATATCAAGATGAAACGGTGCATTCTAATTGCACCTTATCATGGACGTATTAATAAAGTACAACAGATAGGCTTCTCGTAGCTTTGTATGTGTGATCCATGGACTGTAGTTGCTATTGAGTCTGAAATTGGGTGCTGGAATGTCCGCTCCTGGACAGGGTAGACTTTTGATGTTGTTGGCTGCTGCTAGTGAGTCGGGGGTATCGAGATTCTCTCGATCAACAGTTCATAGGCCCCAATTCTATTATTAGGTTCCATTAGACTAAATCTCGGTTTGGGGTCATGTGGGTTGGGAAGATTGAAAGGCTCAGGAAGCACTGAAACCCTGTCCGGGCTTCCTCGAGCTAATTTTTTTTTTTTTGTCAAGACAGTTTAGTGTGCGATTAGTGGTCATTTAGGAATAGCCTGGTGTCACTAAGGAGCCCCGGTAGCAACGGGACTTCGGAATTCCAAATGGATGGAGGCCGAAGGGATGCCCGAGCCATGTCTGGATTATCTCGAGCTTTCTAACCATTGGGACAGCCACCATGCTCAAACCAAGTGGTTCCTAGCATGCTGAAAACTTCTCGACATTAAAATACTCTATCTTGTGGTACATTGATACAATTCCGGTTCAAAAGGTGATGAAACGGCTTAGTACATGTTTCTTGGATAAGTTCTAGGCCTCTACGTCTTGATTTCAGCCCTATACGTGAACTTAATTTAGTTAGTCTAGGAGGTGGAATGACAGAATTAGGAAAATGAGGGTGTGGAGAGCCACGGGTCACATCGCCTCAATACCGAGCTCATTGGAAATCGGGACCTGTGGTATTATTTGGAATACTTATTGTGCATGCTAGGACTTATGGTCACTTGGATTGCAACTATAATTTACGTAGACTTTCTATTAACTACGGGTACAACTCCCTGGTAAGACTATGGATGTCAGGTTGGAAAGTGCTGATGATTCGTTATGTAAATTAATATATGGACCGGTTGGCTTGTTCATTTTCCCTGCAAATAGTACTGTGCTATTTTATGAGACATTGGATTATTGAATTGCTGCACCATGGTAATGATATAATCAATTGCCGTCGGTCCTTGTGACGAGGATGCCTCGGGTGGGAGATGCTTGGAAGAGGTAACGTGGTGCCCTCTAGAACCCTGAGGATGGGTGTTGTAGGACTCTTAGAGGTTCCTTGTGATGCCAAGTTGGGTGCAAGATGCCTAAAGAGGGGTAACATGGTGCCTTTCGGTTGCCTAGTGAAAAAATCGATTCTTACCGAATGCCTTAGGTGCAGGATACTCGGAGAGGCTAATAGGTGAGGAAGGAACTAAGCGCTATTCAGAAGCCGAGGAATAAAACGTGAGTTCCTCGATGAATGCCTCACGATGCCAGGTAGGGTGCGAGATGCCTAGATGGGTTATGCCCTAACCTTTTGGGTGGGGGGTGCGGGGCGGGCGTGACATGCTGTGCCATCTAGTGCGGTATCGAGCTTAAGGTTTGGACGGAGTGATGAGGCGTTCGAGTAGAGTAGGAACTAGAGTGTGTCATAGAAAGTTGAGGGATCAACGAGCAGCAAAAGTGTCACTCGTGACTCTAAATGAGCACAAGTTTTGTGCTGTTTGTTGATTGTATAGCAACCTGCTATCATTGATTATTGTTGACACTTAAATTTTGACAATCGCAATCATCCATTTATTGCATAGAAAATTAGAGATTAACTTTTAATTCCTAAAAAAATAGAGTTAAAATTGCATAGCATATAATTTAGTTACACTTATTTATTTGTTTATAACTTTGCATTTGATCGGCGACGGATGAGCTTCAATTTTACAAGTTAGCAATTCAATATTTTCAAAAAAGATTCATATTATTTTTCCAATATTCGGTAAATCCTTCATATATTTACATGATATATACATTAAGAAATATATTTTACAGAAGATTAGAAGTTTAAGGATGAAATATCGAGAAGGAATATTGCACGTGGGGCATGTACTGAGTAATATATTCTTTGTCTCAAAACAAGAAAGATTACATGATCCAAGCGGATTTCGTGCGTGAGCCGAAAAGGAAAGGACAAAATATTTGCTAAGCTCGAGTCCCTTTCTCTATAAAAGGGACTCATTACACGACAAAGGAGAGGGGGGGTCCCAAATGAGAAAGGTGCCGATTTTAATGTGTGCAGGAAAATAGAGAGGAATTTCATTGCGTGGAGAGGGAAAGGGAAAAGGAAGGGGGGGAGACCTTCACTTCCCATCCACTTCTTCACGGGTGCAATAGATACAGAGGACACGCACTGAAAAGAAGACTAGCTCTTGCCACGTCTCTTGTCATGCATGCACTCTTGGTTTTTGATTTCCGGTGAGCGCAGCAAATTCTCAAACCAATCGAAGCCCATCAATTTTTAAAAGATTTCCCTACGTTCGTCTCCAGTTTTGTTGCTGCCGCTGACCACCGCTTAGAATCCCCTTCGCTATCGCGACCTCCGTTCGCTGCTGTTACTCCTTCGACGACCAACAGTCTCGTGACGAGCTGCAATTTCCTAAGGACGAGCTGTTCTAATCTGCACCTGTGACGCAGCAAGCCAACCCCGACATCCTTGTTGTCTCCAAGCTTCACCAAGCCAGCTGATTTGCTCCTCAATCCGACAACCAGACGAGATCCTTGCCGCTGCCTTGACGCCAACAAACCCGTTGCACCTCGACGAAATTTCTGTTTTTGCAGGTCTACTGAAGAATCATTGGTATCATTGTTCCCGAACGACCATAAGCAGCCATCTTGTTGTGAGTTGAGACGCTGGTCGAGAACCGCGAACTTCTGCAAAGTAATCCATCGTGGTTCACCACGAACCACTGCTGCTCACCACTGCCTTGCCACCATTGCTGTTCATTGTCAAGGAGCTGATTGCAATCCCGATCCGATTGCGTTTTAGTCCATATTTGGAAGCCAATATTCGGATTAGGTAAAAATTTTGTCTAATTTGATTTCCGAATATTCTGTTTCCTTATTTAAAATATCGTTGATGCACATTGAAGTTCATGATATATTGTCATATCCACAATCTCGAGTAGCTTTTAAATTATGGATTATTTCCTAATTTCACGACGTGCATACGATTGACAGTCCGATTTTACGCTCGAAATATGACTTGCAATTAGAGTTGTGCAAAATACCCGGGAACCGCCTAGACCGCCTGAAACCGGACCGGAACCACCCGGAACCGGCGGTTCTTGAGGGAACCGGTCCGATTCCGAGTTCCAATTTATGGGAACCGATGGGTACCGGTCCGGTTCCCGGTTCCATGGGCGGATCCGCCGGCCACCCACCCGGACCGGACCGCAACCTTTTTAATATTAAAAAAGAAAATTACTAAAAAAAACCCTAGATCTCATTTCACTCCCTTCTAGGGGTGTGCAAAATACCCGAGAACTGCCCGGACCGTATTTGTAAATTCGCTGCGTTTACTTCTCCCGCCATCCGCATCTGCACGTACTTAAATTTGGTTTTTCTTATTTTGGCTTGCTTTGATGTCGCGTAGTCGTTCTATGTTGAAAACCAAAATTGTTTCGCGTCAAGATCGGTTCCATGGATCCACCCGGGAACCGGACCGGACCGGCGGTTCGGTTCCCGGGTGGATCCATGCAACAAACGGCTTGATCCCGTTTTCAATTTTTCGGAACCGGTCCTTAGTGGGCGGTTCCCGGTTTTAGGTTGGGAACCGCCCGCCCGGACTATGCACACCCCTACTTGCAATTGCACAAAAAAATTGCTAATCCGATCTCACGCTTGAGATACAATTCACGATTGTGTTAAAAATTGGCCAATCCGATCTCAGATACAATTCGTCATTTTATTAGATAGATATCAATCATACCTTACTTGATTTGTTGTCATGTTGTTTGAATCGATTTTGTTTCCGTAAAAGAAAAACCCAAAAAAAAAAAAAATATATATATATATATATATATATATATATATGAGTTGGATTAGGTTCATTGGTAGTTTGCATGTTTAAAATTAGGAAATTTATTTATTTCGAATTTTTTAAATAAAAAATATCAAAAACATTAATTTAGGATGTTAGATTCTATTTTCATTAATTTAAATTGCACGTTTAATTATTGGAAAATTTTAATTTCGAATTTTATAAGAAAAGAAAAAGAAAACCTAGAATTAGGGCATTCTTTTCGCGTCAAGTCATTGGATATTATGATAAGATTGCATGTTTAATTTAATTCTATATAATCTTTCTAATTAATTATAAATTTAGATAATTTTTCCTAGATAGATTACATGTTAGGTTAGGGATTACCTAGTTAAGATAACATTCTTGTTTAAATTTGGATTTGGCCTAATCTGATTCCTAATATAAGTTGGATAATATATTAATCTAGTTAGACAATTTTTGCTATTTTCTAATTTCGAATTTTACATAAAATACCAAAAAACATTGTCTTAGAATAAATTAGTTTCTTTATCTAGGATAGACTGCATACTTATTTAAGAAAACACAAAAAATACTATACTTATGTCATGTAGTTTAGGTCATATTGTTATGTCATGTTGTGTCATATTAGATTAGTAGCAATGCTTATTCTCATTAAACAAGTGAAAATAAAAATTAAGTAATTGCTTGTTAACTAGAAATCATTGTTGATGTTAATTCTGAGCTAACATTGCAAATGCTTTCTTTGCCATGAGGTAAGTCTTATAATTTATTTATTGCTTTTTTTTGTGGGTATTAAATTAGTGGTTTGCGCACTCGCATGATCACCTTACATGTTAGGAAGTAAATTAAAATCAATTTAAGTTGCTTGCAAAATATTTTTTCGAAATAAAAGAGAAAGGTACTGAAAGGGCGTTAGATTATGCTCTCGAACTCACAATCTCTAGTTCGTAGGAGTAAAGTAAATCTCCATTTACTTTACTTGGATTTCTAATTGAACGCGATTCCTAATTGAAAACTCATTTGCATATTAAGAACTTAAATCTACGTCGTGAATTGGTATAAACTTGGGAAAGCCCAAGCTAAGTTTAGGCTTAATAATTTATTAGCCAAACCCTAGGTGGTTCACCGGACGTTAGGTCGTGACAATAACAAACCTTCAACACTTGCAAATTATAAATGTTTATCCAAGCAACTTTTATATTTTCTGATACACATATACTTAATTTTTTTTTAATATATATATTACGGATATGTATTTGGTGAGACTACCAACTCGCAGGTCAACTGGCTGATGACACCACCGTCATGCATTGCATGCAGGATTTCGTCGTTCGCATGAAAATCATAAATAATTTTTGGGGAATCGGCTTACGAGTTCGGTTGACATTTCTGTACTTTCGTGAAAAATTTCACGGTCGAATTCATACCCTCCACACAAGCAAAGATTAAGACAGCTGAATAAGAGTTGCAGGACCAGCTGTTTATCTGGTCAACCACTGTCATCGAAAGAATCGCCAACCAGGGTATGAACAATCTGGAACAGACTTCATGCAAAATCATTTAGAAAGTGGCGGTCCAACTAGGATCAAAAGAGAGATCTAGGCCTAACAATTGGTGGATTGACTGGCGGATTAACTAAGATTATTGACTAACAGTTTGTCATCTTTTTAAGAATTTTGACCGAGTTATTGATTCTTATCCGATGAATTTGTATCTAGAATCTTTAAGCATCCGCCTTGTCCTCCCTAGATATAATAGCTGCTTATCTAACAGTTTTTTTGTTTTTTGTTTTAGCAACGGTTATCTAACAGTTTACCCATTTCATATGTGCCGAATTACCATAGAAATATAAAAACTCGTCCTCGTGAAGATGAACATGGCAACGATGATTTGAACTCGAGAGAGAGAGAGAGAGAGAGAGGGAGGGAGGGAGGGAGGGAGGGAGGGGTACACGGAAAAGCATCATACTCTTTATTGTTGTTTCTCTACACACAGAGACTTCGATATTGTTGGAGGTTTGTTTGTTAAAACAAACAGAGTATTTTCTTTGTCCCACATAGGAAAGGTGGGAAGAAGTGGGCTGATTTATAAGTGAAGGGTTTCCTTGTGTACATCAAGGAATGATTGGATGGGGCTAGACCCCACCATACCCGCGTGCGGGTGCGCGAACAATTGGCGCCCGCGGTTCCCTTTTGCTATTTGCTTTATTTTTTTTAATTTTAGTAAATTCAAATGCTATCTTTTATTTTGAGAATTTCGGAAATAAAATATATAAAATGAAAAATTCGAAATTCTATTTTAAAAAAAAATTATTATTAATTATAATTATTCCGAATTTTGTTTGTGTCTTTTCAAGACAACCTTTGGAAAATCAATTATTCGGTTTTAACTTTTCCCGAAAGGTTGCGATTGTTCGTTTTCGACTTCTTCCGAAGAGTCGCATTTGTTTATCCGAACAATTTTTTAAAGGACGTGTCTGTTCATTCTTTCCACGAAGAGTTGCAAGACTGTTTCATATATATACTTGTCATTTTTCGGAAAGTCATGTGTGGTCATTTTTTCGAGTCTTCTTTCTGAAAAACAGCAGCCAATTTTTCGATTGTTTCTTAGAGAGACCCTGGAGAAATACTTGAATTGCTATCAAGTATTCTCATCCGAGACTTTGTTGTATCCTGGAGGATTTTTGCCGGTGACCATTAGCAACGTTGTGGGGCAAATACATCAAGGAATGATTGGGTGGGGCTAGACCCCACCATACCCGCGTGCGGGTGCGCGAATAATTGGCGCACGCATGCGTGCCCGCGGTTCCCTTTTGCTATTTGCTTTATTTTTTTTAATTTTAGTAAATTCAAATGCTATCTTTTATTTTGAGAATTTCGGAAATAAAATATATAAAATGAAAAATTCGAAATTCTATTTTAAAAAAAATTATTATTAATTATAATTATTCCGAATTTTGTTTGTGTCTTTTCAAGACAACCTTTGGAAAATCAATTATTCGGTTTTAACTTTTCCCGAAAGGTTGCGATTGTTCGTTTTCGACTTCTTCCGAAGAGTCGCATTTGTTTATCTGAACAATTTTTTAAAGGACGTGTCTGTTCATTCTTTTCACGAAGAGTTGCAAGATTGTTTCATATATATACTTGTCATTTTTCGGAAAGTAAAGTGTGGTCATTTTTCGAGTCTTCTTTCTGAAAAACAGCAGCCAATTTTTGGATTGTTTCTTAGAGAGACCTTGGAGAAATACTTGAATTGCTATCTAGTATTCTCATCCGAGACTTTGTTGTATCCTGGAGGATTTTTGCTGGTGACCATTAGCAACGTTGTGGGGCAAATAAATCCTTAAAGAAAGTGATATCACGCCTCAAAGTCCGAGTTGTTTTACTCGATCCGATTTCATTGTTCTACCCAATTTCGAAGCCAACTTTTACAACAGATATTATATTGGGGTTTACACAGGAACATTCTTATTATTTTACCGTAGACGCACGCTAATCAATTACATTCTTTATTTGCAGCAGCATATATCCATCAAGATGATACAAGATCCACAGTGGATGCTTAACTAAATCAAGGGCACTTGTGTCTGCCTCCATGAGTGGTCATGGTGGCGTAGCAAGGGCACACGTCCTCGTTACCGGAGGTCCCGGGCGGCACACAATTGCAACGGGCACAACAGGTTCCGCATGCCCTCTTGCAAATCTTCTGCCTTGATGCCAACCGGCACCTAGCGGCGCAAGCCGCTCCGCAATCTGGAAAAGAGAAGCTCGTGGCTAATAACATGGACTAACGATACAAAAGAAAATGTCATACTGAATATAAAGACGTGTTGTGTGTACGTCATTCATCCATAATTTAACCATTTCAATTCGTGGGAAAATAATTTGTCGAATACAATATCAGAGCTCTGGTTTGTTCTCCATTCTCGAATCAACCGAGCTGATTGTATTCTCAATCTACATAGTAGCTACGCAAAACCATCATAACTAAAAGTATTTAAATTGAGATTTCACCTATCTTTTTGGCGGCAGAACTCTCTACTGAATCTGCGCTCACCTCCTGCTACACAACATATGTGGGTCGGGATTAGCCAAGGTATGAAAGACTAGACAAAACTTCATCAACAAGTACATCGTTGAGAGAGAGAGAGAGAGAGAGGAAGGAGATTTCATTTACCGTAGCATCAGCTACTTCAACCAGCAGATGGAGAACGAGGAGGGACAGGAGCAAACAAGCCAAAACCTTGGACAGAGACATGACTGCTTGAATGATTGTGATCAATGGAGGGTGTCAAGTATGTTTTTCTTGTCTCTTGTAGGATGGTGCAATACGTCGAGAGCAAAGGAGTCTTATATAGGGAGTCCTGAATCGAGTTGAGGATTGTAATTCTAGGTGAGTTTCATGCGAGGGCGGGGATATTCGGCGCATAAGCAACGAGGCAAGAGAACGAAAATTCTAATTGGTACACTTGGTGATGCATCAGACGCGTGCAGGTACATTTGGTGGAGAGAAAAAGCTAAAGAGAAGTGCTCTGGAGTCATCCGGACGTGCCAAAACTCTTTTCGACTATTGCTTTCAATTTATTTGCTTTGCTAGTGGAAGATAGCTATGGTCCCAAAGCACAAGCCGCTCGTGGTTTTGAAGGTAGGCGTTGACATGAGTCCCTTTCATAAGAGAAGTAGAGATTGGACAGTGCAAGTTCTTTAATCAGAAGCTAAGTTGTAACGCAATTCTGCACGCCGTGTGAACAAATAAGAAAGGTGTGAGAAAGATGCGGCAGCTGTGCGATGTCGATACTTTGTACGCAATACGGCAGAAGGTGCATGAAAGTCTTCTTGCATTGTCATTTAGCTGAGTTAGCTTTTGCATTAACATTTCAGATTCAAGTCCCTAAACCAATCAATATGCTCTGGATAGATGATTGTAGGTCCCCTCTGCCGGCCGAGGTTAAGCATTTATATATAGAGAGACCTCTTTTGCGTCGGTGCTCGGGAAAGATCTCAGATAGAACGTGTTCGTGGAATCCCAATTGAAATCAGGCCATTCCCGACAATGGTTTGCGACAAATGGAGGCAGTCTTGGATTGAGGGTGAATTTGATTCAATTTTGCAAATGAGCTTTAAGTGTAATGTAAATGCTGAAACCCAAAATTCTTGGAGAAAAGCAAATTGTATTTGGTAAAAACTCTTTGCAAGTGGACTTTAGATTCTAGTAGTGCTTGGCCAAAAAAAAAAAAAAAAAAAATTACAATGGACTTCGACTATATTTTTTGTATTTTTTTATTAAAAAAGAATTCAAGCCCTTTGCCGGAGTCGGCGAAAGGCTATGGAAGCTGGTGAGCCACATTTGGCTCCAACAGCCATCGGCTGAGGTCGCTTGACCTTTAGTGAGGGTCGTGCGACTCAAGCAAGGTTTGCATGACCTCAGGTGACCCTCGGCAAGGGTCGTGCGACCTAGGTAGCCATCTAGGTCACAGGAGACCCATACGAGGGCCGCTTGAGGTGGTGAGACTCAAGCGGCGATTGCCCAAGGTCATGTGACCTCTAGAGGAGGCCACTTGGGTCGTGCAACCCTTGCCAACCATATCAATCCTTGTTGGTTGCCATCGTGTGAAGAAGAAGAATAGTTACAAAGGGAGGCAAAACCGAAAAACTAAAGAATTAATGAGGGTAGTTTTGAAGGAAAAAATATTTTAATCCTAATTTCAGCAATCCACAAATTCTACTTTGGAATGCTATGTGGAATTAGCATTGGGCTTTTAGCATTCCCAATGCCAATATTTGGCCAAAAGTTATTTCAAAATGCTTGCGAAACACTTCAGCATTTCCTTGAAGGGTATTAGAAGATGAAAGTTCCTTGGGAAAACTAAATCAAACACACCTTAAGTTTTTTCAGAAAAATTTCTGATTTTTTAATTTATTTTTTATTTCATTTTTTCTCTATCGCTACCAACCCTCATTAGCTACGGGCAAAGTGACCCTCACCAGGTGAGGCTAACCCTTTCTTGTGGCAGGTTGCCAGCCAACCATTGGCTAAAAGGAAGAAAAGAAAAAATCCAAAAAAAAATTGAAAGACTATCCATGTCAATACCATTCACACTACATAGGATAATTAGTTCTAACTGAATCGCTTTGTTAGTAGTTTCTGATCAAAATTGGCTGGAATGACTGATTTGGCAAATTGTCAAAAGGTTTATGACTAATTTTGCATAATTGAAAGATTTATGATTGAATGACCGCCTTATATTACTTTTAGGACTTGTTGGACAATTTTTCCATTCTCTTTTATAAGAGTTGAACCAAAGTTTCTTGGGTTTTGTTAGTTCATTGGAAAATTTGTAGTGCACCTTCAATGCCTAGTATTGCATAGCCAGGATGTGAATTCAATCTCTTCTATTATGCCATTGCATTTTGTTCCTAACATTAGATTTTGATATGTCAATTCATTTTAGCCCTCAGTATATTGTCATCTTGCAATTGCCCTAGGTTTTTTTTTTTTTTTTTAAGCACTCAGTAATATCTATATAAGTTTTCGCATATTTCAACCGGTCCATCTCCTTGAACAATTTTAAGGGTGGACCACTTTGGTTAAGGACGCACCATCAACGCATGACCATTGGTTTGGACAAATTCAAACTTTTAAAGTCGTTATTATTAATCCCACTAAATTTTACATAACACAAATCCTTATTCATGTACTTGATATGTACAATAACTCCTCTTTATGATCAATGTTATCATGAAACTTGTTAACTAATTTGAACAAACTTCCTAAATTTCTCATGGGCCATATTTTCCTCTATCTTTAGCTGAAGTAAGTTTTCTCCAACCATGCCTTTGACTAGTGGATTACGACACCTACTTTTAGTTTTATAACTTAGGTTTGCATGTAGATGGCGCTCTTAGCTTATAATCAGTTATTCCCTCCAATTAGAGGTGGAGGAAAATATAGCCTTTCTCCACATTATCGCCTGTCAGCGCATTCCGCGATTAAGCGCTAAGTGGAAAAATAGTCGAGAGAAGCAGCTCAAATTTTGCCCCCCCTTGCTCTCCAAAACATAATGATTTATTAGGTTAATTGCCCGATTTCTGTTGTCTTCATACATTGCCTCCCATTTACACTTGTCAACGGCTTCATTTCTACTTTTTCTATCATAACCTTGCTCGACGAAAACGCAAGATTCTCAAGGGACCCCTACGCTAATGGGCACTGAAACAAACAGTTGGCCCCAAACCATGAGTGGCATGAGATAACCATTAATCGCCGGGAGATGAATCATTTGCACATAATTGAATAAAGTATTGCCGCCTAATCAAGTAGACCTCCAATATGTTCACACTAGACTTTGAAGGTCTTGATAGGGATGCTAATTATTCAATTTAATTTGACCCCACTTATATTATATTATTCAGGGCAAATATCACAAAAAAAAAAAAAAACCCTCAAACTGTGCCTGCTATGACATAAATACTTAAGACTAATTACTGTGTCACCAAAAACTCAAAACTTGTCCACTGTGAAATAAATACCCTTTTTTTTTTTTTGTCATGAAAAGCCCAAATTTATATATGTGTGACAAATACATCATCTATTTTAGTTCCATTCAGGATATATTTGTCATACTTATATAAGTTTTAGGTTTTTTTCTTTTCTTTTTTGCAACAAAAAAAGTTCAAGGTATTTAGGTCACAATGGGCAAAATTTAGGGCTTTTAGTAACACAATATAGTTCGATGTATTTGTGTTACAATGGGTATAGTTTGAGTTTTTTTATGGTATTAACCTTATTATTTTAGTTATAATATATGGTATACCTATAAATATGTGCAGTGAACGAGCTTAAAGTATCAATCAAATTTCCGGGGTTTTAAGGGTTCGCAGAAAAGCAGCCCTTTATATGTCCTAAGAAAGATTAGGTTGCGATTTTAAAATCCAATTTTGTTCAATCTTTTCCGGCTTATCTCTGCTACTTGTATACAACTATGCCTAAGAATTGAAAAGGGATTATTGTTTATCAACTTTGCTGGCGAAATTTCACGCAATTTCTTTTAAAGAACATTCAATTCTTGAAGAAATTCAACTGAAGTCTATTATGAAAACTGAATAAACGTTGATTGTAATTAGCATTTTCAAGGACCCACAGTTTCTCGATTATGTCATTTCTCTTCTAACCACCAACAATTCCTCCCTTTTCTTTGCAGCATGCTCGTATGCCCCAAGTTTTTGTTTGAATATCTCTCGTTATAAAGCAAATTCAAAAGTAGTGTTGTTAAGTTAATCGATGTAAGGTAAATCTGATAAACAGGATATTTGGAAAACACATGCAACATTGTTAAGCAAGTTATTATCACAGATGGGAAAAAGCCATAAAATTAAATATATATTTATGAAACTATGTTCAAAATAAACTATAAAATTGAAAAGGTGTATATGAAGATACACTTTATCCATTTTTCAAAATTTAGGTCAAATGAGAGATTGAAATTTATGTATGACAACTACGAAAACTAATGGTTATTGGTCGAACACGGGCCATGTGGCAAAATTATGGCATTGGGCAATCGCAAGAGGTAAAGTAAAGGGCCGCATGGCGAGTTTTTAATCTTAAGTATGACAAATCCAGCTTTAACTATATATATGTAAGAGGATAGAGTAGGTCGGAAGAAATATAGAAAATCGTATCACAATCTAATTACCATCAAGATAACAAACTTCAACACTTGCAAATTTTAAATGTTTATCCAAGCAACTTTTATATTTATATCTTCTAACATATATATACTTAAATTTATTTCTGTTTTCCTTTCATCTATATGTATGTATGTATGTATGTATGTATGTATGTATGTGGATTTGGTGAGACTGCCAACTCGCAAGTCAACTGGCTGATGACACCACCATCATGCATTGCATGCAGGATCTTGTCGCTGGCATGAGAATCATAAATAATTTAAGGGGAATTGGCTAATTAGTTCGGTCGACATTCCTGTACTTTCGTGAAGAACTCACGGCTTACGTTCCTTCTAGGATCGATAGAATTCATAACCTCCACACAAGCAAAGATTACGACAGCCGAATAAGAGTTGCAGAGCCAGCTGTTATCTGATCAACCACTGTCCTCAAAAGGGACTTCAAAGAATCGCCAACTGGGGTATGAACAATCTGGAACGGAATTCATGCAAAATCATTTAGAAAGCGGTGGTCCAACTAGGGTTAAAAGAGAGATGCTAGGCCTAACTATCGGTGGATTGACCGGCGGATCAACTAAGATTATCGGCTAACAGTTTTGTCGTCTTTTTAAGAAATTTGACCGAGTTTTTTTTATTCTTGTCCGAGTAATTTGAGTAAAGAATTTTTAAGCATCCGGCTAGTTCTCCTTAGATGTAGTGGTTGTTTATCTAACAATTTACCCATCTCGTACGTGCTGAATTATCGTAGAAATATAAAAACTCGGTACTCGTGAAGGCGACCATGGTAATGATGATTCGAGCTCATGAATTAGTAAGAAGACGAACCGCAATTGAACGTGGTCACACATAGAGAGAGACAGAGACAGACAGAGACAGAGATACACGAAAATGCATAATACTCTTTATTGTTGTTACTCTATACACGGAGATTTCGATATGATATTGGGGTTTATACAGGAACATTCTCATTATATTACTGTAGATCACACACTAATAAATTAAATTCTTTATTCGTGGTGACTTGTATCCATCTAGATGATACAAGATCCACAGTGGATAATTTACTAAATTAAGGGCACTTGAGCCTGCCTCCGTGAGTGGTCATGGTGGCGTAGCAAGGGCAGACATCCCGATTACCGGAGGTCCCCGGCGGCACACAATTGCAACGGGCACAGCAGGTTCCGCATGCCCTCTTGCAAATCTTCTGCCTCGATGCCAACCGGCACCTGGCGGCACAAGCCGCTCCGCAATCTGAAAATGAGAAGCTCGTGGCTAATAACATGGACTGATGATACAAAAGAAAATGTCATACTGAATTTTATTTTTCTTTTGGTCAGTATGTCATACTAAATATTAAGATACATGTTGTATATACATCCTTCGTCCATAATTTGACCATTTCAAAACTTGGAAAAATAATTTGTCGAATATGATATTAGAGCTATGGTTTATTATCGATTCTCAATTAACCGAGCTGACTGTACTCTCAATCTACATAGTAGCTATGCAAAACCATCACAACTAAAAGCATTTAAATTGAGATTTCACCTATCTTTTTGGCGGCAGAACTCTCCACTGAATCCGCACTCACCTCCTGCTACACAACATATGCAGGTCGGGATTAACTGAGGTATGAAAGACTATACAAAACTTCATCAACAAGTACACGTGTTGAGAGAGAGGGAGAGAGAGAGGAGATTTCATTTACCGTAGCATCAGCTGCTTCAACAAGCAGATGGAGAACGAGGAGGGAAAGGAGCAAACACGCGAAAACCTTGGAGAGAGACATGACTGCTTGAATGATTGTTATGAATGGAGGGTGTTAAGGATGTTTCCTTCTCTCTTGTAGGATGGTGCAACACGTCGAGAGCAAAGGAGTCTCTTATATAGGGAGTCCAAAAGGATTGTAGGGTTTCATACGAGGACGGGGATATTCGGCGCATAAGCAACGAAGCAAGAGAACGAGAATTCCAATCGTTACACTTGGTGATGCATCAGACGCGTGCGGGTGCATTTGGTGGAGAGAAAAGGCTAAAGAGAAGTGCTCTGGAATCATCCGGACGCGCCAAAACTCTTTTGGACTATTGCTTTGATTTTATTGCTGAGCTAGTGGAAGATAGCTATGTTCCCAAAGCACAGGGAGCTCGTGGTATTTGAAGGTACGCGTTGACATGAGTCCATTTCGTGAGAGAAGTAGACATTGGACAGTGCAAATTCGTAATCAGAAGCTTAGTTGTAACGCAATTCTGCACTCCGCGTGAACGAATAAGAAAGGTGTCGGAAAGATGCGGTAGCTGCGAGATGTCAATACTTGGTACGTCATCTAGCAAAAGGTGCATGAAAGTCTTCTTGCACTGTCATTTAGCTGAGTTAGCTTGTGCACTAACATTTCAGATTCAAGTCCCTAAACCAATCAGACAATTTATATACTCTGGGACGGATGATTGCAAGTCCCCTCTGCCGGCCGAGGTTAAGCATTTATACATGGAGAGACCACTTTTGCGTCATTGCTCGGGAAATGAAAAGAGCTACGATCTCATATAGCACGTTCTCGTGAAATCCCGATTGAAATCAGGCCATTCCCGACAATGGTTTGCGACAGATGGAGTAGTCTTGGATTAAGGGTGAGTTTCATTCAACTTGGTAAATGAGATTTGAGTGTAATATAAATACTGAAACCTAAAGCCCTTAAAGAGAAATACAAATTTTGTTTGGTAAAAATTCTTTGCAAATGGATTTGGGTTCATGTAGTGTTTGACCAAAAGAAAAAGTCTTTTACAATGGGCTTCGACTATTTTTTTTGAATTTTTTTTATTAAAATAGAATTGAGCCCGTCGGAGTCGGTGAAAGGCTGCGGCTGCCGCTGAGCCAAATTTGGCTCCAACAACTGTCAGCTGTTAGCTGAGGTCGCTTGACCTTCAGTGAGGGTCATGCTACCCAAGCAAGGTTTGCATGACCTCAGGTGACCCTTGGCAAAGGTCACACGACCTTAGGCGGAGACCTAGGCCATGGTCTCGCGACCCTAGCGGTGATCGCCCAAGGTTGCACAACCTCTGGCGAAGGCTGCTTGGTCGCTTGACCTTTGCTAACCATATCAGTCCTTGTCAACCGCCATCGTGTGAAGTCATCATGTGAAGAAGATAAATAATTATAAAAAGAGGCAAAACCAGAAAACTAAAGAATTAATGATAGTTATTTTGAAAGGAAAAATATTTTAATCCAAATTTTAGCATTCCATAAATTCTACTTTAGAACACTGGGCAACGTAGCATTGGGTTTTCAATATTCCCAATGCCAATATTTGGCCAAAAGTAATTTCCAAAAGCTTGCCAAACACTGTAGCATTTATCTAATGGGTTTTTGGAAGCTGAAAGTCCCATGGAAAAACTAAACCAAACACACCCTAAGTTTTGATCATACTCAAAGGAGAAATCTGCAGTTTGCAGAAATTGACCTTTGCTACTTTTGCTCTCTCCGAGCGCTTGGGAGAGCTCTTCAGCAAGGATTCACCTCAGCTTTTATATGACCAATCCAATAGCTTCAATCTCTAAGCCTTCAAGTTATCGACAAACAGAAACAGACCAAGGTTCAGCCGTTGATGAAACGGCCACTCCACCAATAACCCAAAGTTCCGTATCAATCCTGGCTCAAAATTAACTAGGATTTTCCAGATCCAATCATCACAAAGGATTGGCTAATCCAAGTCCCCGTACAAACCTTGTAGATTTAATAAAATTCCCAAGCACAATGCACCGGCGCTATTGTGGGAAAGATGTGTGAAACTTGTAGTATAAATACGGACAGCAAGAAAGTTGAAATTTCTGATAATTTTAGGCATGACATCAGATAAGCTCCAGAACATAGGACTAAGAACAGCCTCTAAGCTGTACATTAAGCTATCGGGAGATCTCCACAGTCGGCAACAGCAAAATAAATATTAAATGCCAACATCAGGAAGCCAATCTGCACAAGTTTTCTACGGAAAATTTTATGTACCAGATGGTAATGCATCCTCGACTCAACATCCACCAGAGAGAAAAAAAGAAAACTCTATAATGGTCTGACAGAAGGAGGTGAAAAAGGAACTAGACAAGAGTAGCTACCATCTTCCGATGGTATAAGTCTAAGATGGTCCCCGATTCTTCCTGTATAATTTTAACATCGTTCACACCACTCCAGAGGGGAGACGTAGCACGAGTTGTCCACCAAAGACACTGCAACAAATAATCGATTTTCAGATTGCATATAATGGAGGTTCAATAAGTTGTCTTAAGCAAAAATCTAGCAATGCACATCTACCTTTTGACGTAGTAGTAGCAAAAATCGGCCAGAATGAAAGTCTGGACTATTTCGGACAGGAGAACCATGGAAGGCCACATTCCATATCCCAGTGCCGTCAGCAAGCCTCCTCTCGTGTCCAGTACCTGTATGAGACAAGGTCAGCGACATTCCCACACCTTAGCAAAATCCTATTTGTGCATGACACCGCTTCATCAAATAATGACAACACTAGAGGATGTCAGGGAAGTCGCAATAAAGAGACAAACATCCATGGATATGTTCCCTTTAATGGAGTGCTGTTTCTCTAATCTGACCATCTTGTAGTAAATTGTGCAGAAGAGGGCATAAAGTTATAAACAAACCGCATGCTGAATGGAATCTGGCAAAATACTCACCTATAATAGCAATAAAGACGATGAAAAAAAAAACTTGAATTTAATACCCAAATTCTTACTATTTCTTGGCCCATTAGCAACAGAAAATATGATATCCACTTCCACTAGAATGCAAAGCATGAAATATCAATTAGAATAATGCCCCATCTGTCATGATGATACCGAAAAGCTGAATTTATGAAAAAACAATTACATACTAAATGATAGGATAGAGAACGAACTCATAGATTTTTGATGGAAAAGCATTAAAAGTGCCGAAATGTATCAAAATTTTACAGGTCCCAGTGAAGAATACAAACATGTCCATCAGAGCTAACAGGTGAAATCCACCTAAGTGAAGCATCTACACAAAGATTGACATATCTCCTACAAACAATATCATATATAACAAAAAGGAGAGCAAAAGAAAACAGACCTGGAGTACCCAATGGGCACAACTCAAAAACCTTGCAACTCCCAGTGCAAAAACATAATGCGCCGTAAATGGCTCAACAATCTGAAAAAACACAAACACCCAAAAAGAAATACAGTCTCAATAATTAATAAGCAACTCAGCTATTTCTATTCTAAGAGTACAACTTAATACCAGATAAAAAGGACAACATTTACACCTCAATTTTTGCCACTAACCCTCTTGTCCTTAACGATAAATTGATGTCTTCTTGTCATTAGCCCTCCACCACATTAATTTCCTCCACTAACCCTCCACCACATAAATTTCCTATCTCCAAAATTAGAAATCACTATCCAGCCTTACAAACATGTGCACATTCTCTTCCACTAATTTTCTCTAGTTTCAGCTATTTAATTGATGTGAATCATGTAAAGTCTGGAATTCAAGAACTTGACAGTAGATTTCACCAAGGGAAGAGCAAATTCAGCTGTCAGTATAGCCCTCTCCTAGAAGAAAGAACGCCATCTTAAGAGAGAATAAGCAGAATCGGGAGAAACACAATTGTCTAAGATAATGCTAAAGCTAATCTAAACAGAGAACTGACACAATGGTTTATCAGCAAGACCAACGTTTGAGAAAGCTATGCAGCAAAAAACCCATGAGAATTTCCTCTCAGCCTAGTATAAGCCAACACACTGGATGTGATGTGTAAGCGTCGGAGCGATTGCATAGCACCAACTTTGCAGGACAGAGAGCAAATGGATAGAAATAGTAGTTCACAAATGAGCAATCTCAGACCTGGCTGACACAAATACACAATAGAAATAGCCAGAGATTCAGAATAAAGGACCAAGTGGCAAAAGAAAAAGGAGAGCGATCATTCGAATTTTTCAAAAAGAACTACAAACGATTGCAAATTTGCTACTTAAACATGCAAAATGAAGATATCAACTGAATGAAGGGGCTTCAGGCATTAATTTATCTCCAGAAGTGCAAGTGACCAGCAGATAAGAAGTAGAGATCCTTTTGCACTCGGTTTCAATTGACATAATGTTTTCCACAAATATCGCCATTACAAGATTTGGCTATTGCAGTACCTTTGTGTTCTGCATGACACGGAGTTGGGGTAGTACTGAAACAGCTTCAAGATAAACACAAAAGGCCCAGCAAATCCTGTTAATGATATGATGGTGTGTTGAGGGGTGAATCACTAGAGATAGCACAGCACATGGAATCACCTGCATTAAATGCACAAGGGGAAAATACAACAGAGTGTAAGTATACCAATAATGAATAAAATTTAAAGGATACAATTAAAACTCTGGTCCTCACAACTCTACATTCAAATTCTCTGATTTGGATGCCTCAAGAGTAAAATTACCAGCTCAAGTTCACGACCAACAGAATCAGAAAAGGCAAAAAGGGAGTAAATCATAATTATTTGGTTAAGTTCAAGTTCAAATAACTAGCCGGCTAATAATCCTTAAAATAACTAGAAAATTCGAGAGATGTTCAATTATATGGTTTTATTATGCCCAATCTACCTTCAACCTTATGACAGTACTCATAGACTACAAGGCTTATATAGCAACCTCTATTGACTGATGCAGATTTTCAGATAATTCAAAGCATATGCCTACCACCTGTCTACCAGAAAAGAATAAAATGAACAGACCGCCATAACCAACTCAGCCTTTTGGAGACACATTACATAGAAATAAATCCAAAAGAGAAGCTTTTGTATGTCAAGGTTTCATATATCTTTTCATTTGGGTCCATTTGAATACAGGCACCCACATCCAAACATAATCTTAAAATATGTTACAAATAAAGATGGACACATCTATTCCATAGTTTGCCAGTGGAAGAGTTTAATGGTAACCAAAGAAGAGATAGAGCAAGTCTAAACTAGAGATACAAATCTAAAGAAAAAAGTAGTGCCTCATCCCACACCGTATCCATAAACATAATTAGAGTGTGGATGGAGGACTAACCACATAGTAAATAGCAAAATTGTCTTTGTCCTCCATGTAACTCGATCTCAGCTTAAAGCGAATCATGTAGATGACCCAAAGAGTGGTGGCTAGTGTAGCCGAATCAAGTAACGTATGGATATCATACTCCATTACAACACTACAATAAAGTCTTACAGCTAAAAACACAGCTGTTAGTTCCTGTGATTTGAGCGACAGCCCTGAAATGAATCATCATTCAGGAAAGTAGTCAGAGAATGAAAATATGATAACATAAGAATAGAAAATTCATCAAAGAGCTGACATGACTCTGTAGAACAATTATTAACGGAAAAAAGTTCTCAGGATCACTTTGTTAATGGAAGAACATACTTAATAAGGAGCACGATGATTTGAACTCAATCACATGGATAAAGATGAAAATTATGTATCGCATTCGCTCTTCAGCACCAAAATTGCTAACTTTATGTCTCTTGCTTTATAGCAAACGGACAATCGGAAAAAGAAAGCAAATGCTCCCGCCTGTTGAAGGCTGCAACTACGCACACGTCAAAGTCACATCACTGTTCTAAGTGTTAGTGGGGAAACACAAATGATCAGAATCTCCCAACTATACATTTCTGCTTTTTTCATGCCCTTCCCTCTAAAGTCATGCCTTCAAGGTCGAATTACTGAGTAACTTGCTACTTATCTCAAGCCACCTCGATTATTTGAACTGATGAAGAAGCCTTGTGGCAGTAGTGCGATCGACTATCTAATGCCATCACGGTCCATTTTTTGCGACATCTTACGTCCACATTTTCAAGACATCTCCTACTAATAGCTCACATATAAAGAAAGGGAACAAAAAATGAAATTCTCCTCAAATTATCCACCTCAAAGCTTTCTCTCCCGAGTAATAGAACTGCCCCATCTCCCTGTCTTAGATTTTGCAACCCCCATAGACATCTAGGGAAACCACCCGATCACTGCTCTCGCCATCGCAAGCAGCAACGCCGCCGCGGCATCGACAACACTCCGAGAAAGCAAATTCAATCTCGAAAAACCGCAATCTACGAAACCCACATCGACAGAGCCTACACGACCCTCGGGGCCGACATCAATCAATTCGATCCCCGAACGAGAACAGAAAGAGACGGCGAGACACCCCAGGGGCAAAAAAAACAACCGCGCGATACCTGCACAGGTCTTCTCCTTGCTGAGCTTGTAGATGAGGACGGCGATCCCGAGGGCGTGGACGGCCTCGGCGGCGACGAAGAGGTTGTCGTGGTCGTGGACCACCATCCGCAGGAACACGAGCGCCGCCATCCCGGACACGACGGCGAGGAAAGCCTTCACCTTCGGCGGCTGGCGCCGGAGCCACGACGCCACCGCCTGGATCGGCCTCTTCGACGCCTTCATCTTCGCCCCTCCCCTCTTCGCCGGAACTCCGGTCTCCGACCTCGCCTACGAACCGGCCTCGTTCGATTCTCCGATGATGTCTCTGTCTCTGTCTCTCTCTCTCTGCGCGCGCTCGTGTCTCGATGTTCTTCGGATTGAGGGGGAGATGGATACGTGCGAAATGTTTTGCGGGGGGCGTGGTAAGGTGCGGAGGCGGTCCACGGGTGGGGAGTCGTTGATGGCCGACACGTGTAGGTCGGAGGTTGGTTGGGGTTGGGGAGACGGGTGGGATTCTGGTGCTGGAGGCTGGAGGCTGGTCAACGACCTTTAATGGTGCGGGGGCCCCACGTGCTATTCTGAGATAATCCCACTGAAGTCCCTCTCCCACCCAAATCTCAAAAATTTGGTGATGTTTGGAGCACTGATTTGGTATTTGCTGTTCACCATCTCCCCACCCCCACCTTCCTCACAAGATTCCACTCTTCTGAGATCAGATCCCACTGATGATCTAATGCTGTTTAGGAATAGTCAATGAGGAAAGGATCGTGGGTCCACTTTCCAATAGATGAAGAGATGTCCAGAGACCCAAATCTTAAAAAGTGCAGGGAAATCAATAGACTGACACAAAAATAGTTAAGAAATAATGTTTATTTTAGGGTTAATACGACAAAAAATACAAACCGGTGCATATGTGACACCCTAAATTGATACACTTATAATTAATTTATCTTCAATTAGTTTTCATTAATTTTTACCGTTAAACTGCTAAATTGAATAATACGCAATAGTTGACGAGTGTATCAGTTTAGAGTTTTCCTCTTAGTTTGTCACGGATGTACCAATCTTATGATTTTTCGTGGTATTAATCCAATTTAACAAAATCTAATAGACAGTAATTTACAAGTTTCAAGTTTTTAGTGGTCAAAAAATTAGTTTAAGTAATTTTGTTACAAGCATACCACTTTGGGGTTTTTTGTGCCATTAATCAATTATTTTACTAATGTCAATTTAGTCTTAAATATTTTAATTTTACCAATTCAGTCTTACGTGCCACATTAGCAATTTTTGACAAAAATTGACTAAAAGCACTATAGAAATTTTGCACAAAAATTTACGATTAAATTGAAAATATTGAAAAGGCTAAGAAAGTTGGTAACCTGATGATAGGGGAGCTAGCAACTGAAGCTCTCACAACAACGAGGTCTACTCGACAGAAATTCAAAGTTAACAAAAGCTTTCGCAATAGATGTATTAGAAATGACACCGTGGGATGAATGTAAAGCTAAGCAGAGGCAATTAATATTCATACAATTTAGTCCTAAACATATTATACGAAAATCAAATTAGTCTTAAACATTTTAACTTAACGAAAGTTGATAACCTGATGATAGGGGAGCTAGCTACTGAAGCTCTCACAACAACGAGGTCTACTTGACAGAAATTCAAAGTTAACGAAAGCTTTCAAAATAGATGTGTTAGAAATGACACCGTGGGATGGACATAAAGCTAAGCAAAGGCAATTAATATCCATACATGGTAACCTGATGATAGGGGAGCTAGCAACTGAAGCTCTCACAACAACAAGGTCTACTCGACAGAAATTCAAAGTTAGTGAAAGCTTTCACAATAGATGTATTAGAAATGACACCGTGGGATGGATGTAAAGCTAAGCAGAGACAATTAATATCCATACAATTTAGTCCTAAACATATTATACGAAAATTAAATTAGTCTTAAACATTTCAATTTTATCAATTTATAGTAGGGCCAAGGATACATGCTAGACATACGCATCGTAATTTAGGTGCTGGCCTGGAGCAAATGTGGATATGCTTTTCAATTATGGTTATACATTTTTTTTTGTTGATTTAGAAAGAATGGTAAAAGTACGTAAAAATCCTAAACCATGCTCACTATAACACATCTACCTCAAATTTTTTTCTTGTGACACCAAGAACCTAACATTTGTACCTATGTTAATATTTACCTTAAATTTTTTTTCTGATAGAAAAAATCTCAACTTGTATTCATGTGACATATTTATTCCAAAAAAAAAAAAATTATGACATTAAAATTCGCAAATTTAGACCCACACCACACAATTACTCTCCGTCAAGTTTTTTTTTTCCTCTCTCCATTTTTTCCTTCCTCCTTCATCTTCACTGTCACTACTGCCCTCATTCCCTATCCCCACCGTCCTCACTATCACCAAACTAAGGAAGAATACGAAGGAGGAAATTGAAAAAAGAAAAAGAAAACGAAAAAAAAATGAATTGACATTTTTTTATCACATGAGCGCCATGTAGGAACTAATACAAGATTTTTTAGCAGCATTCATTAATGGAATTTAATATAGGATAAATTTATCACACACAAAAAAAAAAAATCCTAACTTTTATGTTTTTCTTGTTCTTTGGAAACATCAAGTGACTAATTAGGGTTGACTTTTTCACTTTCTCTTGAATCTCTATGCATTTTATTTGATACTTTTTGTGTTTGATTCAAAAAACATAAAGCTTAAATAACACCTACAAAGAAGGCTTATTTTTTAGATCTAGCTACTACTATTTTCTTTTTTGAATTTTTCAATAGATAACATTTGTATAGAATTTGAAAGGTTCTAATCTTTCTTATTTTGGTTGAATTTGTATCATGTTCTCTCGATAGCTATGTGACACAGGTAAAATTGGTTGATTTTCCCACAAATTAGTCTCTTCTCTTACGCATTCAATTCAAAGGACAGTTCCAACCCAAAAAAAACAAGAAACTCAAAGGACGGAATAGCGACTATTTCCACTCTTTCTGCTTTCTAGTTTGGGAGCAAAGCCTTTACAACCTCAATTCCATTAGTCAAGTATGATGAACCTAATTTTTCTTTTTAGTTAAGACTGGTTAGTATCTTGGCAAGCATTACTTCATATACACACAGATACATATATAATTTATGTATGTTCACCCTTATGCTAAGCCATGCCACATGAACACTAGGGCATCTGTCACGTCAAATGAATTTGGCACATCAAATGCCATCCTTATGGTGCATTTGGTAACGATTCTGTTCCCGAGAATAATTTTTTATCAGAATTGATTCTTTTTTTATTCTGTTCTCGGGAACAATTTCTAAGCATTTTAAGCCGTTTGGTAATTGTCCAAAATTTCTGATTTTGGAATAAAATTGCATTTGATACCGAGCTCATTGATTCTGTTACAAATCATTTTTTTTTAATTTTTAAATATTTTTTTTACTTTTTTACTTTTTTTTCCTTTCTCTCTTCTATTCTTCTTCTTCAAGTGGCCAGCGACCTCATCGGAGCGTCGCCGGCCAAGCCTCGTCGGCGGCTAGGCAAGGCTCGCCCAACCTCATCGGTGGCCGGGCAGCCCTCATCGGGGCTAGGCGAGGCTCGCTTGGCCACTGGCGAGGCTCGGCCTCGCCAAATCGGGGGTGGCTGGGCTTGCCTCTCCGGCGAGCTCGCCAAATCAGTTGTTGGCGATTGCTTTGGCAGTGGGCGGTGGACGGCAGCAGATGGCGGTGGCAGTAGATGAAGAAGAAGAAAAGGGAAGAAGAAGAAGAGAATATGGGCTTAATTCTTAGATTTGTTCCCAGGAACAAGAATTGACTTTTTTTTTTTTTTTTTTATCTTGATTATGTTCCAAATCTACTTTCGGGAACAAAAAAAATAGAAATTTGTTCTCGAGAACAAAAATTTTACCAAATACGATTCTATTCCAAAATTACTCCAGGGAACAAAAAATCAAAATTAGGCACTGTTTGGACAGGCTCTTAGTCAACCTGACTGATTTAGAAGTTACCATACCAAATATGAACCGATTGATCAAAATTCTTTCTAGACAAGTTCTCTCTCTTTCTAAATAGATTTTCATTCTTAAGGTTTTCTTTTGAGTTGCTTTAGTTAGCGTCCTTAATTTTGTCTAGTTTGGAAAATAGTTCAATCAGTCCTAAATTTATTGTGTAGATATTAATTATGTCCTAAACTTTTCAGTTTTTTCAATTTATTCATAAATCTATGTGCAAAATTTCAATATAGTCTTTTTAGTCAATTTTTAATCAATCTTTGCAAATCTTCAAGTTATCACCTCATCTAGCATTGCAAGATAGAAGAGGAGGATACAACGTGACGCAACAGATCTAAGAGACGATTTGATTCGAGTTGGCAAAATTTCAATGGCTCTTCTACAGTTGAGAAGGTGCTATGTAGCCAGACTGAGAAACACTATGCACATTGATACTAGTTCACACATTCGATACAAGGAATAATGAGAGATATAAATGTCCATTTGCAATCGACCACATAATTAGAGAAACCTAGCCTTTAATGAGTCATTTGACATTAAGGTAGTATGCACCGCAATCCTGTCTAAACACATTCTCTTACTGCCTATATGGTAAACCACGTGAGTCCTATATCACTAAATTACACATCTTTCCTATTTATCTAAAGAGAAAGATTGTGGATCAAGTGAGCCCTAAAATAAAGGAAAAATTCCAAATAATGACTTGAAGTTTTTATGGCTATTTCAAAGAAGGACCTAACCTCATCAGTCGGCAAAATATTTCGACCGATCAAGGTATTTTTGTCTAAAGATAATTTTTATTTTTATTTTGGTAAATTAGATTAAAATTAAAATACAAAAAAAATTCCAAAAAAAATAGCAAAATTGACTCCCTCCTGCCTATGTGCCCCCCCTAATCACCGATCTGGAGTGAGTGCAAATATGCCTTTTAGTCATGATTGTACTTTTTTTGTGTTGATTTAGAAAGATACTAAAATTCACTAAAATCCCCACCATATTTAACTTGTGTCAGAGTTATGTCAATGAGAATCGTTAAAAATTTACATACATGGATATAAAAAACCAAATAATATTGATATGATGCCTATGTGACTTGTTAAAATATGTCTCGAGTTTGAGTCCAATGTGAAATTCCGAATATTCCGAATTGGATATGTTGTGGACGTTCGAAATCGAGCAAAGAAGATCCGAAGATCAACTTCCCAAATTTAAATATGTGTTTGAGAGTCTGGCCGCTAAAATAGGAAAATCCAACTTTCACTTGGATTTGGATTTTGTTTAAAACATATAGATATGTTTTGGATAAAATTGTTTAAGATAGGAAACATAATCTTATGAGAAGTTGGTAAAGGAATAAGGGTCTCACTTATATATATACACTTGTGGCCATGGATGGAAGAGTGTTGATCATAAAGAAGTGTTCTTGAAGCGCCGTCTTGTCATCGAGTGCTTGGGAGGGATTTTCTTTGTCGTTCTTGTTCATGAATTACATCCAAGAAGATTTAGTGTTCATGCCAATTAAATCTTGTGATAAGATTTGCGCGTAATGCCTTCGTGAGATTGAGAGATTATTTCTTGAGGAATTTCCGGGCTAAACACTGTATGTGTTGTTGGGTGTAATTGGGGCTTGGGAAACACCGAGAGAGTGTTTGAGTGACTCAAGTATGTAATCTCCTTGTATCGCTTGATCTATAGTAAAATTCGCTACTGCTCTCTCCGTGGACGTAGGTCTTTATGACTGAACTACGTAAATCTGATATCCGATTTATTTTCTTCTTCTGTCTATATTATTATTCGATCACTCGTTTTTCGCAACAAGTGGTATCAGAGCTAGGTTTAGCTAAGTTGAAGCGAATCGATGACGACAGAAAAAGTAAAAGTGAGAATCAACAGATTTGATGAGAAGGATTTTAGTTTCTGGAAGATGCAGATTGAAGATTATTTTTACCATATGAAACTGTACTTGCCCTTATTTGGGAAGAAACTAGAGACGATGAAGCAAGCTGATTGGGATTTGCTGAATAGACGAGCTATGGGTGTTATTTGGCTGACGTTGGCTCGTAACGTCGTGTTTAACATCTTGAAGGAGAAGACCACTGTTGATTTGATGCAAGCCCTATCGGATATGTACGAGAAGCCCTCTACGATCAATAAGGTCTATTTAATGCGACATCTGTTTAATTTGAAGATGAGCGAAGGTGCGTCAGTTGCAAATCATATCAATGAATTCAACGTGATTGTTAGTCAATTGAGTTCAGTTGAGATTAACTTTGAAGATGAGGTACGTGCTTTGATTTTGTTATCCTCATTGCCTGATAGTTGGAATACTACTGTTACTACTGTTAGTAATTCCTCTAGGTCAACAAGTTTGACGTTTGATGGGATTTGAAATTTGATTCTAAGTGAGGACATCCGTAGAAGAGAATCTGGCGAACTTGTATCTACTACTTTAGTAGGTGAAAATAGAGGAAAATCTATAGCACATGTGGGTAAGAGTAGTACTACTATGAATAGACGTAGTCAATCTAGGATTGCTGATGTTGTTTGTTGGAGCTGTGGCAAGAGGGGCATCTTAGAAGGAATTGCTTTAAGCTGAAGAATGAGAAGGGTAAGGAAATTATAGTTGATTCTGCAGATAATGTTGCAGCTGTAGCAGATAATGCCGATTATGTCTTGTCTGTCACTAATGATTCATCGTTTGATGGATGGATTATGGATTATGGTTATTCTTTTCATGTCACACCAAATAGAAACTGGTTTATCACTTATCAATGCACGGGTAGTGGTAAAGTCCAGTTAGAGAACAACGCTGAGTGCGATGTTGTGGGTGTTGGTGATGTTATAATCAGAATGCATGATGGCAATGTGATGACATTGACTGGAGTAAGACACGTTTCAGAATTGAAAAAGAACTTAATTTCCTTGGGTGCCTCAAATTCAGTTAGTTGCAGGTATTCTTCAAAAGGTGGAGTTATGAAGGTTGTTTGAGATGTCTTGGTGATAATGAAAGGAATCAAGTATGGAGGCCTGTATAAACTTCAAGGTGAGACAGTGATAAGTTTCGCTACAGAGACGTCGGATGCATCTGTTCGAGAGTCTTTTGACTACTCAAGAAAGACATGAGTGTTTGTGCCAATGCACAAGTTTGATGCTGATGTCAAGATCACGCAGTTGAAAGCTTTGATCGAGACCGGGACTGGTAAGTCGATCAAGCATGTGTGGTCTGACAATAGCATGGAGTTCCACTTGAAGCTGGCAAATAAATTCTGCATGAAAGAGGGCATAGTGAAACATGGCACTAGTGCCGGTAAATCACAACAATTTGCAGAATTGATGAGCAGAACATTACTAGAGATGGCCCGTAAAATGATTTCTAATGTTGGTATTGCTAGGAGAATCCTAGTTGATGTGCTTAGTACGATAAGCTGCCTGGTGAATAGATCCCCATCAACTACTATTGAATGGCGGACTCCTAAACAAGTGTGGTTAGGTAACGTTGCTGGTTATTCTATTATTAGAATGTTTGGTTGCCCGTGTTATTTTCGAGTGAGTGATGGTAAGCTTGATTGGAGGACAATGTGCATATTCCATGGCTATGCACAAGGTGAGCAGGGTGATCGGTTGTGGTGCCCAAATATAAATTCGCATATTAACAGTAGAGAAGTGACCCTTGATGAGTGTTCGGTACTTCTGACTAGGAGTGTTTGTGGCAGTGTTAATACAGATCTGGACGGTGTTCGGCTTGAAGTGGAGTTGCGACCAGAAACTCCTGAGGTAGCGTATATGGGTACTAGTAAAGTAATCAACACAGATGGTGCTTGTAGCGAGGTGGAGTCTATAGAACCAATGGTTGCTATAACTGCTGATATTGACAAAGTATGTATTCGATCTCCTGACAGATATGGATGCAACAATAGTTTTGCTTTATCTGCAGTTAAGGAGGTTATGTCTGAAAATCCTTGCAAAACAGTTAAAGGTGCATGTGGAGTTGGTATTCTGATGAGATCCTTGGTTATGGCTTGAACTTGGATAATATCTGTGGCGGTTGAGTCCATCGAGGGCTATGGAAAAGTAGCAGCAGAGTTTGAATTTTTGCGAAGCGATTGTGACTTGGCTCAAACGTCGAGCTAAGGTAGAGATTGTTAAAATATGTCTCAAGTTTAAGTCCAATGTAAAATTCCGAATATTCCAAATTTGATATGTTGCGGACATTCGAAATCGAGTAAAGAAGATCCGAAGATCAACTTCCCAAATTTAAATTTGCGTTTGAGAGTTTGGCCGCTAAAATAGGAAAATCCAACTTTCACTTGGATTTGGATTTTGTTTAAAACATACAGATATGTTTTGGATAAAATCGTTTAAGATAGGAAACAAAATTCTATAAGAAGTTGACAAAGGAATAAGGGTCTCACTTATATATATACACTTGGGGCCATGGATGGAAGAGTGTTGATCATAAAGAAGTGTTCTTGAAGCGCCGTCTTGTCATCGAGTGCTTTGGAGGGATTTTCTTTGTCGTTCTTGTTCATGAATTACATCCAAGAAGATTTAGTGTTCATGCCAATTAAATCTTGTGATAAGATTTGCGCGTAATGCCTTCGTGAGATTGAGAGATTATTTCTTGAGGAATTTTCGGGCTAAATACTGTGTGCGTTATTGGGTGTAATTGGGGCTTAGGAAACACCGAGAGAGTGTTTGAGTGACTCAAGTGTGTAATCTCCTTGTATCGCTTGATCTATAGTGAAATTCGTTGCTGCTATCCCCGCGGACATAGATATTTACGATTGAACCACGTAAATCCGGTATCTGTTTATTTTCTTCTTCTGTTTATATTATTATTCGATCGTTCGTTTTTCGCAACATGACTCAAGCAAAATAAAAACAACGTTCACTTAGCTGAAAAATCATCTAATGAAATATTGATGTAGGGTAAACATATTACATAGGTACAAGTTTGGAGTTTTTTATAACACAAGAAACGTTTAGAGTAAATATGTCATAGTGGACATAATTTAAATTTTTGATATCATAAATTTTTATAAATTTTTTTTAGATTAAATGTATTATAATGGATAAAATTTGAGATTTTTTACACCTTTTCCCTATAAATTAATGTTCATTTTGGTACTTTTTGAACCGACAAAGAGGACTCATCATTCTCAACTTGGGTGTTGGTTCAAAGTAGGTCTCTCGGCTGTAAAGTGAGGCTTGTCCAGCCAAAAAAAGGCGTTCGACCGAGACCATTGCAGTTTAAGGACAGTGGGAGGCCTAAGTGGGAATGTGCAATGCAGTTGGAATGCCCTTATTTCTCTTAAAATATGTCCAACTTTGACCTAGACCGAATCTTGACTTCCTTCAAAGGTAAAATGTACCCGTGACTTAAAAGAGAATTGGAGAATTTTTTTTTATATAATTCGATATGTAGAAAAAATACATAAAGAATCTATTTATAGGCTTTATAATATGACTATATGAAGGAATAAATAACAATTAAGATATACACAATCATGTAGAGATGATCCACGCAATCTTGAAATATACTGACAATCAATAAAAATATTCTAATTAATTATAATATAGGAAAATATCCTAGTTATCTCTAACATTGTCCTAGACTACAGCTACTTAACTCCCTTGTAAAAGATCCTAAATCCAACTAAAGATTTCATGCAATTTGTGTACTTTACTACTTTCTTGCTCAAAATTCAAATTCACTCGTTCCCTTTTCCAGTTCCCCATATTTACAAAAGAATAGATATTTCTCCCGTTGGATCATTAAAAGAATATTTCTTAAACTATTTTTTTATCGATGAACTACGAATATGAACGATATTCGCAAATATTTGTTATTAATTTTGCATATGGGGATATTTATAATCCATCGATCAAATATCTAACTAGAGAAATTTTCCTCTAATAAGAAATGTGAAAAATTAAATTAACGTTAACAAATCTATCGTCTATTTGTTTATTATGTGACAGAGTGTGACTAATATTATGACATACTTTTCCTTTACTCTTTTTATTTATACATCACGACACGAGCGTAGAGGTTTGTCTGCTGGAAGGTCCATTGAACACCCAATGAGCACCATAGTTAAGTCCTAATATTTAAGTTGTATAGGTGACACTGACCTACAGTAATTCACCCGTCATTTCATCTCTCTCCGGTTATTTTCTACTCAATCATCTCCCTTGTGATGCTCTCTCTTCGTTGCCCTCAACCGCCACTAGATCTCGGCAACGGTTCTTGGCTCAATGATGAGACATCCCTAAAATCTGGCAATAGTTGTAAAGGTCTCACGAGATCCTACTACAACGGTCAAATTTGGAGGAGTGGCCATCAAATCTCAAGGTAGCTCTCCAAATCTCTCGACATAGATGATTTGTCGATAGAACAAAGCTTAACATATGATATCCCACTCTGTTGCAACAAGCATGAGCTCGACACAAGCGTGAGGAGAGAGAGAGAGAGAGAGAGAGAGAGAGAGAGAGGAGCTCGTTCTACAACGATGGCACAACGGAGGCCACTTCTTTCGATAGGAGTAGCTAAAGACATTGGAGGTAACAGCAGTTGAGAGAGAGAGAGAGAGTTTCATGCCGACCATTTTGCCACCATCGCCGGCCTTCATGGCGATGGTGGGGGGCGGCGGTGGTGACAAGGGCAGCCCTTGCCGCCTGCTTCTTTTTTCTTTTTTAGCTTATTTTTTACTTCAATTTTAATTAAAATTTGCATTAAAAATTATATTTAGACCAAAAAGATGTTGTTTTAGCATTATGTTTTGTGTTTTAGCCATCTTATCACCATGGAAGAGAGAGTAAATATTAAAAAAATCATGTCAGCATTTTTCATTAATTAAGTTAAACGAAATTAACAGAAGGACTTGATTGCACCAGTTTGATAAATTTTAGAATTTAATTGCACATTTTGCAAATTTTATGATTCAACTACACTTTCGTGATAAATTTTAGGACTCTTATTGCACGCATCTTTAAATATGAAGGACACCTAATTTAAGTTGCATGTGCCCGTCCGTCACGGGGAAGAATGGTGCACCACAATATTGTTTCTTTGCCCTCCCTTTGGTTTGTCCACATCGTTTGGTTGTCCTGTAATGGAATTCTCCCACTAGTTCTCTCTCCCACACAGTACATATTACCTCCCACTACAACGAGAGAGATTATAAATAGCACAATTGAGTACATCAGTTTCACTCCCAACACATTAGTCTTTCTTTAATCATCTCACTTGAAAGTAGATATAAAGAAAACATGAAAAATTTGGTCCAACTCTGTCATACCACAATGGCAAAACACTTTCGCTTCTCTTTCGCATGTCGGTGCTCTTTGCTTTTGGTTTTGATTTTGTGCCATGAAGTTTTCCATGTTGAAGAAAGGCATTTGAGGGAAGTTTCAAAGGCTCATCGTCGTCGTCACCACCACCACCATCATGAGACAGGTGTGAGCGTTGGAAGAAGTTTCGGAGGTGGTGAAGGAAGAGGCAAGAAGAGGACGAGTAAGGTTGAGCATGTTGCAAATTTTCGATCGACCAAGCCTGGTCACAGCCCTGGTGTTGGTCACTCAATCAACGCTTGAAGCTTCATCACTCTCTCTCTCTCTCGCTCTCTCTCTCATTGAATTTCTTTCGGCCTCAAGGAGTTGGTTCTACCGCGTAATTCTTCTTCTTTGTATTTAAAAGCTCTCTCTCATTGAATTTCTAGCAGCTTCAAGGAGTTGGTTCTACCGTGTAATTCTTCTTCTTTGTATTTAAAAGCTCTCTCTCTATCTCTCTCTCTCTCTCTCTCTCTCTCTCTCTCTCTCTCCTTCCCCCACCCCCCTCCCACCCATAATTTCCGGATGTTCGCCAATAGGTGTACATTGCTTGGAAAGGCGAGGATGATCATTTGCTCCATTGCACACTGTTCGCTTTGATACACGTAAATAGGGTGAATCAATGTAACTAATCAGTCCCAAAACTCTTGCATGACTTAGAAACTTTCAAATCTGCGATGAATGGCCAAAACTTGGGATAATCCTCAATCCACCATCAAGTTTTGGCAAGACCAGGATATATCGCCGGAGTTTACGTAGACGATCCAAATTATATAAGGAAACTAAAGTATAAGATCCTTACTGTACCTAAGAATAGTTTGGTTTTAGGACGGTTTAAAATTTTTATCTAGCTGAAAACTGTGATAATGACAAGAGCAAAAAAGAAGTCACTAATTACTTTACACAATAAAGAAGCAGCTAAAAGCATAAATGCACAACTCATTTCAGAGTTTAGAATGATTTCAGTATCAATTATGTGTGTAACCATTATTTAGTTACAAAACAAAAGTCAATTATATAGCTTCATGAATGTAACAATGACGAGAAGAAATATCCCAGAAATTGGATCGGGTCGAAATAAATTTTTGCTTTCATACTGTTCAATCTTCTTTACAGTATAATATTTGAAATAATAACTTGAGGTATTTCATTCAAACTCTAGGTCTACTATGATCAAAACTTCGAAGAAGTCTCAGGGTCGAAATTCTACAATTGCTAACACGTCTTAAGTGAGGGGCCATAGTGGTGGGGTCTTGTGCTAGTCTCTCCCGAGGTATAGGGCCCGGCCCTTTGCTGCCGTCCAGGCACGGCGGGCCCGTGGTGGAGTCCTCAGTTATCAAAAAAATAAAAATAAATGAGATTCTTCTTCGAGGAAATTTAACTGGTTTCCTAGGAAAAATTAAAGGCAGAGAAGGCATCATCTTTTTTTTTATGAGGGACGGTGCCGTTAAGTAATAATTTCTCTTTGAATATTTGTTCCAAGTTATTTGGTTGGCTTTATTAGGTTTTAGAGCAAATGGCTGTGTTTAGGTTAGAGAACTAAAATTGGGTTGTGGTGAATCTCTCTGTTGTATGTATTAGAGATAACTTTGGCGTGCCTAGACTTGAGTAATGTGTACCTTATCCATGTCAAATTATTCAACATGATTTATCACGGGTAAGTTTCACAAGTTCAACGACCGTGACGTGTGACTTTGGCTTAAAAATGAACTCCGATTAGGGAGGGAAAATCACCAATTCTATCGTTATCTATCCATCTAAAAGTTGAGGCAAACTAGTAGGAGATAGTAAGTACATTCCAACATCTAGATACTCTAATACACCAGACACAGTGAATATCTCAAATACACCCAAGAAAAGCGAACCAAATACAGCAGTTTCCTTCCTCGAGTGCCAACGCCAGGTTGACTTGAGCAAGAGGTCATGCGCACTAAATTTTATAATCCAAATGAAGAAAGGCTATTCCCACAGTTTTTTTTCCAAATGAGGAAAGGCTCATTAGTATATATTGTACGATAACACACTCATAAAAGAAAAGATCACTCGATATTATCCCTAAACTTTTGATAAATGTTCGATTTAATCTTCAGACTATATGAAAATGTTTAATATAATCCCTACACTTAAATTAACAGAAGAATAGCATTAGATATTTTCATATAGCCTATAGACTAAATCATATATTTATCAAAAATTCGGAGATCAAATTGGACAAATCAAAAGTTCAGGTGACGATATCGTATGTTGGGTTAAAGTTCATAAATCACGTTTGACAAATTAAAGTATTAGGGATGATATTGCATTTGCATATTGGGTTAAAGTTCATATACCATTTGATAAATATTCCAAGTACAAATAATAACCATTACTAAAGAACAATATTGACAGACTGAATAGTCAGGATTTTCTACGAAGCCCTTATTAATTTATAATGAACAATGCATGACCATTTGTAATTAGTATGTCATTGCAACACAGCATAGACCTATACTAATTCAGTACAGACACTCCTCTTGTCTCGCTCTCGAGGTAGATCACGCATACTATATGGGGGAACACACGGTAATGGGGTCATGCAATTTTGCTAATAAGCAAATCGGCATTGGCAAGCTAATCAATCAGTAATTAGCTTATCCATGGAGAAATTAACCAATCAATTCTAAATATACTATATGTATGTCAATTTAGTCATAAACATTTCATTATTGTCAATTTAGTCATAAATTTTTGTGCGAAATTTCAGTTTCTCTCTTAATCATTTTGGTACTATATAAAAATAGGGTTAATACCACGAAAAATCTCAAACCGGTACAGATGTGACAAATTTATCCTAAACTAATTTTTGGCTCACAATAATCCCAAATTGCAATACTCGTCACAAATATATCACAAACTAATTTTTAGGTCACCCAAACTCCACACCGGTACACTCGTGATGCATTTACCATCCATTAGCTTCTTTCAAATTTTACCTAAAATTGCTAAGCTGGATGACACAAGACAAGAACTTAATTGGCATGGCAAATCCACATGATAATCCATAACAATTTAGGGTAAATTTGCCATAAATATACCAACTTAAGATTTTTAATAACCCAAAATATAATTTAAGATAAATTTGTCACAAGTAAACTAGTTTCTGGTTTTTTATGATCCAAAAATTATTTTTAGATAAATTTGTCACAAAGCATCAGTTTGAGATTTTTCGTAACATTAATCCATAATAATAAAAGATAAAAAGAGAAATATCGACAATTTTGGTGCACCCATTGACAATGTATTACAGGTACGACACTGTAGCACCCAATTTACAAACTGTACCTAATATTCTTCACCAATATATATAACCAAGGGTGCGCGACTTTGAGAATTATTCAACACCTCGAATCTCGAAGCTGTGACCATCGATGCACGATCTAAAATTTGAAAGATCCCCCCTAAAAATGCTTGTCGGGTCAATCGGTCCCACGTGCACTCATTGTGGTGGCAAACATGCAGGTTTAAACTCGAGCAAGTAGCTACTTCAGTCAATCTCCGGGACATGATTGTTAATCGTGAAGTACAAAGATTCGTCTTTTTCCTCAATCGGTCTCGGAAGGTCAGTCAAACCTTGTTGGTAGGCCTCACTCCAAAGTATCATTTCCATACCGAGACAAACCCTCGTGGCTGAAAACAGCTAGTTGAAGCGTGCGCGGTGCACATGAACCTTGATCCCGCATTACTGATACATGTCCTGAAAAAGCCTTGTGTATATTTCCACTAGAATTCAAGATTGACTGAAAGATTCTCAAGATTCTTGCCTTGGGACAATCCGAGGCCATCTTTACATCTAACTTCCGAAAAAAAAAAACCCAGTGCATTATTCCTTCTCCTCGGAATATGAAGGTATCAGAGAGGTATCAAACATCAAATAGCTCCATATTTGGAGGTGTCGAAGGATGGAGAGAGATTATAAATTGAATGTAGACCTTATTATAGTCTGGATTTGAATGCTACTGATGTGGAACCAAAGATAGATTTCAATACACCTGCGGAGGATCTGGTGGGACATCGAAGATCGACTTTTCATTCGGTGCATTCCCTCGGAAATGATAATAATTTGGACAATCATTGCGCTTTTGTTCGTCAATACTTTAGTTCCTACCAACACTAGGGCTTGTTTTCCCTCCTACTTGCCTCTAAAGGTCTTTGGGACCAAAGGGTAAGTCAAAATATATCTTGGTCAGAGAATCATTGAATATATCTATATATCGCCGACAGCATGCAGTAACTAAACAAAGCATTACATAAGCAAATAGAAGCAAAATCCTGCAACAGCATCCATCAAAGATAAACTACATCAACCGCCAATAAATCCCATGGACACTAGCGCTCCATTCGTCCACTAAAATTACCCCTGTTAAGCCACAAGTTCTTCACAGGAGAGAACACTGCCACATCTTCCGATGTAACTCTAGAAAACAACTTCACTTGGTCTTTAGGACATTTGATTTCCGGCATCTATCATTTGCCATAAAAAATTTTCACAACAAGCCACTCTTCCTTCGAGTCACTCTCTAGCCTTTCCTTTTTCCATTACAGATCAATGGACAATAATCAATGAGGACCTTCAACTAGTAGAATTTGTATGTTACATATACACACCGGTGACATGAACGCGTGGCCACGACAAAATGGCTCAACATATACAATGAATAAAACAAGGGGAAAATTTGGAAGCATACCACAAGCTCCTACAAAAGAATACAGAGAGTTCGTACCTAAAGGGCACAAGATCTATTCAAACTCTCCAATAAGCAGCTTCAACATCCTACAGAAGCATTTTATCTAGCAGCACCTTGAATCATTGAGTGAGGAACATGAAGCCTAGAGGATCAAGAACTCAAAACTCTCATATCTGTCTTTAGCCGAATGGTGAAGGTACAGGAGCAGGACCTGCAAGAGCATCCGATCTTTTGATGCTTCCCATACCACATATGATGCATCCAGGAGTTGATAAAGCTGAGAACTTTGCTCCACATAGATCACAGACATCGTACCCAATAGTTGAAAGACGGCTGAGAGTGGCAGCACAGAACTGAGAGGGATCTTCCAAAGGATCAATAGATTTGTTGGACAAACCCCTCTGAACGCACATGTCAATAAGACTCCTTAGCTCGTCCTGTTTACTTGGAGGTGCTTTTGACAAGAGGAGATCAAGCATCTGCTTGGCATAAGCAAAGTTTTGAACATCCATGTTTCGTTTGATGGCAGTTCGAATGCAATTTATTCGGTGCTTTGCAAGTAGTGGCAAAGAACCCAAATGTCGGGATAGTCTGGCCATCTCATCTTTAGCACTAATTGCACTGGCACCTTGGACTTTTTGCAGGCGTCCAATTTCCTGTGGTATCAAAGTCAATAGAGGTAGATGTAGTCTGAAGAAACTCAAATAATGGGGAAAACAATTAAGCGGACTCCTTATTGATTATGACTACTTTATCCTCCCAAATTCTGTGCATTATATCAAAACAAATTTCATATCACAGAGGTGGCACCGACACTGTCACAGAAAAATGGGCATTCACTAACAAGAAAGAACCTCATGCAATTACATATAGTAATCACTTTTCTGGGCACCACTTGCAGAATGGCAAAGTGAAATTTTACTCTGGCTGTATAATGTGCTCGGATGAGGTTCCATGAGTGGGTCTTGCTGTAGTCAAATTCTCTATATTCAGGATATGGCTACTCAACTAAAATGAATGCAACATTCTCAAAAGTGGCAGTCATACATCAAAAACCATAGAAGATTAGACCATGTCTCCACAAATATTCCTTTGTAAAATGTGCTGAAGGTTTTCAGAGCTGCAGTGTCAATATAAAAAATGTAATGATGCAAGTTTGGGCATAATAATATGGCCAAATTATGGATATCTAGAGAAAATAGAGTTCACCTATAAGAATAAGTCATGAAATTTGCATGTTCAACAATAACCGAAAGAGATTTTCCAGACTTAAACCGACTTGCCTTCAAAATCAAAACGAGCATTTCATTAATTTACTGTAACTGACATAAAAATTACCCACACACCTGTAGAAGAGTAACTGCAATTTTGTACTGAGCACAAATAGTGCCTTGTGCCTTAATATCAGCCCCACGTGACTGGTCCTTTGCAAGTGCCAGGAAGGCTTCATCAAAACAAGATAATGCATCAGCTAGCTGATTCTGCTCAAGGTGTGCAAGACCAGTTTTAAAACATACTGATGCAGCAGCCCCACGTGGAACCTGTAAATGCCAACAACATAAAATTAACACGCATTCCATATGAGGAATCCAACAATCAGTTGTTGAAGCAGAGTGGGAGTTCAATGTGGCCACGGGCCAACTAATGCATAACCTCAATCTACAATCATCTAATCATATATCAAGCAAAACTTTGACAACGTTAAGATTGCAACATCATTGAAAAATGAGAATAAAACAGGGTGCAGCCCCACTTTGTTGTCCATAACAAGAGAGAGATCGAATGGACTTCTTCACAAAATTTTAAAAAGTAAAAAGAAAAAAAAGAAAGAAAGAAAGAAATACTCAATAGATCAAGGTGTTAAAGTATTTTACTTCATATAACATAGTTCCGGAATCTTGCTCTTTGCCATACTACAGCAGCAGCATTATCAAACCATAAGCATTTGTGCAGTCTAACACAACTTTCATACTATAGCAAAAGGAGAGAAGCAAAGACTAGCCCGTTACACTAGTCTAGAACTTAGAAGCACCAAAACTACTCTTCATGGGATCCAAATAGGTGGAAATGCTTCTCAATACTCGAGAGAAGAAATCTATAGGACAATTTCACAATTCAATATACATCTATGTAAATAATTTAAGTTCACCTGTCCAGGCCGCACGGATGCTGGTGGAGAAGCAGGATGGACAGCTTTTCCAGAATCTGTGGAAGCTGATGCCCCAAGAACACTAAGATCAAGAGGTTGGGTTGAGATGGGGAATTGAGCCTGAGGCTGCGGTGCTACTACAGTGTGAGCAGCAGTTTGTGGTGGAACGCCACCATCAGGAAGTCCAATTGAATCAATTGGGACAGCAGGTTGTTGAGAGGCTTGAGGGGGAACACCACCATCAGCAAGCCCTATATCAGCTGCAGATGTATTGACCTGACTAGTTGTCGCTTTTCCAGTTTCAACGCCTCTAGCAGGTTCACCCATTTTTGAGAGAGATGTCCCAGGAGGACGCAATTGAGCTGCAACCTGCAGGGACGATACGGTATTCTGGAAGAAGTCCTCAGGAATGGGTCTAGCTGTCACCCCCATTCCCGTAATGCCAGGACCAGGCTGTGCTGCTGGTGCAGGTTGTGATAACACATCAGTACCAAAAATATCTGCAGGAGCAGAAGCCGGACTAAAACCTGCAGGGCCAGTAACCATTCCACCAGTTGAAGAAGCAGAAGGTTGTGACAAGCCCTGCCCAATATCCAATGACTTCGTCCTACTAATTGATGAAACTAAACCCTCACCTAGCTTGAATTGCTTCGTCGCCTCTTTGATCTTGTCAACATCCACGGGAGAGGCAACAGGTTTATCTCTAATTCTTATTTGCAATTTCTTTGTTTTGGACACACCTTCCTCATCGCTGCTGCTACCCTCATCACCATACATTGTTTTCTTAAATTCTTCTTCAGCTTTGGCTTGTTCGTCTGCAGCAGTAGCAGTATGCATTGTAAGGGTTTCCAGACCCATCAAGGATTCAGCCTTGGAGTCGGCCTTGGCAATGCCATTAGACGTTGATTTCACCAAAGAAGTTTGTATACCATTTGGCTTACTGTCATTTCTAACAGGAATGAGAACTTTGGCCAAGCTGTCTTCCCTCACTGCCACAATATTGCCCCTTCCTTTGATTGAACCCAAATACACACCAATATGATCTGCAATTATAGATGGAATAGCACCATCATCTGTTTTCATATATGGCATAACTTCAGCCGCAAGCTCCCACTGAGGTATGTCCTTCAGATTAGTAGGGGTCTTAATTTCCCAGTTTCCACCACCCCACTCGGGTCCTTTAGGGACCATGCTCTCTGCAGCAAAATTAGCAAAAATTCCTTGTGTCCATCCTGTAGAGCGGACTCTCAAAATTCGTTCACAATATCGCCGGATTTCTGAATCACCACCATCTTCCTCCAATTTCTGAGCAAGACGTCGCATGGCACTGGGGTTCAAGTGGCATATAAAGAGATCCAGCATACTTTCATAGTCAGATATGACTTCAAAAGTCTCTTTTGCATAGTCAAACTGACCATACCTGCATGTCAATTCTCTATTAGCAACTGAAGGCAGGCACAAGTAAATGGACCCGCAAGTACAATATTATCTCTTCAATACACCATTCTGTATGCACTTGAGGTCAAGTGTCAACAAATATTACATATGGGACCCATACACTAAAGCAGTGAAATAGACAAGATTATGGATACTTAGGCAAGGCTAGTATCGCCAACTTAAATAAATATACCATGGTATTCAACCACGCGACCCAATCAACAGTATTCACAAGCTTGAGAATAATCAATTTTCAAGGTTCCCCAAGTCAATATTCACGTTAATAACTGACATGGTGTTCGTCGATAAATAAGGCTTAAACAATACATCAGAGCTTCAAACTGCATTTCGGATATATTCTCAGAGATATTCATGGAGAATGAAATGTGTCACCTCACATGTTAAACAGAAGCAGCAAGATCACATAGAAATTGAATTCCATGCATCTTTTTGTATAGCAGTATAAGTATCATTTTGAATAACGAAGGATGCATGTGTGTAATATGTTTGTCATCATGCTATATGGAATATAACTAAAAAGGAATTAATGATAACATCACCAACTCAAAACCACTACAGACTTCTGACCAAAAAGGGAAAAAGAAAAAACCACTCCAGAGTAAAAGCCATCCAATGTCTCACTTGTCACACTATTGGCAGTCAAGCTCAACAAGTCAGTTCTTCCAGCACCAAATCATCACTGCCCAAACAAACATTGCACAAATTTCCAGCAATGACCTTATTCATACCAATAGGATTTACAAATCCAAGCATTTAGACCAAAGAATATACAAGAAAACAATAGAATTCAACAGGAAATCCCTTATACATTACTATATTGATTTATTATTAATCTGGTGTATATGGGAGCAAATGTCGGATCAAGATAATTACAAGCAGAGACGGAAATTAACAGTATAGGTGGACTTTAAGAGTTGTAAGAATTGAAACAAATTATTAGGAATGACATGTAATGAGACAACATTTTTCGAGGCAAGTGAAGTTCCCAACTAGGTACTTATGTCTACTTACTTGATACAGGCATATCCCAATTGTCGAAAACGATGGAACAAATGAGAAGTTGGAGGGCATTTGGGATAGTCTCTCGAACGCAAAAACTCATCCTTCAAGACTGATAGAGCCGTAGAAAATCGGAGGGCTTTAATTGCATATATACCCCTCAAGACCTAGACAGCCAAAACAGTAAATAAACAGGATAGGTCCTAAGATGATTGATTATGATAAGGTCTGTTGAACACCATGTTAAGCAAACCTGTGTGAATTGTGGACCCGATTGAGAGAGTGATACAGCTAAATCCCCACAAACAGGAGGACCTCTTGCGAGGATGTTGAGTGATCGTGGAGATATACGCAAGCTGTCAAACCTTGTTACCCAAAAAAGAAATTGCATGTCAGGTTTCACTAGGATCTCATGCAAATTCATTTAGCAATAACATGTACATCTTCACTCCAGACAGTGTAGCATCAGGGTTGAGTACCTTGATGTTATTTGATATAGTATCTCAGAAAGGTCAATTTTTTGCTCAAAGTGTTGTTGCATCGTGGCAAATCCAATAAGAAGAGGTTCAAGAAGTCCAACAAGACAGCTCCTAATTTCAACTCCTTTCTTCTGTCTAGGATTTATTTCGGTAGGGGTGGCCAGCAACAGCCTATCATTCAAAGCACCTACCAAAACTGGAAAGGACGATCATCATGGTGTCAGAAGTACAGTGACAGCGTAAAAATCAAAAGCTGAAATATAAATTTAAAAAATGCTGGAAATTTTTTAAAACATCCTAAAAATACAAAACTCAGCACCTGCATAAGGCATACTGATAGAGAGAATAGTCCTTGCTTTCCCATCCCAGCCAAGCACGCTAATTGAACTGGCTGTGGAGAAGAGAAGTGCAGGCCCAACCCATAAAATAGATCTGAAGTATGGTGAAGTTAAGAACATACAATGTTCTCATCACATCAATAACAAAATTTTCATAATCTGTACATGTGAAAAGCATGAACTCTACTGCACATGTAGCCAAGAGCAAAAAGGCTAATTGAAAAGCCTCTAAATTAGGATATTGGAGGCATTCCTTTGTCAAATCTGGTAGAACTGGTTGCCAGCACATCAAGATCGGCAGATGCTATGAGAACCCTATGCGTAGTAATTATTCCTGCAACAAAGCCTCTGAGAGTTTCCTGCCAATGCACCTGCCAAAGTCCGACCGACATCAACATTTGAATTGGCAAACGCATTTATTCAATGTCATACATAAAATTACAAAAGAAAAAGGATACTAGCACATGTCAATAGGATTATCGACATTAAACAACAATACCTAACAATCAGGACATCAAGCCCGTATGATTTAGATGAGTTCAATTAATCACATAACAGCAGATAGGATCACATCAAGAGGTAACAGCTATGTCGTTGAACCAGCAACAAGGTGGCAAAAGAAGTCAGAGGAGAGGACATGAATCCTCCACGAAACTAGAGTGCACATTTGAAATTGATGCTAAAAGAAAATCTAAACCACATTTCTATGACCACACCCTTGCAGATTCTGAAGTGAAACAATGGAGCTTTTACATCTCCTCATTCTTGAAATTAGTTCACAGATAGGGAAAGAGGAAGAGGATCAATTTTCTTACAAAGAGATTCTCATTTCCTACCGAAAGTTACGAAAAACACATGCTATAATATGTGCACAGATGCAGTTTTATTCCTATCAGCAGCACCTCAACACATATTCCTCAAATGTAATTTAACAATGTTCGTCCAGATCCACTATCTACAGATCGCAGATTTGTCTTCCGAGTGCACACAATTCTCAGGTGCTCCTGAACAATCTAAAGCCTATATCTGCCCTCAATAAAAAGTTAATTCCAATTCTATAGCTGGTTCAAATCAGCAAAGTGTCCTCATGACTAGCATTAAGAGAAAGGTTTCCCAAATCAAACTGCAAACTACATGTGGCCAAAAAGCAAAAAAAATCACAAGCTCATGCAGGAACCAAGAGTTTACAGAAATCCTATGCTATAACATCCTAACAGACCCACAAAAGATAAAATTAACTACGATGGTGAAAATTGCTCAGATCTCTGCTCAACAAGGGGTATCTTTATGCTAGTGTCACACAGAAAAAAAATATCTCCGTCAGGACTGCAGGTTGCCTGGACAAAATTAGTTAAAGGTAAAAGATAGCCCTCTTCTTATCAGGAACATTATTTCATTCAAGTGGCACAAAGGGGATACCAACCCATTTGCAAAATCAATTACTGGATAAAGAGTCCAGAAGGCTTAAAACATTTCTAGTTAACATTACCTGGAGAACAATCTCATTTACTTTCAGCTTAATGGATTTTTTCCCTTCTGCTTTTGTCGATATGTAATGGCCATTTGTAGTTGAAAGGCGGGACCCTTGAACCAGCTTCGCCAAACCGATGGTGTTCCCATGCGAAGCAAACATCAAAGTTGACTCTGCACATTAATCTGGATCATGTAAAAGCATCTAACAAGCTATATGAATGACAAAAGCAAATTCCACTCTTCAGGTACCTATAGGAGTCGTAAAAATTCTATCAACTTCAGTTTCAAACATGAATGGAAGAGGGCCTTGAACAGAACCAACATTAGTATCTGCAGATTGGCTTTGCTCAGCACTAGAAGCTTCCTTCTTCTGATTATCAGCTTCTAGTAAAGTTCCTCCTGGTAGTACAAATAAAGAGAGTCCAGATTTGTCGTCGTCGAGTACTGCAAACTGATTCTCATTCGGACCAACAAATGCAGCATCTAAACCTGAAAAGTTCAGAAATAAATGATCTAAGTCACTCTGTGGCTTTTATATCGATGTACATGAAGTAAAAGTGGATTTTCCTTGGAAATTGGAAAGACAAACCTTTGACCGAGCTCCCCTTACTGTTAGCAGCCTGAATATTAGTATTTTCCCAGTAAAGGAAAACTTCATTTGCAGCACCTCTGAACTCATAAACAATGAGAAAAAGATGCTGCTTCATGCTGTAGACTATGCGCGTTGGATAGTAATCCGCATTCCCAGAGATCTGCAATTGAAATAACATACTGCATCAATTATAAGATGACAAGTTTCTGGAGACATTAGCCTAAGATGATTGACAATTCAAAACAATATTCCGGATGCCAGGGTTTTGCATTGCATCTTACCGATTTTTGAAGTTTCTTGTAGATAGAATCTGTCCCAGAACAAAGATTGTATGCCATGAGGTTTAGGTCATCTACATAAAAAGCTCGGACAGGATAGTGAAGGACTCGACTCTCTTTATTAAAGAAATTCATCTCCAAATGGAATGGCTGCCAAATGAAAATGGCTTCAGACAAAAATACAATGAAAATAGATAGAGATTGTAGAGATTGAGCATCACGGACTGAAAAGTTACCTGGCAAACAGGAATATCTTTCAGAGGATGGTTAGCATTGGAGACAGTAACAAGGGGTAATCGAGAAATAGGAGCACTTTTTGCATGACCTTCCATGAAATGCTGCAACAACATTCCAATAAGTAGTGTGAACAACTATTAAATACAACAAAACACCATGCTTTCCATCTGAAGAGAAAAATAGAGACAAGCTAGCTAATACTCATAGGGTGGAAAAACACCTACTACAGAAAAACATCAAATAGCACCCACAAATCTGAAATCTTTTCCAGCATGAAAAATAATAGAAACAGTGAAACCACTTATTGCCAAAGGTAAAAATGTCATCATTTCCTGATAAAAATTCAAAGAAAGTTGAAGTTCAAGGGTTTTGTTAATACGAATTTAAAGCAATTTAACCAGCCCAGACCTGATAAGCATTTCAATGCGTTAATAGTAAACAAATTTAGAGCACATTCCTTTGGGCCTTAAAAAAATTCCCAATCCAGGCCTACTGAAAGATTAAAACTCATTGCATGGGTTACGCTCAATGAAAGTCTTTTTAAGGTTCAAAATTTTAGCTTATCAAAGACAATGCAGCCAACTGACTTATGAACTGAAATCTGAATTAATTATGCTCCATTTATAAAAGACAGAATTAAGTACATATTCTCATTCAAACCAGGAGACACTACATCTATATTCAAAGTGCAATAACACAAAATGCAGCTCTCAGGTAAACCTTCTTAGTTAATATTGTGCTTGGGCAAATCTTATAGCGTATTTCAGATGCAAGAAGATTTATAAATTTAAAACTTCCACAACTCAACCATACCCTTATATGTAAAGAGTGATTACACAACCACATAAGACTATGTTATACAGCCCAACCATGGTTCAAAAATCTGGAAAGCAGAAAAGGACTCATGTCTCGGCTGATACTTTTTTTCATCATACTGTGTAACTTGGAGATTATATATTCAATAACTTTGAATCAGTCTTGTATTTTATTAGCAAGCTTTCCTTCTGCTATCTAATCTTATATATTAATCATGTGGTGAATGATTTTTTCAGTAAATTTCATCGAATATACAAAGGACTGGAGAAGAAAAACAAAGGCCAAGGGAGAAGACTGCAACATGCAGCCACACATTGCCAAATTAGTTAGCTGAGGTTGAAAAACAAAAAACCATTAGATATATATGTGGTAAAGCACAGAGAGGTGAGACAAATAATCAACATTAGTCCACAAAAATTAAAGCAAAGAAGAAACATACGCTATAAAGAAATGCCTTCCTTGCAATGTCTGAAATTGTAAGGTGACTTTGACTGGAAAAAAGATCAAAAAGAAATTAATCATTCAACAAAGATCCAGAATAGCATAAATGATTTCAGTGAACAGATAAGCTCATGTAACAGGGTATAATAAAAAATGAACGCTGTGAGAATTTCTGGACTCACCCCTTCAAGTGATGCTCTTGCAATTGTGCTTGAAGTTGATGCTCGGCCAAGATTCCAGAGGAACCCAAGGAGGAAAGTTTCTCTTTCAAAACAGATGCTGCACATCACTTATGAATTATTAGTTCACATATTGAAAGCTAGAATAAAAATATTAGCCATAACCAATGAAAACATTACTTGATGGCAGTAAAAAGATGATATATGATTAGATGTATTTTCAGGATGCACTAGAAGGATTTCAGGAAAGTCACTGATGATGGTCTATAATTTTACTAAAACATACAAAAGCAAATATTTCAGAATGCATGGATTGAAGATAAGTTCTCTAACCCCACAGAGGAAAAGTGTATAACAATTAGAACTAAAACTTAACAAGAAAGGGGACAGAATTCAAAGGGATTCAAGATACGTTCAATCACCCATTGGGTGGAAGAGAGGGTCATGAAACTAGAACCTAAATCTAATGCCTAGAGATCCATGGTAATTGCCAAGTAAGCCACTCCTTTTCTTGGTAAAATCACATATTTTCCTCAAAGAAGGAATTTAAACATTCAAAAGTTGTCCATAAGTTAGACCAAACATTCACCAAAGAAACACGTTGTCAATAAATATAGCTCATGACTATTAACTTGACTGAAATTTCTTGAAAAGCATCGACACTATAGAATATCCGAAGATGCAGCAATAAATTGAGAGAAGGATAAATCAACTTATACATAGTTGAGAGTGTTCAGCAGTTGTTTGAAGATTATAAGCATGAGAATCTCAATGTATGGAATAACAAAAAAATAGGTCAAATGGTACGTCAAGGTAAATACTAGAAATCACCTGAAGACCCCCTAGCACTTTGGAGAACTGCAAAGAGTTGTTTCCGTCCCTCTCGAGTGTATGCAGCTCTACTTTTCGGGTTGTCAGTGCTTGCCATACTCTGTCAATGGAAAAAAAATGAGATTCATTTCACAAGTCCAATCAGGATACTTTGGTAGTAATAAGTAGATGGTTGCACGTAACTGCAAAGAGAAGAGTGGCTAAATTCAATTTGGGATGCACTTCTAATGCTCTAATCCGTGGTAAGGGATACACCGTTTCTCCCCCTTGTTGAGATAAAATGTTAGGGATATCAATTGGTTCAATTGCTGCAGCCAAAATCAAGAAGACCATGAGCCAAAGCGGATCAGAATATGTGCAAGTACATTCAAGGCAGAGGAGAAACTAGACATCAGTTATTTCAGCTCCAGCACTTCAACAGTTGACAACAATATCAAAGTTGCAGAAGCCAAGAACTCATGAAGAAAATGAAAATACATCTTTGGAACACTGATTCTTTTCATAAGACATTAGTAGTCAAGACTATGGAACACCAGTAATAATTTTTTTTTTTTTTTGGCAAAATATTTGTTATATGTTAACAATGCCACATAGGTTATGGAGCTTTTTACTAATGACTCCTGCAAAATAGACTGCATGTGGTCATGATTATTGCTTTATTTTCCACATCCAACTGGATAATTTATAGATCGATACTGAATCATCCTATCATGCTTCAGATAAGCACTTCATTCACATAAAGAAGCAAACCAAACTCATGCTGACTTCTTATTGATGCAAATTTGATATTTGGGTCAACAGCTGGAAGACTAACAATCCAAAAAGAAGCAGCTTTCACCCATGGAACGGAACATATTTTAGCAACTGGGGGGTCAAAAACCCATTATTTCAATATCCATGAGGAAAAGCCTCTTCACAACTTTCAATATCAAAAGCTAGTCAACAAGATGCAGGGAAAACAAAAATACTTAGAATACTTCTCGAGCTAGCTGCCAAAAAAGCCAGTGCAAATCTTATCAACCAAGTAACAAAACACAAAGTTCAATCCACAACACAACAAGCACCATCCACCAGACTCCCATGATACGTAATAAATGAAAATTGAATTTCCAACGCAATATTCACATGGTTTCCATATTTAAGTTCTTTTACATGATCTCATATGTAAAATGCAAAATCATTGCCAGCATTTAAACAAATTGGACTGAAATAAGAATTTAAAATAGAGGAGAAATCAGAGTTGCTCGCGTCAGGAAAGAACTTGACAATTTTTTTCCTTATAAGATCAAAACACTTTGCACTTCCTTGAGTATCAAATGATGGTTTCACACAAAAAGAGACGACGGGAAAAATCAGCATATTCTGCTATGGTGATGTTGTGAAATGCATGAAGAACCCATAAATCTGGAATACCTGCAGGTTCAAAAAAATTTGCTTGCATGGGTGGTCTGTTTGGATTAAGGTTCACACGTGTTTTCCAGACTTGAAGGTTCCCATCCTTTGAAAGTGTGACTAGCAGCCGCAGCATTGAAAGCCAAGCAATTGAAATAATTGGTTGAGAACCCACCTGCGTACTGGTCGCACGTAATTAAAATAATGCATCCATGGTCAGAAATTGTTACTGGGGCAATAAAATTCTTAACAGAACATTACAAACACAGTAAGAATTGCGTCACCACTAATCCAGAATGTACCACACAAATATCAATAAATTAGAAAAAAAAAAAAAAAGGTACTGCAAAATTGTTATGATATCATGGACAATCCGAGCATCTTTTTTGTTTTCATTTTGGCTTGGAGGACCGCACCGTTTAAAAATGACATCTCTATATCAAATTGCAACTAGTCCAGATCATAATAACAAGTCGTGAAGCATTATACACCAATTGCCTAGAGACGCTAACTGTACCATGACTTTCTCATCCACATTCCAAAAAAATTCCACTTAGCACATTATCCAGGATATTAACCCCCTATTAAATGCTCCAATTATCAAGATCTTCAATATTTCCAAAAGCTAAAATTTAAGGAAATGTCTCCCTTCTATTGTGATTGATCATCTGTACATAGGTGGATTCCCTTGGTGCTTCATCAATTTACCCACATAAAAGAACTACATTGATGTCATATCTAAGGACAGAATTTTAAAATAGCAATGGATAGAGCTTTAATAATTTCATGGCAACAATTGTACTGCAAATCAATAGCTATGAGCAAAAATATAACTCACATATTATTTATTCAGGTTCGTATATAAAAGTAACTAGACCATTACTGCTTCTCCACTTCTAAAGCTTGAAACATGAAGATTTAGCTACTTTTGAGATATTATAAACAAAAGATTAGCCACTGTACATAATGTACATTATGCATGTTCACCACACACATTGCAATAGGCATTTGATTCCTAGTATGTGATCATGCTTCAGAAATGCCAACTTCAGTAAATGCAGAGACCTATAATTACACTTGATTGACTGGAATTAAGACCTGCTTCACTCAATGATACACCCACAAAAGTAAAAGATGTAAAAATCAATAAATGGAAAAGAATCGGAAGTTGAAGGTGGACCAAGGATGATTATAACATTAGTAATTCACCTTTGTGGATGACAAGAGTGAAAACAATGTTTTGATTTAGACCAGAGGTGCTAAAAAAAAATTGATATCCTATGTCGCAAGTTAAATAAACAGCATGGGTTCATCTATTGGCTACTTTTCTATGGACACATAGGATGCTTCTCCTTTATTGAGTTTCCAAATTAATTATCCAAACAAAACAGATACCCATGCATAGGGAGTGTGAAATCTAACTTTCCTACATTCAATTGATTCCTATAAAATGTAGTAGCAAAAAACCCCTCCCAACCCACTCTTTGAAGGGGAGAATGGATAATCCAAGCTCACTGATCATTATTTGAAACCCTATGTAGCAGCAAAAAACCCCTCCCAACCCACTCTTTGAAGGGGAGAATGGATAATTTAAGCTCATTGATCATTATTTGAAACCCTAACTACTACCTATTTATCCTAAGTATTCTCCTTCCTCAATATAGTCCCATAATGTATTTCCCTGCAGCCAATGCATGTTAACTTATAGTCATTGTCAACATGGTTTCTTTGTTTAACTTGCAGGTTGTATGGTCTATTTAGGTTCACGGGAATCTTAAGCTCCATTGATGAAAATCAACTTAGATTCTGATTTTCTGGGACTTGCCTTGGCAATTAATTCATCAAAGTCCGTGATCTGTAACAAACTAGAATAACTGGTTAGGTGATTTTACCAGTGGGTTGGGTTTAGTTGAAATATTTGAACCCAAATATGTCACTATAAAGGGCATCAGGTAAAAAGAAGAGATGTCATTAAGGAAAGAGACTTAATATACCCCCAACTGAATTGAACCAAACCCAATCACAAACAACTCTAATTTAGATGCAATAGACAACTTTGACTATGATGATGATGACAATGGTGATGGAGAAAGGAGATGAACTCAGAACATCCTACTTCTGTAGCAGCATGCTTCAATGAAGCCGCACCAACTACCAAGGAGCAAGTAGACAAGTTGACTCCCCAATGAACCAGCCCAAATAACCAAACTGGTCTAAAACACAAATAAAAATTCTGAGCCAGTATGACCAGGTTGGTTCATGTTCTCAAGCCTTCAAACTTTTCTAAACACCCCGAAGATTCAGTCTCTCTTACCTTTCACATATTTATGATAATATAGACGTGTCATTGACAAGATGAAGCCCCCTAAGCATAACAAATGACCCCAATGCATCACAAGATAACTATTAGAACTTACATTCCAATCATATTAGGTCTCTCAGTGGAGACATCCCATGCCAATAGTGTACCCCGTCTATCACCAACAAAAACCCATTCTAAAGTAGGATGAAAAGCGAAGGCACTGGTTCCAAGGAGCTTGATAGTATTATCAACTGCAATGAAAGCAAAGCCAGTTAAAGCCACACATTAAAATGTCAAAAGGACGCATAGTGGAATGAGCTCTCACGTTGTAATGTGTAATGAACAGCATATGTATGGATGTTGTAAGCTCGAATCAATCCATCTGCATAAGCTACATACTGTAGTTGGAAAAAAAAAAAGTAAGCGTTCAGCATTAGCAGTACCCTCAAAGGAAAAGGACAGAAAGTTCTTTTAACTGAAAGTAAAGAGAAAAAAGGAAGACAATATGTTACCAGGACAGGAAGGCGAGGATGGCAAGCAAGATTGACAATAGGTTTCTTCAAGTCTGTCTTTATTTTTGTTGGTGCCCTACCTCCTTCAACAGTTCCAACAACTACAAGCATGTGCCAGAAAAAACAACCTTATTAATATGGATCCATCAATAAGGCCACAACAAAGATTTATCTGCTTTGCCAGAATCATATTATTAAAGAGCAAGTCTAAGGCTCTGTGCATGAAATGACAGTTCTGTAGCTACAATCTGGAGATTATAAAGCTCAATAAGAAAGTAGCTCAAAAATGAGCCCAGAAGATGACTGTTTGAGTGGCATTTGTGCTTTATCTTTCTTTCTATGCTTTTTTAAGGACCTTTTCCACGATATTTGAATAAGCTATTAGAGCCCAATTGGTGACGCCATTTTCCAGGATCACAACGTAAGATCTATTCCCTAGAACCCTTTCTACTAAAGAACAAAAAGACCAAGATGATCCTTACGCAACAGCTCAAAAACATATGCAACCATATATCGATGCAGCACTGCTGAAATTTTGCTAAGGACATCTGTCGTCATCTTGTCTTGCACATTATATCCCAGATAAGAATACAGCAAACGTACTTTCAGTTTAAAAACCAACCAAAAACAATTAGCTTTCCAGTTCTGGGAAACAAATTTCTGAATCGGAGCATTACCAAAAGCCCACACAATCCATCCAATCTAAGTAGTAGCATCTCAACTCAAGTAATGTAGTATATAGGCTTTTCAACCATATTGAATTTAACTAAGTGATTGCATAATGCCATATTTTTCTGCAGTAATTCTAAATGTAGTAGAGATATCCTGGTTATCGGTTAAATCAGATACACTCATTTTTAGTCTTTTTTTCCACCAGCATCAGCTCATGGCTTGATGCCCACAACAGTATTCCTTCCATCTCTTAATACCATTGGTCTAAGAACATTTTCCTTTTTAGGTAAGTAAATTGAAGATGAGAGAGGACAGAGGCATAAGTGTGCTTATTGGCAGAGGCCCACTCAAGCATAATGCATGATGTACTTTACTATTCTGGACGTGTGCATAATGCATGCCTAACAAGGTTCTTCTTTTATTTCTTCAGCTCATCCTTGCTTATCTTTCAGAACATTTCTCTCTTCCAACTTTCAATACCTGCCACTTTATTCTCTACTTGCTATATACACCCGTCAAGCCATCATGACAGGGAAAAAACCTACCAATAGACTTAAAGCCTTCCATATTCCCTCACAAACCAAAGCATAAACATTCATTAGTGTTTTATAGCTAAGATCTGGTCAGAGTTTTATGCTCCTACAATATGAACTGGATCATGGCAGGTTATAGATTAAGCTTGGCAGAGTATAAGAGGCCCCTTTAGTAAAACAGTTCGACTATCTTGTACCTTTCTTCATAATTTGGGCCATGGCTCTTGAGAGGAAAGAGTTCCCCATTAAGATATTTACAGATAGGTGGGTGATAACTTTGTGCTCTTGGAATATTGTAAGATCTCTGAGTTTCTCTAACCCTTGAGGTCTGTTTATATTAAAATGCTTCAATAAATACAGCAGACTCTCAGTTTCTTTTCTAGTTCAGAGGTTCTTTTGTATATGGATTTACATCCCTTATTTCCTCAAAACGAATCCTTTACCTTCTAATAGAAAATATACTCTAAATAAGTGTGTGAATTATATAGTATACATGCATGTGTGTATTGGCGCCCCCCGGGGGGGGGATGTAAAAACTAAACATTTCATAATGGATCAGTAACTAAATCCAATGAAGAGATAAACTAACCTGTCACACTCATCCTTCGATGAAAACCAAAAAACACAACAGGTTGCAGAGGGGTCAAAGCAAGATGGACTTCTGTGTCAATGGAAATCTGCTCCATCCTCTTTTCAGGTGAATGTAACACACAGGTCTGTTCGGAGTCAAAATCACAAGATCGAATTGTGCAGTCCTGTGAAGGGAATGAATACGAGCAGTGAGGTGAAAAGAAGCACAAGTGAAACAACACCCACCCAAAAAAAAAAAAAAAAAAAAAAAAAAAGGAAAACTGCTTCAGATAGGTACCTAATACACACAGCACTTAGACGTGAAGTGCTTAAGAAGAGAATCAAACAAATAAGACTGTAGCATGATTTAGAGATGGAAGATTACCACGAGTACTGGAAATTTACAATGACTAACTCAATGAGCACTGAAAGAGAAGAGGCAGGGTTTCCTCTCAATAACTCATGCTCATCCATGAGTAAAAAGGAAAGGAAAAAAATCAGTAAAGCAGATACATTTGGTATATGGTAAATGTCAATAGCTATCTACTTGTTTCCTTCACGAAAACTGAAGGAACACAGCAGATCTAGATTTACAATAAGAAGGAACACAGCAGGAACACAGCAGATCTAGATTCTAGAGATGATAATAGCTATATTGTAGATCATTCTATTGGATTTAGTTTACAATAAGAAGGAACACAGCAGATCTAGATTCTAGAGATGATAATCAAAGCAGTGGTCATCAAATTTTGTCCCTCATTGGGGTCACAAAAGTATCACTCACTTCCATCCAGCTGGAAAATTGGTAATTAACTGCAAAAATTTCCTCACTATGACAATCATGCACTCCTATTTATCATGTGAACTTTACAAGTATGTGCATCTGCATCCATGCATAAGTTTGTGCCACGTGTGCAACTGTTACGTATCGACCATGAAAGAAAGGATCCTATACCTATATGCTCAAGTTATGATACCACCAGCCTAAAACATCAAATAGACCATGCAAGGACAGTAACGCAAAAACCTCCCAGGAACATATCATCATCTTCATTTAGCAACTTAAAATCCTATATGCAGAAAGCCATCAAGAAACTGACCTCAAGGATAGCAATTACAGCATGCCCACTAGTGGGACTATACTGCATCCGAACAACAGGAGAACCGATATCAATTGAAGAAATCTTGCTTCCAGTAACTGCATCAAATTCTGGTTGACACAAAAAAAATTAAAAGTTTATCATTTTCACCACCGGCAAACAACATGCAGAGAAAAGATTATAGGAAATACAGACATTTTCCCAAACTGGGCAAAAGGAAAGTATTATGACATGTAAAAGCTTCTGGTTCAAAAAAGAGAAAAATGAATGTAGACGATTATTGACATGGCAGGCCTCATGAAGCTAACTGATGTCTTTGTCTGATCAATGGAAGTTTTGCCACTTCTTCCAGAATCAAGGGAGTTCTGAAACATTGTAACTTCTAAGCACTAATTTTTTTTAAATGAGCCCAATGTGCCAAACTTGTCTAGTATGTGGTATTATTTGCTACAAATCACGGCATGGTTTTAATAAATTATTCAGGGGCATCCACAAAGTAGTCTATGAATCATTCAGTTGCTTTGTTTCAAAGTTACAGCCAACATTAGACATTGACTACACCATAATCATATAAAGTGTTAAAGTATCTTCCATCGCTTGTTTATAGGGTTTCAATGGGCCTTACACTCATGTAGTGTCCCCCAACTATCTGCTTAAACTCTTGGATTCAACTTTCTAACATAAAGTAATAGCATCACTCGCCCAATTGAAAGTATATCATTCAAGAAGCTGAGTTAAACTACACATGGCACTGTATTTTGTTCCACAATAAATTGGCACCAACCTTATGTTAAATTTTTTAATTGCATGAGCAGGAGGTGGGTCGATAGGATTGCCAATTGGGTATCCAGTATAAAAAGGTACCCAAAAATTGTGATAAGTAGAGCCCCGATGGAACAAGGAATATATCAACCAAATTCAGACTTCAAAAATAAGGCAACAGTTCTAGTCAACCAAACCAATAAAAGGAGAAGGTAAAGTTGGAATCATGCTCAGCCAGCACCACAATCAAAACAAACTTAGTGGCAAAAACTTAATTTAGTAATTAGAATGCACATGGCCAAGCTTGCATATTTCTTGTACCCAACAAACTACCAAAGTCGTAAAGCTATGCTATCGACCTATCTGAAAAATACAAACTATCTGCATTCTATAAGTCAAAAGCAATAGGTGATCAATGTAGATTGTGGCCCATCTTAATACATTAAAATTCGTAAGTTAACTTTTTCTTGACCACACATGAGGGAGAATGCTGGTCTCAAATCCACCTACTCCCACTTTCAAGCTTTTTTAGGGGAAAAAAACCTCTTTTATGCACTTGTCCCTGTTTCCAATATAATTGTTTAAAAAAATTATTAATTATGTACCTGGCAATAATTGGCACGATAAAATACAGTACAACCACGGTAATTGCAGTTCAAGATGTATCAAAATACAACTCAATTTCCACACAAAATAACAAATTTGGATTCACATTAATAGAGTTGGTGTATATATTTCTCAATTAATTTGTTGTCAATTTCTCAACACATAATATACAAACTTTATTCCACAATGATCGTATGTGTATCAAAACCATAAATGCTAATCTTATGTTCACTGGTTGCCTTTCAAGTCATCTACATGCTTCCAATCTTATAACTTTAAAAAACTATGACAAGTAGGTCATTAGCAAGCTACTCCCATATGTATATTATCATTTTAAAAAATAGGTGTTTTGAACTTCTCATTCAATGTCTTGCGTATTTGAAATTTTTCACCCAAAAGATTAAAGACATTGAATATATAATCAGTGTATATCCACTCATCTCGCTAATAGGTACAAGAAGTAAACGTTTTGAGGATAGGTTTTCTCAAATTACCAAACATTTGTGGGTAGAAACCATAAATAAAATTGTTGGCGGAAAAAAGAAACCATAAGAATTTGAGTTCATCATATACCTATCATTTTCTCCCTCTTGATGTATATTAAGTATTTTTAATAATATAACTCTTAATCTTAACGAAAATCTGGCTAAAATTACTTTAAGTGTTGCTGTAACTCATAATGCCAAAGGCATTGGTTGATCACCAGTACACATCTGATCTTGCATTGCACTCGATAGGAAATCTACCCAAGAAAAACTCTTTAAGCCAGACTTGAGTTAGCAAGTAGGTTAGGCATTTGAGTAGCAACGTCCTTAGGTAAAACCGTATTTTGCCTCAAATTCTCTCTATTTTTATTCATATCCATAAAAGAAATTTTACAAACTTGGCTATCTTTATAGAAATGAGAAATTTCATCTTCTTCAATCCGGTTGAGATAGTGAGGTACTTGACAAATTCATTGGTAACTCCTCCCTAGTCTATTTAGCAAGATAACATGACAACTTACCTCTCTTGTTAAGTGAATTCTAGAGGGTAGTGGGAAGGTAAGGAACTTATCATTCCATTTCCTCTGCTTAAGATTCTAGTTCAACTTCAACTCCAACTTTACCTTTACCTCATTGATTGATGGATATGCCTAGTCGATCTAACAATATTCAATAAAGGTCATCATTCAAATATACCATCTTGCAAAACGGTTTCAAGTCGACATCTGTAGCCATGTTCGTAAGTGTACGAAAGTTAAACTACACTAAAGAAGAATTGAATAAAGAGATAAAAGGGGAATGAAAAAGGAAAGAACACATATACTAATAACCGGAACTCAACTAAATCACTCCGCATCACGTGCGAAGTTCTACTCGGCCATTTTAAGTCAGAAAACCAAACAAAAAACTCGCAAAACCAATCGCACTGAGCAGCTTGATCACAGCCATCACAACAAACCTGACTAATACCGCGATCAAATGACTCCCAAACTACTTCAAACCAAACATTTGAAACAAAACGCAAAACAAAGCCGTCAAAGCAGAGACAAGAAAAATCAAGACGGTGACATTTACCGACGACATGGGTTCCGATAGCCGCAGCGACAATCGCCTGATGGGGATGGAACGCCGCGGCGTGAGGCTGCGAGGGCTTGAGGCCTCTCCCTATGTGCCTCAGATCCAGATGCTGCACCGTCGACCACTCCATCTCCTACTCACCTGAAACTCCGATTCCCATCCTTAGCATCGATTCAAAGAAAAATAAAAATAAAAAAGGACGCGAGTGCACAAAAACAGCAATCACGAACAACAGCTGCGCACGGAAACATCCTCGATCGTCCGCATTAAGCTCAATTCCAGAACCGAATCGGTCGATGGCGCCAGCTCGGAGATCGCCATACCGTAAGAAGCAGTCCGGCGTATGGAGGGAGATCGATCTAGCAGTGATGGAGTTCGATCGGAGAGGAGTTGCGGAATTACCTGGAAGATCGCTCGTCAGATTCAAGCGCGCATCTGAAGAACCGATCGAGGGAATGCCGAAGCTAGCAAAGAGAGAGAGGAAATGAAGACGGCTGAAATCGAAGAAACGCAGCAGTTCTTCCCGTTCCTTTTTTTTATATTTCCTTTTTTCATTTGACGGAATTGTTGAAATTTTCTCTTTCTTTTTCTTGTCCTTTTTCTTTGATCTTACATGGGCCCAAGGGTGGAGCGGATCTGGGCCGAATTAGCCTGCACTCTGGGCTGAACAGCTACGCAAACAGCTTAGGGGTGCATGAGAACATTTCTGTTCCAGAAATTATTTCTGGAACAGAAATGAATTTTTCCACTTCTATTTCTGAATGAGTTTATGAGGAAAAAAATATGTTTGATAACTTAATAAAATTTCTATTTCAAAAATAGAAATTCGTTTGATGAGCGAGAGGAGAGGCAGAGAAGAGTCGGAGGCAGAGGCGGAGGAGAGGCGGAGGCGGAAGCGGAGCAGAGAGGCGGAGGAGACGCGGAGCAGAGGCGGAGGAGAGGCGGAGGCGGAGCGGAGGCGGAGGAGGAGGCGGAGGTGGAGGCGGAGCGGAGGCGGAGGCGGAGGCGGAGGTGGAGGCGGAGCAGAGAGGCGGAGGAGACGCGGAGCAGACGCGGAGGAGAGGCGGAGACGGAGGTGGAGCAGAGACGCGGAGGAGACGCGGAGCAGAGGCGGAGGAGACGCGGAGGCGGAGGCGGAGGCGGAGCCGAGGCGGAGGAGGAGGCGGAGGCGGAGGCGGAGGCGGAGGCGGAGGCGGAGCAGAGACGCGGAGGAGACGCGGAGCAGAGGCGGAGCAGAGAGGCGGAGGAGACGCGGAGCAGACGCGGAGGAGAGGAGAGGCGGAGGCGGAGGCGGAGCGGAGGCAGAGGCGGAGGCGGAGGTGGAGCAGAGAGGCGGAGGAGACGCGGAGCAGAGGCGGAGGCGGAGGAGAGGCAGAGGAGAGGCGGAGCAGAGGCGGAGGAGAGGCGGAGGCGAAGGCGGAGGCGGAGCAGAGGCGGAGGAGAGGCAGAGGCGGAGGAGGAGGAGGAGGCAGAGAAGAGGCGGAGGAGGAGGCAAAGAAGACGCGTACGAGGGAGAGGAGTGAAATTAGGGTTGGGAGAAATCAGAAATTGATTTCTCCTCCATTTCTATTTCGGAATAAAATCTATTCCGAAATAAAAATTTGATAAGCGTTATCAAACAAGTTTACGTTCCGAAATTGATGCTCAGAAAAATCATTTCAAACAGAAATTATTTTTATCATGCACCCCCTTACTCGGTTTGAGTCAATTTAATTATTTAACCAAAATTTTTTAGTCAATATATTTGTAAAATCTTTAATGCGGGTCGAAAGGGTTAAAAATAGACCCAATCTCACGCGGAATGCTGCGAAGGGTTTACCCGCCACAACCGGTGCATATAAGAATAGCGCAGGATCCCTCACATTTATCAAGAACATATGATCCCGAGTAGAATTAACTAACCACAACCGGTGCGTAAAAGAAAAAATACAGGGTTCTCTCACGATTATGAAAATATACATGCACGAGTTTTCAATCCCGTGCTACATGAAAATTCTGTCTAAAAATTTTGCTTCAAAATATTTTGCAGATTTCATGCTTAAATATCTACGTGATAAGTATAAAGCATAATTATTTATTAGTCAAGTGAAATGAGGGTGCTAAAAGAAATCATCCTTAACTTGGTATTCCAAAATGATTTTGTCTAGCATTTTGTTGATTTTTGTGTCATCATTGTGCAATTGCCAGTGAAAAATGGAAGAGCCTCCTAGACAGATTTAAAAAAAAAAAAAATGTTCTGGTAACTTAAAGCTAATTAAAAAAAAAAATTGTGAGGATTAATAGCAACCAATTTGTCAATTTAAAGATATAGGCTAATGGAAAGATCGATGGTTTTGCTTTTCACAAGAAGCAAATGAAAATTCATTTACCGCAAGATTTGATTGAAAATGTCAAAGAAGCCATTTGCTCATCTTAATTCCTCATACAAATGCCCAATTGGAATTTATTTTTATTTTTATTTTGTCAAAATAAGTAGCTTTCATTACTCGCTAAAAAATGGATAACAAGTAATTTCAACACCTAAGCATAAGATTAAGCGAAGGGGATGGGAAGGATTAGCAAACCAACTTAGTGGAAGGGAGCTAGTTCGGTGGTCCTTTGCGACCCAATGACAGCTTTGTTGGTATCTCTGAGCTAAAAAATGACCCGAACTTTAAGGATAATGGCCCAACAAAGAAGTGCAGTTGTTATGATGGAATTGGCAACCCACAGTACTTCCCTTTGGTCCATAATACTTTCAATAGCAACTAAATTATCTAAAGCTAAGAGAAAGCCCAATTGTAGTTGAATGAAGGTGCGACGGTCTAAGTACGTTACAAGCTACATGTGTCATTTCCTTTTATACTCATAATTATAATCACGCATGCGGAAACATTACAAAAACATCACAACACATCATATAAGAAAGTTGATACATATATTTCTTCTTTATGCAAACACCAATACTTATTATCAAAACATATAGTTCTGGAACCTATGGTTTATGGACTCACTAGTACTACTATTCTCGTACTATTTCACAAGCAAGCCGCCACCCAACTTAGAAGTTGATGGTCTCAAGCATCACTCCATCCCTTCTATCATCATGCCCAATGGAAAATGAGGGTTGAGCCAAAGCATAGGAAATGAAATCCCTGAGTCTTAAGATAGGAGATCATCTTAATACTCAACTTGGTACTATGTCAAACAACATGAATTCAAGGCAATACAAAATAACTATACAAGAATAAGTTTTCTTTCTTTTCTATCATAATATGCTAATAAGATCCATTAACAACATTACATGTTCGTTCAACCTAAAGCAAACAGATGCCATATTATAAGATGCACCAATATCATATAGTGATTCAATGCCATACACATGAATATACATAGGCAAGTTCATACTTGTCACACATTTCACCACCACACATAAGTGAATTCATACATGTCATACATTTCACCACTACTATATATATATATATATACTTGTCATGAATCTCAACATCATTCGTTCGCATTGATCATAAAACTCATACATAGATAAGTTTATACGGGTCATGAAGCTCACCAAGACTTACATAGGTGACTTCATACTTATCACTGATTATAATCCATTTAAACTCATGAGACATCATGAATACTCCTAAAGCATACCCAACATGCTCTTCCCTTTTTTTAGTGTACAATTCCATTCACTCATGCCCCCTTCACCATCTAGAAGCCTACCATAAGCCGCCCCTTGTTCGGACCCTCTCGCCTCGACAATTACACCCCGCCCTCATTAGACCAAGTCATTATAGGCTCATTAGCTTCCGTTTGGTTTTTCCACAAACCACACATCTTCCAAATGGGGTCCCACTTTAGCATCCTCAAATTATCTCATATGACTGATTGATGTAATATTGACAACCCATATGATCAACATTGTGAATATTGACAACTCAAATAATCAATATATGAACATTGACAATGTAAATAATCGATCATTTGATTAATTAACAACACCTAACTAGTGATTCGATAACTTAGCCAAATTACAAAAATATCGCTTCCAAGTTCACACTAAAAAAATTGTCATCACATCTCAGTGAAACAATCAGTCACCCCTAACAAATTCATCAAACACCTCATAAGCATGGAATGAGCTTAGGGTGCGCATGACAAAATTTCTGGCAAGAAATAAATTTCTCAATTTCTATTCCTTGGACAAGTTTTTAAACAAAGAAATCCATTTGATAACAACTCAAAATTTTTATTTCTAGAACAGAAATTCATTTGATAATAGAATGAAATTTCTATTTTTAGGAACATAAATTGATTAGATAACAACATAGGAAATCCTCAAATACAAAATAATAGTTAAAATAATAGTAATACATTACAAAAGTTGAAAATACAATATCATGAAATTTCCGGCATATTATGGTCATTTGCTATTTTATTGGCAATAATTTTCCTAAGCGTATTTATTTGGTTTCCCTCCTCGGTCAATGTATCGTTTGCAAGTTCATCCTGTGTAGGTTCAGACAAGTACTGCGGATCTCTATATAGGAAAAAATTCTTATCCATCTTATCCTGATCACGTCCGTGATTATGGATGGCACAACATGCAATTACAATATATGCTTACTTTTGAATTGCAAATGAGGGCATGTGCCTCAAAATGGAAAAATTAATGTCCAAGTTGCTTCTAACAAATCAATCCCAGCCGTTGTTGTTTTTTTTTTTTTTTTTTGGTAACCCAAGGAACCCCGTAAGCCGACGGCCGACGAGCAAACCTTGGGGGAGCAACTGCAGGACCCACCACCACAGTACTCCAGGTAAGAATCCCTACGACGCCTCTGGGATTTGAACTCCTTCCCTTCGTGAGGGGGAGAGAGCCCAAGTCAGCTGCGCCGCTGAAAGCGGTGGTATCCTAGCTGTTGTTTGTTTGTATAATTGTTAAATTACGTTAAATGGCTCACTAAATGAGCAAAGTATCAAACTGATAGTGTAGAGACCTAACTAATAAAAGGGGCTGCCATAATAGTTAGCCACCAAAGTATCCACCATATTCATCTAACCTTTTTTGATATACACTCGAAACTTCAGCAGTTCAAAGTTAGCACAACTCCTCACTAATCATTAACAAATCGTGATAAGCATTTTAGAAAATAAATTCAAGAAATGAGAGGTATCAAAACAATTGCTCCATGAAGTATATCAAAATAAAATGTTCTCAACCCTCATGTACTTCTAAAAAATGAACCATTACATCTCATATTGGGAAAAAAAAAAAACTCCCAAAAACCTCCATACCATAACAAATAATAATTAATTTCTCAAGGGCATCAAACTCAAGTTTCGCATGACATCCTCAAGCTAAGCAATAGACATATTAGTAAAATTCAATCCATCAACCAGCTCCTGATCAGACAATATGATTCAGATAAAAAGAAAATCACATGATGCGATGCTGCAAACAATTCAATTAGACCAAGACGAGATCTTTCACTAGCTCTCTCTCTCTCTCTCCCTCTCTTCTCTCTCTAAATTGATTTCTCCCTTGCCTACAAAGGAAGGAAATCAAGTATTCTATGACAAAGATTTGTATTTCCTAATGTATTCTTTGGCAATTGCACAGACCTTAAACAGACGAAACAAAGATGAACACGACTAGCCAAAAACAAGAAAAGAAACCCATGACTCTTTCGCTATAATAAAACTAAGTCCAAATTTGCCCAAAATAAACTCAGGACTCTTCTGCTCTATTTCCCTAAACCTTTCAACGTCTTCTTTTTTAAGCACGCCTAGAAAGCCTAAAGGATTGCTTACTAATTCAAGAATATCAACACTCCAGCCATGAACATTATGCTTTACTTCATCGGAACTCCAGTCACATATTCAAGACTTATGCTCACAGCCATACCATGAACATAGAGGACATCCACAGCAATATATCAAAGCACAAACAAAGACAACTGAAAACTACAAGATATTTGGACTTAGTAGAAAAGAAATCTCACGAAGATGTGGGAATAGGGAGTAAAGCCGTGAACAGGACGCCGCTCACCGCAAGTCGTCGAATGGTGCCACTCAATCAACCTGGACGCGTCGAGAAGAAGAGGTAAAAAGGCCTAAAATCACAAATTCAAGCGACCATGGAAACTCTTACATGTAGGACATACAGTTCCATGCAACTTAAAAGCACCATTAATATCATGATCCGCATATTTTCAACCCATATTTGGCATGTAACATAGCTCTCATTCAATTCATGCCAAACTTGACCAGTATGTTCATCCCTTAAAAATAATCTCATTGCTATCATGTATGTACTTTCACATGTTGAGCAAGACTATAAAGAATAGAACAAGAAGAAACCTCGTCATATGGATGGGAAATCAAGATAGCCTCCATGTACCAGACTCACCCACAGAAAATTTGGGGGGAAAAATTATGGAGTACCCCTCAATGGGTTGAGGACAGAATGGGAGATAAAGCATGAGCGAGACAAAGAGGTAAAAGCCACCGATTACATGGAAAGCCAGTCAATCACAGTTACCCGGAGGCGTCGAGAAGCTATGCTCAGGCAATCAATGAGGGCCTAGGGTTGAGGACGGAGTTGGAGTCAACGGCAGCGAGCAGATGGAGTGGACACTTGCGAGCGGATGGAGTGGATGCTGACGAGAGGACGGAGTTGGAGTCAGAGTCGTCGACTGCAAGTAGGACGAAGTCAAAGTCGATGGCGAGGTGAGTGATGATGTGATTGGAGTCAACGAGGGTAGGGAGGACGGAGTTGCAGTTGACGACGAGATGAGCAACAATCTAATCAGCAAGAGGACGGCGACAGCATCGGAGTCAACAGTGGCAAGAAGGATGGATTCGGAGTCGACAACGAGGATGGACAGATTCGGAGTCAACAATGGTAGGGTTTTTGGTTGAAGCGTTGAGTAGAATGGACGCCCAAATAGAAAAGCCCGTCTATAGAGGGAGGATGCCCAAATTGAAGAGAAGAAGAAATCATTTCTATTTCTATTTCAGAAATTGAAAAGTTAAAAATTTTAGCTTCTGATTTCTTTTTCAAATCTATTTTTAGAATAGAAATATGTTCCGAAAATAGAAAAATCAAATTGCGTCACCAAACAAATTTATGTTCCAAACTTATCCCGGGGAACAGAAAAATAGAGAAATAAAGAAGTAGAAATTTTTTTATGCGCATCTATAATAACCCAATTGAAATGAATACAAGATTTCACATACCATCATTAAGACTTACTTTCACATGGCAACAAAAGCCAAACACAAATTAATAACCAACAACCAATCAAGTCAAGAGTACGAAATGAATCAACACAATTTAGCACATAGCGTTTTCACTTACCTTAAATAGAAGGCTTGAGTAAAATAAAGCTTGAATCACTTTATAAGCTCTTGAAAAATGGAATTTTGAAACTTTGACAACACAAGAATAGCATCTTTCCTTGCACACGAAATATTGAAATGTGAAAATAAAAGAGGAAGCTCTCTCTTTCTTTGTTTGCAAAAACAACTTGGAATTCCTTTTCAAAACTTGAAGACATAAGGAAACCTATATATAGGCCAAAGGAGGCAACAATAAGTAATTCGAGTTAAAAGAAATGATGACTCGAAGTTAAAGAACATGTCAGGTGGAAGTGCAAAAGATGTATTCAAGTTAGAAAATCACAAGTGACATGATCATGTGGTTCCTTTTAAATGATGCTGCTAAGGGGAATGAACTTGGAAGACCAAGACTTAAAGGTAATAATGACTTTGAGCACACATAACCACATTTAGTTTGCTTGAACACATAACCAATGTTAAAGGTAATAAGGACCTTGGGTTAAAATCATGAGGTCTGAAGGTAGAAAGGATTTGTGTTCCAATAAAAATACTTCAAGTGGCCCTAAGTGAGTAATTAGGATACAAGTGGCCTCACGAGATAAGTTAGAAGGTGATATTTTGAGAGGAAACTTTTTGGTCAAGCATGATGAATGGATGAGAATTAAGTCTTCTTTCCCAAGCAAAAGGAATGGATGAGAGTTAAGCCTTATTGACCAAGTAAATTAAGGGCTTGTTTGTTAAAAATAATTTATGTTCCTTGGAAAAAAAAAATTCTGTTTTTTGGTTCCAAGGAACGAAAAAAGAATAGAAACGTGTTTGGTAAAATTTTTGTTCCTAGGAATAGATTTGGAACAAAAAAAAAAAGTAGAAAAAAGTAACTTCTTATTCCTAGGAACAATTTTTTTCTTCTTTCTTCTCTCTTCTTCTCTTTTCTCTTCTTCTCTTTTCTTTCCTTCTTCTTCCTTTTGGCCAATCATCGGCCGTGGCCATGGCCAACGAGGGCCAGTGACCTCACCGGAGCTTCGCTGGTCCCCGACGACGCCGAGCCATGGCGAGGCTCGTTGGCCCGAGCCTCGCCAAGCTAGGGCAAGGCCGACCTCACATCACTTGGGCGAGGTCGAGCCTTGCCGGTGGCTTGGCAAGGCTCCAACGAGCTCAGTGGACCTCACCCGGCCAGTCATCGGTCGCCACCGTGGTCGGCAACCGGCCACAAGGGAGGAAGAAGGAGTAAAAAGAAAAAGGAAAAATATTTAAAAATTCAAAGAAACAACAAAATTATACAATTCTACCAAAGGCATTTCTATCCTGGGAATAGAAATTTTTTGTAGTTAGCAAACGCGTTCTTATACTCAGAAATCATTCCTGGGAACAAAAAACAAAAAAAAATCATTTCTGGTCAAAAATTGTTCCCCGAAACAGAATCATTACCAAACTCACCTTAATGGGCTAAGGTTGTCATGAATGATGTAATACATGATCTCATAGTTAGCCAAGTTCAATTTCTCAAATCAACACATAAGTTTAAAATCTTTGGTAGAGAAAAGAGAAGTGACTTGTAAGTTGAAGGCAAATAGGGATTTAGGAAATCAATTCTCATTCAGAACATTTAATTCTAAAACATTCTTGCATCTAAAAATATTTTCATCCCGAGTATCTTATTTTGAACATTCGTGAGTCTGAAAATATTTTGAATCATTGATGAAAGATATCAAAATTAGGAAAATATCAATTCAATAAATTTGAAACTTGAACATCATAAAATATGAATTTAGAGCATATCAATCCATTTCTACAATTAATATAACTAATATAATCGGAACAGAAAATCAATTCTCGTTCAGAACATTTAATTCTAAAACATTCTTGCATCTAAAAATATTTTCATCCTGAGTATCTTATTTTGAACATTCGTGAGTCTGAAAATATTTTGAATCATTGATGAAAGATATCAAAATCAGGAAAATATCAATTCAATAAATTTGAAACTTGAACATCATAAAATATGAATTTAGAGCATATCAATCCATTTCTACAATTAATATAACTAATATAACCGGAACAGAAAATTATATCAAATACTATTGTCAAACATAGAAAATTCAGGATGTCACAGAAGGCTATGCTTACTGCATGAAAAATTTAACCTCTTAGGAAAATATCTTCTAGCAAGTCATTTTTCATGGAAAATAATAACATTTATTTGGTGTTTCCCTAAATTTAAAACTGAGCTGAAAATTATCATCTATTATTGAAGAAAAACTTACTTTTATTTTCCTTATGAGAAATACATTGTTAGTGTGATGTAAGGGTAACATAAGCTATTTCAACAATATGGAATTTCTTCGAAAGATTAGAATCAATCAAATTCTATACAAATGCTATAGAAAAATTCAAAAAAGAAAATAATATTATCTTGATCTAAAAAATAAGCCTTTTTTTTACTCGTTCTTTATTAAGCTTTATGTATTTTGAATCAAACGCAATAAAGTTTCAGTTAAAATAAATAGGACTTCCAGATAAAAGTGAAAACGTTAACCACAATTACTCACTCGATGTTTCTAAAGAAAAACAAAAACAAAAAACTTAGGATCACGTCTTTCTTTTTGTGTGAAAAATTTACCCTCTCAAAATTCCGTTAAAGAATTTGGCCAAAAAAAAAAAAAATTCCGTTAAAGAATGCTGCTAAAAATCTTATGTGGCTACCTACATAGACGATAGAAAACAAATGATGCCCAAGGTGGCACTCACATGGCAAAAGCATGTCAATTCATTGTGTGTGTATATATATTTTAAGGTTTTCTTTTTTCTTTTTCTTTTTTTTCAATTTCCTCCTTCGTTTTCTTCATTGGTTTGGTGACGATGGCAATGGCGATAGTATAGGCGGCGATGGTAGTGAAGATGAAGGAGGAAGGGAAAAAAAGAGGAAGACAAAGGAAAAAATTCTTGACAGAGAGTAATGGTGTGGTTAGTGTCATAAGAAAAAAGTTTTGTATAAATATGTCACATAAATATAAGTCTAGATTTTTTATGTTATTAAAAGAGTGTTGGGTAAATATATTACATGAGTATAAGTTTAGGATAAATATTGCATGCGGGTGTAAATTTGAGGTTTTTGCTTTATATATATATATATATATATATATATAAGAGGTTGAGGCAAATAGTCTCTTAGATCTGTTGCGTCAGTTTGTATCCTTCTCTTGTATCTTGCAACGCTAGATGAGGTGATAACAAGAAAGTATTTCCTAAACCGGACCCCACAAGCTTTCATTTCATTACTGACAGAACGCAAAAAACCTCAGCAACTTCGCTTTAGGCAGTGCTCGTGCGGATGCAGTGATCCTGTGAATGTAGAGGAACAGATAATTGAGAACTGGTCCATTCATGCGATGGCATTTACATCTGGTAAAGTAACCCATGTCCATTATTTGTCACCGAAACAATTTATTACATCGGTCTTCACAAATGTTCATGAATTCGTACTATGAATAAGCTGCATCATAAAGCTCCTGGACTTCTGGAGGGAACATATATGCGGTTAACAGGTCCAAGAAGAAGATCTCTTCAGTAGGGGCTTCAGCTGTCTGTCTTCCTCGAGCGAGACCATTCCCAAATGAGACGGGTCCTCGAGCATCATCTTGGCCACCAGGTAACCGGCGATGGACCAGGTCTGGAACTTCCGGGCCTGCTTCCCAACGTACTTGCCAAGCTTCCCATCGTAGTACTCAGGCCAGTGGTCCTTTGACAACCGGCTCTCGATGAGCTCGATGGTGCGCCTTGCTATTTGTGGGCGCCCGGTCTTGATGCACGCCGCCGTGAGGAGCCAGAGAAGCACTGCATCAACCAATTAGGAAAAAGAAAACTCAATTCTGAAACATATTTGAGAAGGTCAAGAAATAGCTGATTAGTCTTGTTTGTTGCAAGTCACGTGTGTTGTGAAAGAAGGTTAGTTTCTCAAAGCATTTGTGTGGTCTTTTGCAACTTGTAGTTCTTGGCCATTAGGGAACCAAGAGCATATACTCACCTGGCCAAGACCCTCCATTATGATAGCTCCACCGAGTATTCTTTGGGTCGCATCCCGTGGTGATCCTCCATTCGTGGCTTTCTATCGCCGGATAGCATATCTTCAGCGGCATCTCGCCGACCAGCTCTTCCCAGCGTTCTTCTATGAGATCCATTATGGCTGCAGACTGTTCAGGGGTCGCTAGGGACGACAAAATGGCCACGCAGTTGCCCAGGCAGAACCACCGGAAATCCATCCTCGCTGGGCTCACGTTCCCAATGAAGTAACCACCCCGACTTGGCATGAAATCAAACACCCAATCAGGAAGAGAATCGGGCATCACGTTGAACTTGTTGACCGCCGTATGAGAATACTCCTCGGTCTTGTACCGGTATATGTCATTGAGCTGCTTCAGGTCCAGCCAGAAATAGTTCCTCATGTGGTAGCTCAGCGCGTGGAGGCGCTGCACAATCCTCTCCACGAAGTCCTTGCCCTCACCTTCTTGCTTAAGCAAGGCTAGGGCACATCGGAGTGCCATAAAAAAGAGGGCCTGGATTTCAATCGGATACCCATATACACCCTAACATTGCAGGGAAAGAATCAGAAAAATCAGTTCATAATGAGGACGATCCAACAGTACATGTCTTCAACAAACATACTAGCTATTAGTAAACATAGCCTCATTTGAACAAAGGGAAAATACAAGAAACCAACCATTCTCCTGTCAATCATGCAGCATCCGTCCGCGCAGAGCAGCGTCGGGAAAGTGTCGAAGCCTTCCGAGAGACATAAGCTCAGGATAAGGCGCATGCCCCTCTGGCACTCGGGCAGTTCTGCCAAGGATGAATCACCTGTGGACTTGGTATATGCACGGAGCAATATGATCCACCAGAATCCCGAGTCCACCGGGGCTACTCTCCCTATTGCGCTCTCGCCAAAGTCTGCGGTCAAGGTCTCGTGATTCCTTGCCGGATCATGGATCACCTTGAAGCTCGTGGGCATTACCCCTTCCCCTAGCTTGAACTGGTCGACCATCTTCTCTCGTGATTGGAGGTGAAGGGTTCTGAGAAGGAAATTCTTCACTATTTCCGTCTGGCCATTCATCAGAAACGCCAATGCGCTCGGGACGAAGTCCCTAACAAAGACCTGCCAAGTAGACAAACGCGATATTTTTTTCATACTCATATTCTAAGGAAAGCTTGAGCACAAGGAATAGACAGGCAGGATCGGGAATCGTGGTAGAACATGTCAACGTTCAAATTCATACTGCTTTTGAATTGCTCAGATCAACGACACAAACTAAGGACATGTCAATAGGCCATACGCCCACAATCTGCAACTCTTTTGCCAATAACATCGGGTATTTAAGATATTATGACAGATGAGCTTATGAATATGTATTGTGGATTCACATTAGAACTCCATTGATATTGTTGTTTTGACTTCTTAGTGAAACTGACAATTTCAGAACAGAGGAGAGGGCATTCACCTGATCATAGTTCAGTTCTTCTACAGAATGATCCAGAGCTGCAATAGTCCCAACAGGTTGCCCCCGGAAGTGAACCACAGACCTTGTCAGGGCTTCCCATGCATCCGCAATCATAGGGTGTGTCTCGTAGTAACTCTCGGATCTCGGAGTGTGAAAGCCTGACCTTCTTCCTGGAGAGTATACATAATCATGATGGTCTGGCATGTGAAAGCCGTCAGCCATCCTATAAGAAGGACGAGGCGATGAAGTGATCGACATCTCACTGTAAGACTTCTCGTCAAACGACCTCTTTCTCTCCACGTTCACTGGCCTTGGGCTGTCCATTAACTTCAAAATATCGGAGTCATCAATCTCAAAGATTGAGTTGGTGGTGTCGTGATTTCCCATGCTTCCATTCATCGACACTTCCGTGGCAATTGAAGACATCCTCGATTTCTCTCTATAGTGATCAAGAAACAACTCGAGGCTTCTAAAACCTGCATTTATCGACACGCAACAAACAACTTGACGGTGAATGTGGTGGAGTTATCTCCTTCGAACTTGAAGCAGAAAACAGCAATTAGATGCTTCTAGGCAATTTAGTAGAAACAGATTGAAATGACTCTCGAATTTTGACTACCAATCTCTCGGTGCCTACTAGACGTAACTTCCACATTATATGGATTCTTTACTTGCTTATCGGCATAAACATGAGCTAATTACATACCAATTTGAATCAATGGTGACGGGGCACAACGTGCAACAAGGAACCAACAAGAATCTTCCTTTGAGCAGTTGATCACCCAGCAAAAGCTAAGAACAAAATTTGGAGGCTCCAAAAGAGTGAAAGAAACTTGCCTATTCCATGAACAGCATCGTACAAGCAATGGCCTAAATTCTCATAACATCTTATGCTAATACGGAGAGGAAGGTGATCCCATAGGGATTATCTCGGTTTGTCCGACGAATGGTTTGGGATGACCTCCCAAGTGTTTTGTCCCTTTGTCTCAAAGAAAGCTAGGAGGCGATGCGTTTGGAACTGTAATAAAGGCTATGCATTTGTCGGCAAGCTGAAAGCTGCTTTTGGTCAGGTCATGAAGGTATCTTCTCGTGAGCGATGACGTAGAGGGCTGATGGTGGCGTGCCTTTTACCGAATTAAACTATTGAATCTTCACGACCCAATTCAGAATTGGTCAGCTATACAATTTGTTGAGGATGCATGCGATAAACCGTGAACAGGAGATTCCGTAGCAGTCACAAAAAACCAAAACTTTCACTTGATTTTTTCAACCCTTTGATTTTATTCTGCCAAAATTGATATTTCATTTATTTAACATTTCCTCAAAATGGACGGATAGGATAAACCAAGATAGTTATTTTCACCTTACTTTAAAATGAAGTGTTTCCTATCTTGACTGATATAAATACATAGAATATATAGATTAATCCCTCATGGACTGAAAAATAAATGATTTTTGCTTCATAAGATAAATATTATTTTTATTGCAGTAGGAAACTAGGGATGACAATATAAGGAAGACCGACCCAATAATATTTGAGGCAGCTTGAGCCGGCCAAACTATGACCCTAGCTTTGCGGGAGGCGTGCTGATATCTAACGAAAAAAAACAATATTTGAGAATATTATATTTCGATGCTATATAAAATTTTATCAACTAAAACCGGATGTTTTAGATGCAATTATTAAATAGGGAACATTACCAAAAAAATAAAATAATAAATCTATTGCATTTATGTCAATTTAGTGCTTGCCAATTTAGTCCTAAACCTATTACATTTATGCTAATTTAGTTCTAAAATCTTTCAACTGTGTCAATTGAATCTTAAATTTCTTAACATTTTGTCAATTTAGTCTTAAATCTTTTGATGATTTATTAATTTAATCATTTCGATTAATTTTGGTTATAAATCGTTGACATTATAGCTCAGTTAACACCATTCACCCTAGATGGCATGGCCAGCAATGAAATGGACAAACTTTTGCAATTTTTTAAAAATTATCTGAATTTTTTCTTTTTTCTTTTTTTTCCAGTGAGGCAAAGGCCAATAAAAGGAAAAAATTTACAAAATTTACAAAAATCGTCTACGTTAGCATCGATCTTGTTTCGTAGAACAACCATCATTAACTGAATGCTATATCAATATTTTTTTTTTTTGCCAAAATTAGCTAGAAAAAATAAATTGGCAAACTACCAAAATATTAATAACTCAATCGGCACAAATTTCGACAAAAAATGGGCATAATTAAAAGATTTAAAATTAAATTGGCAAATAGTCAAATTGTTTTGGACTAAATTGATAAAATTGAAAGGTTTATCATTGAATTGGTACAAGTGCAATATGTTTATAATTTTTTTAGTAATTTTCCCAATTAAATACAATTGTGCAAGGACACTTGAACCAAAATTGGAGTAGATTTTTGAATGCACATTGCCATAATGAATCAAGAAGAACGTAGAATATAACTTATGATCAAATAGAACATAGTGAAAAATAAAATTACGCACTATAGTACAACATATTGACTACATTTACTTTCTTAAACCACACGCTCAATAACCTTTAGGGAGTATATATGTAGAGATGGTTAAGAAATTATAGGGGTTACATAATTGGCTCTCCAGTGGGTGAAAATACTTGATGGTAAAAATTCTCTTATGGCTTAGGTAGCCTCTAGGCTGTAAACCACCTATAAAAAAAAACAATTCTTGCAATGAGTATAAAGCACTTCAGCTCATTTTCTTAAGAAATTGTCTTTTTTACCTAATAGAGACAATGGAGGAAAAAAAAAAAAAAACAAAAACATTCGTGTCGTAAAATAATTGTCAACAATAGAACTTAAAAACAAAAATTGTTAAAATTTGATGAATATATTAATAAAACTAATAAGAAATTTTAAGAAACCGCCAATTTTAATTTGAGTCCTAAATTTGCTCCCGTTAACCCTCCATCCAAAAATTCTTATTGACAATGGAGAGATGGAAAATTCCCAAGTGTAAGCAGTTCGTGTGTCTTGAGTGGAATGTCTTAAGCGTGAGTTCTCAAAGTGTCAACTCTATGATTGTGATGAATGGAAGACCCCCAAGAGAGATTGAAAACCAAGTGCAAAATTAAAGATCTCCAAATGAGATGAAAAAAGACCCTATGAAAGAGTAGAGTAATTGAAGAAAGCTAACCCCAAGTGCTCTAGTTTTTCCCAAATTTCAAATCCAGGAAAATGTTGTTTGGGCTAAATCCAAAAGATGTCTTCTTATATGTGACGTTTGAGGAAAAACTAGAATAATGACGTGGAAATACCATGTATAATCACTAAGGGTGATTTTGGACATAAGGTTAATAAGTATTAAGGTAAATATGAAACTCAAGTTAAAGTTGGTGGTTTTTTATAAGACAAAAAAAAGTCTGTGATAGAATTGGGACTCGACCCAAAGTAGTTGTTTTTTTTTTTTTTTTTTTTTTTGGCGAGACAATAACAAGTTTATGATAGAATTGAGATTTAAGCTAAAGCTGTAATTTTTTTTAGGGTATTACGTCAATAAATTGCAAAGAAAGTTACAATCAACAAGAGAGGGAGTTTTATTTTTTAATCAACTATACCTTTAAATGTAAAGAAAGTCCATAAAAGGATAAGAACTAAAATTGAGGAAAAAAACCGAGTGAATATGAAATCATCAAATATCACCTTGAACGAATTAAAACTATAAGAACGACATCATACATTGAACCAATATACAAGATTAGAGAGAGAGAGAGAGAGAGAGAGAGATGAATGGGCCCAAGCCAACATGGCGATCAGGCCCATTGGACAGGCCCAACTCTTTCAGGGCACACCTCACCGTCCGATCCGATTAAAATCCGTCGTCTTTCTCTCCTTTTTCCCCCTTTTACCGCTCGGAAAAATAAAAAGGAAAAAGACAGAACTTCAACTTTGCACAACAAACGGTGGGGAGAGAAAGGAGAAGCAGAATCGGCAAAACGGCGCCGCATCCGTCGTTCCGGTCGTCGCCGTCGCCGTCGCCGTCGTTCTCCTTCACCCTCGCTTCCAAGCTCACCGCATCCTTTTCCAGCAGAAAAAGGAAAAAGCCATTTTTCCCAGGGTGGAAAGGAGAAGGACCCATCTCGATTTCGCTTCCTTCGTCCACCGCGGAGGGGCGGGAGAACGAGTAGAGCGCAACGATGCCGTCGGAGGACGCGAAGGCGGCGGCGACTGTTGCGGCGGCGGCGGCGGCGGCCAGGTTGGCGAGGGACGAGGACGAGGACGGGATGAGCTTGGGCTCCATGCTCAAGGACAGGAAGAACAGAGCCCTCAATGCCGCCCCCGCCTCTTCCTCCAAGCCCCGCCCCAAGGCCGCCGGCGGCTACTCCGGCGACGGCCCCGACAAGAAGAAGGCGGTCTCCGGTCCTGGGTCTAGGGCGGTTAAGGTGAAGAAGGAGGAGAAGGTGGAGGACGACGACGACGACGATGACAAGCCCATTTCGAGGAAGTTGAGTAGCTTGAAGAGGGAAGAGAAGGTGAAGGAAGAGGACGACGACGATGATGACAAGCCCATTACGAGGAAGTTGGCCAATGTCAAGGTTGATAAGGTATGTGTTCGTTCTGGGGTTAGGGTTGGTCTCGAAAGATGATTGCTTTGTGCGTTGGTTTGCTGAATCGTTGCAATTGAATAGGGAGGGAGAAAAAAGAGGATAAATTGGTCTCAGCTTCTGTGCTAGAGTGAGGTGCTGATGAAAGGTTGATGTTGGATTGGTTTAGTAGTTGATTGTTTTTTCCTTTTTTTTTGGTTGAAGGAAGTGAATGTGAAGAAGAAAGTCAAGCAAGAGGATGTTAAGACAGTTAAAGTTGAACTGAAGCGGAAGAGGACCGTGGTCGGATCGAAGGTGGAAACTGGGAAGAAGAGGGAGAAGAAGGTCTACGATTTGCCTGGCCAGAAGCGCGATCCTCCCGAAGAAGTATAGCTGTTTTGTCCTTGTGAATTTCGTTAATATTGTGTGATGAAAGTTGACTGTGGATTTTCCCAGATAAAGGTGGTAGTTCACATTGTTATCTGGATTTGCAGAGAGATCCGCTGAGGATTTTCTATGAGTCGCTGTACAAGCAAGTTCCCCGCAGTGAGATGGCGCAATTCTGGTGAATGTCTATTCCATATGTTTGTTTGTATGAAGTAAAATAGTGTTAAATGTGATTGGAAAGTTTGGGTATGAATCTAGCTAGTTCATATTTGTGGCTCCATGTTTGTGCAATCGAGGTAACTGTGCTTTTGCAGTATGATTCTAATTGACAGGAGAGAATTGCCAATAGGCAACATCAGTTGGATTCTGCAGTTTCTGTTTATCCTGTCTGAATGATCCTGTCTATTCTTTTTCTTCTGGCAACGTAAAGTTGCTGGCCTTTGATGAGGACCTGGAAAATGAGGAAATGGGCGTGATCAGGTGTATTTCTGTGAGAAGAGCAACCTATTTAGTTAGAATTAATGGGCAGTGATGAGGGCATCAGTGGCTCCTGTAGTGTAAATTTCCTTGTGATACCCAAATCGATAGGTGTAAAGATGATTGTTTCTTAATGAACTAACGGTACCTTTGCTGGTGGCTTTATCAGAGACCTACTCAACGTTACTCCTTGCACAACAGAAATTGAGAAAGTTAGCTAACATAATGAGTATACTGGATATTCTGAGGTTATTTGAGTACTTGATAGTCTACCATATTTCTAATAAGCACAAGCTATTTTGCACATTGTGGCAAGACATACCTCCAGTTATGATGGCGGAGGACAGATATAGCATCGTGGATGTTATGTTGTTTTTGACTGGTAGATATTCAATGCTCATGCTTATGAGTGCGATGTGCCTTGCTATCTGCTCATGCAGTAAAGCACTGATAGTCTAGCTTACTCCAGAGGATCATATGTATGGTGGTATCTTTAGGATTTTCTGTATGTATTAGATCTTTTGTCTGTATAGATACTCTTTTTGTGTGTTTGCAATTTCAGTTTTTCTCGTCCATTTGGAGAGAAGGATAATTCTGGCTACTGCAGGATGATGGAGTCTGGGTTGCTACCCAAAGATGAGGCAAAGAAGGTTTTCGAGAAAAAACAGAGGAAGGGCCAAGCTCCAAAACTCAGTTCCCCAGCAAAATCTGCCATATCAGTTCAGAGAAGCTCTCAAACCATGTCCATCAAGAAGAAAGATCTGTCTTCTTCAGTGTCTTCCAAAAAGAAGACAACGGATGTCAAAGTATTGTCGAAGCAGCCCAAGAAGCCCAAGGATGAATACAGTAGCTGTGGCGAAGATTCAGATGACGACTTTGTTATTTCTAAAACGAAGAGACAGAGAACCGCTAATTAGTTCTTTCGTTCTTAGCTGCTTTTATCATCTTTTATTGTTGAGCTTGATCCAACATTACTTCAGACAGATCTAGCTCTTCAGTACTTTCTTTCATCAGGAAGTTTCTCGATATTTTAGTTCACAGATCTCAATTTGCATTGAAGGAGATTGATTGTCAACAAAACAAGTTCGTCGATTCAGCTTAAGTCGGTGAGCTATTGCTTATGTGCCGTGTAGTTCATATTGTACTGGTAGGATCTGAAGAAGTGACTGATGAAATCATGGATCGATATTGGTGATCAAGGGTTTTTCCTCCCTTTCTTTCTCTCTCAACCATGTTTGTGCCAATAATTTCTTGCGACGATGAAATAATAGCTCGTATGGCAATCTCTAGTTGAGTGTGAGGATTGTTATAGCAGCACGCTTTCTGTTTGGCTAACATATTGAGTATAGGTTTCAGAATGCGTTAAAATGAAATTCTGAAGGATAAACTTGACTCGGATTCTCAGTAACCGGCCATGAAACATGTGTAAGCAACAGCTTTCCAAACTCCATATCAATGTTATCTCAACGTGACTCATGACTTATACATCACATTGGCTATACGAAAACTAACGCGTACATGGCTTTACTCGCCTGCAAGTGAAGATACAAGAACAATTGGCGGCCTTTCTAGTCTGGAATGCTAAACTCAATTAACAAACGCAGAACGATTAACCAGGAGCTCCAAAGTCTTGGGAAACAACATGGCCAAAGAATTTAGACAAACGCGGACATAAGCAACAGCAACAAATACAGGAAATACATCCATGTACGAAACTCAATACAAGTAGAAATGATTGAAGAACTTCTGAAACATCAGTCCTCGTAGGCCTCTTCTCCCTCTTCGTACTCTGCCTCATCGTCTGCGGTGGCATCCTGATATTGTTGATACTCAGCCACAAGATCATTCATGTTGCTCTCTGCCTCGGTGAACTCCATCTCGTCCATCCCTTCACCAGTGTACCAGTGCAAAAATGCCTTGCGCCTGAACATGGCAGTGAATTGCTCACTCACTCTCCTAAACATTTCCTGAATCGAAGTGGAGTTCCCCACAAACGTGGACGCCATCTTCAGGCCCTTTGGTGGGATATCGCACACGCTGGACTTCACATTGTTAGGGATCCACTCCACGAAGTAGGATGAGTTCTTGTTCTGCACATTGATCATCTGTTCGTCCACCTCTTTTGTGCTCATCTTCCCCCTGAACATTGCAGAGGCCGTGAGGTATCGACCGTGGCGGGGGTCGGCTGCGCACATCATGTTCTTGGAATCCCACATTTGCTGAGTCAGCTCAGGAACAGTGAGGGAGATGTACTGCTGAGAGCCACGAGATGTGAGTGGAGCGAAGCCGACCATAAAGAAGTGAAGGCGTGGGAATGGAATCAAGTTCACAGCCAACTTGCGGAGATCAGAGTTCAGCTGGCCAGGGAACCTCAAGCAGCATGTCACTCCACTCATGGTGGCAGAGATCAAGTGATTTAGGTCTCCAACTGTGACACAGAATTCAGAAAGCAAATTTTAGAATCATAGGAGCTGATATCTTTCAGTGTGCACGGATAATTCACAAATGGAACTCACAGCTTGGAGTGCTAAGCTTTAAGGTCCTGAAGCAAATGTCATAGAGTGCTTCATTGTCAAGAACCATGCATTCATCTGCATTCTCGACCAACTGATGCACTGAGAGGGTGGCATTGTATGGTTCCACGACTGTGTCAGACACCTTTGGTGAAGGGAAGACAGAGAATGTAAGCATCATCCTGTCGGGATACTCCTCTCTGATTTTTGAAATCAGGAGAGTTCCCATACCCGAACCTGTGCCTCCTCCTAGTGAGTGACATACTTGGAAACCTGAGAGGGAAAGAAAAACAAATGATGAGTATAAACCTCTGTAGACCTTAGAATCTGCGTAACAACTACAACATTTGCGCTCAGCCACTAGGATTGGAGCATCACGAATAGTATCCATCAAAAGAGAGAGAGAGAGAGAGAGAGAGAGAGATCTGTTGTGTCAGTGCCGGCTTCAAAAGACAGATTGGATTAATGTGAATTCTGACTTGCCATGGACCATGGTCTGCAGCAACTTAATGGGATAAGAGCCAGTGGAACTTAGACTGGTATAATGGTTACATTCTTACAAACTTAATGTTTGCAAAAGAACAACCACATTAGAAGATTCAGAGATGTGCTTGAGCGAGGAGAGATGCACTAAATAAACATGCAGATCCAGATCAGCGATGAATGATAAAATTCTAGAAAGCAACTCTAAAGAATTAGAAGATTCAAAAATGTCTTTTCCACGGAGGCTAACTGGGACACCATCAGTGTTCCTCAATTGTGTTGATCAACAATGAAAAACTAGTAGGAAGCATTGAGAAAGATAGCCATGACAGACTATTTGCATCAGGCAACACAGAGAGCAAGGTGTAATCATATGCTTCGTTTGTTATCATTGTTAAAATTCCGGTCCTGTATTCTTTAATCACGGAACACTTAAACACTCACTAAGGACTAACTTGCAGCTCCCACTAACGTAAGATTTTATTTTGATTCGATGAAAATCTACAATTCTAATTGTCAGGCTAACCCAAATGCCAAATTCTAACTCAAGTACATAAGAGAGCAGTTGCTTCATGTTTCTCATAATCAGATTCGGCTTATATGTTAGTTTGTCCCATATCATGCATTGTTGTCATCAACATCTTTACAAAGCGAAAAAGAAGTCTTAGAAACGGGAATGCCATTCAGTGAAGCCGATAAACGTCCCAAAAGAGTGAGGCGTTTAATAGGAAAACAGAAGATCAAAAGGGTTTCTCTTTCCGTACCTAAACAATTACAAATTATGTGACTGTCAAACTTTAATATGCACGCCTTGTCTGATCTAAGCGCTTCTTAACCGGGTCCTCGTCGGCACAACAGGAAGATGGGCCATCCCAGTCATCCGTCTCTCTGGGAAGAGATAGCTAGCTGTCTTTCTGGAATTATTATAGTGCACGCGAGTCTCACTCATGGACAAAAAGCATGAGCAAACAAGCTCAACAGGTGAGACAAAGACAAGGCCCACCAACATGTACCAAGAAAGCTTCATCATCGACCCGGCCCTAGTCCCACAAGCTCTCATCTTTTTCCCCACCAGGACCCCCAAAAGGCTAATCGCCATTATTTACTTTAAACAGTCATGACGAGAATTAAAAATGCTTGCTTGAAGGGAAAGGCCAGGGAAGGGAAAGTTTGTCTCATTCCATAAAGATGGGCAATTATTGCCCGAGGCCTAACGTCGGTGGCTAGCCTCTAGGCGCATCATGGCTCCCTGAAACTACTGCAGAGCTTGACAACGACGGCCCTGCTACCTATCATCACTCGAGCATTAGCTGTCTTGCTCCCGTTCCTGTCCTAGAAGATCCAGCGATCCAACATCTTATCCTTTTCCTCACCTAACAGGCCGTGTTGCAATCAATCCTAAGAAAACCCGGAATCGAAATCTAAAGAATATAGGACTATTCGAGGAAAGACTGCGTGCAGATTTGTAGCACGGCAGAACAAACATAATCGTTCGCGAAGCAAATGATGATTCAAACGTAGGATGAATTGGAAGTATTATCGTGGTTGCTTGAATCATGAAAATGCATGAAATGAGAAGTCTTGATGGGCAACAGAGATCACCAAATGGGTTGTGGTTGTTCAGCACGTCTCCTCAGCTCACGCGAAAATATTCAAACACGACGAGAGATCCGATCCAATGCGCATGACCGAAACCGGCATTGCGAAGATCGAATTTCGGGAAATGCTAGTAGTGACCAGATGATCAGATCTCGAGCAACACACAAGGAGAAACAACGCATGTTCGGACGACGAGTATACGAGCGCTCCCCCTAGAAGCGAGGAAACGCACCTTGCAAGCAGTCGCAGTTCTCGGCCTCCTTGCGGACGACGTCGAGGACGGCGTCGATGAGCTCGGCGCCCTCGGTGTAGTGGCCCTTGGCCCAGTTGTTGCCGGCGCCGGACTGGCCGAACACGAAGTTGTCGGGGCGGAAGATCTGGCCGAAGGGGCCGGAGCGGATGCTGTCCATGGTGCCGGGCTCGAGGTCCATGAGGACGGCGCGGGGGACGTAGCGGCCGCCGGTGGCCTCATTGTAGTAGACGTTGATGCGCTCGAGCTGGAGGTCGGAGGAGGCGTCGCCGGTGAACTTGCCGGTGGGGTCGATGCCGTGCTCGTCGCAGATGACCTCCCAGAACTTGGACCCGATCTGGTTCCCGCATTGGCCCCCCTGGATGTGCAGGATCTCCCTCATCTTCTCTTCTTTCCTTGGAAAGTTGCAGAGCTTCGATGAAGATGGGGATGGAGATGGAAGGTTGGTGGGTGCGCCTGCTCTCGTTGGTCCGACGGCAGTTATAATGGAGAAGGAGAGAGAGAGAGAGATTGACGGTTAAAATGAGAATGACAGAGGAGTAGAAAGGAGAGGAGGTTACTACAATGCTGAGGATGTTTTTCAAATACGTTGGATGTAACGGTTATTACACGTCCCGTCGAGAATTCGACGGTCCAGATAGATCCCGGTTTCAACCATACCCGAAGTTCGACTTGCTTCTACGTTTAATAATGGTCCCGAAAAATTTATGTCCATTATCCCTTTTTCTTACACATGCATGACGCCTCGGACAAATCACTTACAAAGTTAAGTCTAACCACTCACATTACTCACATCCAACGGTAAAAGACGTGTCAAAAAGTCCAGTACTTGAATACCATGAACCGCACATACATTTGTAAAAGCCATAACATTGATTTTGATATCATGTGAGAAAATTTAATCTCAAAGTTTAAATTGATGGGTGAAGAGATACCACATAAATATGAAGAACTTCTAAGACCCGTTATCCAATCAATGTGAGACAAAGACCATGCTGGTCAATGTATATTTAATCTGCGAGAATCATAAGGTTTGGTTAGATCTACAGGAGACCTGCTGTAGATCGATGGCTCGTGAATGTCGTTGGGCTTTTGTGACCGGTTGCACGCCAGAAATTACACCAGATCCGCGGGAACGGTATTATAATACGAATGTGTGTGCGAGAGAGAGAGAGAGAGAGAGAGAGAGAGAGAGACAGAAAGCGGGGAGCCTATTTGTCGAGGGAAGTGGGAGCATATGGACAAGGCGTGCATGTGGGATGCATGTGCGGACGAGATGGTACACCAGTTCATGAGGTTTCTCCTTTCAGGCAAAACTGAATAAAAAGATCGCCGCGATGCTGCACCCCCGGATTTTCGCTTGATCTTCTGCACTGTGACACCATGTGCACCGCAGGTGGGGAAAGAAAGCCACGCTATCGACTGCTATTCAATGTTGTGGATCTTGCATTTCAGAATTTGCTTACGAAATAACTGTTTCACAATTTACTTACGAAAGAACTAAGTACATCGAGATGAGTCGTCCCATGTATGTTGGGGAACGTGCATTTCAAAATTTGCTATGAAAGAGCTCAAGAGTCAAGAGTAGGTCGAGGTGAGTCATCTCATTATGAGGTATAAGAAAATGTGATGATTAATGCGTCTTCATTTATCGTAGCCAATGAAAATATTTCTTCATTCGTTTCATGAACGATATAAATAATCTTTTTCAAAATTATATTTTTCAAATCATTTATTTTTTCACAAAACAAAGCCTATTTGTTTTCATGTTAAAGTGAAGCCATCAATGGTAACTCAAGAAATATAGATATATGTATGCGAAGCTTCCTAAGTGGGAAATCTTCCTGTTCCTTTAGATCAGAGCAAGTCATTCACATCAGACGGAACATTGTAGTAACAATTATGCAAAATACATGTGAAAGAACCATGAATATTTAAAATTTTCTTTTTCAATATATATTCTTCCATTTGTCCCCTATTTTTGCGACGTGGTTTGTTCTCTCGAGAACAGAGAGCTCACAGGAACCGCGTAGTCCCCTGGCATTGGCGGCTTCTAGAGAGATGCCCATGGGAAAGATCGCAAATGAAGGATTAACCATATTTCACCCGCACGGGATCTAAAGATACCATCATCTCACACACTGTCCAATAACATAATACGGACCTTCAGTGAAACGCAGGACAAAATGATTTCAGATGCAGTTCAAGAGCCACGGAAATATAGTGTCGCTATTGACAGAAACAGAGACAACTCAGACGATTATAATAGGTACAGACTGACCACAAGGTGAATCAGCAATCCAGAAGCTCGAGCTATGGTTGAAGTTGTGCCTCATTGCAGTATCTCTTGAAGTTCAAAGACTCGTCCACCAAGAATTCGCTATGATAATCGGGATTTGAATTAGCAAAATCGGGTAGAAAGTTCACCCAGAAAAAAACTCGACAGTTCAAGAAACTCACAGTATCCTCTCAACCATCTGCGATGCGTCCCATCTCGGACTCCATGGGTAATCGGTCAGAAGTGATGACTTGATTGGTGCACCTTGGGAATTAAAGTGCTGCAACCAATGGAAATATTTTAGCTAGCAACAAAGTTTCCACTAGAAAGCATTCCTTATATCCATAACAGAAATGGGAAAAGAAACCTCTTCCTGAGGTTCCAGATGCAAAATCAAGAACTTCCAATAATCTACAAAGCTGCTAATAGTGCTTACTGCAGCAGACAATCTACTAAATTTGAACTTCCGATCAAAGTTGTAGAAGTTTTTCAAAATGTGTATAATCTATTGTAATGCCCTATGTTAGAACTAGAAAAAATCTGCTCCTCGCCATTATACAAGACTGGCAACTCAATTAGATGGATATGACAGATGGAAAAGTCCAATGTCAACTCTGCCAAATATGCGTGCACGTGTATGTATGTGTGCGTCCATCCATCAGTGTGGGTGTCTGCGAGAGAGAGAGGGAGAGATAATCTGGGGGTTTGAAATATCTGAACCAAAGGCAATGTGTTCATGCTTGTCAAGTTCTCTTTGAAGAATCTGAAATACCAGCAGTTATTGCAATATTGAGAGCTTTTTCTTTCCCGCATTAAAGGGAGTCAAAAGCATGATATACGTACTTCCTGTTGCACACTACTCTCCAGAACATATGCATGTGCTCAACACGTGAACCAAAGCCAATATATGTAAAGAAATTAACTTACCTGAGAACTCTGAAGCATCAGAGCTGGTTGTTGTCTCGGAAATTGTGTTGGAATGAAAAGGTGCACCTAGAGAAATACCACTCTTAGAAGCTTTGAATATTATATACATAAGGCATGGAGAGCTAGAATTGTTTCTGAAAGAGAGCTAGAATGTCAAGCGAATGTCATAGAAAAAGTTCACAGATTAAAACAAATTCAAACTGCATACTTCATCCCATTGATGACTCGTTTAATCACTACTAAGTCTGAAGCAAAGAATATCTAGAAATTGATGAAGCCACAATTATATTATACCACAAAGTCATGCATTGTTCATCCTTTATCACCAAAACCAACATAAAATATAGCTGAACTTGGCCTATCTAGAGGATCTGCTTAACTAAAATGTTTAATACCATAAAAAATCCCAAGCTAGTATACTTGTGACAAATCTATACCAAACTAATTTTTTTTTTTATCATGAAAAACCCTAAACAGATACACTTGTGACAAATTTACTTCAAACTAATTTTTTGACCACAGAAAACCTCAAATTGGTACATTTGTGATAAATTTACCCTCCGTTACTTTCTGTTAAACTAGATTAATATCACAAAAAACCACAAGCTATTACACCTGCGACAAATGGAAGGTAAAATCCCAAATCAGTACAGCGGCTAAATGCCACGTGTTGTCCAACTCAGCAATTTAATAGTAAAATTTAATGAAAACTAACGGGGAGTAAATTCGTCACAGGTGAACCAGTTTGGGATCTTTCATGGCATTAACCCTAACTAAGATAAAGAACAGATTTTTTTTTTCAATATATATGAGCAAAACAATCCCGTTATTATTTACTTACTTACCAAAAAAAAAAAAAATCCCGTTATTATCAGAACAGAACACTAAAATTGTAGCTTCGTCACCAAATGTTGCTCAAAAAGTATCACTAGTATGACCTAATCTGTCCATTGATGTATTACAATACTCCATGCACGGATCCTTCCAGGTGAATTGTGTCTTCACCTGGTCAGTAGCCTAGACATCAGCAATGTGCTCAACCTACCAGAACTTGAAGGCCAGTCCACAAATCTTAGTTCCAGATATTCAACTAGCACACCATCACCTCTGCTGATGATCATTCTAACATTCAGCAGCCCATCCTTCACCATCACCAATTCTATCAATGACATGAGGACAGCCAATCAGTCTGACCACTAAGCGTGCACTCTTCCAGCTGCAACCATCTAGTTTCATTGTATCTGGGCATTCATCTGCTAGTTCTATCTTTAAAAGCCAATTGCCATTCTGTGTGCAATCTCTAAGAACTGCAGACTGGCCATCACCAGCCAATAGTTTAAAATCACTGTCCTATGGATACTCAACGACTATTTCTACTAATACAAATCACTCTGGGTACTGAATAACCATGACTCCAATATCTTGAAGTCATATGTTTTATACGTAGATATCATATGGGCAAAGTCAAACGATGGAACTTTCGGTGCAGTCACCTTTCACCTTAGTTGCTGAGATCTACTTCAGACTGGTCAACTATTTATTTTGCAGCTCTTGTCAAGTCTCTTTTGCCAGATCTTTGCAAATCTACCAGTATATCTCTCAAATCCTATTCATGTTTCACGAATCCATAGATGCCAAACTTTCACAGCAGTCACCTTTCATGTCAATCGGCAATGCCAACTTCAGAATGTTCATACATTTGTTTTGCAGTTCATGTGAATCTTTTGCCAGAACTCCCCACATCTACTAGCGGGCCCTCTCAAATTCTAACTCATTTTTTCACAATTCCGTAGACATAAATCATCTGTGTCCACATTGAAGAGTCAGCAGAGAACATTGGCCGGTTTTCTGAACTACTAATTTTGAGAAAGTTGCCATCACAAGAAGCGGAGATACAAAATAATCGTGACCTTTCCAAAGTGGCGCAGTAATCATCTTAGATATCATTGAAGGAAATGCAGCCAGTAACATGCACTTGCGTGATGAGCCATATTTCACCATTTTTATTTACTACCTCGATGGATCCGAGCGTATGCATCTTAGGGCCATACTAACAATAGCTACTTACTATGAGAACACTGCCTATAACAAAATAGCTCAAAACTCTAGTCCAATCAGAGTCTAAAATAAAGAAGACATAGCAAAATATAAGTGATACCAGAAAGGTAAATACGCCAGAGGCAACCAGAACCGTTGCTTTTCTGCAAAAGACCTGGGAAAACAAGCCATGAGTATTAGCGGATTAGTCATAATGATTGACATATCTGCCCACGCACACATTTGATCATGCATACCGGATCAGCTTCCACTGGTCTGCCAAACACAGGGGCTAATGCCTCGATAAAGTGCCTCCTAATATCGATTAGTGCTACTGCTTCCATAATCTGAGAAGAATTCGGTATTAACCTTCTGAAGTATAATAGTCATTCGAGAAGATATCAACAGTCACAAGTAACTGCCAAACAAATGCAGCTGACCTGTCCTTGAAGAGATTCTTCGAGATGGGGAAGGTATTCAGCCATGCACCTTCCAGGAAGAGAAATCAAAGCAAGAGAAAGCAACACCTGAAAATAAGTACTTTTCTACGAGAAAAATAGAATCATGAACCACGCAACATATAGCTATACGTACATTCCATCCACCCATGAAGGAAGCTTGACATCATCCACCGAAAATAAAGCCTTCAATTCAGGAGTAGATACTAATTTAAGACGAGGGGCAGAGGCAGCAGATACATACTTTTTTCCAACCGGATACACAACCTGCCACCATGAAAATTTCCCATATTGCCATATGCATGCCATTGAATTTAAGAGACATTCAACAGAAAATTTGAGGAGACCTGTAAATGTATTTTCTGGAGATGTCGCCAAGGGCATCCATGCACCATTTTGTTTATATTCATGTCCACCAGGGGAACTGCAAACTTTACCTCCTGTGGCTACGCTAAAATTCAAAGGCACAATAACCAGAAATATAATTGAATGGTATTCAAATATCAACACTACTGCTGCAACTTAAATGAGAATACAGAACACATCCTTCCAAGAAATACCTTATCAAGTCCGGAACTCATATGCATTTCAATTCCCTGTAGAAAGAAAAGGGAGTTATGTACAACAAGAAGATGAGGAATGGTCCAACAACTTGGATGGACTGCGGAATGAACTCAATCAAAATGAGACATCAGTTATATCACCTCATTAGTAAAGAAGTAAATAAGCAAGTCCAAACAAATTTCTACCATCAATATTGATGTGACTATCAGACTAGTTTTATTATCCACTGATCAATTACACTGTAGGAACCATGTACTAGTTAGAACCTACCCTGTCATTGGTAATTACCCATTCCAACCAATGCAACAGATAGAATCCTATGGTCATACCGGACTTCATATTTGGAGGACGGCACAATTGCATATGAGAGGTTTTAAGAAGCAGAATCATGAAGATTCTGTTCCTATAGTGAACCAATAGATTAAAAAGTGGGAAGAGAAGATTAGGTTGATTAAAACTTCAGCAAACTAGTCAAGTTCAAATACCACATATGCGGTGCCAACAAATGTCTCAAGCATACAAGCAATCTAGATGTCACAAGACTGCTCATGATAAGAGTCACATCATCATTTTGCTTCTCATAATATAATGGAAGAGTCAAAGTTTAGTGTGTCTAGAGTCATTTACCTCCCTAGACAAAATAGTGCTAATCTCGAACGTCAGCCTATCATCATCAACCTCTCCAGCACGTTTCCTCTGATAGTTCGTGTACTCATCCCTAATTAGCAAAGTCATTCTCAGGTTAACCACTTTCGACCATTTAGAATACTCACATCCATAAACCACGACGCATCAAATTTGAGAGAACACTAGCCTCAGTTCTTGGATGAGAGTACATAGCCGAGTAGGGTCTTTGTGGTTCCAATCAGACAAGCTGTTCTTGGCTCCCTCCATTTCGTTTCCTCCCTCCCTGCTCCTCAACTGAAACGGATGAAAATGTTCATCTTCCGGCGCGAATATGACATCCGGGGCACAAAGGGGGAACTCCGCGTTGTATAGAACATCCCCTACACAAACACCGACGAATCATCTCAGATCACCAAGCTTTCCGCCTCAAGGCAAAACCGGCAGATACTCCACTCGCCAAAATCTAATGTAGCCAAGACGATAGACAAATACCAAAAGCGTGCGCTTCAACTAAACAACCTAAAATCTTCCGACATTGCGTCGAAATGCGTGGTCCGGACATTCGAGGAACGCGTAAAGCAAACAGATCAGACACCGATCATCCGCAGGACACCAGGAATTTCGCTATTCAAAAGCAGAGCACTAGAGGTGCGACTTACACTTGATGTAGTCCAGGCAGTAAGGAATCAACAGAGTGAACCGATCGAGCACTCCGGGGTAGCTCTTGCTCCCGGACCACACGTTCTCGACCTGCGACCACCGGAGCTCGCTCACGAAAACGGAAACCGCAAAACTCGAAAAGTAAGGACGGTCCGGGAGCCGAACCGAGTTCCGTACCTTGACGCCGAGAGTAGACTGGTGGACGAGGTAATTGAGCTGAGCGGCGATGAACGGAGGGAAGCAATCGGAGGCCATGATCCCCCGCGGCGGCGGCGGCGGCGGCGGAGGCGGAGGCGGCCGAATTCGGCGCGGCTTCGGCGGTCGAGCGCCGGTTGACTCGGGATCGGGGATCGTCGGCCCTTCGATCTCCGGCGATCCGAGAAAGGAGTCGGGGGGGCGGCGAGGCTGGCGTCGATTCGGAAGTGGAACGCGACGGAGCTCGCCGACTCTGGACAATCGCCTTGGTGAAAGGACCGCTCTTCCCGTACAGGGCCCAGAACAGGGACGGGCCGGGCCGCGGCCCAAGAGCGAGCCGGCCCGGAAGTGAGTCCACCGGGGGGCAAAATCGTAACTTCACCGGGGAACGAAACCCTAATCCTCCCCGACCGCAAGCATAAGTACGTCCTCTGCATCCCGTTCCTTTCATTCGTTCGCTCGCTCTCTCTCTTGCTCCTCTCTGTGTTGCCGTGCCGGCGTGTCCTTCCAAAGCCCTCGCCCTCTCTCTCTCTCTCTATATCTTCTTCTGCGTGTGTGGTGATGTTGATGGCCATGGCCATGGCGGTGGTGATGGAGGGATTCAGGTGATGAGTTTGGATTCAAATTTCTCACGACGGTCGTCTGAGACACGCCAGTGTCGAGCACTGATGTAACACGATCCAATGTTCCTGATGATTCCCCTTCATTCACCGTCCCCGGTCTCCATCCATCGCAAGATCCAGTCTCTCCCCCTTTTTCTCTCTCTCTATTCTTTTCTCTGTTTTTCTCTGTTTTTTTTTCTCTCTGTTTCATCTGGGCAGTCCGTTTCCGTCGTCCTTTGCTTTCCGTTCGTTTTTTTGATTGACGGTGCGTGTTGGAGGCGGAGGTGGGCACGATGAGGAGTGCAGAACAAATGCGATTTGAGATCTAAAGATCCGTGAAAGCCTTTGTCAACATTAAGTCCTTTTCATTCTGAGTGCAAAGCCTCTGCCTTTGATCCTTTTTTTAAGCAAAAACATTGTCTTTCGACTTTTCTTTAGTGTCGGATCCGATGATATGGTCTCGGACAATGAGGAGCCTCGGATGGGACGGATTTGGTCATTAAGAGATGTGCAGTGACATTCGGACCAAACTGAATTTTCTTGGGACTGGTCGTGCTGCAGAATAAGAATGCAGGTGCACCAGCACGGCTTCCCGAACCAAAAGTAATCTAACAATCTGCTCATATCCCGAATTTTCAAGTGATACACGATTGAATTCGGTTCACTGTTTATTTCATGAAGAATATTTTTCTAACAAGTATCACTTAGATAATCAGTCAACAAAAAATGAAAATTTATGGACAGCAATGATGATGAAAATATTCTTTTTTGTGAACTTATCATTTTTGCGGGCGATACAGAGCTTTTTTAGCAAGTGATTCACCAAAGCACCCTTAATTGGAGAAAAACCAGCCTGAGGCTTGAACTATTTCTATGAACTGCAATAATTAACAAGCGGCTGATTGCAGTCCAACATCAGGCTGATACCAACGTCATATGAAGGGACATATGATTCAGCTTGGTACATAAAGGAAAATCATGATTGGCAAGCAAATACTGAGATGCAAAACTATTCTTTTCTGCTGGCATGATCTGCACTAGTTTGTATATTTCTCCCTGTAGCTGGCAGTGTGTCTAGTCCAGAGTCCAAACCTGCAAAATAGGAAAGGAAGAACATTATGGGAGGAATTCAATGGAGCTAAGTGAGGTCCCATTTTGTTCTTTTAAGTTTCTTAAATCATAGTTTTTGAGTTCTGAGCTCAATTCAGACCTGTATCTTGCCATCTGAGGAGCCGGCAAAAAGCATGCCTCCATCCGTGTCCGCCGCCAGGGATGTAGTCTTTGCGGTGTTCCCTCCACTACCCATCTTGATGGAGGCGACCCTCGCAACCCTCTCTTTCAACCAGACCTCGATGATGCCGCATTTCGTCGCTGTGAATATGAAGTCGTTGCTCACTGCCATCCGTTGGATGTCGAACCCCGTCGAGAGTGACCCGCTGATAGCCTTGCTGGGGAGAGAGAATACCTTCCATGCGCAAGTTCAGAAACATAAGTTTTGACTCATTTATCAGTCAAATTTTTATGTGAATGGACGGTGGGCAATGGAAGTCATACCTTTCCCGCCGTTCCATCCACGGATGAACCACCGGCGAAGAGAAGGTTGTCGTGAACAAGCAGGGAATGAATAGTTTGCTTCCCAAGCAACTTCCTAGTCCCTGAGTAGAACACACCCGATGTCGACTTTCCCAAATCCACCTCCTATGACATTGTAGCATGCTCGAAGATTTGTGACCGTTGATTTGTTAATTGCAAGGATTAGACTATGCAAAGATATCTAGTATGTACCTGGATGCTGTATCCAGAACAGCCACAGTAGAGCTTACCCTCGGCCATGGCGAGGCACCGTGCCATTTTGTTGTTGCTGAAGTTTATATGCTTTGGAGTCCCTGACCAATTATATACCTGAAACAGCATAAAGAGTTGGCTACTATCCTTGTCCTCTTGCCAATCAGATCCAATGAGTATGTATGAAAAGTTGCTCTTGCCTTAACCCCGGTTCCTTGAGAAATGAAGCACGCGGCATGTGCGTTGGCGGTCAGCTCATACACTGGCTCTTTCACGTCATGGACTTGAAGACAATGGATTTCTTCAGGTTTGATTACCCATACCTGCAGAAGAAGTAAGGAACGGCGACTTTTTTAGCATTATAAGGCAAAAGCAAAGCCCATTTATCTGCTTAGTCGTGTGAGGCCCGCTTCGTGCATGAGAAAACGAAGGTAATGATCTAGATAATCTTCCTGTGATTTATATTTGTGCCATTGGTCAAGTTCAGGTCTATGAATTGGCCATAATCTGAGCTAGAAGAACGAAAAGAGTGCATTCTGAGATGATTTACCCGAATCGTCTTGTCCAACGAACCGCTGTACAGTCTGTCGCCAGAAGGGGGAATGTAGAGGCATGTAACAGCTTTTGTGTGTTCGCGAACCTCTTGGATCAATCTCAAGACCCTCTTGCCAGCGTCCCAGACCTATGGCAAAGATAATGCACATGATCAGAGGAGACTTTGTTATGGAAGCTGTCCCGCGATAGAGTGAGCATGTTGTGTGCTTGCTTTCGCATGAAGGAATACTAAAAGTCGGAAACAGCGGTTTGTTTTGCATCTTACCTTAATGGTTCCGTCAGAATGGCTGCTCAAAAGCAGCCCCTTTAAATGAAGCAAACAGAGGACCTCGCCATTCGCAGATGATTCCAATTCGATCACTTCACCGTAACTCCATAACTCTGTCTAAATTAGGATATTGGGAATCACTAGTTGCTCATTTGGATATAGAACCATTGATTCACTGCAAGAGGAATAGAACCACTTACTGCATTCACAGATGTTAAGTTCATCAAGGCCTTCAGTATGTCAGCAACTAATACTGAATGCTTCTTCAGCTTTCTCAGCGTCTTGTAGATGCATTTAGCGTACATTCCCAGTTCTTCAAGTGCCGCTGATAATTCGATAGCAACCTGTCAATTTATGCGGCATTCTAAATGTGAGCATTAACTACACTATAACAGATCATACCTGGGTCGCTGATGAAAGTTTTTATCGCTAAGGTAGCCAAAATCTTCTCCTCTAAGTTCTTAGAAGACTGGAGCACATTTATTAATTCTTCGAGGAAAGACTTTCGGGCAGCATTTTTCATGCCAGTATCGGGAAGAACAGAAAGCATGTAAGTGAGCCATGTGGCAATCACGAGGCATGATTTTGCCATTTCAATGGAATTACTTTTGAGGCATTCCTCTAGAGCTTTGAAAATGACTCCCCTTTCATGGTTGCAAAGGACAAAGGCCACTCTTCTCTCCCAAGAATTTGCAGCTTTCTCTTCCTCTTCCTACACAGGAGAGAAGCTTTTAGAGTTTTTGGAAAGAGCATATGAATGCACATAAACTACCGAACAAATGTATTCAAACCATTGTTTCTGCCAATTCATTCTCATGCATGGTTGGCCTTTCCCCCTTCATTAGAGCATTGAATGGTTGATCGAACCCCGCAACCTTCAGCAACCAAGCTTCAGTGCAGGATTTTCCCGAGGCAGTCATGCGTCCAGAAAGACATAGTAGAGCATTCAAAGCTGTTATCTGGGAACTGGGAAAATCCTTCTTCTGCAGTGCCTCAATCAGGGCCTCTATCGCTTCTTCCCTGTAAATGCTCATGTTCCTAGGTTCTACCTGGAAAAGTGAAAAATCATCGAGTATGTGAATTCTAAGCCCGATCAGTACGTGCAATTTCTGATGCAGACTGTGTTTGAGACGAAGAAGTACTAACCAGGAGATCAAGCATAAGAAGAAGTGTAGCAATAGCTGGTTGTTGCTCCATAGGCGCCATTTGAAGATGCACTAGGAGGGTGTGCATGGTGCTAAATGCACCTTCATCTTTGATCAACTGCAATATCTGGTTGCAGATTGTTCTTCTGAGACAACAAAATCATGTATTAATAATGCTTCTCCTAGAAAATGACAAGAAAAGTGTTCAAGATAGTAACATAGAGGCGGCCACATAGAATGTTTTCCTCTAAGTTCTCTGATGCCTCAAAAAATTGAAATTATTACATGAGGGTCGACTTTATCAGACCATGTACATGAGCCATTACAATGATGAAACATGTGTTACTATGAACTTTTTATTTGACAAATTAGAAACTGAACTTTCCTTTAGTCCAGACTTTGATTATTTTAGGTCAACATGAAGACACTCGTCTCACATGAGGAAACTTCTGAATTTTGATGCATTTCAAATTGTAAGGCTGAAACATGTGAAGCTTGCATGACAAGTGAACGCTAACATAAATTAGATTCGTATACTCCAGCAGAAAGTACCTGTCGGTTTGGACCAGTTCCAGCAGAAATTCTATGCAAATGCCTCTTACGGTGTCATTTCCAGCATTAAATAGGTCAAGGACTGAAGACAATTCGATTCTGTTTGCTATCAAATTCCTGCAAGTTCTATCAGCATGTATACAGCACAGTAGTATGGAGATAATTGACTGCCTTCCTTCAACCTTGTCCATGTACTTGATCAGGCCTGGAACTCCATTTGCAGAAATAACACTTTGAGCATTGACGGACCGGCTGTTTTCGTCCCCTCCCATCAAAATCTGCTCAAGCATCACTATAGCAGCATCCTTTGGTTCGATTAACAGTTGGAGATCATTCAGATCTTCACTTTTGTTAAGTATTAACTGCACAAGGGAGGGTACAAGATTGTTCGCTGAAAGCTGGGCATATGCTGGCCTCAGCTGGTATATGAGGACGGCAGCCTCCGCAAGACCGTTCTTGAGTAATTCAGCCAGGCAATCGAAATCAGAGTCAATACTAGTGAGGGTCTCTCCAATAGGTTCGTCGACATGTATTAGCTCTGAAAGAATGTAAATTGAATATCTGAGAACCTCCCTATTCAGTGAGGCCGATAATATTTCGACTAACCCATTCACAGTCATAGGTTTGGACAGGTATGAATGAATTGCAGGATCGCCTTTTGTCTCCTTCCAGGTCTTGGCAATTGTCAGGACTGCCGCCTCACATTCTTGCAAGTCCTCTGATGTACAAAGGCACGAGACATGTGGTTTTAACCCATTTATGATTGTCTCCATAGCAGCTTGAGATATGACACTCGTCGGTGATGTAGATACTACTCCTTGTGTAAATCTTTTGCGCCTCAGACTCATGTACCCATCTGAGTTTGTATTACTGGGGAAGTCAAATGTCCTGGACACATTTGACGGTTCGAGGTTTTCAGTCATAGAGGAAGAACTCATTGAGTTTCTTGGTGTTTCTGCATATGACAACTCTTGAGCAATATCAGGATACTGTTCTTTCCAAGATGTGATTAGTCTTTTGAGGACGTAGTTTGTCTTGGGCAATGTGCTCGCGGAGAGAGCTTGCCGAGTGATGGGACAAGTCATGTTTCCCCGCTCTATCCATTCTTGAATTGCTCTTCTTTCATATGTCTGACCAGTTTCAAGGGTAACTGGATCGCTGAAAAGCTGGCCTGTGATTGGGCAGACAAAATCTTTGGGCGGTTTTGTTCGACTAGTTTGATTGTCAGATAGTGGGAGCGAAATGCAGCTATTATTGTCATCGACACTTTCAGTATGAAAACTGCAGAATCACAAAAGAGTAACATGTATGAGGAAAGCAAGAACCAAAGTCATTAATTTCGATAACAGTATTTGTTAGGGTCTTGCATTTCAAGTAAAAGAAATTGACACAAGAAATCTACAGATTATTACTTCCCAATAACACTTTCTTACCTATTGTCAAATACTTGGCCTCTCACATAGTCATTGCTTATACTCCGTGATCTGTTGTCACTTTTCCTGCAGCTTCTATGTGACAACTGCCTTGAAAAACCAGTTTTAGTGAGAATTCATCATTTCAATTTGTACCAGAGGAAGGACAAGAACACAAATCTGAAGGGGGTCTGGATTGTGCAAAAGAAAACATACAATGGCTTCACCATCTGACTTTGCAGAGTTTATACTGAAATCACCATTGAGGCGTGGCGATTGAGGCAAAGAGTTGGACATTGTTGAATCTCGGATGTGTCCTGAAAGCAGGCGCAATACTGCTGCCGGTTCCTTTCTGTCATATATGTCGGCTTTTGGAGATGAAACCTTAGAAGTAGTTTGGGGGGAATCGACAGGAGAGAACATTTTGGGACTCCGTCGAACTTTTGCTGGATATGGAATTCCTTTGGGCCCATTGCTTCTTTCCTCAGCGATTCTCATACTCTTAAGAGAGATTAGCCTGCGATTCTTATATTCAGAAACTGTAAAGGGCTCATCATTATCATATTCAGAATCGTCGTTGTCCTTGTCAGTTAGCTCTTCCTGGAATTGCATCCAACATTCGAGTCATAATCATATTAAAATTCGATGAAATTCAAAGAGCTGACGGAGCTTAAGAGCGTATCAAGCGACGGTTAGAATGTTCCGACTTACGTGGTGCTCGTGGGTGACATCCTCCTCCATATCCTCGGAAATACTGGACGCTACATTTCTTAATCTGTGGAAGACATCAGAAAGAAAGAATATATACTGAAATGCAATGAAAATGCAAAGCAATAGTGCAGCAACTAGAATAACAACTAACCTGCTCGCTTGTCTCACGGCATCATTTGATTTCAGGATCGGCGAGAACCCCGCACTCTTGGGCAGAATCGGACCGAATTTCATGTAATCTGGAATGGAACGGCTCAACTCATGCAAGGGAGTCATTGGGGGCTCTGCGATTGGGAACATGGGCATTGCCTTCTTTCCGCTGCTCGATTTGCAGTTCAGGCAGTCCCTATAGTACTTCGCATAAAGCCTCGTATTCTCATCCAAGGACTCTCGATAGAGCTGCTCGAGCTTCTGCGTCTTCTCCATTTGGTCAGGCCTCATCGAGAAGACGACCGACTCATTGAGGAACTGGTCCATATCAGCCGTGAAGGACAGGTCAGAAGCATCTGGAATAGCTTCCATCACGAGCCTGTGCCTCGCCTCTGTGTACCACCCGGCGATCGAGTTCATGTGCGGAAGAAACAGGTCCCTCCAAACATCTGGAGCAAAATCGATCCGCGAAAAGAAAGGGTCCACGATGAACATCTCAATGACATGAAGTACGGACTCGCGATCCTCGTTCCTCAGCATCCACAAGTACGAAAGATTGAGATGCGCCCAAGCAGAGAGGTAGAAATTGGGGACTCCAGCAGTCTTCTGCTGCGAATTCAACATCGCGCACACTTGCAGCATCTTCTCGGCGTAGTCCAACCGGGCAAGCTTCGTCTCCATGTTGGAGGTATTGATAGCTTCTTCAAGGGCATCTATCCCCCAATCCAAATTCGCCGGCACTGCCTGATCAGAATACCGAACCTCGGTGTCCATGTCATTGCTACCTCCCTCAGCCGCCAATCTCTCCGCACACTGTTCCTTCTGGCGTATCCTCTGCTCCTTGTCGATCAACCGGTCTCGGATAAAACTCCCGACGTTCGTGATCAACAATTGAACTATGTCCTGCTGGTCCATTGAGAATCTGTAATTTCCAGACATGTTTAGTCAAACTCTGAACGAATTCTTTGAGTCTCCTGGGGTCGCCTTACTTGTCCCTCTCTCTCTCAGGCTACTCTGATCAGGACATTGGTGTAGAGAGTTTCCAATGATTTCTGCAAAGCCAAGCGTTACTCTCTAGTCTCCCATAACAAAACTGCAGCATCGAAACTACGGGCTTCTTCATCCTTCACCCACCGATCAGTCTGTCCCAGTGGCGCGGCTCGATCGACGTAAAGCACAAAGTCATGCAGACACCGAACTCTGCCGACGCAACAAAAGTACCGGGGCGTGTGAACATTCGCCAAGGGAGCACTTTTCGAGTCACTTCGTGAACTACCCGGAAACGGGAGCGTAGACGGGAAGGGATTAAATAAAGTCATTATTCACTCTGTCCCATTGGTCACTTCATTCGCTGACAGTTTCCATGGAAATGAATGTTGGAAACATTCAACGCGAGAGGGAAAGAGACAGGAGGGGGGACTAGCTGAGCCGGCAATGGCTGGCCGCAAGGCGATGACGGAAGCATTGGAGTGGGAATGATTATCTCCTAAATACATAAAATATAAGCCTAGCTGTCGTAAGGCGATGATGGAAGCATTGGAGTGGGAATGATTATCTGCTAAATACATAAAATATAAGCTTAGCTGTCGTGATTTGACTGCTAATTAGTTGGTTTAGTTGACGATCGGGAAGTCGTTTCCATTTGGCTCCATTGCTGTCCGGGTCGAGTCGACGTCAGGACCAGGCCAAGATAGTATGACCCGGGAGTCCTTGTTTATTGAACGAAAAAATTTGGCGCGAAGCGGGTGATGCTGGGCTGGACTAGATATTGAGCCCGGCCCACGTTGACTGGTTTTGGGCTGGACTATGGGTCAGGCTCTGCCCGTGCATTCTCCCACCCATGGGCCTCATAATACTCTTTTTCGTATTAGGGAAAAAAGCAGGGGCAGTGCGACCGGTGGGAGTGAGCATCTGGACTGACCCCGGACCAGCCCATCGACAGGTCCTGGTCCAGTTCCTAAAAGGATTGGGTCTGTCCCTAGAACCCCTAAGCGGGTTGATCTTAGAATTGGACTAGAACCATAGGATTGATCCGGTTCTCGGTCCCAGACTCAACATGATCAGTCCTCCATCCCAAAAATTGAGGACCAATAATGCAGGTTGGTTCCTAGGTTAAATGCTAGACTGGACTTATCGAGACCATGCTCAATCTTAGCAATCGGGGCTAGACACTCCTTTTGAATGTTATCATAAGTGCGTCATACTCGTTACAGAATATTTGGCTCGAGCCGTAGCTACTCCAACCTAAAAGATTTTAAGCTAGCAAGTCTGTTACCGCAGCTCCATTGAAATACTAGTAGTTAAGACATTTTTTCACACGAGGCATATCGCTATCAGGTAACACAACACAACCAGTTCAAAGATTAGCTCACAATAGAAATCAAAGTCACAACGTCGTAGAAGACACTTGACCCATTTGCTAATAATCTAACTATCTAGGTGGTTGTTAGGGCAATAGCCTAACGAACACGTTTAGACCGGGTATAATCTTCGGGAAGGATGCAATAGCAGTGGAGCTAAAGACCCAAGTCAAGCCAAGGAATTTCCTCTTTGAAGTAGCAGGAAGCCTTTCATATTGTTTGTTCCTTTTATGATGGGTATAAACAGGAACTCTATACATATATTAAAGCTAGTTTTGGTCATCGAGATAAGACTAGATAAGATATAATATAAAATCTATGGATTTTGCCATATTCTAGCTGTTATATGATGAATCGTAGTAACAAAGCCGTCTATTTCATACTTTGTCATATCTATTATTTGGTATGAACTACATATCAATGTAAATGAACTTGAACATGTATAAGTGGAAATGGTGAAAATTTCTCAAGCTTCAGGCTCCGTTCGTTTCGCGGAAAATAATTTCCGGATTTTCCGGTGTTCGTTTCACGAAAAAAGAATTCATTGGGAAAAATGTTCTTTCATAAAAGTCTTCTAAATTAAGGGAAAATATTTTCCACTTTTCAAAAGTGGAAAATATTTTCCTCACTTGATCTCTCTTATCTCACACCTCTACAAATCCTCACTTCCTCCTCTTTATTCTTTTTCTCCTTTTCTTTTTTTGTTCGAATTATTTTTTAATTTTAATTTTCTTTTTAATTCGAATTATTTTTAATTTTCTTTTTTAATTCGAATTATTTTTAATTTTCTTTTTAATTCGAATTATTTTTAATTTCCTTTTTCTTTTCTTTTCTTTGTTTCCCATATTCTTCTTTCTTAGCTAGTCGTCGGCTGTTGTCAAGCAAATCTTGAGCTCATCAATTTCAAGCTCGCACTCTGCACTTTTGCTTATCATTTTTCTTTATTTATTTTACCCTACAGTTGTACATTACTCAAGCAAAAGGCTCTACATGCTTTTCTTCTTTTTTCTTTTGTTTATTAGAACACAAAAGACATAGGGGGAACCACCGCCTTGGTGGCCACGATGGTTTGGGCTCTCTTCCTCTCACGAAAGGGAGGAGTTCGAATCCCCTCACGGTTGCTTGGGGCGTTAAGTGGGACGCCGGGGGTGGTGGGTCCTCCCGCTTACGTGTCCCCCCAGGTTCACTCACCGGCTGCCGGCTGTACGGGGTTCCTGAGTCACAAAAAAAAAAAAAAAAAAAGACGTAGGGGGGAGAATAGGCCACTCAATTGGAAGATTCTCATTAGGGCTATACATGCTTTGCTTCTTTTCTCTAGTTTAGGGTTTTTTATGGTCAGTCAGGGTAAATTTGTCACAAGTGTACCAGTTTGGGGTTTTTCATGGTCAAAAAAATAGTTTGGGGTAAATTTGTCACACATGTACCGGTTTTGGATTTTTTAGGGTATTAACCCTAAAATCAATGAGGTAAATTAGCTAATGAATGCCAAATCTAGTAAAAGAAAGAAGACATTATTATTCATTTTTTGTGATTCTGAAAAGTATGGTGCTCTATATCTATTGCCACTTTTGTAAAACTTCAAAATGAACCACAAAGATACGAAAAATATGAGTTTCAACTCTTTTGCTAGTTTTTCGGACTTTTGATGTTAATTAGAGAGCTATGGACGAGAAGAAGCTTTGACTTTCTCGTGTTTTCGTGGAGCTTTAACATGAAGAAAGAATTATGGAGGAATCGTGAAGCTTCGATATGAACCGGAGGAAAGATGGAGACAAAGTGAATTAAAAAGATCCATTTCAAGTTTGAATATGTTTAGTTAAAATCAAGGTTCTTCTATTTCATTTTTGTTTACTTATTATTATTATTTTTTTTATGTTTTTTCCTCTCCTTTTTATTTATTTCTTATTCCCTTTGAACTATACTAGTTTACCTAAAATGCCTAAAATATGTAATAAATAGGGTTAATACCATGGAAAATCTCATCGGTACATCCATGACAAATTTACTCCAAATTAATTATGGGCTACCAAAACCCCAAACTAGTGCATGCAATAGATTTACTCTCTATCGCTTCTTGTCAAATTTTACTGTTACTTGAACTAGATGGCAAATGACAATAGCTTAACCGACATGGAAAATCCACTTAAAAATTTATAACTCCCCCCCCCCGGGCCCCAATTAGCCATAATATGTAAACAACTATATTTCCCTCAAAGTACAAAAAATCCTAGATCATCTTTCAACAAACTTTGTTGATAGAGTTGGAAGATGACATGCTCATCTTCAAACCACTTTCAATTGAAGCCATTGAACATCCTAATATAGTGATCTGGATGAGTTAGCCAAAAAAGCTTGGAAAAAGAAATCAAAATCGAGAAGATTGTTAGAGATAAATGTGTGCTCGAACAAGTTCCAATGCATAATCACGACATTGAAGATGATAATGAAGGAGCATGCTCGATGAAGAGGAAGATGAAAAAGGATTAGAGTGCTTTGAGAGAGAGAGAGAGAGAGAGAGAGAGAGAGAGAGAGAGAGAGAGAGAGAGAGTTATGAATTTCCAAGTGAACTTGCCACGTTGATTGTGCTATTGTGAGGTGTTATCAAGCTTGGTAATTTCATGATAAAATTTGACAAAAGCTAACCAAGGGTAAATGTGTCATGCTTGTATCATTTTTGAGTTTTTGCTAACTAAATAATTAGTTCGACATAAATTTATCATATGTATACCAGTTAGTGTTTTTGATGATCCAAAATTAAGTTGAGATAAATTTGTCATAAATATATCTATTTGAAATTTTTCATTGTATTAATCCTAATATATATAGATATTATATAAGCGTATATTATAGAATAGAAAGAAATTAAAATATATAACTAAAAATAGAAATTTATCAACAACAAACAATGTCCATTATTTTTTTTTGTTATTTTGAATTTTCTTTTTATATTATAAAATTTTATATTTAATTATTTTTTTAATTTTTCAATTTGAGAAGTTTGTTATTTGAGATAAATATCTTTTATATCATGGAATAAAAGATCTTATCAACCTTTGTTCAATCTCTCTCATAAAATATTTTTATCTGGAATATATCACATTTATATATGATTTCATCATGTTTTGGACAAAAACACGGAATATGATAATTTTATTTTATTAAACTTTTATCTTGATTATCAAACGTAGTCTAAAGATTTTGACGAAGAACAATAATGGGATGATGTGGCTTAATGAGGATTTTTAACGAATATTTTTTTACCACACTACCACTTTTCACCTGTTGCAAGATTGCTATCATATTTAAATGTTAAAGTTAGTCCTAGACTATATAAAATTTTTCAATAACATCTTTCCATTAATTCAAGTTGACAGAATATGCTAATAACAAAAGAAAAAGTTGCATATGAATTATCCAAATAAGATATTCATATTAAATTAGAAAATAATAATCTATGTTATCGAATAATGATGGAAGTGTCAATGTCCTCTAATTTTGCCTTTTCTAAAGTAGGTGGATAAATAAATAGATATGTTGACTGATGTTTCTGAAAATCCAACTCATTATATACATACATACATACATACATACATACATACAATTTCGTGCCATCAAATAATTTGTTGTTTGTGCCGCATTCATCTTCGGCACGTTATATCTTCAAAAACTTGAATGACTCACTCAAAATAAACATTGAACTGACCACCTCTGCAAAATAACAAGATGCACTGATTAAATCTCATATGTGCATCCCGATAGAATTTGCTTACAATTCCGTTTTAAAAAATATGCTCATTGGAGGATTTTTACGGCTTGGGGGGCTTTTTCTTCTTCCGATTTTTCTCAAGTAGGTATTATTGATTTTGTCGCCGAAACTTAATACCCTTTCGAACTCTAAAAGTCATGCTTTATTTTGAAAATTTCTAGATAATCCTTGCCCTTAAATAAAAACCAAATGATAGAAATGTAGCGCTTGGTCTCAATTAATCCTATTGAACAAGTAATTTTTTGCTCGTGAGCATAACACAAGTAGAACTATCAAATGGGTGGGTTGTGTCATTAATGGTCCGATCCAAATAAACCTATTTAACTCATTTTGACCAATTTCCACATAATACAAATTTTTGGATCCCCGACTCAATTTGTATTATTAAAACACTTCCATATTTAATCTAATCTACAAAAAGTCATAATCAAACTAAGGTGAAAGTGCGGAGTGGGTGAGTGCAAGATCGAGTGAAGGTGAAAGAAACTAAAAAGAGGATCATAAAAATGAGTTAGGTTTAAGTTAATTGTAAACCTATATACGACTAATTTATAGTCAATTTATAACTCATTTAATACTCATATTGTGTTTAAATCCATTTATGACATATTTACCAATAAAACTAATATATTCATAACCTATTTAACATTCATATGGGTTAAGAATAATGTTTACGAACCATTTTGACGTGTTAGAAAGAGACTGCATATAAAACATCAATTTTTCTTTATCGAGGTATTTAGCAAATGCTCCGAAGATACTTGCCAATAAAATTCAAATCTACAAAGATCCCTCTAAACAAATTTTAAAATTCCCGAAAATTCTCTCGACGTCCGTTTCGCACTTTAGTGGATAATAATTCCCCCCAAATGCGGGGTCCACCCTCCCAATCGACTTTTATTCCTCGTCCATCAACCACTTGTAGTCGAGGGGATGGTCGCGTCCATCTCCCGCAGCTGCTTTTCCGACAGGACCCGCCGCCGCCCAATCCGCGCTCGACACGCGTCCGCTTCCAACGCGCCAGCCCGCTGCCCTCCAGATATTCTCCCCCTACTCCGCCCGCCCCCGCTCCCTATATATCGACGCCTCCGCCACCACGCCTCCGCAGAACATCCGTCCACAGCACTCTCGATCTCGGACTCTCGACCTGTTGATCCGTGTTGACCATGCCGAACCCGAAGGTCTTCTTCGACATGACGATCGGCGGGGCGGCCGCCGGGCGGGTCGTGATGGAGCTGTACGCGGACACGACCCCGCGCACCGCGGAGAACTTCCGGGCACTCTGCACCGGCGAGAAGGGGGTCGGGAGGAGTGGGAAGCCGCTCCACTATAAGGGCTCCAAGTTCCACCGGGTCATACCCGGCTTCATGTGCCAGGTTACTTCCAACGTCTCGATTTTCATTTTCGTATCGGATGCGTTGATCATCGTGATTTTCAATTTGTCTAGATTTTCGTAGCCTGTCGATGAGATGGTGGAAATGTAAGATCATGGCTTGCTGTGATTTCGTACGGGAAAGAATAACCTCGGACTTGGGAGCAAAATATGATCGAAAGAAGTCAACGAAAGGAAGTTTGACTATGGAGTATGTTGATAAGAGTGTCCAATTGATATGATTTGAGAATTAAATGAGTGATCGAGGTACCACTAATTAATGTTCCGCGATCTGAGGAGACTAGATGATGAGATAGATAGTCCTGGCGGGATTGAATAACAAAACCCATATGATCTATTAACAAAGTTGAGAATTGGATTGAGAGGGTCATATTTAATTCGCGATTAGAATATTTCAGAGGTTTAATTCAGCAATTTTGTAAATTAGTTTTAGTCGAGCATCGTGCTTTGTGTCTTTCATCTCGCGAAAGTGCATGCCAACCCATCTTAAAGCTCTTTTCCTTTTGTGAGTGGTGAATTAGGATGAATCCTAGAGAGCCAATGAGGTTAGCTCACGGGCTAAGGGATAAGAGTCCAAGCGCCTATAGATCTACAAGAAGCTTGTAAAGTGGTTATTGCCAACAATTCATTTCCTTAGTAGGCGGAATTCGATTTCTCGGACCTTATAATTTTTAAGTCTGGAGAATATTCTGAATGTTTCATATATCTTTCATGTAAGGGAGGTGACTTCACGGCCCGGAATGGGACCGGAGGGGAGTCCATATACGGAGCGAAGTTTGCAGATGAGAACTTCATAAAGAAGCACACGGGGCCGGGGATCCTGTCCATGGCCAACGCAGGGCCAGGGACGAACGGGTCCCAGTTCTTCATATGCACTACGAAGACGGAGTGGCTCGACGGGAAGCACGTGGTGTTTGGGAAGGTGGTGGAGGGGATGGAAGTGGTCAAGGCCATCGAGAAGGTTGGGTCCTCCTCCGGTCGCACATCCAAGCCCGTCGTGGTTGCTGACTGCGGCCAGCTTCCTTGAGCCATAATAATAGAGATCTCTCTCTCACACACAATGGCTTCTTCGTATAATAAAAAGTGTCACCTATGAAGTGTTCAATGTTGTTGATCTTTTACTATGTGCTCGTTTGAGGTTTGATTACTTCTTAGTCGTGCACTCCTGAAAAGAAGAGAAGATCTCACCCATTTTTCGTTTTCAATTGGATAATCTCGTATTACTTGGCTGAAAATAAGGTGAAACATTTACTTGCCTTGCAAGAGGGAAACTTTTGACAAGGTTTGGAACATATATTGTTGAATACGATGTATTATAATGTTGGTGTCTTGGTGAAATACAGAATTATGCTTGCGTGGAATCAGGATCTGAATTGGATGAACAAAGACGTTTTTTGGATTTAAAATGTTTTGGCAAAAAGGGAAAGAACTTTTTAATGTGTCTAGGTGATGTACATGTCGAGAATTGTTCGTCTTTAGTTTACAAATGCCTGATGTCGAACCCCAAGTCTTCAAGTAGGGGAGGAAATGATATAGCCATTCTTCTACCCGAAAGATGTAGCCCTATGTCACGATTCATGATTCTTCCATACTCTTGAATTCTTGTGAGTGGAGCTTGGGGATATTGGGTGAACAGTGAGTGATGTAGATGGGGTAAATACAATTCGTCGATGAGAGTAGTGTCAAGACGATTGGTGTTAGGAGTTTTAGGATAAAATGAATATATCCCTATGGAGCTCTAATAGCATGGTTAATCTCATGTGAACAAATTGATCAAGAATTGGTGTTGCTCTCATGATGAGGCCATATTAGGTCGAAATCAATTGTTGAGCCTAAAGTGATTAGCTGTCTCATTTAATGGACTAAACGCTCGAGTTAAGTCAGGTGTGGTACAATCTGACATGAAGAAGCTAGAACAATATATAGAAGGAAGGTTAGCTTGGTGTGTTCGCTTACTAGGCACAACATTAGGTGCCACACAGGCTATTCTATGGCCAAGGAACTGTTGGCTTGTGACATATGGTATCAAAGCAAGATCCCTTTAGTAAGTGAGTTTGAGTTGGAGAAAACATGCAGTCTACCCTTGTTAAAAATATGTCTCAAGTTTGAGCCCAATGTGAAATTCCGAATATACCGAATTGGATATTTTAAAGATGTTCTAAATTGAGTTATCGTTCAAGAAGCGAAGATCTCCTAACATGTGTTGGAGTGCGTGGCTGAAATTGGAAAGTCTATCTACAACTTTGAATTCGATATTGACTTAGTCAATGTGACAGACCAAGAAATCAACAGGAAAAGAAGGAAAGTGCAGTTCGTTTGTTTCCTTCTCCAACTAGAGGTATTGACTTCTACTAGGATTCGGTCAAGATTCTTATCAAGTATATGGGATGTTCTTTCTGCTTTAAAAAAAAAAAAAAATAGTGTGGTTATACGGTTGCTTTTATGCCTTGAGTGCTTCAGATAGAAGTGCAATGCGTGTTACTCGTGCTCTTTGTATCCGGAGAAAGAGCATAGAGTCTTGAAGCATCAGGTGATCAAGTGCTTGGCGTGGATTATTTCTCCGTGGAATTACACCAATAATTTTAGTGTTAAAATCGATCAAATCTTGTGGTAAGATTTGCATGTAATTCCTTCGTAAGATTGAGAGATTATTTCTTGAGGAATTTCGGGGCTAAACACTGCATGCATTATTGGGTATAATTGGGGCTTGGGAAACATCGAGAGAGTGTGTAATCTACTTATATCGCTTGATCTATAGTGAAATTCGATGCTGCTCTCCCCGTGGACGTAGGTCTTTACAATCGAACCATGTAAATCCGGTGTTCAATTTATTTTCTTCTTCTGTCTATATTATTGTTCGATCGCTTATTTTTCGTAACAACTAGTATTAGAGCCAAGTTTGGCTAAGTTGAAGTGAATTGATAGCGACAGAAGAAGTAAAAGTGAGAATCAATAGATTTGATGGTAATGATTTTAGTTTCTAGAAGATGCAAATTGAAGATTATTTTACCAAATGAAACTGCGCTTGCCCTTATCTAGGGAGAAACCAGAGTCAATGAAGCAAGCTGAATGAAATTTGCTGGATAGACGAGCTATGGATGTTATTTGGCCGACATTGGCTTGTAACATCGCGTTTAACATCTTGAAGGAGAAGACCACTACTAATTTGATGCGAGTCCTATCAAATATGTACGAGAAGCCCTTTACGATCAACAAGGTCTATTTGATGTGACGTTTGTTTAATTTGAAGATGAGCGAAGGTGCGTCAATTGCAGATCATATCAATGAATTCAATATGATTGTTAGTCAATTAAGTTCAGTTGAGATTGACTTTGAAGATGAGGTACGTGCTTTGATTCTGTTATCATCATTGCTTGATAGTTGGAATACTGCTGTTACTGCTGTTAGTAATTCATTTGGATCAACAAGTTTGACTTTTGATGGGATACGAGATTTGATTATGAGTGAGGACATCTGTAGAATAGAATCTAGCGAACCTATATCTGCTGCTTTAGTAGGTGAAAATAGAGGAAGATCTAGAACACGTGTGGGTAAGAGTAGTACTAATATGAACAGGCGTAGTCAATCTAAGACTGCTGATGTTGTCTGTTGGAGTTGTGGCAAGAGGGGGCATTTTAAAAGAAATTGCCTTAAGCTGAAGAATGAGAAGGGTAAGGAAATTATAGTTGATTCTATAGATAATGTTGCAGCTGTAACAGATAATGCTGATTATGTCTTGTCTGTCACTAATGATTCATCATTTGATGGATGGATTATGGATCCTAGTTATTCTTTTCATGTCATACTAAATAGAAACTGGTTTACTACTTATCAATGCATGGATAATAGTAAATTACAGTTGGGGAACAACAATGAATGTTATGTCACCGGTGTTGGCAATGTCAAAATCAGAATGCATGATGATATCATGAGGACATTGAGTGGCGTGAGGCACGTTCTAGAGTTGAAGAAGAACTTAATTTCTTTAAGTGCCTTGGATTCAGCTGGGTATCGATATATTTCAGAATGTGGAATTCTAAAAATTGTTGGAGGTGCTTCGATAATAATGAAAGGAATAAAGCACAATGGCCTATATGAACTTCAAGGTGAGGCAGTGATAAATTATGTTGCGGAGACGTTGGATGCATCTGTTCGAGAGTCTGAATTGTGACATATGTGTTTGGGGCACATTGACGAGAGAAGTCTGAAGGTTTTAAGTGAAAGAAATATGCTATGTGGTTATGTTTCTAATGAACTGAATGTATGCATGTGTTGTGATTTAGATCAATGGCAGAAAGCGTAGTTCAGTACGACTATCAAAGAAGCCATGGAAATTGCAGAATTAATTCACTTGAATGTTTATAGGTTGTCGCGGTTTCTTTCGAGAAAGAGTGCTAGATATATGCTAACAATTGTTGATGACTACTCGATGGAGACGTGGGTATTTGTGCTAAAGCACAAATTTGATGCTGTTGTTAGGATCAAGCAGTTGATAGCTTTGATCGAAAAGGAGACTGGTAAGACTATCAAGCATGTGTAGACTGATGGTAGCATAGAGTTTTGCTCGAAACTATTAAACGAATTTTGCATGAAAGAAGGCATAGTGAAACACCGCACTAATTCTAATGAACCATAATATGTTTCGGAATTAATGATCAAAACATTGCTAGAGATAGCTCATAAAATGCTCTCTAGTGCTGGTATAGCTAGGAGATTCCTAACGGATGCGCTAAGTACAACATGCTACTTGATGAATAGATCATCATTGACTGCGATTGGATATCAGACTCATGAAGAAGTGTGGTCAGGTAACGTTGCTGATTATTTTGTTCTTAAAATATTTGGTTGCCCATGTTATATTCGAGCGAGTGATGGTAAGCTTGATGGAAGGGTAAGAAAGTGCATATTCCTAGGCTATGCACGAGGTTATCAATTGTGGTGCCCAGAGTTAAATTCATCTATTATCAGCAGATAAGTTACTTTTGATGAGTCCCTAGTACTTTTGGCTATGAGTGATTATAGCAGTATTCAAATGGATCTAAACGGTGTTTAGCTTAAGGTAGAGTTGCAACTAGAAACTCTTGAGGTAGCATATACGGGTACTAGCAAAGTAATCAATATAGATGGTGCTTGTAGCGAGATAGAGCTTATGGAGCCAACAGTTGCTGTAACTGTTGAAATTAACAATGTACGTATTCATTTTCCTGATAGATATGGATGCAACAATGGTTCTACTTTATTGGCGGTTAAGAAGGTGGTGTTGAAAAATCCTTGCAGAGCAGTTAAAGATACATGTGGAGTTGGTATTCTGATGAGATCTTTGGTTATGGTGAAGTTCAAGCGAAATTTGGACTTAGATAATATCTGTGGCGGTTGAGCCCATCGGGGGCTATGGGAAAGTAGTGGCAGAATTTGAATTTTTGCAAAGCGATTGCAACTTGGCTCAAATGTTGAGCCAAGATGGAGATTGTTAAAAATATGTCTCGAGTTTGAGCCTAATGCGAAATTCCAAATATACCGAATTGGATATTTTAAAGATGTTCTAAATTGAGTTATTGTTCAAGAAGTGGAGATCTCCTAACGTGTGTTGGAGTGCGTGGCTGAAATTGGAAAATCTATCTGCAACTTTGAATTCGATATTGACTTGGTTAATGTGACAAACCAAGAAATCAACGGGAAAAAAAGGAAAGTGCAATTCGTTTGTTTCCTTTGCCAACTAGAGGTATTGCCTTCTACTAGGATTCAGTCAAGATTCTTATAAAGTATATGGGCTGTTCTTTCTGCTTTAAAAAAAAAAAAAAAAAAACCGTGTGGTTACACCGTTGCTTTTATGCCTTGAGTGCTTCAGACAGAAGTGCAGCGCGTGTTATTCGTGTTGTTCGTATCCGGAGAAAGAGCGCAAAGTCTTGAAGCATCGGATGATCGAGTGCTTGGCGTGGATTATTTCTCCGTGGAATTACACCAATAATTTTAGTGTTAAAACCGATCAAATATTGTGGTAATATTTGCGTGTAATTCCTTCGTGAGATTGAGAGATTATTTCTTGAGAAATTTTGGAGCTAAATATCGCATGCGTTATTGGGTGTAATTAGGGCTTGGGAAACACCGAGAGAGTGTTTGAGTGACTCGAGTGTGTAATCTCCTTGTATCGCTTGATCTACTGTAAAATTCGTCGCTGCTCTCCCCATGGACGTAGGTCTTTACAACCAAACCACATAAATCTGGTGTCCGATTTTTTTTTCTATCTATATTATTGTTTGATCGTTCGTTTTTCGTAACAACCCTACTTACCCGGGGGAGGGGGAGGATATGTGCCCAAACAAAGTATGACTCTCGATTAGCTTTTAGGATGACAATGGAGGTATAGGAAAGAACCTTTTCCTTACTAAATAGGGAAAACGGTTCTAGATCAATTGACAAATCTTAAAATGATGCATGTTGCCATGTTTTCAACAATGGAAGAAACCTCCATTTGTTTGCTGAGATCAAGGAAGGCTTAGTAGGTGAAATAGGGTGTTGCCAAAAGGTGCAGTTGGCGGAAAATGCCACACTTCTCAAAAAAGTACAAGAGACCAAAGAGGCTCAAACAGCTATGATCAAAAGAAGCTATCAATGGAGTGACCTATTTTGTTAGGCGATGATTGCCATTCAATGTATGATCTAAAGCGGCGCATTAATGTTTAAGGAAACATAGTGAAGTGATAGAACAATCCACAATGAAGGCGTTGCAAAATTGAATGAGGGAGAATGTGTGATACCCCAAATTTTTCTAACTTTGAAAATCATTAGACAAATAAATAGAAAGTTTGGAAAGTTGACTTGGGCTGATTTAAGCCATGGTTTGGGCCTTAAGATCTATTAGTGGGCTACTTGATGAAAGAAAGAAAGTCAAGTTGGGCTCATGAGTTAGGTTGGCCACAATAACGGGCCGAATTAACATTTCGGGTTTGAATGAGGTTCATAGGGCCTTAAAGCCTAGTTTTGTTAACGGTTGGGGTCGCTCAAGATGACGTGGCCTTTATTTTTTAGTGTTATTTAAGCCCATCTCAGGTTGTAAGAGATTTTAATTGTTTGTTTAGTTTAAAATAAAGCCTTTTTAGCTTTGCGAATACCGAGGTTCGGGATTTTTAAATGGCGAGAAGTCTCGTGTGTTGCGAAGATATTAAGGTGACTCTTGTCAGTTGGTGTTGTAAAAATTGTCGACGTAAATGTTGCACAATTATCTTGAGGGCTTTGAAACGTGTATGGGAGGACATACGCCCTTAGTCTTGATTCAATTTTAAACCTAGTTTTAATAAATTCTTTGATTTAATTACATTAGTTTTTTTTTTTTTTTCGGTTAAGAGGAGGAGAGATCACCCTCGTTCCCTCCGCCCATCATCCTCGGCCACCACCATTTTGGGGATTGAAGACACCATCATTAACCTAAGATTTCCCTAAAAAAAAAAACCCACAAAACCCGTTCTTCCTTCATTTTTTCTTCCTCTCTCTGACATTTCCTCTCTCCCGAACCCACTCTTCTCTTTCCTTCCCTCGACAGCAAGCACTCTCCATTTTTCCTTGCGATTTGTGGTTCGTGTGAAGCCAAGAGAGAGCTTAGAATTTTCATGAGGCTGATCCAAGATGGGGAGGGCATCTGCGGCTTCAAAGGTAAGGGAAATTGTCACGTTTTAGGGTGTTCGAAATCCTTTGGAGCTCGAGACGTCTGGTCAGCTTAAATGTAGTGTTGGATGGGTTCATGGTGTCTGGATGAGGCTTTGAATACTCGTGCATGTGGCGCCTAGCAGCTGAACTAGGGTCGGGGGATGAGAAGGTAGGTTTTTAGTGAGCTTTAGGGTCTTGAGTTATTGAATTTTTATTCTTGCTGTTCTCTGTTGCTGTTTTGGGTGTGTGCCATGATGATCTTATTGTCCGGTGGCTGGTTGCTCTCGTATGACAGGGTTGTGGACATTTTTAAGTGTGATTGTTGATTCACGAACGGGTGACCGGCTATGTTAGGTTAAAGCGAGGGCTAATAGTGGCTGCGTGTACGTTGGTGTATGAATTCGTGAGGTTATGAACGGGTTTCTAGTAACTGACTATATTAGACCTCCTAGACTTTTCGATTTTATACTATGGTCTGTGGTGCGAATTTGTTGGGGTCTCTTTATGAAAGTTGCTCCAAATATCTTAATCCATAACATATATATAATTCAAATTTTTCTGGATTGGTATGGTTGACATATAGGCCTAATTCTCTACTGTAGATGTTCTGCCCAGAACCGCATTTTCATGACCTCAGTAGTTTCTCGATTATATATAAAATATTCTAGCTAGAATCGTGTATACTTCCTTCATGAAAGTTGTTTGACACATCCATTTGTAGAACATACTAAAATTTCAGGTTGATTGGTAATGTTTTGGGTGTTGAAAGAGGTTCTCTCTTATGATTTGTGAATCTGGTTTGCGGGTTTGATTTTGGGTTGTTTCTCGTGAGCTGCTGCTCTTTATACAGATAGAATCAATCTTAACTTCCTTCATGAAAGATGTTAGTAAGGTTCTTATTTCCAACATATTAAAAATTTAGAATTTTTAGAGCTCATTTAATGTGTTTTAAATTAAATTCCCAAAACTGTACAATTTTGACTTCACACGCGCTTGTTCTGAATTCTATGTTATTAAAGGGGAAGATGATAAAATTTTGATTTGTGGTCTATAGATGATGTGAACTGCATTCATTGTGCTATCTTATGGTATATGTTAGAGATTATTGTGATGTTGATAATTTATGAAAATTTGAGATATAGTATGAGTATATACTTTGGAATTTGAGCCTTATGTGGCATGAAAGTCGATTGGTGACTTGCTATGCTTGTAAATGCCATGAGAATTGACTTTATGTGTGGTAGTGAATTCCATGAGTGTTGGATATGTTGGTGTGATGTGAATTAATTCGAGGTGTGGAAGTGTGAGCCATGTGAAATGAAATGAATATAAAATATATCAATTTGCTAGCGACCCAATGATGCCCCCGGTCCCCAATGCCCTTGCTATGTGTCTGGGATGCCCCGATCTAAAATATCAGGGCCAGTGACCCCTGGATTCGGAATGTCTCGGAGTGAGATGCTCATGACTAGCGTCCCTTGGAAGACTGGCTAGTGACCTGGTGTTGTTTTGTGGGCTAATGAATGAAATTGAGAAATTGGAAATATGCGAGTTGAGATTGGGTCATAAAAGGGTGCCAGTGACTAAAAAATAACTTTACGTTTATGCTTCAAATTGCTTGGTGGTATCTTCATAGGTTGCTTTAAATACGCTGCATCATATTGTTTTCATTTTAAAACTAGTGTAGTAAGTTCATATATGCCTCTCTTATGAAACGGTAGGCCCTGTGAATTAAATTTAATGTGCTTTGGATTATGGACTAGATGATCTTTCGAGTTATGAATGGATTTTTGCATTCTACTATGTGATTTATTTCCTTTACTGGGCATAGTTCACTCCTTAATCTTTTTTAGATAACTAACAATGAATGTATCTCCAGTAGCCACATATGGTGCTCTAGTGTACGTGGAGATCTCCTTCCATGATGTTTATGATATCGACCAATATTGCACCTTCACTAGTTATGAGGCCACCTTATGGATCGACCATGGTCGCCCTGCTTGGTTCCTCAAGTAGTTTGTGTCCTGGTTCCTGAACCAGGATGGGGACTTGAGAGGCCTGTTTTGTGGGGGACCGAATGGGCCTAGGGCATATGTAGATAGGCTGTGAAGGGTGACTTTTGTATCAGCATGAACCCTTTCTCCTAGACATTTCATTGCATGTTCTTTTTGTATTTTGATGAAGTGTAAATGATGTGTGTGTGCGCGCGTGCGCGTTTGTGCAGGTGAAAGTGAGTTTGCAAGTAACATGTGTCTCAAACGATTATCTCATCGAAGGATATAAAAGCACATTTTTCTCTACCTTGTACTTTTAAATTAAATGCTAATAGGTGGAATTTGAGATTGTATTTCTATAGGTGTGCATGGTTAAAGCATTTAGAGGAACGAAATGAATGTGGCTGGGTTGACTATGGACGCCAATTTTTGGCTTGCGCCGTGTGTGACTTATTTGTTATTCATTTTTAGGGCTTATCATTTAGTTGAAATTTAATTTCATGTTGCATTCAAACGTAGAAAGTGACGCTACAAGGATGCCACATAATGTCACGGTTCATGATTCTCTTGTACTCATAAACCCTTAAAAGTGAAGCTTGGAGTTATTAGATGAAGAGTGAGTGATACATATGGAATGAATATAATTGGTTCATGAGAGTGACGTTGGGATGGTCGGTACTAGGAGTTCTAGGATAGAATGGATAAATGTTTATGGAGTTCTGAAGGCGGGGTTGGCATTCTGTGCACAAATTGGTTAGGAGTTAGTGCTACTTTCCTAATTGAGGCCATACTAGACCGAAACTGGTTATTGAGTCTAAAGTAATCTATTGCCTCACTCGATGAAGTAGATACCCAAGCTAAGCTAGACGTTGTACAATCTAACATGAAGAAGTTATTCACCGTATTGTTCTCTAGAATAATTATAGAAAGAAGGTTAGCTTGGTGTTGTCCGCTCACCAAACATCGTACAGGTTATTCGTAGTCAAGAAACTATCAGCCTCTGACACTTAGATATAATTATAGTATGTATGTTCTAAAAAATATACTCACATTGATAAAATGACCAGCTAGTTACAAGAATTAGAGTTGTAGAGCCTATATATCTCACCAGCTTACAATAAACTTAAAAATCAAATCACACATTTCTAGTGACTAGTCAAACTAAACTCAACAAAAGTAACTGCACAAGTATATGCACAACTATCTCAAAACTATACTAAAAATCAACTCCCAAAAGGTCTCTTTTCAACACCGTTCTCGTCCTTGTCACAAGTAGCTATAAAACCTGAAAAAGAATTGAGATGAATAATATAAACAAATCATCGCTCAATGAATAAAACGTATCCCTTCTAAGCAAATCGAGATCGCTATGCATACTCAATTACTCATAACCATTTCAAGAACAATTGTTGGGTCTCCCCCCCAAACACACGTGTAAATCAAATATCAAAGATATTTTCATATGGTTTCGCATAAGCTCATACACATGAGAAATATCTATATAAATGTCCAAGCAACATTAACGAATGACTTAGGTCCACTAATCAATTTAATGCTCATTGTTGAAACTTGTGGTCACGCTTAGTGTCTCATGCTAAGACCTATCAAGATTCTCTTGGCGTATATCTCCACTTATATCGGCCAATGGCTCGACCCTAGTAGGATATTACCCTTTTTTTTATCCAATTTGCAAACCCAATGCAATTACTAAGTCAAAATGATCAAATTCAAGCGCATTAAGGGGCAAATTTGCCCTTTGCCCCTGTAACTCAAATAGATTAACTGACTAGGTTGTAAAGGCACGTAGATGCCAGACCATTTCACTAAACTGGGTTTCTAATTCCCCCTCCCCCTCTTTAGGAGATCCTATGTTTTGATGCCCTTTACTCATGTAGGTGGGCTTGGGTTTAATGAAATGATAATCTCTATTTCAGCAAAAAAAAAAAAAAAAAAAAAAGAGGGCAAATTTGCAATGGGCAACATAAACCTTTGATCGGCGCTCTTGAGAGTCTGATTTGATTTGAACATTAAACTCGGTTATTAGTGATAATCGTGAGAAGCCGATCAAAGCGTTCACTTCGAAAAACCATTACCAGCATGATTAGTTTTCTTTTTTGAAAAACAACCAAACATGCTTGGCTAATAGCAAGAGCAAATCTCAAAACTCCTTCGCCTGACCACCGGCCGACACCGCTGGATGCCGCCCCATCCATCACCTTTGGCAACCATTTCACCTTAGAGCTCCACAATACTCTCGGCCACCCACAGCACACGGAAAACCTGACATTGCCGCAGCACCACCTCTTGGCCGTCCATTGCGTAGGAACTCGGCATGTCGTCGTCGTTGGAGTCTATTTCCTTTGATCTGGTGGAGACGCCTCTAGATCTGGAGGCTGGATGGGCTAATGAAAGTTTCCATTCTTGAGTTCAAGATAGCGAAAATCTCATCGCTGTCTTGCTTCCTCCTCTGGGCGTTTGCTCTAGGCATTGCTGCCACACGATTGTACCTTCTCTCTCTCTCTCTCAATCATTATAAACGGAATTTGTTTCGCTTTGTAACTCGAACGGACCCGGACCGACAACAGTTTTTTTATTTTTTATTTTTTCCATTACCCAAATGGTAAAGTCTCGAAATTTTCGGGTATGATTTTGATTTGGTTTTGACACTTCAAGGGTTTCTTTTTTTTTTTGGATTGAAAAATTCCTCATTTCATTTCAAGTAGTAAAATTAGAGGAACAACCCAATGGGCTTCAGAACAAAGAACATCCAAAAGAGATTGAGGGGGACGAGAGACCCAATTTCGAGGTAGAGATTGGTGGAGTTGGGCTTTTGCAACCCAATCCGCGGTTTTATTTAGCTCTCTCGGTCCATGGGTCAATTTTAATCCAAGAATAGAACTGAGCGCAACCCGGCCTGTATAGACTATTTGATTGGCTTCCCAAGGGGGAGGATCAATCCCAAAATCGTCTGAACAGATGTGGAGCAGTCAGACTCAACAACAGCCCCACGTGACCCTTTTTCCCTTCTTCACTTCGCTGCCATTTCCAAACCTTCACATATAGCTAGGGTTTCAACATGCAAGTGGAATTGCACTTTAACTGAGCGAGCAAAACCACCGAGCAGCACGCCATTCTCATCCCTACACACCCCTGCTACAGATTCGTCATTAGTCCGTGGTGTGAAGGCTCTGTTGACGTTAATTTTCACCCATCCTGGGTCCGGCGATCTTCATCTTGCAGGTTCTTTGTTACCTCTATTGGTATTTTGCTGCTGTGATGAAGCTTGATCTGTTAATTTTTGCTGTGATGTGAGCAGATAAACCACAACGCCCTGTGGGTCTAGCTTCCTTGCTCGAAAAATTGTTGCATTCCTTTGTTTCCAGATGAGCAGAGAGCTTTGGCTACGATTTCGGGTTGGGGAGCGTGAGACAGGTGGCTTTTATACTCCATAAACCAATGATCTATACTCCTTAATACTGTGCTTTGTATTTGAATCTGGAGAAGGCGATTTGACCATATTTCACGGGTCTTGGGGCAGAGTAAGAACAAATGTTCTATCGATTCGGGGGACGCTTTGCATAGGGGACACCGCGGCTCAGGTAAGACTCTTCTTTTAGCTAGATTCTCTTTAGTAGAGAGGGCATTTTGACATAAGTTCCACATAAACACTCTACTTTGGGGAGGGTGCGTAGACTCCAGATTTAGCTCCATAGTTCTTTGGGTTTTTAATATGAAGATGAGGGTGATGTGTGGGCCGAGTGGTCTTCCAAACTTCTAAGTTGATTATACCCACTTTTTACTAAGTAATTGCCTGATTTGGTCGCCACCCAAATGCATTTATCTACCCTTCCGTCGGATGGTAAGGGGATAGCCAAAATTTCGCTTACAGTTTTGTCTTCGAACAAGTTTTGAAGGCGTTCTTCCTTCCATGTTGAATTGTTCGTATCTATGAGCTCGGCTACCATCAGGGGATCATCTCGATTGGCTGGGCCTGGGATCGTGCCTCGCTTTAACCACTGTCTTCTCGTATTTTAATTGATGCTTTGTTACCTACCGACCATAGTGTTGAGCCTAAAATAGCATTTCTACCACTTAGTAGACTTTTCCATCCTCATGATGATCGATGGCCTGTCTTGGCATGATAGAAATCTATAGAAGGGAAATAGAGTCCCTTGAATAGTTTACTCCATAAAGACGAGGGGTTTTCTTTCAATCTCTAAGCCTGTCTTCCTAGCATTGCTCTATTGAATGTGATTAGATCTCTAAAATCCATTCCTCCCTGGTCCTTCCTCATCTTCAACACATTCCAACTTTTCCAATGAATTCTAGCTTTGGATTCGGTGTTCTTCCACCAAAAGGAAGCACTTTTTTTCTCTATAGCTTTACAAATGAAGATTGGAATTTTAAAGATAGACATTGCATATTGGGGGTAATGCTTGAATGACTGCTTTCAATCAAACTTCTTTCCCAGCTTTGGACATCAACTTTTCCTTCCATCCTTCTAGCTTCATATTCACTCTAGCCAATATCCAAGCAAACATTTGTTTTTTAGATGTTCCCCAATTCGACGGAATGCCTAGATATTTTCCCATTTTATCAATTTCCAGTACTCTTAATTCCCATGTCATGTTTCTCCTTCAAGTCGAGGACATCTCGAACTAACTAATATCTTGGACTTGTTCAAATTGATTGCTTGACTAGTAGCCATGCAGTATTGGTTAAGAACATCTGCCAGATGTTGGCATTCCTTCACCTTTCCATCCAAAAAGAATATCAAGTCATCTGCAAATAAGAGATGAGATAGAGTTGGGCAATTGCTATTTAGTTTTATGCCTTTCACTCTCCCTTCCCCAACTGCTTTGGTCATAAGAAGAGATAAAACATTTGCTACTAATATGAAGAGATAAGGGGAAAGGGGATCACCTTGATGAAGTCCCCTTGATGGCTGAAAATAAGGTAACGATTCTCCATTAAACTTGACACTAAAAGAGACTGAAGTCACACAATGCATAATCCATGAGACCCACTTCTAACAAAACCCCATCTTCAACATACAAGCCTCCAAAAAGTCCCATTCAATTCTATCATATGCCTTCTTCATATCAAGCTTCAACACAGCTTGGCATTTCTTATTTCTTTTCCTTATTCTTAACTGGTGGAGCACCTCCTGAACAATAAAAATGTTGTCCTAGATTTATCGCCCTTTAACAAACGCACTCTGTTGCATTTCGATCAATTCTGGAAGAAGGGGCTTTAAGCGATTTACCAAAACCTTAGAGATGATTTTATAAGTAAAATTGCACAGGCTAATTGGTCTATACTGATCAAGCTTTTCCGGGTTTGGGACCTTTGGAATGAGGACAATTTGGGTTCTATAAAAGTTTGGGTTGAATTGATTTGTCTCCATAAAATCCCTTACCAATCTCAATAGATCCTCCGAGATGTCCATCCAATGATGGCAGAAAAACTGACCATTTAAACCATCCGGCCTTGGAGTCTTGATGGCTCCTAATTGAAGGACAGCATCTTTTACCTCATGTAGTGTAACTTTTCTATCAATGCTTCATTCATTTCCTCCTGGACTAGTGTAGGGCATTGGTCTATCACTAGGTAGAAGTTATGAGGACCAACTGTGCTGTATAAATCAGAGAAGAATTGAATTGTCGCCTCTTTTAATTTCATGATGTCTCTACACCACTCACCATTTGGCAGCTAAAGCATGGAGATTTGTTTCTTTGCTGACGTTGTATTGTTGTGGCATAAAAGTATTTACTGTTTCTATCGCCCCATTTCAACCACATGATCCTCGAACGCATTCCCCAATACATCTCTTCTCGTTTCCACAATTGTTCAATTTCTCGTTTGATGCTTTGGATTCTTCCCCTTCCGTGATCAAACTCTTGATTGTTTGTGATGGATACTAATTCAACTTTGAGAATTTTGATTTGTTTGTGGACATTTAAGAATTTTTTACTCCATTCCAAAAGGGTTCTTGTAACCTTCTGTTGTTTTTGTTCCCAACTCAGGTTTTCTGCACTGGATTCTGCCAAACCTGATTTAATGATGTCCTCATATTCTACGTCTTCTGCCTAGAAAGCTTCATATTTGAATTCCTTTCTTCGTCTCACCCTTTCGGCTAATAACGACACCAACAGGGGGCAGCGAGATCCTATTGTTGGAAAAGCGAAAGCTTTAGCCTCAGGGTAAAAAACCCTCCATTCCATGTTGCATAATGCTCGGTCAAGTTGTTCTTTGATGTAATCCTCTTCTTCCCGATTATTTGACCATGTAAATGCACAACATTTTCCCTCCAAAATTATCAATGAACAATCGTTTATAACTTCTCGGAATGCTAGCATCCGGTAATGTTCCACCATTCTTTTTCCAACTTTCTCCCAATGGTAGAGAACTTCATTAAAGTCACCAACGAACATCCAAGGAAGAAAGTTGCAAGACCTAATGTGTTTTAGTTCATCCCATAACCTCATTCTCTTATGAAAAGTATATGGGGCATGGATTAGTGTGAGTCTCATAATTGTTTTGTTTGCCTCCCATCTGCATGTGGCATTAATAAAATCAGCAGTAAAAGAATCGATTGTTAATGTTATGTCTTCATTCCACATTAGCGCAAGCCCTCCAGCAATACCTTTTGGATTCACAACAAAAAGAAATTGGTAATGTAACATTTTCTTTATCCTTTGCACCATTGGTTCCCTATTTTTTGTTTCCATCAAGAAGGCTACATTGGGCCTTTCACGAGCCACTATGACTCTAAATTCTTGAATTGTCAGGGGATTGCTCAGCTCTTGACAATTCCAACTTAAGATTTTTATTGGTACCTCGGTAGCTTATTAGGGTTAGCCACCAAGGCCCATTGATCCTTTCCTTTCACCACTTGGACAAGGTTTCTAACAGCTGAGTTTCATCAATTAATAACTGTATATATATATATATATATATATATATATATATATTTTATATATATATATATATATATTTTTGGAGCATAAAGACTGAATCTCTTTTGCTTTTTAGCACTTAATTTAACCATTTTTCCTTCTTCTTTTGGGGTTGTTTCTGCAATTTTTCTTCCTATGTGGGATAGATGAGCTTTCCCCTTATCAGGCCATGTTAGTAGCAAGAAAGGAGGATTAACACTTGCCTCGTTGCCACCTGAACTCTCGCTGCCCATTTCCTTTCTCTTTTCAACTCTGTCTGAATGACTAGGTTGGGAGTATGCTGGTTAGATGATCTCCATTTGGTTCGAGAAGTTTTGAGTTTCAGGTATAACTTCCTTTGCTGCCCTGTCCTCCAATTTATCTTCATAAAATAGCTTTCAAATAGGACTAAACTCCCTAGCTTATGCTTTCAGCCAAAATCCAAACCTTAGGTTCTCCATTTTGTCTTCGTCAATCGCAATTTCAATGCAGTGGGTGGTAAAATAACCCAGTTTGTCACAAGCATAATAGAAATGGGGTAATCTCTCATATTTGTACTCTGCCCAAAAAAAATTTCCAACATGTTTGATTACACTCCCTTGTTTCAAAGGTGCATACAAATCGAACTCCACTTTCACCCTCTCTGATGCAAATGCCGCAGAGCCTTTTGTTTATGTTCCGATTTCTATAGCATTTCCTAACTTCATGGCTATCTTTCTTATAGCTCTCTCATTACGCCATTCAACAGGTAAGCCATAGATATGCACCCAGAAAGCTCTCGTAAAATCATAGCAACAAGGAGGTGTGTTAGGTTCCCATGGTTTCAACAAGAGAATGTGGTTGGCAAAAGACCAAGGACCCCCATCCAGCAATCGTTTAATATCCGCAGCAGATTTGAAAGCAAATAGAAAGTGACCTTGTTCCAACAGAGTGATACTGACATTATCTATTTTCTATGCCTTTTTCATTATACTTTGGAAGGCTTGGAAATTAATAAAGGGGCTTGTGAATAGCTAACCGATCAACATCAGTTTACAGTCCTTTTCTTGTTCAGTGGCATACATCTCTTCTAGATCAACAATGTCATTTTTTGACCACATATCTCTTAATTTTTTGCATAGCAACTCCAGTCGGGGATTAGCTTTTCTATTCTTCATTCTTGAACTTCAGTTTTTAGTTAGGCAAATCAACAAACAAGTGGAAGATCCAGTTGCAAATAGCCACTAGAACCAGCCCAGGACAATGCTCGAGATACAAGATCCTTACGCGTTGCTTCTATACCCAAAGACTCAACGACAAGATGAAGATACGAAGGACTACAAAGATTCAGAAACTACTTGGTACTCAACGGCAAGATGAGAGAAGATAAGATGAAAGGAGACTATGGGGATTCCGAGTGGGTAGGGTAAGGCAGGTTGAAGATTTGGGAGCTTGGCAATGGAACAGTAGTTGTGTAGATACCTTCCATCACAGAGATAGTTGTTTAGTTTTGAAAGTGGAAAGGGGTTTCTTTGAGGGAGGTGATTTTAGGGTTCAAAGAGTGAGCGTCCAAAGAGAGATATGTAAGGAGTGGGATTTGGGGATGGTGAGGAGATTAGCTAGGGTTTTTGGAGAAGAAGATGATAGGTATTGAAGAGGGGGAAGACATAGCTACACCAAAGGTAGAGAAGCTCTTCATGCGAGAGAGATGGTGACTAACACTTCAAGTTTGAGGTTGTTACCCAAAGAAGAAAAAAATCCTCGGGTTTGACGTAATTTCCAAAATCTTACTTCTCAAATTTCTCACACCATGGATCAAATCATGACATGAAATTTTCAAAACTACACATGCTCATATTGGCCCTATCTCAATTGAGATGAAGTAATTGTAGAGTACATTTTATGTACATATATTCTATCCCGATTCTGCAATTTCAAAATTCTCAAAGCCCCAAGTGAATTAGTGCACAAAATTCACTCAACATGCTATGCGTGAAAATAGCCCTACATCAATCAAATTACGTATCTAATGCCTCGCAACATAAGCACTATACATGAATTCTCATCAAGATTAGGTATCGATTGAATTCTAAATCTATGCACAAATGCACTGATATCACGTGCAGAAATAGATTTGGAATATCTTGAAATTTTATTATGAATAGGGACGCGAATAATAACTATTTTGTTTTAAAAATCAATTTCTACTCTCTAGATGAATTTTAAAGCAAAAATACGCGTTTGATAACAAAATATATATATATATATATATATATATATATATATTTATGGAATAAAAATCTGTTCATAACGACACAAAATTTCTTCCTCTCGCTTCTCCCTCTCGGGTGGGCAGTGGCAAGAGGCAATCGGTGGGTGGTAGTTGGCAGTTGGCGATAGGAGATGGTCGGTTAATAATGAGGAGAGCGATTGGAAGAGTTTTTATTTTTCATTTTTATTCTAGAAATAGAAAAGTAAAAAAAAAAATTACTTATCAATTTTGTTTGAAACCTATTTTTGGAATAAAAATTTGTTCCAGAAATAAAAAAATGAAATTATTTTACTAAACGGCTTTATGTTCTAAACCCGTTTCTAGAAATAGAAACATATAAAAATAGAAAAACATAATAGTTATCATATGTGCGCTAAATGCCTAATTGAGCCAAATGTAAGCACAAGAATCCTGAGGCGGAGTCTTCCTCTCTTCTCTTCCTTTAAACAATGTCGATGGACAAACCATCAGATAATGGAGGAGAGGGAGAATCATAGGCTATTTATATAGCATATGTTATAGACCTATCATTAGGTCATTAAAATGGGAAAATTACTAAGAAAAAGTTTTCTATCCATTGTATAAATGCCAATTTAGTTATAAATCATTAAATTTGGCTAATTTAATCCCAAACCTTTTAACGATTTGCCAATGTAGTCTTTTTAGGAAAATTTGGCTAATAATTGTTGATATGGACACTAATTGTCTTACATGGCAGGGTTGGCCTTGACGCGTACAATTTAATCCTAGACTGATTGGACCAAATTGATACTTTTTTTTATATAATTTTTATTATTACAAAACACTTCCTAAAAGCTGAGTAGACTCGCACGCATGCTTGTTCTCTTGTAGACATGCTATGAGCACATGGATAGGCTTGCACGCATGCTTCATCTTCCCAAGAGCTTTAATATTCATTGATGCAATTTAGAGCTCTTAATCTCCTAGCTCTAGTGGCTAAGCTATCAATTATTTCTGTTAACATCACTCATGTAATGATTTAGACTATGCAACACTTGTAGCTTTGTAGGGAATTGACAAAAAAAAAAAAAAAAAAAGAGAGAGAAGAAGATATCATCGCCGGTTTTTGGACCCACTTGAGACAGTTCAATTATGGGACCAGGTGGACGGTTCCTAGTTCTACAAATTTAGAATCAACCTACCTTGGAATCGATTGTGTCTACTCATTGGACTTAGTAGAAAAAAGCGGAAAGGAATAAAAAATTTAATGAAATGAAGATTTTAGAAATTTTTATAAATGAATTGTAAAGTTTGTTCACATTAGTGCTAATTTTGTCACGTAAGATGGCTGGCGTTCATATCAATAATTTTCGGCCAAAATCAATTGAAATGATTGTATTGACAAATAGTCAAAGTATTTAAAATTCAATTGACAAAATTAAAAAAATTAAAAACTGAATTGACATTTGTATAACATGTTTATGACTTTTTATTTATTTATAATTATCCTATACTAAAACTTTGGTGAACACTAATTGTCAAACCACATATAATTATCTCAGATCGAGATGTGCTGAGCCTAATATAAATCTATTACATAACGATATTCAGGCTATTTAGGAATCCTTCATATTCTTTAATTACTTTCTGACAAGTCTCTTTTTCAAGAGTGCCCCTCTAAAGAGTTTCCATCAAAGCGTACTCCGTCGTGCAATAAGGAAGCGCTTACAAATTAAAAACGGGGGGCTTTATTATTATGTTTTTTTTTTTTGGTTCATTTTTGACTTCTATGTTAGCCCACTTAGGAACAACCTAATTCCATGAAAATTCCATCAATTTTTTTTTTTTTATCGCATATTGATGACTGCCATATGAGCTTGAGTTGGGCTCGATTGCCTACGTGGGCTTTAAGCTCTCCAAGAAGAGAGGGTTGGGCTAATAGGATAAGAATATTTGTTCGATTAATTAGACTTGGATCGCTATTGAGTTGGCTTCTCCTCTTCTAATCTCGAGTTCAAGTTTCGTTTTTGGAGCATTCCAAGGACGGGCACAGTTCAAGTTCCTCACGATTCTCTCCCCTTCGCCGTCGGCCAGCCGATCGCGTGATCGTATCCAATCAATAGAGGCGACTGCCGGCCGCAACCCGTGCCGCCTATCACGGTAATCCGACTTTGTCTTTGCCACCTCTAATTGGGTGATCCCTGCCTCCATCAGCATCTTTCAAATCAGCCAGATGACGAGTTATCGCGCCGTTGCTTAATCCTTCCGATTTGGAAAAACCTCCGAAGACTTGTCCTCCCGTGACATTTGTACATCACTTTATATGACGGCAAGATTAACATTTATATCCTAGCGAGGACAGTTATCACTTTAAAATATATATATATATATATATATCTTTTGCCCAATAAGAGGTCATAATGCAGGCCGTAGACTCCTTGAAGGAGATTGTGTTCAAACCACCATTGCGAAAGCAGTGACTCAAACAATGACACATGTAACAAATTTCCCTCATAACTTTTCATTAGCTTATTGATTTAAATGATGAAGAAACAAATAAGTTAAAATCAAGAGAGAGAAAAACATTTTTTAGATTGTCAATTTTCCGTGAAACAAGCGAAAATCTTTTAATAAAAGTCGTCTCCCTCCGATGTCAACTCTACGACCGAAATTTTTTTTTTATTGTCGAGCGATTCGTAAGTCAACACGTATGCTATACCGCGCTTACGAGCAAAGAAGACAACTCCCGTTGTCAACTCTTTATGACCAATCCGCAAATCAGAATCTTTAAAGGTATATCCCCCGAAACTTTGGATCCCTCCCTTACTTATCATTACATGCGAAAAATTGGCCATGCCAGCGACAGATGCGTGCCATGTTGATAGTGAGATAGCAACATGTCACATTGGCACCATGTCATCCCCTCCGCCTTTCCCTTTTCAATGTTACCTCGCGCTTTGACGCGTTCAATCCATTCGATTTCAATCCCTAAATTAGTAAGATTTCCTTCCCCACTGTGCGGGTTGACCTGAATTTAGTGTTTCTTTCGGCGCAACTTGGTGCCCCCCTTGCTGTCGTCCGATGCAGTGGGCTACGTGGTTTACTTTTCCACGTGAAAAAACAATGTCCGTCCCCAAAGTCAACGGGTTGCATGCCGTAAATGATGCCTTGCCCCCTCCCCATTTTAATAAAACCAGTTTGAATTAGCAAAAGTCAACGGCTTTTTTTTTTTTTTTTTTTTTTTTTTTTAAAAAGGGGGTTTTAATTTAGTCGTAGTGGCCGATCACTTGGGTTGCATATTTCTTCTGAGCTCCGAATATGCTCTCCCATCGATGACCAACTTATAAATAATTTTTCAAACAAAAAGGACAGGAAGGAACACTAGTCTCGATAAAAACAATGGGTTCAGGCCGGACCGTGCCAATTCCACGGGAGAGCTTACGTGCATGACGCCAGGAAATTTGGGTGATTAATACACGCCGGTTTTGTCATCGGCAGGGCTTTCTTGATGTGTCGATTAACGTAAATATAAAATGTCAGAAAACGTGTTCGAATTGTCAAAGGGCGAACCGATGAGATGACACCGAAAGATCGAGGGGGGGCTGGAGAAGCCGCCAGGAACCTTCGTATTGACTTAAGAGTTCTGAATCATAGGCATATTTCACTGTTAACCCTGTAAAACTCGAAATATATTTCGTATGTGAATGGTTATTAACCTTGTAAACTTACATGCCTTTTGGTTAATTTTTCACCTGTCGAACAAATTATAATCGTTTGATGCAACATGGTGGGTGCAACCTGGAAAATTCTCCTCCTCTTCTTGGGGCCAGCACAATCTGAAATCGGTTTGAACATGCGTTGAGTCAATGAGGATCTGCGTACGTGATTGGCCCCACAAGATCTTGCGTCTCCATTGGTATGCTTCTGCACATGCAGTTTTTTATAGAAAGAGTTCCATCACACAAAGGAGAGGGGAAAAGGTCAATGCCTGCAGCAAACTTTTCCTATCGGCCTGCCTTTCTCATGCTTTACTCGAAATTCCTATAAAGAGAATTGAGTGGACCAATCATAGTTCTCCTGGTTGCCATTGATGCAATCAAAACCAACATTTTTTTTTTCTGTTTTTAATTTCAATTTCACCCACCACCTGAGAATAATCTATATCTTGCTCTGTCCCTGTTTATCAACCAAGAACCTATAAGACCTTATATCTCCCCCTTTTGTTTTTATTAGTTAACTAACCCAATTCTGGCCCCTCTTTTGAAGTCTCTTTCTTTTATTGTTTTTTACTGGGGAGTGTTAAACTAATGGATTGGCCTTCTGTGTCCTGCTGAGCTACTTCTTGTTTATATATACGCCCATCATCTCTTGTTCTCTCCCTTTTGAGAGTCTGCCGGTTTCAATTTGTCTGCAGAGAAAAATGGCGACACAGCCTTGGTCCTCTTTGTTCCCTTCTTAAACTTCGTTCTTTGGATCTGTCACTTGGATGAGAGCTCTGATAGATGTAAGGGGAACCCGATCTTTCAGCTTCAGAGAGAGCCAACGTCTCGGACTTGTTCCTTGCTTATCACCATCTGAACTCTTGAGTTTTATTTAATCCGTGTTGATTCCAAGTTCTTAAATTTCGTTGCGAGTTCAGAGTAGTAAAGAGGTAATGGGAAACGTCTGCCCCCGGCCTGTCCCCCGGGGAAATCCGGAGACTGCTGGAGTTGCCAATAAAGTCAAACCATACGAAGGAATCACTAAACCAAAAAGTGGCTCTTTACCCAATGACAATGGCATCAAGATGGCGCAGGATAAGAGCAAATCGGTATCAAAACCGACCAAAATGGTAAACTTTTCCTGTGGTGCAGTCTTTCAGTTTTTTATCTAGTTATTTTGTGAGGAACGATGATGCATCGTGCTGCTCATAACTAATGTAGGAACATGGTTGCCCATGAAACAATATTGAAGGAATTATTATACTTGGCAATAGATTCAAGCAACAATGCATATGGTGAACTATATCATAGGTTAAAAAGGCTGGATATTGCACTTGAGTTTTACTGAAATTCTTGGAGTGCAGATGCTTGATTCACTTTTGATGATGTTCAGTTGGTGTGAACTGGCTGGTTGATTGTTCGACAGAGTGATTCCAGTAAAATCAGACTTAATTGAAGATTCAATTTTACAACTGTACTCATAATCTGGTAATTAAGGACATTTGGATTGTGCAAAGATGCTTAAAACTATTCACAGATTGGATAATATGTGTCGTGCTTGTGGTATTTTTGCTGGTCACTGCTCAAATAGCTGTGTAGCATTAGCTTTTACACAAAGTTCTGCACCTAAACATTTTTAGATGCCGAACTGAGTGGCTTACATGTACATTATTTTGATAGGATTTTCCATTTCCTTGATTTCACTGATAATCTTGAAGTTATTTATCAGGAGGAAACTTGGAGTTTGGAAGTTCTTGTCGACAATATTGAGCTTTCTGTCATAAGAACTTTCGTAGTTTTTTTCATCCAGTGCTTCTGCTATCATCTAGATATTTTAAATCTCCATCTGTTTGAGCCTTTTTTCTTTGTATTGATTTGTGATGTGAACAGTTTCGGAACAAACAGAAGAAAACCTTGGGAAGAGTCGGCAAGGGCAGGGAAATTTCAATACTGGCATTTGAAGTAGCCAACACAATTGTTAAAGCTGCGAACTTCCTGCAGTCTCTTTCTGGTAGACAACTCCAGCTTCTGAAGGAGGTTTTCACTTCATCAGGAGTACAGAATTTGGTTTCCACTGACATGCAAGAGTTGCTGACCATTGCAGCTGCTGACAAAAGGTTGGTGGTCTAGTTGGTGAGAGCCTATGCAGGAAATTATCCTTTATGTATGTCAAGTCAAACCGTGTTTGTTTCTATCCATACTCAGGGAGGACCTTGAAGTCTTCTTGAGAGAGGTCATCAGGTTTGGAAATCAATGTAATGACCCCAAGTGGCACAAATTATCTTTTTCAAAGTAAGGCAGCTTTAGTCCATGTCCAGGAAAATTCCTTGTTTTCCTGATAAAGTTCACATGCTCATGGAAACGATTCTGATATGGCAGACTGGATTTGGATAATTCAAGATGCAACCTTTCTGGAGAAGAAGCGGAAACATCATTGCAACAATTGAGTTCTTTGGCACAGCAAACCATGGTAAGTTTTTTTTTTTTTTTTTTTTTTTTTGAGCTGAGTTCTGCAAAATTTCATTTCTACTTAGAATCCCCTGTTGCCTTACGTGATTCTCGTATGCAAAGTATCAACATTTTGTGCCATTAACATTATCATCTATCATTTCTGGAATATGCGTTGAGTACCTCTTTAAGAATAAAGTGTAATTTGATATCTCTCGAGTCTCACCTTACATTGCACTGGTCAATGGAATAGCTGCGCATGATGCTCCTGTCAAGTGTTCCGACTGTTTTGGCTGGATCATTAAAAGGCTATCCTTCGGCTGTTGGTTACTTTTCCACATTTTTTCTTCTTAAGAAACAGATATAATTAAATAGTCAACTAGCTCACAACTTTTGAGAACCTCCCTTATATCTATTCACACTCGATCACGATCATTCCAAACTCTGCCTTGCGAGAAACTTCAGATGAATGGTGGTTGTCTTCTTTGATGACCTGAGATCTTTCTTTTTGCAGGAGTTATACCAGGAGTTAGAAGCTCTGGACAGATTCGAACGAGATTATCAGAGCAAGGTTAAAGAAGCAAAGTCCTACAATCTTCCTTTGAGAGGTGAGATTTGCAGATCTTAGATTTTTTTTTCTTCTGTTCTTCGTTTATGTTCATGAAGTTTTGTCTCCATGCAAGGTAGATTTGATTTTTCATTTTGGGTTATCTCATAGCTCCAGTGCCATTTTTCACGTTGGAGAGAACATTAATATCATGAATATGATAAGATGACAATCATCCCTGTGGCTTATGAAATTATCAGCAACTTGTCATCCATTTTGATATTTACCTCCCTTATGAATGTTCAATATGAATATGCTTCACAGGAGAACACGCGAAACTACAACTGGAGTGGAACGAACTTTTTAACATGTCTTTGTGATGCCTTGAGTGGTCTCAGTAGCTCCTTGTTACATATTCCCATTAGCGAATTCAGCAGATCTTGTTTATTATCTGGATTATGTGTTTGGTTTCTGATTATTTGAAATATGTGCTTCTACTTTACATTCTACAATTTATCTGTTAAGCATGTCCAACCTCAATAGTCTGTTATACAGTTCATTTTTTATGTATTCATTTACAGGAAAAGATCTCATGAACTTGGAAAGTGAACTCAAACATCAAAGGAAATTTGTAGAGGGCCTGAAGAAAAAATCTCTCTGGTCAATGACAATGGAGGAGGTATATCTGTGCAATTTACAAGCTACTTATTTTGGCTTTCGATTCCTAATTAAGATGTATTACTCATCGCCTTCTATTCATGTATGGTGTTGACTTGTTTAAATTTTCAATTGCAGATCATGGCGAAGTTGGTCGACATTGTAGCATTCATGCATCAAAGAATGATGGAGGTTTATGGAGACAATGGTATGGACTTGCCTGAATACATTCAGCAAAGGATTTGACCACATTGCTTGTGCTCTAATTAGATGCCTACCATTAGACATTTCTCACATCATTTGCTGCTTTGGAGGATGTTAACGACGTTAGAACACATTTTGGTTGAAAAAGCGTAATCTTGAGCTTCTTTCAAAAGAATTCAAACATAGAAGTAACTTAAGTTTCTCATTCTTATGAATTCCCTGTTGTCATAAACTTGGATATCCATTCTCCAGCAGATTTAAACAAAGGTTAATATCTTGAAAAATCTTAAACTGGTATACGTGTAACAAATTTTTCTTAAACTAATTTTGTGACCACCAAAAACCTTAAATTGGTACACCTTTAACAAATTTACCAAAAACTAATATAGTTGTGACAAATTTACTTTTTGTTAATTTCCGTTAAATTTTACTATCAAATTACTAAGTTGAATGACATGTGTTAGTTGACTAGTATACCAGGTTGGGATTTTATTCTCTGTTTGTTACAATTATACAATTTTTGTAATTTTTCGTGTTATTAATCTAATTTAACGGAAATGTACCAATTTTGGATTTTTTACTGTCGAATAAATTAGTTTGGGGTATATTTGCCACAAATGTACAAGTTTATGATTTTTTATAATCGGTCGAGGTAAATTTGTCATGGGTATACCGATTTAGAATTTTTCATAGTCAAAAAATTAATTTGAGCTAAGTCAAAAAATTAATTTGAGCTAAATTTTTTATAAGTGTATCAATTTGAGATTTTTTAGGATATTAACTCTTAAAATAAAGATGCCTTTTAAGTTATGGGTTACTAGAAAGATCATAACAAATGAAATTTTAAGGGTCTGCCAAACCGTCATTGACCTAGGACATGAGATAGAAAAGTACGAATCTTATCCCTTACATGAGAATTTCGCATAAGGGAATCAATTTTCCATTAGCATTTGCTGTAGATCGGGCTATTGATTGTCAGCCTTCTCAAGCATAATCATTTCAATCTTCCTTTCTTCCCTTGATGCACATGTTGCTGTAAAAACCCTTGAATTGAGTCCAGCCACATTAAACCCCTGAAGAAGAAAAAATGGAAGATAATGATGTCTCGTGCCCGTTTTCATATTGGTTGCCAATGCTTGCGCTTGTCGGATTATACACGTAGAGAATGTTTTCAGTTTCTCAAGCATCTATTTAACCCATGCCAGGCGGGACGAGCTTCAGCAAAGAGTACACGACAAATAATGGAGATTCCCGAAGATTGGGAAAAGCTGGTCTTGCCCTTCACTACGCTAACATTGTCCAGCAGATAGATGAGATTGTGAGTTTGATCCTTCCTCCTTTCCGATCCATCTGATTCAGTTCAAAATGCCTGCTAAGTGTAAAATATATGTCGACAGGCAACTCACCCAGCGTCTTTTTATCCAAAAGATAGGAGTAGGCTGTATCACGCATTGCCAAAAGCTGTTAAAACAGCACTTCGATCTCGTGTGCAGAGTATTGATACCAAGGATCAGGTATCCTGTCGTCATTCTTTTATTCTTTTTTAAAAATTACTTTCAATCCTGCATGGACTCTTCTTCCTCTATTCGTCATATCTACTTCTACTGCGAGTTTGCCTGTCCAGCACAGTTCAGCATACAGAAAAACTGCAGTCTGTCTCACCACTGCAGTGAACTTTGACATCTGTCAGCATTTGCAGTCATGATCCTGACTAATATTTTCCTAATTTTGGATTTATCCTTTGACAGTTGGCGATTCCACATGCAAGGGCTGAATTGAACAAGATTTTAAAATGGCTCGTCCCCCTAGCAACAAATACAATGAAGTAAGTTTCAGTTAGTGAATTTCTGACCTGTTGCTTTGTTTCTTGCCCAAATGAGAATACAGAAAAAGCACATTCGATGTCACTATATTAATGAGCACACCACTTCCTTTGCACAGAGCTAATGAACGATTTGGGCGGGTTGGAGAGTGGGCAAAGACTAGGTTTGTATCTCTCTCCCTCTTTCCTCTTTTTCTCTCTCTTTCTCTCTTGCCATTATGACATGGGTTAAGTATTATCATTTGGTGCTTTTAACAGTAAAGAGGCCTCTGAGAACACATCTACAAGAAACGGCATGATTCGCCTCCAGACAATGTATCATGCAGATAAGGAAAAAACAGAGCTATACATCCTTGAATTGACCTTTTGGCTACACCGTCTGGTCACCATGGTGGAGCAGAGATACCATGCTTCCAACCCTGTGCCTATTCGATCTGCCATTTACCAGAGGAGGAATTTTCACCCCAAAGTCCAGCCTCCAACATCTCCGGGAAGTAGCACAGGAACACCAAGTTCCTGGACTGAACTATCTCGACAAGGCAAAGATCATTCAGAAGAGGTATTTCAAAGGAGACGGACATTTATGAAGGAACAAGAAAAGGGTTCTGTGAGCCAGGATGTTCTCAGTGGAATGAACCGATTGAGTATGAGAAACATTAAATTACCGTAATATAGGGTCACCATTGCTTTGTACATAGCTCAAAGCAAGAAAGTATCTTACCTTGAATACACAAACTTTTCCTAAGTTCTTCAATCGGTTCACCAATCAGCACGTGATTGAGAATCATTTTTGCTTGTGAGAATGTACAAGGTGTTAAAGGCACTGGTGCTCAAGGATGCATTAGGATTTTGTCCAACTTCATCCTTAGTCGACTCATTTCTTGTACCATGGCCAAACTGCCAGTAGTGTAAATTAAGTCTCTCAAACTTGCTTCCTGAATAATTTGTCCAATTTGGAAAAGAATGTGTTGTTCCAACCACCCCATTTTCCCAAGTTATTCAACGTTGACTCGAGAAGCTAGGATTATACACCGTCGAACTGCTCGGATACTGTTTTGCAATTTGTCCTAATCAAACCATTGAAGAACACCCTATAAACATTGCAGAGCCAATGGAGTGGTGCGGTGTATATAGGTGTTAATATGTCCATGAATTGGTTATGCCTACTTCACCTCTTATACTAGTTCCACATTGTAACGAGTGTCTCCACCTAAACCGCAGTTCACTAAAATGTCTTCCACCAATTTCATTTTCCTCCTTCATTAAGCCCTTCCAGGTGAAAAAAGAACAAAGAAAATTACAGGGCGCATTATCCGCAACCGTGAACTCTTTTTACGTAATCAAGCCAAAATAAGAATTTCATATTATATGATTCCACAGTACATAGACCTTATTGCTATGACATATTTACATGTATCTTAATTCACTTTCATTCCTAACTTTGTCCCAACCACTCCACTTTCATTTTCTAAAACAGGCTTGAGCAGCCTGTACCACCATAAAATTGCCACCTCTGTGTTATCCCATTGATCAAGCTACTTTAGCTCAGTGGCCATGGAGGGCATCTCTCTCAGAGCTTCGACCTTTCTTTTGCTTTTCGCTCTCCTCTTTTCCCACTTCGCAGCTTCACTAGCACAATCAGGGGCCGGGACTATCCATAGAACCAAGGACCAACTATTACTAGCTAGCCTCCAACCAAGCACTGGAACAACGTCGACCTCACCAGGATCAATCTCTTCCCAGCTGTTTCTCACTTCCCCTTCAGGGAGTTCTGCAGCCTACCTCGTCAGGCCCGTGAACTCCGCCAGTTCAAGTAATAACGACTACTGTTACATCCAAGTCCAAGGAGGCGGTAGCGCAGTTTGGAAGTCGACATGTGCTTCTGTAAGCCAAGCCAACACTTGCAGCCTTGTATTATCCGGTTCAGGCCTTGAGATATTCGACGGAAGCCAGTCCTCCTGGAGAACTAATGTGAATGGGGGTCATCGTCGTAATCCAGAGACGCTGCTTCTTCTCGATGGGGGAGACCTGCATATCAGGGACCAGAGTGGAAGGATCGTGTGGACGGCCAGTGAGAGTCAAGCTGTTGGCCAGACTTGTGGGTCTTTTGGAACTCTTAGAGAAAATTTCGCTTTCTCGCCATTTGGCAGTCCTAGTTACGAAGACAAACCCGAATCATTGCCATCGTCTTCATCATCATCATCATCTCCTCGTGGGCAGAGTTTGGACCAAATCGGTGAAGAATCTGAAATGGGTTATAACAACAATTACCAGCAACAACAAGAGACGATGAATTATCCACAGCAACAGATGCCAAACAGGCCTAGTCTCACGGGCTTCAACCAGCCATTTTCCACACTGAACCAGCCATTTGGTGCAAGTAACCAGGAAGGGTTGGCGAACAATGGTCCCTTTGAGAATGGGGTCTCCGGGAAGAGACTCAGGATCAGTGTTGTTTTGGGTTCGTTATTCACTTTGCTGGGTTGCCTTCATTTTTTCTGTAATCTCTCTCTCTCTCCCTCCCCCCATCAAAAATAGGGTGAAGAGATTGAGAATGCATTTGATAATGAGTTGAAAGCCGTTTTCATACATCCCACAAATGATTGGGAACTTTGTGTGTGAATCTGCATCATTCCAAACCTTGCATGTGGAGCTATATTTAATGCCGAATTCTAGCGTCCCGTGGGCATAAAATGTGAAAATTTGGGTATTGACAGGTTTCTGAAATTGCTGGCAATTTTCCTAGTATTGTTGGTAAGAAAATTTGATTGGTAGCTTGCTTGTCAGGTAAACCATAAGTAAACTGCCGATAGTATGACTTCAATAACGTCCATACAAATTAGCAAACGGTAGAAGTGAATTTACGAGAATTTCACTACATCCTTATCTTACGAACTTCCTTGAAATTTTACAGGTGTAATTAGTACAATATCAACCATATAAGGAAACTTACCCAAATCTTTATATATTGGCAAATAATCCACTTTTTTCAAATTTTGCAAGTGTGGTTCATAAACTACCAATAACATGAGAAACTTACCAACATTATCCGACTTTGCCAAAGTCCAAATGAATTAGTAAATTATTACTATCTCTGAAATTATTCTAAGCGTCCTTGGTAATTTACCCAGACTATAATAAGTTTACCAATATTCCACTTTATTAGTAAGCAACCAACTTTTTTGGATTTTTATGAGTGTTACAAATAAAACACCAACCCTATAAAGAATATCAACTTTTTCCAAAGATGAGAAGCCACCATGAAGAATTTACTAACATCCAACAAATTAAGAAATTATGAGCTTCTTCAAAATTTTACAAGTGTAATTAGTAGATTCAGGGCTAATTCCCCCTCCCCCCCAAAAAAAAAAAAAAAAAAACAAATCTCCAACTTTAGGTCGAATTTTAATTCTATTCCAAACTTTTTTTTGTCTAAAAGAAATCCCAAACTTTCATTCTAGTCCCAGATCTGCCAATGTGTCCAAAAATCACCACTCATTTTTTCAAGATTATTAATATTAGGAGGTTGTTGTTGTTTCATACGAAAGTGAGAAAGTCCATAAAGACTGGTTTCTTATAATAAGCTTATAACTAGTCTTGATGTTGATAATTTGAAGAAATTAGTGACAATTTTTAAATACATAAGCAGATTTGATTCTAGAGTGAAAGTTGTGAAATATTTTTGGACAAAAAAAAAAATGAGATAGAATCAAAATTAGACATAAAGTTCATTTTTTAAGGCCTTAGATTACCAGAGTAGTAATGGATTTATCTAATTTTTCCTATCCAATATGCGGCCTCACAAAATTTAGGCGACTCCGAGGCAATCCCAATCCAAAAATAGGTCCAACTGGTTGATCCATTCTGGATGTTCTGCTGAGGAACCAATATCCGATTTTGTTTATACTTTGTTGCTACGAAAAATAATTGCACGTTTTTCTTTGGGTCTAAAACGAAACTTTTCATTCAAGTAGAACGGAAATTACAACCCATAGAAAGGGCTTCGATACATAGCAGATTCATTAACGCTTGAGGAGGTGAGGAAGGCCAAGTGGGTGAAAGTGTATTGCGGGCCTGGGCCCTAGTGGCCCAATCAGCTGCAGCGTTGGCTTCTCTTTGGAATGTTGGATACGCAGATAAGGAAAACGGAGACGCAAAGCTGAGGCATCTGCGACCAATGCTCAGCTTTCCCATGGCGGTAGACTTCGATCGTTGAAGATCTCCACAAGGGTGAGACAGTCAGACTCAATAATAAGGTGAGCTTCTTCATGTCCTTGTTCTAGCAAATAAGTGAGAGTGGAGATGAGAGCTTGAATCTCACTTTGCAACGGGGAAGATGCACAAACTGTGCTGGTGAATCCGGCAATTAAAGAATCGGTATGATCCTTGCAGACACACGCGATGGCACCCTTATCGTTAGTCGCGAGAAAAGCCCCATCGATGTTGGCCTTAATACTGCCCCGATTCGTTGGAATCCATGCTCGATTAGGGTTTAGAAGAGCATGTCCTGCATCTGTCGTGTGCTGCACCGCGCTGCTATTCAGCTTTGCTTTAGCGATTGCCAGATCTACGAGTTGGGCAGGAGTGGTTCATTGATGCCAAAAAGTGAAGTGGTTCCGTGCCTTCCATAGCTGCCAAAGGATGGATGCAATGATCTCTCTGGAAGGTAAGTTTAACCGACTTTCGAAGATGTCCTCCAGCCATGCATCTATTCGATGTCTTCTGAATGCTAAATGATCGATTTGTACACTAGAGTGAGACCAAATGTGCTTCGTCCATGGGCAAGATAAAAGGATATGTTCAGTAGTTTCAGGTGTGTGCAATGAACATAATTGACATTCTGGGTCCTGAATGATATGTCGCCGAAAGAGATTGTCTTTTGTAGGGAGAGCGTTATGACATAACGACCATATGAAAACACGAATTTTTGGGGATGTCTTGAGTTCCAAATGTGTTGCCATAGACGGGTCGATGGCTGATATGAAGATGAGGCTAGATTTCTGTTCTTGATGTGATCTGAGTGTCTGAGAATGTGGTAGGCAGTTTTAACTGAGTAGTTACCTATTTGTGTCCCTGTCCATATGATTTGATCATTGATAGAAGTAGTCTTAACGGAATAGTGATTATCTCTTTGACTGTTCAGTAGTGAAAGTTGTCTTGTAAAAGAGGGGTATTCCAGATATTCTCTTTTGGGATTATAAAACCAGCAACCTGCTCTGGCTCTCCTCTAGGTGCCGGTCCGCCAATGATTCCACTGGTGAGCCATTTATCGTCACGAATATTAATCTTTTGTCCATCACCAACAGACCACTGCAATTTATTAAGGATAGCATCTCAACCTAAGAGTAAGCTCTTCCAACCCCAGGAGGAATTAGTCCCATTCCTAGCATGCCAAAAATTGCCTGAATGAAAATAAAGTCCCTTAAAAACTTTACCCCATAAGGATGAGGGGTTTTGAAAAAGCCTATAGGCTTGCTTTCCCAGAAGGGCTTTATTAAAAGTTAGTAAATCTCGAAAGCCAAGCCCCCCTTCTATCTTCCGTTCTTTGAGTAGATCCCATGCCCTCAAATGTATACCAGATCTAGTGCTACTGGTCTACCACCAGAACTTGGCTATTTTGCATTCAATAGACTAACATATAGAAACAAGAAGTTTGAATATGGACATGGCGTATTGCGGGAGTGCCTGCACTACCGTTTTTAACAGGATTTCCTTTCCTCCCTTAGATATAAAATTCTCTTTCCAACCTTCAAGTTTTGCATTAACACGACCCAAAATCCAAGCAAACATGTCTTTCTTAGAAACACCCCAGTCAGATGGAATACCTAAATACTTCCCTATCTTGTCTATAATAGGAACTCTGAATTCTGCAGCAAGGTTTTGTTGTAAAAGTAAGGTGCAGCCCCTACTACAGAACATACCAGATTTATTTCTATTTACTACTTGGCCCATTGCAACACAATATTGCTGTAAAGTGTTGGCTAGATTCTGGCATTCTAGGGTGCTTCCATTCAAGAAAAATATGGCATCATCCGCAAAAAGTAAATGGGAGAGAGTAGGGCAGTACCTATTTAGTTTAATTCCTCTAAGAGTTCCTGAGTTGATAGCTTGGTGCATGAGATTGGATAAGAGGTTAGCTAAAAGGATGAACAAATATGGAGATAGTGGATCGCCCTGTCGCAAACCCCTTATAGGACGAAAATATGGCAATGGTTCACCATTGAACTTGACGCTAAATGTTGTCGTGGTAACGCATTGCATCACCCACCTTACCCATTGATCATGAAACCCTAGTTGTTTAAGATAAACCTCTAGAAAATCCCACTCAACTCGATCACAAGCTTTCTGCATGTCCAATTTTAATACCACCTGAAATAATTTCTTTCTTTTTCTGATTTTTAACTGATGGAGAACCTCCTGCACAACCAGAATATTGTCTTGGATTTGTCTACCTGTGATATAAGCACTCTGCTCTGTTGAAATCAATCCTGGTAGCCACAACTTTAGTCGGTTTGCCAGCACTTTGGAAATAATTTTATATATGAAATTGCAGAGACCAATGGGCCGATACTACTCTAACCTTTCTGGGTGCGAAACCTTTGGGATGAGAGTAATGAGAGTTCTATTAAAGCTAGAGGACATCACTCCTGAATTGAAAAAGTTCTGCACTAATGTGAATATATCTTCTTGTATAATATCCTAGTGGTTGTGATAGAATAACCCATTGAAGCCATCAGGTCCCGGGGCTTTAGTAGCTCTAAGTTGGAAAATAGCTTGCTTTACTTCCTCCCTAGAGATCACTGCTGTTAAACTTGTGTTCATTTCTGTTGTGATTACCTTGGAACATTGTGTGAGAACAGGATCAAAATTTCGGTAGCCAGTCGAGCAATTGAGATGTTGGAAGTATGTTTGCATTATGTTCTTGAGCTGAGTAGCATCGCGGATCCAGCCAAGATGTTCATCATTTAACATGTTGATTCGATTGCGTTGTCAATGTTGTATTGTCGTCGCATGGAAGAACTTTGTGTTCTTGTCTCCCCCCCTTAGCCATTGGATCCTCGAACACATAGCCCAATATGTTTCCTCCCGCTGCCATATATTTTGAATTTTTTTTCTTTTAGGCTAGCTACAAGTGCCTTATCGTAGTCATGACCCAATTGATTAAGATGATGCTGAAGCTGTTGTTGTAACAGGGTGATTTGTTGCTGTCCATTGTTGAAATTTGATTTACTCCACTTGGTGAGTGCAAAAGAAGTAAGACGAAGCTTGCTGGTTAGAGATCGAGCTGGCGTCAATGATGAATCCCAAGCTTTGCTGATAACCGATCGACAAGCCTTATCTTCAACCCAAAAAGCTTCAAAGATGAAAGTTTTCTTCCGTCTTAAAGAGTTAGGTTCAGTAAGTAAAAGAAGAGGACTGTGATCTAAGGCCAAAGCAAGATAAGCGAAGGCTTCCGCCGCCGGGTAAGTTAACCTCCAATCAATTATGCACAAGGCAATCAATTGTGCACAGGGCCCTATCAAGTCTTTCCTTAATAGCATCGTCACCATCTCTGTTGTTCACCCATGTATAAAAGCAACCCTTACTTTCAATATCCATAAGCCTGCAATCATTTACAAATTCTCTAAAGGAATATAACCTGTATGGCTCTGTTTTTTGCCTGCCTTTTCCCAATGATATAGTATCTCATTAAAATCGCCTAGGCACACCCATGGTAGTGTATTTGATGAACTGATTTATCTTACATCTGCCCATACTTGCTGTCTTTGGTGATATGTCAAGGGAGCATGAAGACAGGTGAGTCTCATTGTTATAGCACTTCGATTATCTGTACAAATCGTGTCAATAAAATGGCTGGTATTATGTTCCACAGTTAAAGACAACTCCTGATCATTCCAAAAAATCAATAACCCTCCAGCCAAACCCATAGGATTCACCACAAAACTACTTGAAAACTTCAGCTTCCTCCTCAGATTCTGGATCACCATTTCTTGATTTTTCATTTCCATCAAGAAAACAACGTCGAGCCTTTCACTGGCCACTAGGGCCTTTAATGCTTGAATGGTCAGGGGGTTGCCTAGCCCCTGGCCATTCCAACTAATGATCCTCATTTGTCAACCGGTGGTTATTTTGGGCAAGCCACCACGGCCCATTTTCCAACCCCTTCAGCTGGAAAGATAGGGGTATCCATAAGGTTCGATTCATCGAGCATTTCATTGATAGTAGAACACGTCTCATAAGGATTATATCGTTTGGTTTTTTTCAGAGGACTTGCCTTTGAGGTTGATCTTGGACTTTGAGCTTCTTATTGTGCGAGGAAGCTTCGGCTGCACTGTCGAATACAGTTAACTGGTTTACCACAAGGGAATTCTGTTTTGGATCAGCAAGTGAAGAAAGTTGATGTGTAAGTGTGGGATTGCAATGCAGGTGCTGTTCTGTGCGAGTCTTTACAATGGCTAGTTGCTGAATTGTAATCTGAGGTGCAGCAGGGAGTAAGAGAGGTGGCTGCTGTTGAGTTTCTGGTATGATCTCTTTGACATCTTCTTGATGCGGGTGCTACTCATAAAATGCAAACCAGAATGGGCTATGTTCTCTAACTTCTGCCCTCAGCCACTGACCATAAAACAATTTGTCTTTGCCATCTATTTTTGCTACATCATAGGGAATGTCTTTGCAGTACATGGCGTAGTGGCCTAGGATGCCGCATGAATAACAATAATATGATAGGTGTTCATACCTAAAGTCAATCCATATGTTCTTCCCCTCCAATTTGATAAGTTTGCCAGATTTCAGAGATTCCTTAAGATTAATTTCGACTTTTGCCCTCACTGATCTAACTGAAGAACTATCTTTGTTTTCAATTCTCACCTCCTGCACTTGGCCAAGATGTCTAACAGCTTTTGTTATCATATTCTCAGTACATTGTTCTAGAGGAAGCCCGTAAACTTGCACCCAGAACGCACAAGTTATAAAGTCATAGCAATGTAAAGGAGTATTAGGCAACCAGGATTTCACAATAATCAGATGGTTTCCAAACAACCAATGGCCATTATCTAAGATTCGCTGCCTTTCCCCTTCTGAAGTGAATTTAAATACATAGAACCCCGCTTCGCGTTGGGAAATTTCTACGTGATCATTGTGCCATACTCTTTTTAAGGTATTCTGAAAAGCTAGAAAGTTGATAGTATGATTGGACAGAATTTTACCCATTAATGTGAGTTTGCATTCTTGCAGCTTCGCCGGGGATACTTCATCATCCCAGACTTCCACTTCATGTTCAGGCTAGAGTCATCCAAGTCTGTTGCAGAGTGCAACGACCCGGGCATCTTCTTGATGTTGAGATTGTTCCATTATAACTGTCGATGAAAGGTGGATTGGTTCCAATTACATGCAAAGCACCGATGAAGATGGCTTCAAGAATAGGACAGACATTGGGACCACCAAATGCACAGGGGAAGAAAGATGGAGGTACGATGATGGTGAACGGTGAAATTGAGGGGGATTCACTTTGGTTGTTGATGAAGGTAAATATGGGTGGCGAAAGAAGCCTTGCGTGAAGAGGATTACCGGCAAAAAGAGGGAGGTGAAGGTTTTAGGGATGAAATGGATGATATGGCTAGGTGAAATCCATATGAAATTGCTGTAATCGCATGGGTAATTTGCTGAAGGGAAGAAGATGGATGAAAATGGGTTAGGGATTGAGGGTTTAGGCAAAAGGAAACTACCCAGAGGTAGAGAGAAACTCTACATAGCGAGAGTGTATGATCAATTAATAATTGCACGTTTGAACTTGAGAATTTCACAATATCATGCTTCTTGTCCATGTTTATCTCTCTCCTTTTTTGCATTATTAAGCCAAAACATCATTTAATGTAACTTCTTATCCTTTCTGAAATTGAGAAAAATGTAACCAATAAGTTGTTATCTTTAGTTAAAGTTAATTGGCGGGTGAGTCTTCATATGTTGTCACTTTTATCCATTCACAAAAATAATCACTCACTTCCTTCTTGAGATAGCTTTATCTTTATTTCTTACATGTCCATTCAATATTTTTCTTCTAATTAATGATCAAGTGGCACTGGGGCCAAATTTCGTACATCTCTACCATTTTATCTCCCTGAGCAATCTTAAGAGGCCACCCCACATCAGCTCGATGCAATCAGAATTTTACTTTCAGAGTGCTCCAAATAAGGCTCGAACCCAATACCACAAGGAAGGGAATAAACTCCATTGCCATAAAACCTACACTTTGTTGGTCATTTATGTTCAATTTTGGACACAGATGTAGTGCGGATAATACATTGCACGTAATGGAAAATTCGACTTTCTTATAACTATAGATTGTTCAAATTCAAGAGAGAATATCAACAATGTCATATTTTCAAATGAAATTGATTTTTCTATTGTGATTATAGTATGTTATTTTTAAAATGATACTGGTTCTTTGATGCAAATTTAATTATGATTTATAGAATATGTTGTTGTAATACAGTATTTTATCAAATTTCTTAATTGATAAATTGTTGGCTCGAAAACATGAGGGCAACTATTCGAATTAAAATTCAAAGAAATACAATATAGTGTGATGAATAAATTAAGCAAGCAAAATATAAGTACCATAAAGCAAATATAATGAGAGTAGGAACAGAGGGAACTTGCTCAAGTTGATTTATAGTGATCCGGCCCAAGCCTACTCAACTCCACGAATCCGCTCGAGAGTGTCCCATATTCCCTAATCGAATCCAAGCATAAAGGCTGGTTGATTTGGAGTCAAACTCTTGAAAATATAATGCCGATTCCGGAGCCCAAATTCATAGGTTGTACACTTCACATTAGTAAAGTTCTCATTTCACTTGCAATTTACCATGGCAAATACGATACAAGAGGTTTCTCATGCTTACGTGTACAAAAGCAAAGTGTGTTATAACCCTCTAGAGACTCTACAGGTCTTGCTTGTACTAGAGTCAAAATAGACTACCCGTCGAACACACTTCAAGTAGATCACTCTCAACCGTTTAGACTTCTAGTCGCCTGAACAATCCACAGAACGAAATGGGCAAAACACTCATCTGGCCGATTGCCTGCTCACATAGGTCCAATCGCCCAGTTGCCTAGACTCTCCAGGTCTATTTGTTGCATTTATACAGTGTGTTGCTAACCACTAATAAGTGCGGCGAAAACCACATTTTGCATTTCATTGTTCTTCTTCAAACTTAGTCTAGCTTGAACTCACACAGACACACACACAAAAACCATTCGGAAGTGATGATTTTGGTAATATCAGAACACATAGGATAAACGATCTTCCGCTTTTCTACAATGACAAACCCATACAGCAATATCATAAGTAAAATCAAATATTGTCACAAAAATTTAAAAAGAAATTCAAGAATTTAAAAAGCTCCCCTTTGATCCATCCAAATCAAGCATATATAGCCATCCAACATTCTCCCCTTTTTTCTCATCAATCAAAAAAGGAATTTATAATTAATTTTTCAAAATTATTTCAATAGCACTACCTTTTCAAAAATAATAACACATTCAAGGTCCTCGTCAAAATAAAAGCAAATTTTAATTTAAAAAACTACTTTATTTCCCAAACAACCTTGGGTTCATAAAGAACTTCTTTTGGAATCCCAACCTCTTTAACCTTGACAAAAGCATTTCTCCTTAAATAGCAATTTTTAGCAGTATGTCCAAATTTACCACCCATTAGCCCCTACAAGATGCATGACTTTATATGCAAAAATTCTTGATTGAAAATGTCTATAACCATTTTCATGAGAATACAATCTGGTTAATAACAGTTTTTCTTTAACTCTTGCTTCCTTTAACTTTTTGTAAATAACAATTCAACTCTTCATTTTTCTTTTGCAAAAGACCCAATTTCCAAATTTTCAAGATCAATTTTGAAGTGTTCATATCCTTTTTCCAGATTAACATTTCTCTATTTCGAGGATTCGTTTTCACTTTTCCAATCATTGTTTTCCTTTGTCAAAACACAATTTTCACCATTTACACTTGTCCGAATTCTTTAGACCAAGTCAATACAAGGATGCAGCTCTAGCATTTCTAGTTCATCTGCAAGAAGATGCAAGTATTTTGCTGCAGAAGGGAATCAATCATATGTTTCTTGTATGGGTAATACCACTTGTCATGTCCTAAATTTCTAAATCATTTGAAGGTATATTTTTCTCCAGATTTAGGAAGCATGACTCTTGAAGAAATGTCCCTGATATTCTAACTATTGTTTTGTTACCGCATTCCCAGTGACATCAAGCCGGAAGCTGTGGTGAAAATTACAGGACCTGTAGAAAAAGAAATGCTCATGCCCAAAGATCCAAATGCTTCCATGGTAAGGATTTCGAGTCTCAGTCTTACTTCGGCATCCCCAATTAGCCATCCTTACACATGCCCAATTCATGTTTTAGTTCCATGACATTTAAGCTCTAATGAAGGCAGTCCACTCTGGATCGTTCGTTGCAGCTGGCTACTGGAACTGACATTGCTCCTTTCCGCTCATTCTTGTGAAAGATGTTACTTCAAGTAACACGATGACTATTACCTTACACTGTTTGACGAACTTATACAGTTGGATTTCACTTCATCAACAAGTGGCTTTATCGGCGATGCAATGCCGCTCAATGGGTTAGCATGGCGCGTCTTGGGCATTCCAACAAGTAGTTCATTGCTTTATATGGAGGCAAGTCTTCTTGACTTCCCTTTCCTTCTTGCTCCGTCTTTAAGTAGACAATGTGTGTTCATGCTTAATGGGGTATCCGAGCAATTGTCAGTTGGAGTTTGAGAAGAAAGAGAAAATACCGGAAAACTTTAGGGTCGATAATGCCGTGAGCAGAGAACAGACAGAAGATGAGGGCAAGAAGATGTACATTCGGACCAGAAAGGGTCAATATGCAGAGGAATTGTGGGAAGTGTGGACTTGCGGGGATGGAGAAAGGCATCGATGATATAATGGTTTCCTTGGCTACGAAGACAGTGAGTCATTTTTTCTTTGTGCCGTCTGTGATTCCAAATTTTATGTGACTAGGACATTGACATGGTTTTCATCCTTGCATATTTGAAGGCATCGATTAAATGGATACAAGAAGAAGGCAGAGCAATGGAATGTCGAAGTTTACTGATCAGTATAAATAACCGAAGAAGCAGTCCTTCTTGATTCATGTCTACCGTGTAGATGGGTAACTTCATGTGCAATGTGCATCGGCTTCACATTCACTTTAGCAGATTGGCTTATCATCTGCCGGAGTCTATCTCTTGCGCCTGCTCAAAACATTTAATGCTTGAGATGATATGACAAATGCTTGTTATCCTTCACCCATGAGTTGATAAAAGAAACAGAACTGCAAATACTAAGAGGGATTCGGCAAGGAGATTGATCTCTCAGATATTTGAAGGAAACTTTGAGCAGCTGAAAAGAATACACGAGTAACATACAAGATTCACGTCAGTGAAGCCCGGGCTAAATCCCAACCCAGTGGGAACATTTCGATATTGGATGATGAAATTAGAGTCCATCACCAATTGAGGAAAAACACGGATTGCTATGACAAGATTAATGTCTTAAATGTTATTCATCTGCTTTTACACACTGTCTGTCTTAAATTAAGGTTCTGTGTCTGAAGCAGATAGAGTGACCTGCAAGTTGGGATTTGGTTATTTCCCCTCAAACATAGTACCAGTCGCGTTGCCTGATAATGCAGGTTGGCATGTCGCTGTCAGCAATGGCTTCTTTTAAACCTTTGTATTCCAACTTCCCCTGCAAGTGTTCTCGCCATTTTTTGCCCAATTAAGCACATCTTTAGAATGAGTCGTGCTTTGGTCCCGTAATTGAACGAAGACCTGTGCGCAAAACCATCTCGATTTCTTTCATTTTTCTCGATGTTTAGCATCATTGAATGCAAAAGTGCCACTAACTAATGTCAATATCAGCCGATCCTCATTTCGCTCTAAAGCAATTTGCTTTCCGAGCCAAAAAAAGAAACCAACGTGGATATATTACTGTTTTGTCGGTTTTGGATTTGGTTTTTATTGAAGGAGATTCGGGTTCTATGTTAGTTTTGGACAGAAAGAGTCAACACACCTTATAATCTCGAAATCAAAGAAGTTGTTAGCCTATTGCACGTTCAATATCAACAATAATTAATGTCGAAACCTAATTGGTGACATCATTTAGACTCACTTCATCAAATAATGAAAGCCCATTAAAATTAAAGCAGTCCATAAATATTGGAGGCACTTCGACAATGCTAAATATGAAAAAGATGCTTAGTAAAGTACTACTTTATACTAACTTTAAGGACATAGCGTTAGAATTTAATTAACGACGCTGGACAGTGAAGACAACACCTAGTAGATAGCAATCTAGGATAGATATGAGGACATAATGTCGGAATCTAATCAACGACGCTATATAGTGATAATAACACCTAGTATACACTATTCCTAGATGCGTGTATGAATACAATGTAAGAATCTAATCAACAACGCTAGATAGAGGTAACATCTACTGAACACCATCTTTAGATGAGGATAAGGATATACCACTGGAATCAAATCAACGACTTTGGACAGTGATAATAACACCTAGTATACACTGTACCTAGATGCGTGCATGAACACAACGTTGGAATCTAATCAATAACGCTAGATAGAGGTCACATCTAATGAACACTGTCTCTAGATGAGGATGAGGACACGACGCCGAATCTACGACGCTGGACAATGGGTTAGTACTAGAATATAATCGACAACACTTCCCGAGATAGAGAGACTTGTTGAAATTGAATCAATGATAGGAATCTTAAGCTACAATTAGGCAAAAGTTAAGTAAAGATAAATGCAATATAGAGTAGTTTTGTTTGTTCTTCAGGGGGTGTCTGTTGGATAGCTTGTGGTATTTATAGGCCACATTGGTAACTATCAATAGTCGGTTACTTTCTCCTCAAGAGGCGCTCCACATTTCATGCCGAGCCGCCTTACCCAAAGTTGTTTGACAACAGTGTCATGACTTTTCGAGCAAGTATTAATCATTCCTTCTTCGAGTTTGGCACCCTTTTAACTGTTCCCGCCTATTTTCACTGCCAAGGTTGTATCTTCATCATTGATCCTTGGCTTCGACACATGGTATCCCGCTGCTTCATCATGGTATTACATGTCTTTGTTTGTCAAAATTCAACTCAAAATTCCTTAAAATCCTTAATTTTTTTTCTCGTATGGATATTTATGGGCTGGGCCGATGTGGATTATAGCTCATTTATGTTGTGATTGTGGCTTTAGGGCTTTCTGTCCCTTGTGACCAACATGTGCTCGTAGGGGTATTTTTGGATGTCAATATATACCCCATCTTAAAAGAAGTAAATTGAAAATTTATTTCTTTTAAAGGAAATTTCTTGTTCTACGTGTAGTCCTATTACATATGGTCATTATACCTTTTTATTCTCTGACATATTCGCAGCCGATGTGAACCAACGACTCTCGTTGCATCTTGACACGTCACTTCAGTTTTTGGCAAATATCCTTAATTTTTTGAATCATTGTCTCCTATTCCAAATAGAAAAATACACTCCATCGTCTTTTTCGTACTTTATCTTCTTCCTAAAACTCTAAACTCTTCATGCTTTGTTCATAAGTTTTCCATAGCTGTCGAAGCTACTAAATTTGAACCTAAATCCTATATCTCAAATTTCGATGGCCTTCTCCACATTGAATAGGCCAACTATTGTTGATTTCGACTGTTGAGTGTCGTAGAGGAGCATTAGGAAGCATTACTTCTTGGACCTACCCTCTTGGATCACAATCATGTTCTACCATCTCTCGAACCTTACTTTTTTTTTTTTGGTAAAGTTTTTTATTTTTTATTTTTTTTTGGTAAAGGTCTCGAACCTTACTTTCATACTAGAAGGAACGAGAAACTTCCGATATAGTATTCTTCCATCAAGGATATTTAGACGTCTACCCCTATTAAATTTTGAAGCTTTCCTTCATTCCAAGAGAATTTCCACACTTGATATTTGCAATTACAAGACGATTTGCCTACTCGTTTGTCATGGATGAATGCGAGTATTGAGATGGCACTAGAGGTTAGCATGCTGGCTCATGATTTAAATAAAGGTTTGGTGGGTTCTGCTGTCTACTTCTGGTCCTCATTGACTAATTGCTTCTTTTTCCCTTAGGGATCCATTTGTGTGACCCTCATAGACGTATTCACCATTTCTGGGATTGTTCTAGACAGGATTCCGATAGACAAAATTGAAGCCCTAGAGGATTTCCTTATTCCCAATATTGTCCTTGCTTATGGTACCTTTCTTGAGGAATATCGTAAAACCTTGGGTCCTATCTACTTCAAAGACCAAACTGCTTTCCTACTTTATTGGCTGTCGAAATATGTAACTCTTGGTCCACTTATTTTAGCTGCCTTATAGAGGAGTCTCACCCATGCTGCCCTTTCGATGACATTAAAAGAATTCGGGTTCTATCTAGTCCATTTTGGATTTTGCAAGCACGAATGGCTCTTTATTTTACTTTCTTATTCAGAAAAATTTCTCGTGCTCTTCCATTTAGTTCACCAATATCCAAACAGCCAAAACCTCAAAATTTGAGTTGTGGACTACTCATTTTATCTCCAAGGAAAGTTCCTGATGGTACTTCCTCGTTTGTTTACTTTCTTCAAAAGATATCAAACTTTAACCATGCCCACGTCGAACTTTTTCTTTATGATACTCCCAAGTTTTGTTACCTTTTCTATGCAAAAACTAAATATCTAGATGACTTCAACACATTCTGGTTAAGCATACTTACTCTTGTTGATCTTCCTATACGGCTATGCAAAAAGAGAAGATTTTACCATGGGTTTTAAGCTTGCTCTCCATAGTACTGCGTCAGGCAATTTGGTCTCTATTAGGGTATACTAATACAAATTGCTTACTCCTTGGAGTATCCCCCGTTGAATAGGAAGAAGTATAACTTCCATAAAGATGAACCCTTTGTCTATCGCTTTCGAATAACTACAGTAATGCAGGATTGATTTTTTCTAGACTTTGAAACTTTTCAACCTTCTCCCAGAGTTATAGCAGAATATACTAGCTAGTGGATCTCCTTCACTTTTGAAAGCCTATATGAGGAAGCCACCAAAGCTATTCTCAATCGTGCCAAATAATGTCGCCCCTAGTTAGCTAAAGCAACTAAGAAGGGCGAGGCATTGTTGGAATATCCTATTGAACTAGATCCTCCAATCGATTAAACAACACTTAGAATTGGGGCCCCAAAAAAAATTGATACTCATTTACTAGTTCAGTCAAAACATGAGGATCCAAAGCAAGAAAATCCAGGAGAAAAGCTAGAGGCAAAACAAGAAGTTCTAGAAGAAAACGAAGAAGAAGAAGAAGATTCTTGTGAAAAATTAATCAAGCATCGGCCTAGAGCTGTCAAGAGTATGTTTAATTGATCTCCTTTAATAATGTTGCTCTAGTGCTAACCTTTTTCTTGTATTACTTAGATATTCCCGATTCCTCACTACATATCCAAAATGAAGACACACTTGTTATGATGATCTCCCATCTCAAGTGAAAGAAGGATGCTTCTCCTCATTCAACAAGGAAACAACCTCGACTAACTGTTGAAAACTTGGCCTTAGTTCCCGTTGAGGATAATCCTGTGCCTTCAATAGAGCCGATTAACCTCGACAGTCCTCTCAAGGCCACGACAGAAGATTTCTTAAGTACAGAGGCCCCTCTTTCAACTTCTGAGAATGTTGGAATTGTGTTTACCCCTATTCCTTTAACCATCCGTGGTACGTGTTTTCCACTTTTCTATCATGTCCTTGTTTGTTCATTTTGCATTTGAGTATGGACTTTATCTTAAAACCACAGCTGTCAAGCATCCACTAGTGACAAAGATTCACTCTAGCATATGTCTATCCAATCTTCGATCAAAGACACTATCATACAACCTGGTATGTATGAGACTTCTTTGCTCTATTTTGGTACATTACCCAACTCTAACATTAACTATTCTGGATATAACAATATCCGCCTCTCGAACTTCACCAACCTTTGCATTTTTAATAGCTAAAGTCATCCTGCCACAAGTTCCTCCTTTCATTCCTACTGAGGCATCCATCCATAAGGAGAAGAGGACTTCCCCAGCTATTTTGGCTAGCACTATTAGTGCCCTAGATGAAGCCGTTCATGTTCTAAATGTTGATAATTTGACCCCATGAATTTCCTTAAAGATGGTCAAATTTGATAATCTGATAAATAGGCCGACGCCATTTTTATTCCTTTCAAGTGGTGATATATCCACAATTATAAACAGTTAGTCTACTTTTTCTTAGCTTAAGTTATTGATGAGTGAACTAAATGAAGATGATATTGGTGATCTTCTATCTCCAAATCTCAAGTCAGGGCTCAATGATTTCCATAATAGGTTTTTATCTATTTTTTATACTTATTGCTAGCATTAACTGTCCCCGAAAGAGGCAGACAGCAAGTGAAAGAAAATCACCAATCTATACAAGCTACCATGAATGACATTGCTGATCTCAAAAGGGAGGAGTATACTCTTGAGACACAGAAGGCAGCGATCGAAAGAAGATTGGAAGAAGTTCTCCAAAAACTGGAAACTAAGTTCAACAGCAAATCCCAAAGTGAAGATCGACTGTGCAAACATATCAGAGATAGATTCTCCGGGCTTCATTCTGAATGCTTCATATTGTCCAAGCAAAATGTTTATTTTTGTTTCATTCACACGGTCAGTCCTCTCATAGGTAACATGAAGTCTGTCCCAAACTTCTTTTATTGTTTAACAAGAAGAAATTTGATTATATTCTGTGGGAGACAAAGTACAATATAAAGAATAAATTGATTTTGCATCAAGAGCTTGTCTCTTGGTAATTTCAGCTTGTGTTGATTCATCAGAATCAATCACTTCTTTCCCTTTGTCTGAAGCAAATATTGTTTTAGGATTGATTCATTTTTCAACAACATCCCACTCTAGGGGATCTCTTGATCTGAGAAATGCATTTATCTTGTTTTTCCATATGTTGTACTCCTTTCCATCGAAGTAAGAAGTTCTAGTGTTACTTTGTCCATCAACCAAACCTAAAGCCAGAATACTAGTCATAAAAGATCTTTAGCTTAAGAAGTAAAAACACTTCAATAAAATAAGTACACAAGCTATGATACCAATTGAAAGGGTTAGTATGAACACCTAGAGGGAGGTGAAGCATTTTTACTGTATTTCGCAAAAATCTATTTTCACACCTATTCACCTCCCTCTAGGTGTGAAAATAGATTTTTGCGAAATACAGTAAAAATGCTTTTCTTTTAAACTGAGTCTGATTGACTATAGACTTTGTAGAAGGATTCAGACTTTAACAACTATTTCAAAACACAGAAGTATATCGCAATAAGTAAAGTAAAGGAGTTTAGGGAAGAGAAAAATAAACACGAGATTTATGGTGGTTCGGTTTAGATTAAGCCTACGTCCACTCTCACACGCTGACAACCTTCTAGCTGATTTTTACTTTAAATCGAAAGATAATGTTATAGCCCTGTGATCTCGACTTTTTAGTGAGGAGTCTCTACTGTTCTCACAAGATCACTCTCTAGAGTTTCTCAATTTCGAATACAACTTTAGGCACTAAGTGATGAAGGACAAGTGATTTGGAAGCTTTAGACTTTGGAATCCTTCTTTCATGCTCTGCTTTGAATGACTTGAAGAACCTCCTTAAATACTCCTCCATGTCTTCTCGACCGCTGGTACTTTCCAAATGAATTCTTCCAATCAACTCGTTGGACAGAATCAATCAAGGAATCTGGCATTCTTCATAATAGAACTTAGATAAATTTTGTCAGCTTCAAAACATCATAGGAGTTTTCTCCTACAATGATGACTTTGCACGTTGGATATCATCCACAGGTGGCAAAGATTCATCTATAGCTCCTTCCATATTGTTTCGACTTTTTGTGCATGGCATAGCATTTTCTTCGACTAACACTAGGTCTTACCGAGCATACCAAAAAGATGTTTTGTTAATTTTGGATTCTACAATGAAATATCTTTCACCAAGTGTTATATTTTTTGTTTTTGTTAAAGAAGACTCAAGTTTTGCGAATGGGATTATACACCTTATAATCTCAAAATCAAAATAGTCGCTAGCCTATCGCATGTTCAATATCAACAATAATTAACGTCAAAACCTAATTAGTGACATCATTTAGACCCACTTTATATAATAATAAAAGTCCATTAAAATTAAAGCGGTCTATACAATATCAAAGACACTTCGACAACACTAGATATGAATAAAATGCTTAACAAAGCACTACTTTCTACTAAATTTAAAGACACGACGCTAGAATCTAATCAACAACGCTAGACATTGAAGATAATGCCTAGTAGACAGCGATCTAGGATAGATAAGAGGATACAACATTGGATTTCAATCAACGACATTGAATAGTGATAATAACACCTAGTATACACTATTCCTAGATGTGTGTGTCATGGGCCGATCAATTGGAATCGTGATCGTGCGGCAACTCATGCTCTTTTGGATCACCTAAGCAAAGCTTTGCTTGGTCAATCGCACACTCGCTCGTTTTACCTGGATCATAGAGAGAGAAAGTTCCTAGAGAGAGAAGCTCTAGAAAGAAAGGAGCCTTTGTATTGCTGAAATATTTGGATATTTACAAATGAGGGGGAGGGCACTCCTTATACTTAAGGACCTCTGATTACATTCATTGATCGAGAATTCATCCAATGGACGAGATCACACCGCTAAACCTACCAACTACTGACACTAATGACAGGAGAGTTCTAGAATTTGGCGTAATGACCATATCGCCCGCTCTTGGAAAGTTCTGGAAGAAGTCTTGTCGAGAATCCTAGCGATTGCAGGAGGTCCTTCGTAGCAAGGTACGGCCCTTTAGTTATAGAAACCTCTTGGCCGTGACACGTGTATAAATATAACGTTAGAATCTAATCAACAATGCTAGACAAAGATAACATCTAATGAACATTACCTCTAGATGAGGATGAGGACACAATGCTGGAATATTATCAACGACGCTAGATAGTGATAATAATACTTGGTATACACTGTTCCTAGATGTGTGCATGAACACAATGTTAGAATCTAATCAACAACACTAAACAGAAGTAGCATCTAATGAACACCATTTCTAGATGAGAATGAGGACACAATCCCGGAATCTAATCAATGACACTAGAAAATAGGTTAACACTGGGATCTAATCAATAACACTTCCCAGGATAAAGACACTAGCCGAAATTGAATCTACAACGGGAATCTTAAGCTACAACTAGGTTAAAGCTAACTAAAGATAAATGTAATATATTAGGGGAGGAGTGTCTGTTGTATAGCTTGTGGTATTTATAGGCTACCTTGGTAACCGTCAATAATTGATTATTTTCTCCTCAAGAGTCGCTTCTTGATTCATGCCAAACCACCTTATCCATACTAATTTGATAATAGTGTCATAATTTGTCCAACAAGTATTAACTGCTCCTTCTTCGAGTTTGGCGCCCTCCTAATTGTTCCCGCCTATTTTCACTGCCAAGGTTGTATCTTCATCATTGATCTTTGGCTTCGACACGTGGTATCCCACTACTTCATCATGGTATTACATGTCTTTGTCTGTCGAAATTCAACTCAAAATTCCTCAAAATCCTTAATTGTCTTTTTTCGTATGGATATTTATGGGTTGGGCTAATGTATATTATGGCTTATATATGGTTGCGATGGCGGCTTTAGGACTTTCTGTCCCTTGTGACCAACATGTGTTCATAGGGGTATTTTTGGTTGTCAACAATTACCGAGTCGACAAAAACATGTAGCGCGAAATATTGATTAGGCCAGTTTTAAGGCCAAGCCATCACCTATAGTGTAACAACATAGTTTGCACGTTCATTTGCACATTCATGTCACCGATACGAATCCCTGAAAGGGCGGAAATCCCGCATAAACGCACCGAAAAAGTAGAAATATCATAGAAAGATTGGAACTTATGCATGTGCCATTTATTAGTCCTTTTTCACATTACATTTTCTTTAGAGAAGAAGAATTAGATTGGGCCATGGAATGGCATTGAGAAAGTGACCAGTTAATGTTGAACGTGGGAGCCACCTTGCCGACCAATGCCTAGCTTCAACAATTGATGTGCAACACGAGATATGGGCTAAAATTGTTAGGATTTATACCCTCTAATGATAAAAAATTGTCCAAAAAATTTTAAATTTATTTATCTATTTGCTAATTCAGACATTTTTAGTGAGTTGTCGAGTCAAGGTTGATAGGTGATGGTCTTTGGTGACAGTTGGCAACAAATGTCCATCTCCAAGAATACTTGGCACGACAATATGGAGTGCTCTACAGTAGCCTAATAATCTACAGTAATCAAACCTATTTTAAGGTCAATGGCGCATGGCTTCATCGTTGGTGGTGACGCCGTTGCTGCTATCAAATAGATAAAGATTAAGTGGCGTCTTACCTAAGTTTTGTATCGTCGGTATTTACAGTCTATCAAGGGGACAATTCCGTCAGGCTATTTCTATCACTCTATTGCATAGTCCTTTGACATAAAAACTCCTTCATTGTGACCTAATTTGTCTTATCAAAATGGGTCATAAATCCATTTATTAACTCATATATGATGAGTTGAGTTATTTATATGGGTTAGTTTTACTGAGTTAATAGGTTATGAATGGATTTAAATATAATATAAATATTAAATGGGTCGTAAATTGATCATAGATTGGTTTACTACTTATTTAGAGATAACCCACTTTTATGACTCTTCATTCTCTCTCGTTTCCACTTGTTCTGCACTCTCACTTCTACACTAGATTAAATATGAAAATGTTTCGGTAATATGGAGTTGGATAGGATATGAGTCAATACATTTGTATTAGAAATAAATTGATCATTATGAATTAATAAATCAATTTCAGTCAGACCATTTACGACTTAACTCAAATTCAATATGACTCATCTGTTTGACAGAGTCAATGTGTTCTCATGTAAAACTACAAAACCAGCTTATTAAAGCTTCATCTTCTTCAATGATTGCTGTTCCGTCTACCGAACGGGATTTTGCTTCTCCGATGCATTGATCTTGCGCCCTTCTGGATTCGCTTAGAAAAATTGTTATCGTTCGGATTATGGTCGAGAGAGATATACCGACGCGAATGAATAATTGCCCGTCTCTTTCGCTCGTGGGTGCGTGTGTAGACGGGATTTCTTGAATCCTCCCGACTGACGGAAGCTTATTAAAAATGCCAGCTTCGTAGATGACAAAACATCAGTCTCGTCAAAAGAAAAGCACCGTGAACGAACGATTCGTATCCGCTGATGCCGAAATGCGTACTTGTTCCACTATGAAAGTTCGTCCCCCGATCACCACCGTATAAGGCCCCGCCGGCTGTGTCGACGACGATAGTCCAGGCAGGAATACCTTAAGCTCGGCTAGCATGGCGGCGAGATCATATGTCTTGAATCAACTTTCACGTGCGAGATTAAATCCGTTTTCCCGGGCTAAATCGCGGGTCGTTTTTAATGGCTAGGCCTGGGTGGCAAAGAGAAAACTTTAGAAAAGGAATGTCGAAGGGATTAGACAAGCGCATGGTCCTGTCCTTTTCTTATCAATTAGGAGGACAGCTGGTGTACCCCTTGCGGATCATCACAAAGTGAAGAGACTTTTCAACGACACTTTTTTGACATTTTTCTTTAGGTGACATCCTCCGGTCGGTCCCAGTTATGAAAATGGGAAGATTTCTGCCACGCCTTGAAACCTGATTCAGACTCGAGCTGTATCGAGGTTTAATGCCGATCTAACTCCCTCGAAAAGAAAAAATATTTATGAACGAGCAGATTGGACAGTGACTATTTTAAGATGTTACGATAACAAGCCTAACTCAAGGTTGCCACAAGAAAAATGACTAATAAGAAACGCCAATTTGATCATCACAAATACTCTCTCGAAACTGTGATCTAGAAATTTTGTTTATGTCTTTTTTTTTTTTTTTTTTTTACCATACCCAGTTTGTGTTTTAGTTGTTTTAGTGAAGAATATGGCATAAATTAGTGTAATGTAGCAACGCGATGGAAATTGTCACACTATTGCTCAACCGACGAGAAAGGACATGGCAAGTCGATTGCTTTCTTGAAAGCTTAAGTTAGCAATGCATGTCACGAGTAGCTCTGATGATTGTTCTGATTCTATTTTTTAGGCAGCAACGGTCAGGGCAGAATTTTTAAGGGTTAAGGAAATCATCTTTCCTGGACTTAGATGAGAAATTTCTCTTTGCAAATTAAAAATTCAATGTGATATTGTAGCGAAAACAAGTGACTGGACACTATCAAGAAGATTCAGTTGGCATGACCTCCTCCGTAAAGAGAGTAACACATGATCGATCTAAAAATCAAGCGTTATAATGAAGATTGGAACAAATAAAACTCTCCTCAAGTATACATATAACTTGCTCACCTTGAAAGGCAAAAGGCCAACAGCTCACAAAATACATTGTTTTATGAAAAATAAATGATTTGTAAAAAAAATTCTTAAAAATGATATCTTATATTGCTTTAAATAATTAGTCAATAAAAAATAATTTCCATTGTCGATAACAATTTATGTCCTAACATTTTCATGGATAATGAAAATATATATTTCGTTCAATCATTTTTGCAAGTGATACAAATATTTATTTTTAGAAAAATATTTTCTAAATCATTCATTTTTTACAAAACAAACACACCCAAAATAGGTAATTCTTTCCCTTCTCTAACTTGGACTCAAATGAGGAAGTTACTGTACTTTGCATCAAAAGAGTTCTAGATGTCCAGCGAAGTCCGATTCTCTAACTTTATATTAATGATCAGGCTTCCTTGCAAATCAATTCAAATCGAATTTGATTGACTGGCTCAAACAAATAACATTGAGATGAACCCAATATATCAAACCCTTTTGGCATGATAAAAGATGCATGGCAGTGGAGAAAATTACTTAATTAATCATAAACTTATTATATGGATGTTATTTAGTCTTTCTCAACTTTTCAATTTTGTCAATTTAGTCATTCACTTTTACGTGAAATTTCAATGTAATCTTTCTGGTAAATTCTCTCTAGAAAATCACTGATATGATAGTTTATTCATCGCTTTCTGGTGAAAATCAGTCGAAAGGACTACACTCGAACTTCTTGCAAAAGGTATAAAACTAAATTGACGAAATTGAAAGAACAGTCCAAAAACGAATTGATATTTGCACGATAAATTTGGGATTGGTTGAATAATTTCCCCGCAATTTAAATGCATTTCCATTCCGCCTTAGAATTGACAAGTTGAAGTCGAACACGCTATGCTCTAGAGGGAATGAGCCCTCTTGGGTCAATTTTAGAAGAGAGAAGAGAATAGGGGTATTATTAAAAAAACAGAGTACCCATCAAGTCGGCATAAAACTACAATAAATGAAGACAGTGCACAATGTGCAAACCGTAATGGCGACAAGCGAGGTAGGCTGTCTTAGGCTCTCTCTGATGAACAAGTCTCGCACGTCATTACCATCGAGAAGGAAACTTTATAATCTCCATGGCAACATCCCACGAAAAGCCAGTTGCCTACGCCTCTAAGGATATTATTAAAAAAAAATAAAAATAAAAATCCCATCTGTTTTATTATGCTATCAAATAAACTCACCCAAGACAATCCACAGAAGATTGAAATAGCTAAGCAAAATCAAGTGACCGAGAGCCAAATCACAGTCCGCTCGGCTTTATCAGTAGTGAATTCCATTCTGTCAACGTCACTTGGTGTGTAGTCATATTTAGATGTCGTGAAATTGAGAAACGGAGTCAAAGCCGAATCAAATCAAGTTCAATCAGCTTGACGTAAGAATTGTGGGATTTTTACTTTTTTCCAGTGATTCGGGATCAATTTTTGCCGACTCAAACAAGAGCCAGCAGAAAAGAAATAAAAGAGGAAAGAAAAAAAGAGGAAAATATCATAAAATTATTAAAAAACAAATAAATTATACATCTCTAAAAAATTGAGAGTTGTAATAAACACATTCCTGATATTTTTTTATTATATGAGTAAGAATTTTGTATAATTATCAAACGTGTTCGGATACTCGAATTTTATCGAGAGAACAAAAAAAAAATTAAGCAAAAATTATTCTCGGAAATAAAATGGTTATCAAATAAGTCATAAGAGTGCAGCCTCGCAATAATTTGGCGCAATTGTTTGTTTTACTTATGAAATGCTCCCGACAAGATTTGAACCGAATGCCACAGGGAGAGGAGCAAAATTCCTCATCATCTAATCCAATGCCTCGTCGGTGGTCCATTGCGGTAAATTGGATCCACGACCACGTCAGTCCAAGGACTGTCTGGCACGGACGGAAATCTTATAGCACATGAGGTAATTCTATTGATATCTCAATAGATCCACCGGTATTTAGTTTTAAATTTCATAACTATCTTTATCTATCTAGATTAATGATTCGGATAAATGAGTCGTTGTACTTAGACACGAATAACAAAGATGATATCATCCAATCACATACCATATTGCACTTATGCCATACACATCTATAAGAAATTCTCTTTGGATTTACCTTTTCGTTAGTTCCGTTATGTTGTGTCTCATGCCAATGTAAGAGCAAGGGTGATTCATCCCGGTAAGGCGCTTTCCAGTTTTTTATGAGGACTTGTCTAAATTGAAATCGGTGAAAAGAGAATATCAAGAAATGGATTTTGTTTCATCTCATGTTGTTTATAATCATTGCATCAATCATTGAGTCTTGTCAATACCGAATAATGGGGTTCTCCCGCTTGAAACACCGCAAATTGGTCATCGCCAAGCACGAGACAAGAGCACGACGATTACCATGGAGTGACCCCCCCGAGGTACTCTCCGAAACTTTTGTCATTTGCTAACAATGCTAAGCTCATAACGAAGGTGCTTCTTGAAGATAAGCAGAGCAACGATGATAGAGAAGAACTCAGGCATGCCCTAACAGCCAGGCCAGGAGCTCTTATTTGTATTTTCTAGGAGAGAGAGCAGCTCGGTCCTTTGCGAACACCGATGTTGGACTTGCACCCATCAACTTGACCGGCTTTCATTAGGGGTGTGCATTTGGACTGGTTTGATCCAAGAATCAGACCGAATCGACTTTACTCGATCAGTTCAAGATCTGTTCACTGAGAAACCGGTCTAATTCCGTTCCTGATTTAGGGTCTTGAACTATCGGTTCTTCCCGAAAACTGGCATTTTTTGAGGTAAACCAAGACCGAACCAATTAGATTGGGACTAACCTTAATTTCTCCTTTTTTTTAATTTGATTGGTGGTGGTTATTTTGCTGCATCGGAGAGTTATACTACAACCGTCTAGTTTCTATACAAGGCTAGAAGAGTAAGAGAAGTTCGTGAAATTCTTTAGTTGATGAAACCAAAAAAAAAAAAAAAGTTGCAAAAAAAAAGAAAAGAATCGACCGATTTCCAAATCAACATTGAAATCGGCAAGTTCAATTCCATGGTTCACAAGATTTTGACAAAAGACCTACACCCAGGTATCATAGCTTTGGGTTCACTATCCGAATCATGTTTCCAATTCTAAGAATTGATGACCGACCTTAAGAGGTTCAGTCCCAAATTCCAAATTTGAAATCTCCTCCGCAATATCTGATGGCCTCATCTTTCATTTGCCATAATAACAGCGTATAAGAGTCACGGACCCACCTTTTAACATTGACCCGATGGGAATTCAAACTTTGACTCCTTAATTACTCCCGGTCCTCTTTGGCCCTATGCTTCCATCATTGTCTGAATTCGGCAACAATTTCACGTAAAAGGTCGTTGAAATGACCATGACCTTTTTTCCCCACGGCAAATCACACCGTAATGAAGCTTACGTCTCATGCAAGCACCCATTTTCACTCCTATCTCTGACTTCCCCTATAAAAATGCCGGATGGCCAGCATACATCCCCTGTCGTTGCGTTCCAGAATCTCCCATTACTGAGGAAGAAGAAGAAGAAGAAGAAGAAGAAGAAGAAGAAGAGATTATTCTGACCGCGAGTCTGGCTTCTTCTTCTTCCTCTTCTTCAATTATACAGGCACGACATTCATGGCAAGATTCTGGCCATCGATACCTCTGCCATGGCTGCTCATTTCCGCAATGTTCTTGGCAGGTAGGTAGCTGCGTCGACACAATAACCTAACCCTTTTCGTGATTCTCTTCGACAGAGTTCTCATCCTTCTTTGCATTCTGCTTTTCAGCTGATGCAACGACCTTCACGCTAGTGAACAGGTGCGAGTACACGGTATGGCCAGGCGTCCTCGCCAACGCCGACGAGCCGCCGCTCTCCACCACCGGCTTCGCGCTCCAGAAGGGCGAGTCCCGCTCCCTCGCCGCCCCCGCCGGCTGGGGCGGCCGCTTCTGGGCCCGGACCCGCTGCGCCCAGGACCCCGCCGCCGGCGAGCTCTCCTGCCTCACCGGCGACTGCGGCTCTGGCCAGCTCGAGTGCGGCGGCCGCAGCGCCGCCCCTCCCGCGACCCTCGCCGAGTTCAAGCTCGACGGCGACGGCGGCCTCGACTTCTTCGACGTCAGCCTCGTGGACGGCTTCAACCTGCCCATGCTGGTGGCGCCCCAGGGCGGTAAAGGAGGCCGGGGCAACTGCACGAGCGTCGGGTGCACGGGCGACCTCAACGCCGCGTGCCCCTCGGAGCTGAGGGTGGCGGCCGGGGGCGGCGGGTCGGGGGTCGCCGCCTGCAAGAGCGCGTGCGGCGCGTTCCGGCGGCCGCAGTACTGCTGCAGCGGCGCGTACGGCAGCCCCCAGGCGTGCAGGCCGACGCCGTACTCGGAGGCGTTCAAGAGCGCGTGCCCGCAGGCGTACAGCTACGCGTACGACGACGCGACGAGCACGTTCACGTGCGCCGGCGCGGATTACGTCATCACCTTCTGCCCGTCGCCCAACGCCAGGTGACTTTTTTACCCTTCCGCCCTTCATCGATTTTTTCGAGACCATTTGCCGTTTTGTCGTACGAACAAGTGGGCGCAGTGGAGTTTTCGCGGATTCGAAAGGGCAGTTTCGACAATTCGAAGGGGAGATTTTTTCGTCGGCTAGTGAGACGAGGCTAAAGGACAAGATGCGAAAGAGCGAGTGCGGCTCGTCGCTATTGTCAGTGGGCGCGACGAGGGCGAGGGCAAATCGGCCGAGTCGGGATTGGTGAAGGATCAAAATATCTGGTTCGGCCAGAAATAGAGGAGGAAAGAGATAGGCCCGATGGAAAAATATCTTCTCCTGATTTTGAGGTTGACATTGCCTTTCTATTTGTTCTCTTAATGATAAGGAATTTGATAATGCACAACTAATTCACGACATATCAAATTAGTTGAATATGATTTGATTCATATTGATTTATTTAATCTATTTTGATCATTATCTTAAAAAAAAAAAAAAAAAACCGTTTTAACTCATTTTCATATAATATAGATTTAGTGATCCACAATCGACCCGTCTTATTTTACTAAAACACTTTTATATTTAACTAAATATAGGAAAACTCATACTCAAACAAGATAAGAGTGCAAAATGAGCAAGATCGTGTGAGCGTAAGAGAGTCATAAAAATAAGTTAGTGAAGTTATTTAATATCCATATTCTAAACTCATTTATATCTCATTTATGAATATAATTAACAAATATAACAACTCATCCCAATAAATATGAATTACGAAAAGAATCTGATCATGAACTATGGAATAGGTTGGAAGTTGAGTGTGTTTGATTCTAGCTTTGTTCTCTTGATAAGTATGTTTCATTCAAGCTATGGTGGTCAAAGGGTCCTAGGCCAAGTTCCTTTTCCTCTTTTGGACCCAAAAATATTATGTATATCATTTTAGGATAAAAAAAGATTTAATCATATATTCATATATCAAATAATGCTTTCAATCATGTGCGTTTATCTCACCCAACAATACATGTGAATTGGGCTAACATTTATCAAGTACATTGTCGAGCCCTTGGGACCAGATTCTCATGTACTTGCGACCTCATAAGTCATGTGGTGACTAGTCCTATTTCCCATTGTTTACTTTTTCCTCTTCTTTTGCAAGGAAAGATCAAAACCATCTTTCTTTTGTGATGAGCCATATGGTACATTAGTAGAGATTTTTTTTTTTTTTGGATGGTTGCACCATCGTTTTCATTTCTTATGGGGTCTCTTTTTTTTTTTTTTTTTTATCGGAGCAGCCAAAAGTCGACTTCTTCACAAGCCCAGACTCCAGAGGCCGCCGCCACCGCCACCGGGGATGCACCTCTCATCAACAACACAATGGTCTATGAAGGCATGGTGGCGGAGGCGAGTCGTGCGTCGCCGTCCGCCCATGCCCGTCTGTCGTCAGTCGGCCTGGTTGGCGTGGCGGTGTCCATGTGGCAGTGGCGGCAACTCTTTCTGGCATGAGGCAGGGCCCCCAATAATTGGAGCTGACCTTTTCCACTTGGGGCCCAAGTGGGGGCGCGTGGCAGAATCTTATCGGACTGGGCCCGCGAGCCTGTTCCTTCAGGTTGGCCCAGATGAGGTGGGCCGGAAACGACGACCCGGTGATGGAATAGCCTACCTGTCGAATCTGGCGGCACTATAATATAAAGTGGCACATGGCGTCATCAACCATATATATGCAGCGTTAGTGGTTGAATTTTTATTTTTATTATCAGTCTTTTTCTTTGGTCGGTATTTTTTTATAAAAATATTTTTATTTTTGGTAAAATGGTGGTTGAATTTTAAATGGGAAAAAAAAAGGGAATAAAAGGACAAAAGGCTATCCACGACATATTTCGCAATTTAAAAAAAAATAAAAAATTCTAGGGTAAGTTAGATTGAATTTGTTTTATCCTAGTTTTTGGTATAGAGGAGGGAAATAAACTACTTAAGCCTCTCTTTTATTTTTTTATTTTTTTTGGGGGATAGGATTCGTACGTCAATAATTAACTGGGTTGGTGGTGGGGACGCATGTCTTTTGTAAGGTGTGATGTCCACATATGGTGCAGGCCAATATTAATATAAAATACATCTCTACACATTGATTTTTCATATATATATATATATGTGTGTGTGTGTGTGTGTGTGTGTGTGTAAGTATCAATATAAATGCAATTTCCTTTTCATGTTTGGTTTTGTTTATGGTGGGGGATTTTTTGTCGTGTGAGGCACAACGACCATGGAGGATATTAATTTGTAGTAAAGTGCAAGTGTCTTTTTCCCTTTTTCCCAATTGCTAAATAAAAAAGAATGGATCCAACTCCTTGAATGGCCATCACGCTCTAACTACAATAATGAGGACAATGTGACGATCGGATAAGATGCCGATAATATTAAAAATAATCACAAATTGTTTTCTAAAGGATCGTGCATCGTCAATGGCAAGTCGAATATGGAACTTTCCTTTTATTTGTTTTGCGCATTTAGTTGTTATTTTAAAGCCAGGATCAATTCTTTAAAATTGAGAAAAGAGCCAATGAGATTTTGATTAGATGCGGTTATTAAAGCATGCCCACTGAGATCCGGACGCTACACCTACCATACCATTATTGAGGGATGGCCTTGACAACGTAAAAATACAATTTGTATGTGTCCTAATACCAATTTGAAAAGAGGCTTCTAGGAACTTGGGCCTGAAAAAAAAAAAAAACAAAGGCGGGGGAGGAGGGAGAAAATGTCAGAAGTGGGATTTGAACCCACGCCCTCTCACGAGGACCAGAACTTGAGTCTGGCGCCTTAGACCACTCGGCCATCCTGACGTTGTTGATGCCATTTTGTCTAGCTATTACTAATTTGAAAGAAAACGTTGTTTCTGAATCGGCAGTGCTCCTTCCACTTCTTTTATAGCTTGGAGGTTAGGATAAGTAATTCTTTCTTATAAAGAAAGCCATTTCGGTACTCGAGAGCAAAAGGAGTTATGGAGACTAGTTTTACTTAATGAACTTTCTTGAGAATTTGGCCCAAACTGTTCGGTAGAAACCCGAGTGAACTCACATGCATAAGCAAATCTTTTGTTCTCAAACTTCCGAAAATAAAAAATGTCTTCTTCCATTGCTTGTGCTACTACCTCTTTACCTCCACAATTATTGCCAGGGCAAGCCTTGTGCGATATAGATTTTCCTTTTTCTGTAAGGTTTTCTTTTTTATTATTTTTATGGAATGAGCATATAGTTTTAATTATTACTTGTATCTGTGCACCCTCGATGCATGTGCAAGAGAAAAAAAATTAAGTACTATATGTCTCGATTCTCATGAAATCATTTTGAGGTATCCGTAATTGCACGTAGACACTCCTAGTGAATTTTGGAAAAGTGAAGGGTATGGATTCAAGCCCAAAACTCATTTGGCCCAAGATAAATAGAGTAAGGCTTTAGCTTCCCAAGGAAGAAATAGATTACCAATATTAGCCAGAAAAATTAATTAATGTAAGTTGTTGACTAAAAAAGTAATGATATTATTAAGTTGTTGACTAAAAAAGTAATGATATTATTTTAGTTTTTGAGAAACCCCACTTAGTTTCGTATTCTTTTACACATATCGAATTCAATCCCCTCGAACTGGACAATCGAGTTACGTGATTTCAAGAGGATATTGGAAAGCAGAGACGGCTTCACTTCAATAACCTAGAAACTTAAACTTTCTAAATTTTCTGACACATAATACCAGCCAAAAAGCATGTGCAAGGACGAAAGAAAAATTGTAGACAAAATTTCATAAGAGCAATGATGGTTATTTCCTGAAAAGTCGATGATATACTTTTTAAATATATAGATGGATCAATAAGCGAATCGACAAAAAATGAAGGGTTTGTTTTTATTAATTTTGAATAGGAAAGTAAATAATAAGAATTTAAAGGTATCAAGATTGGATGCAATTGCAGCTAGCCATATTAATTGTAGAAAATCAATGATAAAAAGAAAAATTTGAGAAAACCATGAGTTCTTTGATTTGAACACACTTGAGGAATTTATAACCCTTTACAGATTGTTACATATGATGTTTTTATGCAATGGCTACTACATTTAAATAAAGAGAGAACTTTCTAATCTTCAGTGGTTATAAGACATTGCATAGTCTCTTATTATCTAGTGATACTTATTCATAAGAAGTTATTAAAAATAAAAAAAAAAGACCTACAATAGCAGTAATAAATATGACCACCTAGCAATTATGTTTTGTATCGATTGCCCACTGTTAATGATTTTGTCAATCAACTTCCCAAGTCTTGATGACAGTTCTCGTTGATAACTTTCAGAATGTTGTCAATGACTTCCTTGATGAGTTGTTAATTCTCTTCAAGTTGTCGATTGTTTTGTTTATTGTTGACCAAGATTTGCTTTCATCAACTAAGTCTGATACTTATTGATAGTAACCAAAAGTTGATCATTCTTTGATATCAACATATGCACATTTTTAAAGAATTGATTGATTCATCGATTATTCGTTCTTTTAAATTAGATAATCAAGAGATATCATATGCCCCATTGTCATCAACATAATTGATTTTTCCTTGCCAAATTGCTTCTTGATTTTATTTTTTTATTTTTTTTAAACAACACAATTAACCTTGTTATGACCCCATGAGTGATGCCACTTGCGATATTTTTTGTTTGGTAAATCTTCTTTACTTGGAATACCTTGGCCTTTAGCTAAATTAGTTAGGTCATCTTTCCACATCAAATCAAAGATTCGTCCAACATATTGATATTGAACAAGTAAACTTGAGTGTCTTCCTTAACAATTCGTGTCTTTTGTCTTAGCAAGCAATAAGAATCAACAGATGTAAGGCTTGTCAAGTCTCATTTCTGCCACATTTATTTTAATGTTTTCATTTGGGCCAGAGTCATATTATGACTCATAATTTTTCATTAAAGTCACATTTTGCTTAAGGTATTCATGTGGCCCTTTATCACTGTCCTTTAACAACTGTTGATACTTAGACACTCTTGTTGTCAATGAAGTAACTTCATGGATCAACTTCCTAATCTTGATGAAGGCTTGGTCGATAGCTCTCATGATGTTGTCAATGACTTTCTTAGCAAGCTGTCGACTGTCTTCAGATTGTCGATTGTTCTGTTCACTATTGACCAAACCTGCACTCATCGAATAAATTGGATACTTATTGATAATAACCAAAAGTTGGTCATTTTTAGCATCAACAATGGGGTCAAAGCATAACAAAGATCTTGTCCTTTCGTCTTACAAGCATCATCACACGGTCGTTTTTACCAAGTAGCATGCAAAGAAAAAAAAAAAAATTGTCGTCTTCTTTATTTCTTGCGCAATAGCGCACGAAATAGAACTTTCTAATCATCTCCCATAATCTCACAGCTGTAAAGGAAAGAGAAGGATTTTTCTCCCAAAGATCGATTAAGGTGCTAGATCACCATCATTAACTTGGTAACTCACACCTAACGAGGATGTCTGCAAGGTTTAATCTGGTTGTTGACCGAACATCGTGGCCGTGCGAATTTAAACACTAGACAAGAGGCACATCGTGCGCTTTTTTTAGCTTATCCATCCTGGATTGGTTAGTCCATCAAGAGGCGTTGATCGAAAAATAATAGAGGATTAGCTATATTTGCCGTAATGAGCGTGGGTAGACGACCAACCTTTTGCATGGAGAGAAACACGAAAGCCCCTTTTCGAGCATCGTCTGCAAGACACTTCCAAGGGCATCGCTAGGAGCCGATCGTTGCGACCAGAAACTCTCCTTCCTGTCGTTTCAGCAACCACAATATCACTCCCTTCCTCAACAATCACCGAACCTTGTTCATCGGTCGATCCAACCCGAAAGAGAAATTTCTTTTTCTATTTTTTTTTTCTTGGATAGTTTCTGTCCTAAGGCTTACCTATATTGGGAAATACCTAAATTGGGAAATACTAATTATAGCACACGTTCCGTCATGTGAAAGATGTTATTGTAGACTCATTCTATGAATGACATGATAAAACAAAACGAATCCAACTATGGAAATGACTATGGCACCAACTTGCCAAATGGACCGATGATAAAAGGTAGGGTACTTTTTTCTGTCATGCTAAAATCTATTGCGTTATGAGGTTTCACTAGCAGAATCCATGTTTATATTTCAGCACCACCTTAATCGCACAATAATCATGTAACGCCATTCTGGGTATATGTTTTCCTCACGAATGGATTGAGAAATTTGGTACCATCTGCTCTTTGCAAAAAGCGTACGCCAATGACCAATATGGCAGTTTCTCCGAGAGATAACCGCATAAGTTTATGATGGGGATGTAGCTGATAATTTACGTGGATAGATAAAATCATGTAATATTTTTATTTTGTAGAGTCTAACCCAATATGGCAAAGGCCCAGGTGGGTTTTGCTCATTATTAAGATGTGTGTAGGTGTGTGTGTATATATATTACAAGAAATTGAGAACACTACTAGCTGCCAAAAGTTTAGAAAATAATAAGATTGATTTATAAACTAATGTGATAAACCCTTGCTGAATCAAGTTATATACGTAGTTGTAATCACTTTCTAGAACAAAAAGCCGAATTTCTCCCCTCTACGACTCTTTAATTTTTACTAGCTAATTCTAGAAGGATTGAGAAGCGTAAATTTGTTTGGTTCTAATGATTTATGCGTCGTTTCACGGACAAATGTCAAACACAAATTCGCATTTCATTTATGAAAAAGCACATTTATTTGAGAGATGTAGAATTCTTTCGAAGAATTCCCAAGGGCAAGCTATATACTTCACGCTCCATCATTTAATAAACGAAGATGGCAAATCAAGAATATTATATTTACATATGTTAGACCCTCTCTTATTTTAATCATATCATAGTTCCCATATTTTTTTGAGCTATATATACCCTCTTCATGCCATAAGCAGCAACATCACCATCTATCTGCGCTTCTCCTTCCCATTTCACCAACACATGTAGAGAGAGAGAGAGAGAGAGAGCAAAAGCAAAGCATGTCGTCTTCCGAACTCGTCCATTCTTCAGCATTACTTTCGGCCGCGTTCGTGTTGTTTATTTCGATTATGTTTCTGCCGGCAAGGGCTGTGGTGAAGCTGCCGCCGAACGTAACGATCCCGGCCATTATCGTGTTTGGAGATTCGATCGTCGACGCTGGCAACAACAACGACATATCAACTCTTGTCAAATGCAACTTCCCCCCCTACGGTGAGGATTTCAAAGGCGGCATCCCGACAGGAAGATTTTGCGATGGCAAAGTGCCATCCGACATCATGGGTTTCTTCTCTCTCTCTTCTCTCTTACTTATTTTAATTGGTGATCAATATGATAAATCTAATCTCTCTCTCTCGGGTAAGTTGTTTTTATCACATGCATGGCTGCATGTATGTATTTGGCAAAGTAGGGAAAATTATGAAAAAAGTTATTCAATTATACTAATTCAGTTCTAAACATTTTAATAATATAATCATTTCGACCAACTATGATCAGAAAATGATTAGTCCAATCATTGTAGGCCATCCTAGGTGGTGTATCACTGCTGACGTTGATAAATTAAAAAAAAAAAAAAATCTAATTTTTTTCTATTTTTTTTTCTTTCTTTTTGGCTAATGGCCGCTCAATCCTCTAGCCACAAGTGAAGGATGGCCTCACTTGGGCAAGGCGACCCTTGTTGTACCTAGATGAGGCTGCCCTCAATGGCCACAAGTGAGGGCCGCCCTGTTTTGGGTGAGGCGAACCTCACCTAACCCTCCTTGGGCATTGTTGGTGGCCGACCGCCAGTTGAGATCGGCCATCGGCAAAAAGAAAAGAAAAAATTGAAAAAGGAACAAATATAAGATAAAAAAGGAAAAAAAATCAAAAAAATAATTAAAGATTTGTCCACATCATGCCAATACCTTACTTAGGACCACCAAAATTGACCACCAACATAGAGGTATCAAAGTCAACACTTCCCTATAATACTATACCGAAAGTGCCATCAACAAGCCAGAATCAGATTGTGGGAAAAGCTTCAGCCACGTCTTGCATCAAGGCATGCCTCAACTAACATTATCGAGTATAACAAGTCTCACCACCAACTATGTTTTCTAATGATCCGAATCAAGTCACACCTCGGCTACATTATAGTACTACACCGTGGCGCAGTTGAATCTAGTGAGCATGTGTTATTGGGTCATTAATTTGTCGACAATTGAACAATGAGAGAAACTATTTATAAATTTGTTTTAGGGTTGTTTAGACATTGCTTTCTCTTGTATGTTGGTTAATATTGCATTTTTTTTCTGCATTAACAATTGCATACGCTATCAAATCAAAGCCACTTTTGCAATATGTCGTTTATCAATTCCTTGTATGAAAGTTGATTTATATTACTAGGCTTTCCATAAGTTCTTTTTTTCCCCCCAATGTCATTGACTTCCTGTATTGTATCTTCCTATTTCAGCGGAACAATTAGGCATTAAAGATACAGTGCCAGCATACTTGGATCCGAATCTACAAGATCAAGACCTAGTCACCGGGGTGACCTTCGCTTCCGGCGGCAGTGGATATGATCCGCTCACGCCCGTGCTAGTGGTATATTTGCACATCAAGTTTATGTCCATTAAGTACTTTAGACAGTTCATATAAAAGTCATACATCTTCTATTGGTAAAATCTCGTTTGATCTTTGGACAGTCGGTCATATCAATGTCGGAGCAGCTGGATCTCTTCAAAAAGTACATAGGGAAGTTGAAAGGTCTTGTTGGTGAAGAGAAGGCGAACTTCATCTTGGCCAAAAGCTTGTACCTCGTCGTGTCTGGAAGTGACGACATCGCCAACAACTACTTCACCGCTCGGGTGAGGCAATTGCAGTACAATGTGCCTGAATATACCGACCTCATGGTCGATGCAGCTTCCAATTTCCTACAGGTATCATTTCGTTCTTTGGCTTCATCCCATGTAAATGAACGGACCGTGCACTGAGACCATCTTAGATTAAATTCATGATGGTGGGCAAGTTAGATCTTAATAAATCTTCGTTCAATATAGTTAGGTAAACTCAAGCGGGCCACATCACGTAGCTGTATCCCATTATTTTCCACAAAAGCAACCTAATTTGACTTAATCCAAGAATTTTGCATCTACTCGCTTTCAAGTGAATAAGAAAACCCTAGAGATAGGCCCTAAGATCCATTTTGATTGTCGAAGGGATTATACGACCTAGGAGCTCGAAGAATAGCAGTATTTGGTGCGCCACCGATCGGGTGCGTTCCTTCACAAAGGACATTAGCAGGAGGGCCACTACGAGGTTGTGCAGAGCAGTACAACGCTGCGGCTCAGCTGTTCAACACCAAGCTCTCTTCAAACCTCGACTCTCTCAACCGCAAGCTGCCCCACAGCAAGATGGTCTACATTGATGTCTACAACCCACTTCTCGACCTCATTCAATACCCACAAAAGCAAGGTAAGATCAAAGCAGTACCTCATGAATTCCCATAATAACGAGACATACTTCCATGTTGTGTATAGCAAACTTACGTGTCCGTATTTGTGCGTATATAAAGAGCCGTGTTTTCCTCCAACTTAGCTGGAGGAAACTCCGTTCTGATTAATGAATTATAACCATGGACATTGCCCACATTTACATTTCTTTGATTTTGTTTGTGGGCGTCCTTCATAACTTTTAAATCACCAATCAGGAGTGATTTAAGGAAGTTATAGCCCATCCATATATTATGTCCATTTCTCTTTTCTATTGACACTAGATTTTCGGTTTGTACGCACATTATTTATGGTCATATTAGGTCAATCGCCCATTAAAGTACGGCAATGTTTTCCCTGATTTTGCGTTTGGTATTCCTTCATTTCACATAAATGGCAAAGCAACGGAAGAGGTTTCATAAATGTAGGCGAGATTTGTGAAAGAATTGTAGTTTTGTTCATTCTTAGTTTGAGGTAAATTTTTCCAATCAATCTTCTATTCTGTGGTTATGTACATTGACGCCACCCATATTTATATTTAGCTAAAGAATAATGATATGAAAGGTCCCTCAATTTTTTTTCCTATTCAATCTAATCATTGAACTTTCCCAAAAATTCATTCAATGTAATCCTTTCGTAAGTGTATCGTCTCATTATGTACATTTTTCAAATGGAATGGTCAAGTTTGCATCTTAGGCCAAAACCATGATTTGGTTGTAACTGCATTTCCCCAAGTGAACAAATCCTTGCTCCTTTGAACCGAGTGATGAACATTATGTTTAAATTCCCAATATGATTCTAAAATTGCGTACCCTTCCACCGTTATCGAACGATAGATATTGTCCTTCGTGTGTTATCTTCCCTCTTGGCCATAGGCATGAACGATCACAATAACTGGTTGCACGTGTTTAAGGTCTGCTTGCTCTAACATTATAGTATGAATGGATATGTATCAATGATTTTCCTTTTTTAAATGAATCGAGCCAGGTTTTGTAGTGTCGGACAAGGGGTGCTGCGGGACGGGGACCATCGAGGTGACCTTACTATGCAACAAATTCTCTCCGGACACGTGCACGGATGTGTCCGACTATGTGTTTTGGGACAGCTACCACCCCACGGAGAAAGCATACAGAGCCCTACTGACTCCCCTCATGAATAAATATATCAATCGTTTCTTCTGATTTGAGCAGCATTCCATAACTCCGATCGCATCAGATTGGGTACATCCATGGAGCAGCATCAGTCGGATTCAATGTCGAACCTGTCCTTCCCAGAAAACCAACTTCTTGTATTATTTATGTCGTGATTTAAACCAAGAGATTTTATATATAATGGGTCCTCCACCAACAATTTCAGTCTTGCCTTTTTTCTGCACTAATCTTTCGTTTACTTCATGTTTTCCATGTCTACATATGGCTCGCAAATAAATTCTAAATAGGCATGGATGGTAGCTCCTATATAGACTTTTATTTGGTGCGAAGACATGGCATAAAAATTGATCACAAGTAGAGTTAAGGTACTAACGTGTCATAAACGGTTTTCCATTTTGAAAACTGCATTTGTTTCATTCACAAATAAATTTTCCATTGGATATCGGCATGTGTAATAACATATTTTGGGATGGTGATATTTTTATTAAATTCATATAAATTAGAAAAAAAGAAAAGAAAAAGGTAATTAGAATGTTGTGATTGATCCACATTCCTCAAGTACTTATTTTTTTACAAAATAAAGCGAGATGAATCTAAATTAGAAAGTAGTCTAAACACAGAAAAAAAATGAGCCATTTATGTTCATTCTAATATAAGGTCCAACGTGCATTATTTATACATACAACTTAAAGCAATATCGGTTTGTAAAGTTCAAGATATAACCTTTCGCATTAGAGTTGTTAAACCTCAGTTGAACTCTGATGGAGAAGCTACTCTTTTGCGGCAGGATACAAGAAGCAAGGCTTTTTTTTTTCCTGCTAAGTCAGATTGCAAAGTACTCAATGGGGCAAACAAGAATTTGATAGTATATAGTCCACAATTTAAAAGTGGAACGGACCTCAACGTATTGAAACTTTTCTCCAACTAGCCGCTCGTAAGCAACTGTTGACTAATTTATTGAAGTGGTCCACAATTTAAAAGTGAAACGGACCTCAACGTATTGAAACTTTTCTCCAACTAGCCGCTCGTAAGCAACTGTTGACTAATTTATTGAAGTGGTCTCATAACTTGGGAATTGCTTGAGTCTCGTGTGAAAATAACTTTACATGTTCTACGGATTGCCCAATTGTCTATAGGATATAGCTTGAGTTTGTCCTACCAATGAATTTGTTGCAATTGTTGAATTCAAATTTCGCTAGTAAAGGGTGATCGGATTTTCACAATGATTGGAATAAAATTTTTGGAGTAACTGTGAAGCTTTTTTGGCAATTGAGATATAAGTCACTTTTCCATGACAACTTTGTTTTCACTTCGAATCCGTTACAAGTAATTCGGTCATACACAACATAAATGATTAAAGCTTCATTTGTGAATAACTCGATATTAAGTGGATCATAGTTCTTTGATTTTTCTCATATGTGATCCTCCACCTTTCAGGTGGATAAAACAAAATACTGATGGTACTTCCAAAGGAAACCTAGGACTTGTTGGTGCATGGGGTTTATTCGGAAACAAAGGGGATGACTAACTAGGTGATTTTCCTACATTTGTAGAAATATGCTTGTCAACATAAGCAGAACTTTGGGCATTGCGATTGGGACTCAACCTCACAAAAAAAAAAAAAAAAAACTTGGTTATTATGAGATTCAATTGACTCTATAGCCATCATTGATCTTGGTATTTAAAGTTTATAATTGGTAAATGTTGGCCTTGCTTTACTTAAACATATCAGAATACTATTGTGTTCTTACTTTGAATTTAAAGTGCAACTTAACTTTTGGGAAAGAAATCACTTATTGACTGGCTTGCTAATCATGAAATCAACAAGTGTTTGGATACTAGTTTCTTTTTATTACCTCCAAGGGAGTTATTTCATGTTTTATTAAGTGACGAAATAGGTAAAATGGACTTATGATATTAAATTTTTGTATTCAAATTTAGCCCTTTTTTCATACTAAACTATGTAACATATTAATTATCTACATAAAGTGAATTTATCAAAAAAAAAAAATTTATGGATACGTATCCAAGCAAAAAGTTAGTTAATTTAATAAATATTGTGAGTTGAGCAATACACTTATATGAATGGTTATGAATGGTGGCTGACCAAGGTAATCACTATATGAATGGTTATGAATGGTGGCTGACCAAGGTAATCCAGTGATGGCCACCGGCGCTGGCACTGCCAACTTGCCAGTAGAAGTTGAGGTGAAAGCAATTTTTGGTGAGAGGTCATCCTGGGAAGATAACGGACTCTCGGTGGAGGATAGGGGTGAGCGGTTCCCGGTTCCGGTTCGGTTCCGTCTGGAACCTGGAACCTACCCTCGGGTACAGGTTCCTCAATTTTTGGAACCTGGAACCTACCCGTTAGAACAGAACTGGAACCTACCCCGTCACGGGTTCCGGGGTCGGTTCCCGTTTCCAACGGGTTCTTTTTTTTTTTTTTTTTGATTTCATTTTCGTAGTCGACGCGAATATTCGGAAGCCGAAATAATTCAATAGTTGGCCCTCCATTTTCAATACCTGCCAAAACACAGCAATATAAATCTTTTACATCCGAACAGACAACTAAATTCATAGTTTTCTAGAGAAAACATTGTCTAATGTATAATTTGGTGATGTTTCATAATAATAACTACGGGCATGTTGTATGAGCATAGGCTTGGCATTTCGCTCTTGATTTGAGTGGCAAGAAGTGGGTGCCACGTCAAGCAGAAACTTGTGTTGGCAGTCACTGGAGCATCGAAAACAATACAATAGCTGAACAGAATTGAAAAAAGAAAGAAAGAAGTGAAATAACAGAGAACCGGTCGTCGGAGAAGAAGCTCAACGAGCTCGTCTCTAAGAACCGGTCGTCGGAGAAGAAGCTCAACGTGAGCAGCGTCTTGCCCCTGTTCGACGGCTTCAAGCTCACGTCGTTGAGCCCGACCCACTTCGCCCAAGCCCTCCACTACGCCTTACGATCCGTGAGGCACTTCGCGAAAGCCATGGCTCGCGAGATGGAGGCGGCGAACTGGAACCTCGATGAGGCCATCCCATTCATCAAGCCGCGAGCGAGGTTCGCGAAGCCCGGCCACCGGCACTTCGCCATCGAATCGTTTGAGGCCAGATCGATCTTCGAGGGCTTCAACTTCCCTGACGGAGGAAGAGCTCGATTCTGGCGGAGGCGGTGGCGGTGGCGGTGGCGGTTTGGAGCAACGACGGCCTGGACGGCCGAGCGAGCGGCGGCAAGAGGTGGTGACGGTGGCTTGGGGACGGCGGCGGTGGCTCACGGCGGCAAGGGGCGGCGCGGACGGCGCGACAGCTCGTCGGGCTCAACGGCGAGACGGCTTGTCGGACGAGCGGTGGGTGGTGGTGGTTCGGTGGCCAAGAGGTGGTGGTGAGTAGGGCGTGGGGCGGCGGTGTGGTGGTGGGTGAAGCAGCAGCCAGCAAGAGGAGGAGGAAGAAGAAAAAGAAGAAGAAGAAGAAGGGGTAGGGTTTCGGCCGAGAGAGGGGCAAAGAGAAGAGAGAGAGAAAAAGAAAAGAAAAAGTTGGGGGGTAGGAAGTGACGTGACGAGGGAAAAGGGAGAAAAGAAAGAGAGAGAGAGAGAGAAAAGAAAGGGAAAGGGGGAAGAATCCGCAGAGGGGGAAATCTTGCGGGGGCGACGTTAGGGTTTTTTTTTTTTTTGAATTATGACCGGTTCGGTTCCGGTTCCCGGTTCCCTTTTTCTCGGGAACCGGAATCGAACCGGAACGCCGGTTCCTAGAAAAAGGGAACTGGAACCGGAACCGGTCTCTTTAGAACCGGGAACCGAACCGGACCCTCCTCCGGTTCGGTTCCCGGTTCCCATACCGGAACCGTGCTCACCCCTAGTGGAGGAGTCTCGGTGTAGGAGAAGAGGAAATTAAAAAGAAAAGAAAAGGCGGGAAACAAATAAAAAAAATAAAAATAAAAATAAAAAATAATATAAAAATAGAAAAAGAAATAAACAAAACAAAAAAAAAAAAAGGAAAAGAAATAATGGGCTGAATTTTGATAAGGCTGGGCTGGGTGTGTCTGGGCTGTTTAGTTTGGGCTTGAATTGATTAGGAGGAGGGGCCGAAACTTCAGCCTGAATTATTTCAGTGGCCCAAACCCGCATGAGTTGCCCACATTCGGACCGGGTCCTCCGACCCGACCCGAGTCTCCATTTTTCACAATTTAAATGTATTTAAAAAATAAAAAATCCAAAAATAAATAAAATTAGGAAATATTTTAGAAATTATACTTTGATTAGTTTTATTAGATTTTTGTATTAATATTAGTTTATAATTTATTTAGATTCCTTAGTTAGTGTATACCCATTAGGGTTTTAATAAACATCTTTGTTTAATATAGTTTTTTAGAATGTGAAACCTTTGAACGAGAAATTGAACCCGAATTGAACAAGCACGTAGGGGTATCTTCCCCGGGGCTTAACAACAGTATGATGTACGTTCTTTGCGACAAGCATCGAGTTTTTGTTTTCGCATTGCTATATCGATTCTTTTTTAAGGTAGGTATTTTCTTAGGGTCATTATAAATACCAATGAAAATATTGTATCCACGCTAAGCAGGTGAGAACTTTAGGACTTATAAAAGACTGCATGAACATTTTAGTTGACAAATAATCAAAGTTTAGATACCGAAATTGTACTAATTATATAACTAGTGTAATCAAATCATTGACGCTACGATATCTTATTTTGTAGGAATTAAGATACACTTTCATGTCTTAATTGGTTTCTAACAGACCTCAAAGGACTAGTGGTGACTTCTATAAATACTTAGGTTATTAAGAATTTTTAAAAAATCATGTATCATGCAAAATATGAGTTTGGAAGAGTCCGCACTCTTGACTGATAAACCCTTTCTCAAATAGTTGAAAAGATGATGTGTTGGAGTTGTCTTTGCAATGAACCACTAGGATTGTTTCTTGAGCAAATACATTTAAATTTATTCCTAAGGGTGGCTCCTTAAGGATGGGTCACAGCTAAGGGTGTGCAAAAGAACCGAGACATGCCCAGACTTCTCGGAACCAGACCAAAATCGCTTGGAATTGGATCGGAACCGCTCGAAACTGGTGGTTCTTGAGGGAACCGGTCCAATTCTCAATTCTAATTTATAGGAACTGGTGGGTACCGGTCCAATTCTCGGTTCTATGGGTTGATCCGCTCATCCAGACCGGACCGATTATATTATAATAATATATTAATTTTAATATTCAAATAAATTTCGAAATTACTAATTAGCAAACCTAAATTTTAGGGCTTCATCACCTCTCACGATTTCCATGTTTTTTATAAGAATTTAGTAAAGTGTAAGCTGCCTTTCGGCAACTCAACAAATGACTCATTCAAAAGATACTTCCGGGACTCACATAGGACATTATGTTCAATAATACATGGAGTACTGGTGGAATAGATCCACCTGGGAACTGAACTTGACTGATGGTCTGGTTCTCGGGTGGATCCATGCAACTAACTGGTGGATCTCGGCTCCAATTTTCTGGAAATGGTCATTAGCGGGTGATTCTTAGTTCTAGGCCGGGAACCGCCCACCCGGACCATGCACACCCTTAGTCATAGCAATCAGGATTGCGAAGGCCTCACCAAATGCGGATGAGGTTAGACTTGGTGAGGGCCGTGAAGCCCTCACTGACAACATACGACCCTTGCCTGGCTTAAAAGGAAAAATAAAAAAAGAGAATAAAGAAATAAGAAAATAAATTGTTTAAAAAATTATAAAAATTATCCACGTCAGCATCAATGATACTAAATATGATGGTCACTTTGGTAATTTTTTTTTTTTTTTATCAAGATTGGCCGAAGGGATTAAATTAACAAATTGTTAAAAGGTTATGACTAAATTGACAAAATTGAAATATTTACGACTGAATTGACAAAACTGTAATAAGTTTGAAACATATCCCATTTGAGTATATTCCATCATTTATTTTATATTGAGTACATCAAGATAATATTTGAACTTTTCTGTTGCTCCAAACTCCGAATATGATTAAAATTATTCTATCCAATGATGCAAGGCGCAATCTCCACGGTCAAAAGGCACGATGCCTCGACACTTTGGCTACGATCCTCGGCCGTGGGGACGATGCAAGGCACTATGCACATGGTCCATGAGCACGATGCACTCGTCCATGGGCAAGATTCAAGGTGCAATGACAACATGGTCAAGTGTTGGTGCAAGGCATAAGGCTTGGGCCATCAGGTAGACGACCTGGATGATCGAGCACACAACACACGATGCGATTAGGGGTGAGCATGGTTCGGATTGGGCCGATTCAACATCTAACTCGGAGATTGATTCATACAGTATTGGTTTCCAATTTTTGGGACTAATGATCGATCCTGTTGAGTCTAGGACCAAGGATTAGACCAACTCTATGAGTTTAGTCTAGTTCTAAGGTCAATTCAAAACCAATTTTTTTTTATTCATTTTTTGATTCCCTAAAATGGAAAATGTACTATTTCGAATTTCATATCCATTAACAATGCGATATTAAGTAATTAAATTATGAACACGATACATATTAAACGTAAATATAAGATAATGTAACGATAGAAATTTACACTTTTGAAAAGCAACAAACCATACAAATAAACATGCAAGATGATGGAATAGAGGCGGGCAGCGAGACGAGTGGACAGAAGTGAGCTAGGCAAGTGAAGAGAGGCCGGTTGTGAGGTGAGCGAATCGAGCAAGACTGAGGTGAGTGAAGAGGGTATTCTCTTTTTTTATATATTTTGATTTTTATTTTTTATCGAATTAGGATTAGATTTCTTTCTACTTTGTAATTTACATGATAAACTAGTTAAATCAATTCTAAACTCGTAGGATTGAGGACCATATCCGGCACGCATTCATAAACTAACTACGAAGGGCAAGGAAGTTACGGGCGCGTATGATAAAATTTCTGGCCAGAAATTGATTTCTCAATTTCTATTTCATTAACAAGTTTTTCAGCAAAGAAACATGTTTAATAACTATTCAGAATTTTTATTTTTAGAGTAAAAATTTGTTTGATAAGATAAAAAAAAATTCTATTTCTAGGAGCAGCAATGGCTGGCATTCGGTGGTCGAAGTCTGACGTCCGGTGATCGGCATTCGACGTTCGGTGATCGACGGTGGGTGGTCGAAGTCCGGCGTTCGGCATCCGACGTTCGGAGGCCGGCGATTGGCGGCTAGTGGAAGGTGGCCAATGGTCGAAGTCCGGTGGCTAGCGACAGGTGGCCAAGCCGGAGTCCGACGGGTGGTGGCGGGTGGCCAACGGCTAGAGTTCGACGGTCGGTGACCGGTGGTTGGCGGCGGGTGGCCAATGGATGAAGTTCGACATCTGACGGCCGGTGGTGATCGACGGGTAGTTGGCGATGGGCCTTTAGTGTTCGGTGGTTGGCGATGAGCGGCCAACGACCGACGGGCGGTCAGCGGTGGGCCTCTGGTGTCTGGTGGTTGGCAATGAGCAGTCAACGATCGACGAGCGTCCAACATCTAGCGGCCAACGGTCAGTGATGAGCAGCTGGAGTCCGGTGGCTAACGGTCGGCGTTCGGTGGTCAACGGTCGATGGCGAGTGGCTAATGGCTAGGGCCGGTGGTGGCCGACCGGCGATTGGCGATGGGCGTTCGGCATCTCATGGGCAACAGGTGGGCGACGGGCAATGACGAGAATGAACGATAAAAAAAGTTTTGATTTCTCATTTCTGTTTTGGAAATAAAAAGGTTAAAAATTTTAATTTTTGATTTCTACTCAAAATTTATTTTTAGAATATAAATTTATTTTAGAAATAGAAAAATGAAATTGTATTACTAAATAAATTTCTATTTCAACTTTGTTTCGGAGAATAAAGAAATAGAGAAATAGAGACTACTATTGTCACGCGCGCCCAACAAAACACTTCGTGCGGAGAAGCGGCCTACAAAACACTCCAAGAAATTCCCCCAAATCGTTAGGGTTTACCCCCTGCAAATCGCCACCCATGTCGTCCTCTCGCAAGATCGTGCTCGAGAGCTCGGACAAGGAGTCGTTCGAGGTGGAGGTGGCGGTGGCCCTGGAGTGCCAGACCATCAAGCACATGATCGAGGACGACTGCGCCGGCGACGGCATCCCCCTCCCCAACGTCTCCAGCAAGATCCTCTCCAAGATCATCGAGTTCTGCCGCAAGCACGTCGACGCCGACCGCGAACGCGCCGGCTCCGCCTCCCCCGCCGCCGCCGACGACGAGCTCAAGGCCTGGGACACCGAGTTCATCAAGGTCGACCAGGCCACGCTCTTCGATCTAATCCTGGTCAGTGCCCGTTTCGTGGGAGATTTTGGGCGGTGATGCTGGTTTGCCTTGTCCGGGCGTTGCTCGGGCGAGGGCGAGGGTTTTGATGTCGATTTTGCTGATTAATATGTGTTTGTGCGTGTAGTATCGTGTAGGTTCTTCGACGGAGTTTAGGGTTTGAGGAGATGTTGTAGTAGTAACGAATGATTGAGATCTGCTGCGTCGGTTTTGTTATAAGTTGAAGTGTTCGTGTTGCGGTGATGCTTAGGTGTAAGATATTGTTTTTTCTTGTTTTATAAATTTTGAAGGGCAAAAAACTAAATAGCGGATCGCGTACTTGATGCTCCCAAGTCCTGAACTTGTCTGGATGATTGGCAATTCTTTGTTTCGCGTGGCTTTTGAAGAATGAAGTGTGGTCTGGTGCTCATCCCTGTTGCGATTTTTATTCGATGACGACTTATCACTCGCGGGTTTTGCACCACCATAGATAATTCATGAGCTTGTGAAGTTGATTTGAGTCTTGTCTCGTTGAGGATTGCAGTACTTATCATTTTCTGTGTGGCATTTTGCTTGATGTGTGATATAGGCGGCAAATTATCTGAACATCAAGGGCTTGCTGGATTTGACCTGCCAGAATGTGGCAGACATGATTAAGGGGAAGACCCCTGAGGAGATCAGGAAGTCATTTAACATCAAGAACGACTTCACGCCAGAGGAAGAGGAAGAGGTTCGAAGGGAAAACCAATGGGCCTTTGAATGAAAAGAAGTGCTCAGTTAAAGCCAACTATTTGCTGTGGCCTTAGTTATTCTTTGCTCAGGGAAACTGGAGTTGCTGTTTCTGAATTGAAATCAATCTTCTAACTTCTTGCTATATAAGTGAACCTCGTCCTTTGTATCATACGTGGTCTCTCTCTCTCTGTTTTTTTTTTAAACATATTTTAACAAGATGATGGCTCCGTTTCTTGGTTAGTGCAATGCATCAAGGCCTCTTTTTCATCTGTTATATTTTGTTCATGCATGATTGCAGATGTTGCTAGTTTATCTCTAGTGCGCTGGAAATATGTGCATGAGGAGTTCGATGTCTGAACACAGTTGCTAGTTTGGAAGACAAGTACCTCCAGTGGTCCCCACGGTATAACCGCGGGTTGATAATGATCGAAAAAGTTGGTTAATTAGTTGTTATCCACAGAGGTTGGTATTTTTAGTCACAGCTCACGTTGGCTAAAACGTCTTTATTCTGAATTTTGACATATGCCAATGGGCTGAATCGAAGTTTGGCTTGATGGAAGCCTGAAGGCCAGCATACCATTGTAAGTATATATATGTGTATGCATAGTTAAAACTAGTTAGAACTGATAGTTGGCTTTTGTCCTTGCCATTGTCATGATAGATAGCTGTTATATAGCTGCAAGCAATGAGATACATACACCATGTCTTTAGGCACGACATGCTTGTATGAAGTGAGCTTGTGTTCATGAACACTTTTCTTTGGTCACCATAATATTAGTTTTCAACTTACTATGAGTAATTTTTATTGATCTTGAAGGATATCGCAAGTTTATGCATCTTCCATTGGTCTGCTTACGAGTCTCTCAATGCCATTGAGATGTGCAAAAGAATCGGGACCCACCCGGACCGTCCAGAACCGGATTGGAATCGCCCAGAACCAATGGTTCCTAAGGGAACCAATCCGGTTCCCGGTTCCAATTTATGGGAACCGGTGGGTACCGGTCCGGTTCTTGGTTCCATGGGCGGATTCGCTCACCCGGATCGGATTGGACGGGTTATATTATAATAATATATTAATTTTTAATATTAAAAATATTCAAAATTAACAAATCTAAAATTTAGGGCTCCAATTACCATATTGTCTCAATTTATTACTCTCCTACTTCATCTCGTCTCTCTTAGTTCAAAATCTCCCTGAACTCCCTCTTCCTCTCCAATTTACCTTAACATCTACTCATCTTCTTTCGAGTCCTAATCCGAACTCAGCGAAACAGTGAGGTGATTCTCTTTTCCTCTCTCGAACTTGAACTCTCTCTCCAAGTCGTCGCCACCTCCGCATTTATTGTCTCTGTTGTCCTCTTTGTTATTGGGCTCGTCTCACTTCTACCTCCCCTCTTCCTCAGGCCTCCCCCCAACGTCCTCATTTTCGGGGACAATGGCAAACTCCAAGTCTAAGAATGGGTCATTGTCCCCATTGTCCTCCTCATTGTCAATCTCGAGGGAGGAGTAGGAGACGGTGGAGGCGGTGGCAAAGATGGTGGTGGTGGTTGGGATGGAAGCGGCGCAAGGGTCACGACCGCTACCGCCGCGGCGCTAATACTTGAGGAGAATAAAGTTACCATGGTCAGGAGAGTCAGAATAAGTAGATGTGGGGAGGGTGAAAAGGGGAAGGTATGGAGGTTGGATTGGTTCTGTGGATCCATCCGGGAACCAGATCGGACTAGCGGTCCAGTTCTCGAGTGGATCCATGCAACTAACGAGCAGTTCTCGGGTCTAAGTAGAGAACCGCCCATCCGGACCATGCACACCCCTATTCAATGGGGCTTCGCTTTGATAAAGTGATCGTGATTACTTAGGGCGGTGTAATTACTAAGGTGCGTTTGAGATATTTAGTGACACGAAAGATTAATAACAAAGTGATTATGAGCAAAGGTGTGTGAGAAGGGAATAGATTTTGCAACTAGATGGATGCATATGTCCTAACTCCAGACAAATACATCGCCAATAGCAATGACATTGCGAGATGAACAGGTCAATAGTGAGATTGGCAGATGAAAATGAAACGGCCTGAAGTTTCTTTGATTTGGTTATTGATCCTTCGATTCCTCTCTAATTCATGGTCATTTTTCGGACTTGAACTTCTCATCCAGGTACTCCATCTACATCAGTATCTGGAATAAATTATGGCTCGGTACAATTTTCACCTACTTACAGATTGTCGCTTATACTGCTTACTACAATTGGACTACGAACTTTGTATTGTCCATTTGTCCACGTAATCGACCCAAACAAATCTTCTTTTACCGATGATTGCAAAGAGAGAATGACCTGGTAACTCTGCTTCTGACCTGTTTTCTCGAATTTGAGCTTACTTGGAACTACCTTGACAATTAATCCCTGCGGAGAATCAATGCTTGCTGTATAAATGCCAGCATCATCTCCTGCGACGTTCGTGAGGGTCCTGACAACGGTCTTGCTTCGTTTTCCATCCAGACCCGAGATTGCTATTGAGGGATAGTTGATGTTGGAAATCAGGTCGGAGCTCGAGTCTGGGGGACAAGAGAAACTGTCTGAAACATTTCTCGCGATGCGTTTGATCTGCGCGATGTTGTAGCCATGGTAGCAGAGGAAGTTCAAGTAGTCCGTAGTATTTGTCTCGTAAACAAGCCCCGGCTGTAACGATCGAGTCGTGCTCACTTCTCCTGCTCCATAGTCATACGGCGTGGCGGCCGTGCCTGTGTGCGTAGTTATGGGGCCCCTCAAGTTGTTTGATTGGATGGCTGCAGATGGATGCGAAAGGTCCGTTTATCTTCAGAAATAATTCCATAAAGCAGGCAGGGAGGACCGGACATGACCGTGGACATGGTGTCTTGCGAGACTCGATGAGTGATCTAATCATTTCCGCAGCATCATACTGGAATACCAGTTGTTCGCCGATGGAAACGGCTTTAGGCTTGACCTTATTTTCGACAATTATCAATTGCTAAGGACTAAGGAGTTCATCAGGAGCATGGCTCTGTGAGAGAGAGAGAGAGATGCAGATGTGATTAAGTTTACTGTCCTTACTGACCTGTGGTCATGATGGCTGATCTGATGGCTGAAGGGCCCCAAGTGGGATTTCGAGACTTGACGGTTGCAGCAAGGCCCGACACGTGTGGGCACGCCATGGAAGTCCCGGAGAGGACATTGAACGAAGGGGCGGCTTTGCCTGGAGTGCCTGCCATGTCGTTGCCTATCCACGCAGCAAGAATGGCCACTCCTGGTGCAGTGACATCTGGCTGGAAAGAACAATGGGCACATTGTCAGTTAATCGTCTCTGTTTTAGCTCAGTTTGCTCGCAAACGGCGATATTTGGAGAGAGAGAGATTTGGTCTTGCCTTGAGGATGTCCTTAGTGATGGATGAAGGGCCTCTAGATGAAAAGTATGCAATGGAAGGTGCTGGCTTATAGTTCGCAACTGCAACCGTTGCTAGGACAGTTGCCACTGGGTTGCTTCAGGATATACAACACCAGAAGGTGATTCATTGGAAAAGCATTTAGAACGGTGAGATAACATTTTTTCTTGCTTATTAATGAAGCGAAAGTAGTGACAGAATAGTTGCATACCTGCTGGAGTTCATATAGGAGAGGATCTCCGAGGTGTCTTTTGAAGAAACCACCGTCATAGGGAATGTGCCGTATATAGATGTGACAGATCTTTCTTCATCATCGACCAAGATTAGCCCTACTCCTCCGAGGTCTTTCACCTCCTCCAACTTGCTTTCCTTCGAGTATTCATTGTCATCATTATCGCAGACGACAATCTTGCCTTTGATTTTGGTTGCATCCATGGAACTTGGGTTGCAGTTTCTGGTCACAATGTTTTCAAATCACAAATTTAGTATGCACATCTAGCTGCAAAGGTTCCTTCGACATTTTTTGTCATTTGCTCTTGCTTTGTCTCTGACACACTCCTAAGGTTTTTTGTCATATGAACTTGGAACAGAATTCAAGTACCTTGCTTCTGACTCCAGTGCTTCACTTTGTCGTGCAGACTTGGCGTAGATCAAAGGATGCACTGGCTGTTTATCGAGGTTACTGAAATTTATGCCTTCACCCTGAGATGCATCATAGTCACTCAAGATGTTAAAATTTTCTTCAGTTGCTGAGGGTCTTAATTTCTTTTTAGGTGACTTTGGAACAACACTAGATCAGCTTACAAGAAAGGGCGGACTGAGAATTGCAACATACACTAGATTTGATGATTCTGCTTAAATAGATATCAGGCCAAATGTAAAAATTCAGAAAGAGTAATAGTAATTAATGCTCCTGCAATACAATGTGACATCGTGACAGTGTTGCGTAACTATTCATTCAAATGTGAAAGGCGATGATGCCCTGTCAGAATATCTGCAATTCTCGGCTTCAAACTTCGGCTTTCCGATTTAAGCAGTTTCTGATAATGATCAAGCTGTGGACACATTCTTGTGAATGTAAAAATGTATGTACACTACCAGGAGACTGTGACAGTGTTAGGTAACTATTCATCTTAATGTGAATGGCGATGACGACCTGTCAGAAAACCTGTAATTCTCGGCTTCAAACTTCAGCTTTCCGATTTAAGCAGTTTCTGATAATGATCAGGCTATGAACACATTCTTGTGAATGTAAAAAAGTATGTACACTACCAGAAGATTTAATTGACTACCTTGATCACTTTGTTTCCACCCAAGACAACATCGGACTCAAAATCCCTGTCGATGGTTGAGGCAGAGACAGTCAGAATCCAAGGGGCGGCATTCACGACGGTTCCTGAGCTAGGCCCATCATTCCCTGCTGAGCAGACCACAAGAATCCCATTTTCTGCTGCATGGAACGCTCCTATTGCAATTGGATCGCTTGTGACTTCAGGTATCGACATCGCAGATGCACCAAGTGAGACCGACACCACATCGACTCCATCAGAAATTGCATCATCAAAAGCCGCCAGTATGGCAGAGCCCTGGCATCCCTCCGGGGAGCACACTCTATAGATGGCAATTCTTGACCCAGGGGACCCGCCCTTTGCGGTCCCCGCAGCTAGGCCATAGAAAGATGCATCTGGCACGGCACTTCCTCCTGCAGTTGAAGCCACATGGGTTCCGTGGCCTTGCACGTCCCTAGGCGAGCGGTCTGCTGTCATCTCATCAGGATCAACGTAATATCTAGCTCCAATCAGCTTTCTGCATAGATCCAAACGTTTCTGTACTTTGACTTGAATATGGAAGACAAGGACGTACAGGCAGATTCTATAATAAGGATCAACTTGTTTGCAAATGAAGAGTCACTTGCGTACTCTTCTTTGATTTTCTCGTGGCTCATCCATGAGGACAGGGTGATCTAAATGTGGTTGGAAAAGGAATAAAGGAAGCACATTCTGATAATGAAAATTCTCCAGACCTGTATTCTTTAGATGGTCGTTATGTTTTTCAGTTAGATATTGATATAAAGTACTGAACTTAGTCCTTTCAAGTTAGAAAATCCTGAACTCGAAATTTCTCACTTAAGAAACAACGATTGGGCTGTGATTGCTTGTTCTGCATCAAAGGGGTAGTGGTTTTCGATTCACCTGTTGCAGTTGGACTGATGGAAATCGTCCCCTTCCATGCATTTTCCTTTCCACCGTGGCGGAATCACTCCCAAATCCTTATCATCAAAGCTCTTCGACTCTGGCCATATGCCTAGATATGGTTTGAAGTTGAACTAAATTAGGACAACTCTGATATATGAGAAAATATACACAAGTTATGGTGCCACGGTGGAACAGATTTCAGCCTTCCAGTTTTACCTGTATCCATGATGCCAATGATAGTATCATATTCCTGGGTTGAGAAGTCCGATTCAGAGCTGGGGCTCGAGTCTATTTCCAGATCAATCTGATACTTCAAGAAGTCCCACGAACGAGTCGTGTGGAGTGGTAGCAGCGGATCTTTGAACACGGAGATGACTCCTGGCTTCTGAGCTATTGATCGTGCCTCCTCTTCTGACAGGCGAGCCGCAAACCCAGAAAGGCTGTGCGAATAGCTGTGTACCACTGTGGTGCCCTTCCTAGCAAAAATCAGCAGATGTTTACTCTCCGAATTTTCCCGGGACATCTTGGAAAAGATGAGAGGATGCAGCCATTTCTTTTATTTTATTAGAATAGGTTAGCCCGATATTTCAAGTGTACTGCCGTAGCACCCAAGGGTGATGGTTCTATGTAAAACTGATCATTAAAACGACTTTTCTTTATGATCTCAGGATTCTGAAAGTCTGAGAATTATTTTGTTTGGAAACAAGATTCTTATGATTCACAATACCTCCAGGATGTAGGACAGGACTATTAAATTTAAATCAGAAGCAAATTTCTAAATCCAACTTCTTAGGAAAAGAAAATAAAAATCATTAAAGAAAGCTATAAGCTATGATAACTGAAGTACTATCTCCGTATATGTAATGCACATATTTACCGCACATTCAGCAACATCATTTAGCTTCTGTAAGTCGTTCGTCTCACTTAAATGGCATGGTTAGTTTCATCTAGCATGAAGAAGGAAAGGCAAAACTGACTTAAGGGAGTGAGTATGTTCACCGTTTCAAAGAACTAAGAAGCTGTGCGTGCTCGTATCTTAAGGATCCATTTGTCGAAGCAGCCGCTCCCATATAGACAATGTAAACCCCATTGTCCTTTGCTTGAGCTGCTTTGGTACCTCCAGGGAATGAGACGAAAGACGAGAGGAAGAACAGGAAGATAGCAAAAGCGCCTTTCATGGTCACATTGAGCTGTCGAGTTCTCTCTGGTGAGCTTGAATGAGACAGTCCACACCAAACAGGAGGCTATACTTAAAGTAGGGGGAAAGGGTGGTGACTACATTGAGGCATGCTTAGCACATCTTTCAGTGGAGTCTATGCTTGCGCACTGCAAATGCCGATTCCACTCGAAGTGGGTCATAACTTATCTGAAACCCCAATAACATTTGTCGTCGGCGCCGGTATTGGCACCTGGATTTGGTGGTGGGTGGGGGCTGATGGTGGTGCTGATGTTGATGGAAATAGGAAAATAAGGAGGAATATCTGCATGGTGAAGAGAGCACACATTATGTGCGCAAATTTGCAGCTTTTCTCAGCACAAATATAGGAACTAAAGCAACCGAAGGATTCATGCCAACAAGATGGGAATAGTTTTTCCCACCTAGAAGGAACACTGGCCATGAATTATGCCTTCCCTACAGCATAAAAAGGGGAGGCGGGCATTGACCTGCCTTTTTACTTTTGGTCATTTGGTCAGTACGAAAAAGCCATCTTGGGCTAATTTGCTGTGGGGAAAAAGTCTAATGCTGGATCACGCGGAAGTAACTTTTGGGTCCCAAGCCTATGACGGAATTGAAAGGTTAAAGTGTTGTTACCTTCTTTGTTGGGTCAATGGCAACGTGAACCAAGTAGTTTTAAGAAGCTGTACCCCCAACTTCATCTGATTTTAAAGACTTTGCTGCGACGATTTGGGCTTTCGACGTACAAGGCTTTGCGCTAAGAGACATGCATAACAGCACCAGTAGTCTGTACTATTCTTTATCTCTGAAGTTGATTCTGACGCCATTCTGAGTTAATCCATTAGTAGCACAACTGCACAGCCCCCTATACTAAATTTCTCAAGACTTGAACTGGATCCCCCAAAAGAACGTTTTGGCCTTCTCAGTTCGATTTTCTGTGGTATTCGCATTAATGCTTAATTCATTCTCCAATAAATTAACCCGATATGCTAAACTCTAACGTCGAATAAGTCCTGTCACATTGTAGCGGTCCCTCGATTTTCTTTCCCTGAACTTTTCCGTTTGTTTCTTATGGTCTAACTCACTAATTAGTTAACCTATCAGCGGTCATTTGTTGTCTCCGCATTGCGCCATCAGAACAAAAAAGCTGGTCTTATGGGCCTCCTCGCCTGGCTACCCTCTCCGGCCTTCCCAGTTCTTGAGCTGCCCCCACCAATCCCTACCCAAGATCTAGAATGCAATGCTCCTAGATCAGGTGCATAGTGAACGCTGAGCCAGTAGATTTATTTCAATACGAGCGAGACTCGGCTTCGGGCCCAACAAGCAGCAAAGATCAGATCAGATTAGTTTACGGAAAAGTTTGTACCAAACACTAGCGGATCAATAACAATGATCGAGTTCATCATTAACAGGCTAAAAGAGAAAAGGGATTGGGAAAAGATGTCGCCAACAACTTGCCCAGGTTGTCAACCACCATAATTAGAGACCACGGAGAAGCAGCCAGGCAGGCAGGCAGGCAAGAATCAAGTCCAGATGGAAAGGTCGGGCTCTTGAACTGGACAGCAAAACAGATAAAGACAATCTCATCATGAGGGCACAAATCAACAAAAGAACAGCAGACTAAAGGGCCAGAAGAAGGGAGGAAGGAAAAAAAAGAAGAAAAGCTAAAAAGGTTCCGTTGCCGGGAATCGAACCCGGGTCTCCTGGGTGAAAGCCAGATATCCTAACCGCTGGACGACAACGGATTAGTGATGCTAAACGATTAAAATTCTTATTATACCAGAAGGGACAGAAAGGCATAGAATGAGTAAAATTACCAAAACAATCATAAATATATCACAATTGTATTCATTCAATTATAAATTTTTTTGACTAATTCAATTATAAATCTTTTATATTTATACCAATTTAATATGTCTGATCAACACTAAGGTGACAATATTTTTTTCGATATTTTTGATTGTTTTCTTCTTTCTTTTTATTTTTTTTTCTTTTCTTCTTCTATTGGCTAATTGACCAGCCAAAAAGGCCGAGGACTAGTCTCAACATGGCTGGGTGAGCTCAACCTTGCTCGCAGCCATGGAGGCCCATGAGGCTAGCCCTTGCCCAGCAATAGTGAGACCTCATTAGGCGTGGGTGAGGGCAAGCCTCACCAACCTATCAACTAGGGGTCCTGGGGAGCAGCCTATGAAGCACGGGCAACGACTCCTGTGTTGGAGTGTGTCGGACACGCGGTCGTGTCGGAATCCGACACGTGGTCAAACACGTTTTGACACGCGTGTCCGGAAGATGGAGGGTGGAGGCGAGGGGAAGGGAGCAGAGACGAGCTGCGAGCGACGGCGAGAGAGCAGAGACGAACTGCGAACGACGGCAAGCCCGCGACGAGGCTGCGAGCGACGGCGAGAGGCGAGGGCCCGAGGGAGCAGAGACGAGCTGCGAGCGACGGCGAGCCCGCGACGAGGCTGCGAGCGACGGCGAGCCCGCGGCGTTGAGAGACGGAAGAGGAGAGGAAGGCGGTCGTGCGGCGAGGAGGAGGAGAAGGATCGAGAGGAAGAGGAGAGGGAAGGGAGTCGTGCGGCGAGGAGAAGGATCTAGGGTTTTTGATAAAAAAAACTTTAAAAAAAAAAAAAAAAAAAAAAAAAAAGGGAGATCTGATGGCGTGAGGTAAAAAATTGGGGGAAGGGGAAGGGGAAGTGAAGTGACAGGTTATCTGTCACTATCAGGTGGTAGGGGAGGGAAATAAAAGTTTAATAAATTTGGGGGTGGACGAGGAGAAAATATTCAGTAGTATGTGCGCGCCACGTCATCCGCCGACGTGGTGCGCACATACCACTCGGCTTTCGACACCGTCCCGGGACCCGCTGGAAAATGAAAGGATCCGCTCGCTCGGAGCGGCTCGGCTCGGCTCGTTGGCGAAACAATGTCGTCAATAAATGCTTTGACGCTCCCGCCCAAAAAATTTCTCACTCCTCAATTGAAATTACTGGCTTTTCTCTCTCTCCTCGCAGGAGAACAAACAGAGAACGACCGTCTGTTTCCTTCTCCGCGCATCCGGCTCCGGCTCCGCCTCTGCCTCCCAAAAGCCTCGCCGGTCGTCGCCTCCTTCAAGAGCCTCGCCAGTCGCAGTCGGGTCCTCACCCCCTCCGCCTCCGGCTGTTCCCAACGCGGAGATCGAGCACAAGGTTTGTGCTCGCGTTGGTTTCTCGGCAACTTATGGACCTCCGACGAACGCGTCATCAGCTCCGACTCCGAGTAGCCCGAGGTCTTTGGACTCTATGTCCTCGAGGTCGATGGTCGGGACGTGAGGGCCTCGTGCTTCTTCTCCTCCCCGCCTCCCAAAAGCATCGCCGGTCATCTGCCGCTGGCACATTGCCCCCTGAGAGCTCCGTTGATCGCAGCTGGGTCCCGAGCCCCCTCTGCCTCCGCCTCCGCCTTCCAACTATTTTCAACGCGGAGATCGAGCACAGGAGGAGAAGAGGAGAGAAGAGAAGGACAAAACCACCTCTTCCCTCCCCTCCCGTCCCCTAAACTCCTCTCGCGGTTACGGGACGGCTTCATCGATGCCTTCGATAGTTGTGTCCGATTCAGCTCAACTCGGGAGAACTCCAAAAGCAAGAGCAAAGAGAAGAAGATTAAGGCGAAGGTCCAGCTCGAGGCCAATGGCGGCTTTGCGTCTCTGGCGGCGTCGGACAAGAAGCACAAGAAGGAAAAGAAGAGCGGCAGCAAAGGCTCCGAATCCAAGCAGCCGAAGCTCCCGGAGCATCAGGGGATGCGAAGAAGGAGAAGAAGAGGAAGGCGCTGGAGCTGCGCGAGGACGACAAGGAAGACAAGAGCGAGACCAGCTCCGAGCTGGTTGACCCCGAGAACTTGAAGGGGAAGAAGAAGAAAAAGAAGAAGGCGAGGTTGAGTGACGGCGATAATGAGGTGGCTCAGGAGGAGAAACCCCAACGCTCGTGTTGAATTTCGGGATCTCGGACAGCTTGAGGTTGAAGTTGAAGGACAATGGTATCGAGGCGCTGTTTCCCATTCAGGCCATGACGTTTGATATCGTCCACGATGGGACTGATTTGGTCGGCTGTGCCTGCACTGGTCAGGTATGAAAACTTTTTATTTGAATTCGCAGGATTGACATGTTGATGGTCGCGTGCTTGTTTGAAATCTGCTAATTAACTGACCATTTAGAGAAGTGAATGGTCTGGACGTTGGAGTAATGATAGTGTGTGATGCGGAAAAGGGTCACGAAGCTGACATATATGAAAAGAGAAGCATGTTTTATCTGCTCTATGAGTAGTGAATGGTTGATGTATGAGCTTGGTGAATGTTGTTTTAATTAACAAAGACGACAAAGCAATCATGGTGTAGAGTGTAGCAAAGTGCACTTGGTTCGTGAAATGTCTTTCGTGCATTTCTGGTCCTAAATCCCTGTATTTCAGCCCCTGATTGTCATTGCAAAAGTCAAATTCCGACCAATCTTTTCAGGCATTCGAACCTACAGCTGGTAATTCGACCAAAAAACCTACAGCTAAATAAATCTTCTAGTTTGTGGCGAGTCATCTGTACATTAGTTCATTGGTGTTGTTTGACATATAAAAACCAAAAGTGGCGTGAAGACTGTTTGGCCGCAGCTTGCATTTCAAGTTTTTAAAGATGATTGGCTGCTAGGAACATGAGTTTTCGAACCGGTTGCTCATTTCGTAGTTGATGGGTTTTAATTTTTTACCACCGATTATCACCTTGTTCACTTTGTGTGAATTGTACCGTAGTAAAACTCTAGCTTTTGTCTTGCCCATTTTGGAATCTCGACGAATGGGCCTGCAAAAACCTCAAGGAAGACAGGATGTGGTAGGCCACCAAGTGTTTTGGTGCTTTTACCTACTAGGGAATTGGCCAAGCAGGTATTGGAATCAAGCTTATAGAAATAATCTCATCTTTTTACAGAGATAGATGTCCGACATCGTTTACTCTATTATTTTAGGTGTTTTCTGATTTAGAAGTTAATGGTGGAGCAAAGGGGCTTAACATCATGTTGTTTGTATGGTGGAGCTCCTTATCATGCTGAGGAGAGCCAATCGAGGAGAGGGGTCGATATAATGATTGGAACACCTGCCCGTGTGAAAGTAACTCATTGAATTGGAAGCTTATTTGGTAAGTATTCACGCAAATCATTGCGGGTCCTAGGAAGTGTTGGCAAGCCTATCAATCTAAGTGCATGGAGGTACTGAGCTTTATCCTAACTTTCTAATGTAGATAATGTTTCACTAGATCCATAAACCCGTGTACATTTCTTCAGGTGGTTTTTCAATGTAGTCGGGGATTCAGAGTGCCCTATATCTGACACTTGGTGGCAAACTGAAACTGGTGGCTTCATGGTACATTTTGTTATTCGTTTGGGTTTATCATGTTAGAATTTTTTACAAAGAATGCCCACAATATCCACTTAATGGTCTCAGTCTGACTCCAGTGATGCTTACCTTCCTGCCGAGATCACACCATTACCCGGTGCCCGGCCACGAAAACCCGGATCTGCTACTTTTCCTTTCTTTGGGGTTCGGTCTCTAAACTCTTTCATTCCCTTTGACTTTTGAACAACTTAAGAGCCTTTCACAAGGTGTCTCTCCGACTAATTTCCACATTTTTTTTGTGCAGCCTGTCATAGTGGATGAAAAGGGGGTTGAAATTGAAGGCGAGTGTAGTGGATACCTGTGCATTAAAAGTTCTGGCTCGGGGCATTTCGTACACTCTATGGTGATCATGAGCGATACGAAACAACATACTTCAAACCATTCCCAGGATACTATTTTACTGGTGATGGCTGCAGCAGGTTAGTTGATACAACTATTAAGTTATTGCTTGAGGTACTTGCATTATGCCTGGGTTCTTACTAGGGATGTTTATACAATTCCTTAACTTGAATGATAATCTTGCGCTTATATATCTTTGGAAGGTGTAGTTATGGTTATATTTTTTGCAGCATAAGCTGTACAATTTGATTTCCTTATTTTTTAATTCGCTCAACCCATTCGGGGACAAAAATGGTTACCACCGGCCGACTGGTAGAGTTGATGATGTCATCAATGTCGGTACTACATGAATTTCTCAAGATCTTCTCTTTTGGTACCTTCATTCAAACATTTTTTATTGTCTCATACAATGTGGCTTTGTTTTTGTTGAGAAACTTCCAAAGACCAATTCTTTTCCTTCTTAAAGCACCCAAAGGCCTTGAATTCTGGACTAGTTATCGATGATGTTTCACTTGCCTCTGCGGTGGACACCGGTTGGAACAAAGCAGTTGAATCTGCTCTTGTCTCGCATCCCAAATGTGTGGAAGCTGCAGGTTGTTGGTGTTGAGCATGAGGTACTTTAGAGAGGACTAAATTGATGATAAAATTTTCATTGCACTTGCTTTAAATGCTAACAAATCAACAAATCATGTTTTTGTCTCTAGGTGAAAGGACAAGGCATTTATGCCTTTGTCATTCTGTGGAAGGTGAACCTTACAAAAAGAACGAGAAAAGGCCTCATACCCACTGTGAGGAAACAGGTTTGCATCCCATTAACAGTCATTTCTTTATTTGAAAACTAATTGCTCTTGCTTTCTTAAACTCCCCAAAGTGACTTAGACAACATGCAAGTTCTTGACAGAGTAACCTCTTAATGTGATGATAATTGTGATGGATCTCATTTTCTTTCCACATGCTAGTCCCACTCAAAACAAATATTGTTGAGCCTCTTGTTTGCTTACTCCTCTGAATCTGTCCTTGGGCTTTGCAAACCGTGCTTAATCCATTCCGTAATTACCATGGGGCACTATGCTTAAGATCTCACTCATACTTCTCATTTGATTATTAGATGCCTCTAATTTCTTATTGATTCCCTGGTGACATCTAATGATTTTGATCTTAGCTATGTGAAAGTTATTTGCATATTCTGATTAACAATGAACATATTCATCGCATGGAGCTCTATCTCCCTTTACTTACATGAGAGGTGTAATGAGAATGATCAAACAGTGGGACACATGCTAAATGGGCTCTTTTGGCTGATGGATCATGATGAACTCGCCGCATCTAATGCTTTGCCGATATCTTTTCTTTTTGGTTTCTCCCTTTCTTCTGAGCCAAAGACAACTATATTATCAGTAGGATCTGTAATCCTCGCATAACATTTACTACAGTAGCAAATATAGGGCCAGGTTCCATTTTATGTTCCTGGGCCATTTTGGCCTTCCTGTGCTATTATTGGCTTCATCAGGCTTCAAAATAAATTGGTTTTTCGTCCATGAACTAATAAACAAGTGAAATCTATTTTATAGCCCATCTTGTTTAACTTGTGATAGGAAATTCATAAACATAACTTTCGACTAGGCAATCTGATTCATCTTATGTATGACTTCTAGATAGGAGCATTTGCTCCGGGATCAACAGTTGAGGAAGGGGATACTCTGGGATTGGCAGCAATTTTGTGAGCTATACCTTTCTATCAAGGAAAATTCTTTTGTACAGATATGAAGTTGTGAGAAGCATCCACATCTTACTAGAAGCTGGTGCATGGAGGCCTTTTCAATCTCTCTCACCAAAATTCTTTGACTTAGCCGGTCTTGGTCCATCTCTTCAGGTTTTGCATAATGCGAGTTTGTACAAAATCCCTTGTCTTGAGCTCATAGATATCCCTGAGGAATGTATTATTTGCTCTGGATCGAGATGAATCGGCTGTTAAATTCTGGAGTTTGTAGAAGTTTTTCGCCCTCGAGCTTACATGGCAAGCCGTAGCTTGAGGCTTTTGTCCCGAGTACTTAAGAACAGTCCCGCCACTCGAAATATGATAAAGAACAGAATACGTAGCCTTGGAGGTCTCGGAGACTACGCCGGGAACAATGTAGTATCCAAATGCAAGCTGCAAAGAGAAGTCGAGGCACCTCTTCCTTCACGGGTAGATGGAGCTTGCTTTTTGTAAGGATTCTTCATTGTGATGATATTACGAGTCAAAGGTTAGATTTGTTGGAATTTTGTATAAATTGGTGCCAGTGCTATAGCTTGTTCAAACCTTGACTGGATTTCTTCCGAAAAACATTGTTGGGTAGAAGTGCACTTGGTGTCTTCGATGTGACTTTCACGTTCGTTCTTTAGCTTTATACTAATAATATCCTGGTTGATCCTCTTCATTTTTGCATTACAACCGTAATGAAGTTATGGAAACTGGTCAAAGGAAAAAGACTTGATGGTTGCTTTGCTTTAGTGGCTCTTATTTGTAAACGCTTTTTTGCTTGAGATTTAATCCTGACTAGCATTACTACACTATTATTCTTGACCTAGCAATTATGATCAACATGCTTTACTAGAGTTACTTTCCTTGAAATATTCCAAGTGGTACCGCATATGTTTAAGGTTTGCTCAAGGACTCGTGGGTTCATCCTTTTAATTTCACATGCATGTTTGTTTCTGAAGGTGAATGATGATCAGATAATTCTTGACAAGACAGTTGCTGATCAAGTGTCTTTGTGGAAAAGCAGCAAAGGGTTCACTGATGCATTGGTTCGACCATGTTTGTTCGGGAGAAACGTGTTCTTATCATCAAATTGGCGATGTCTTCGTTTGTGAGAAGACTGGAAATGTTCATGGTAAAATACTTTAATTGCTAACAATGACAAGTCTCTTTAGTATATCCAATTTATATGTGTCGTGCGGAATGTCTTTCCTAATGAGGTTTCCTTCATCATCGTCTTTTCTCTCGCCCGTGATGAGACGTGCGAGAAACCGTTATGGATCCCGCCAATGAGCTGTTTAAATATCTGGACACTTTGTTTAAATAGGTTCTTTGTCACGCTGAAATGGAGACCGATGCCGTGAGTAGAACGTCTTCTTTCAACACTCCAATTTCTTAAAACAGTCGTTCTTTTATCTATCTAGCTAGGATCACAAAATTAACAGCTAGCATTTGTCGTTCTCGTAGAGTAAAATCTTTGAGGTAACTGATTTTTTTGCTTTTTCACATGAAAAATTTCAGAAGCGGCGAAGAAGGTGGTGTGACAGATGAAGCTGAACCATTCATGGGACACAGTCGATTTGGTAACTAGTTAACCGTTTCCTTTCTCTTTTTTCGTTAGCTATGATTGACACGTGCCTCACTCTTCATGCTTGTGTCTCGCAGCACGAGCTTATGTCTTGGGATATAATTGCGCCGACGAAAGAGAATTAGATGCTGTGTTGAGGTTCTGCTGAGTTTTGGGGATGGAATGTATATGCCTTGATCCTCCTCTCAAGGTAGTTCATAGCTATTTGAGGGGTCTTGCCTTGAGTTAGATGTGTTAATTGCTGTCATTTGTCTTATCGTACTTGATTGAGATAATTTAGTCGTCTCATTTTATGGTTTTCCATTTCCAGTGATTCCACCGGGGAAATGGCAATGTCCTAAGTGCCGCTCAAAAAGTGATTCGGTTGAGCCAATAAGCCATCTCGATTCCGGTTTGAAGCGAGCTCGGACGAAAATTTGTGGGTCAAGATCCAAGACATTGTCTAGCACGGAAAAAGTATCTCGAATGCTTGGTGGCTCCCATTTTCCAAGCAAGAGGTCTTTGAGTGGAGGGAATTCTGTTGTAACACCTGAAGTTCAGCCATTGGAAGGTAAGCCAGATCTGTCCCCAGGAGAGGACCCATGCACCATCAAGCCTGGTTGCCCATCCCTGGGTGGTTCTACGGATGGAATCTCTTCCTCTCAGAAAAATGATGATGAACAAGGTAGATGTACCTCCAAAGAAAAAGCACCTTCAACCGGAAGGTTAGCTTCTCCTTCCGTGCCCGCTTCATCTCATTCTCAACGGGTGAGTTCGAACAATATGATGAAGCATCGTAGAAAAAATTCTCAATGTTCTGATGGATTCAATAGTCCAGATGGTCAAGCTGCTCTTGGAACTGGTGCTAGTAAAGAGAGAGCTAAGAAGAGAAAGCTTGTGCAGAAAAATGACATTCTGAAGAAACGCATGACTGACAATGGAAAGCAAATTATTGCTACTTCTAAGAGCAGGAATGATGATGGCAAGCAAATTATTGCTACTTTTAAGAGACATGGGTCAAAGAAGAAAGCTGCATTACCTGCAATAGGTAATTCACAATTAAGAAAGAGAACAATTGTAAACAAGGGTTCACGGTCTGCCATGGAAGAAATGGAGCAAAAGAAGGTTCAAATGGTCCAAATAAACAAAAGGTAGATACTTTTACATTGGCCTTTTCATTACTGACATATTACGTATAGATATATATAAGATACTTCCTCGCATTCGTTACATTTAGCAAATGTGGGGACTTACAATTTTTTTTTTTTTGCTTCCTAAGATATGAACCTCTACAATATATTGAGTGGATGCGGTTTGGTGTTTGGTCCTCTTGCATGGCGTGTTTGTTTTCTAAAGATATCTAGAAGCCCTGGATATATTTTGGTTGGTAGTTCTAAGTTGATGGTTTCCACGTGCAAAGGCACAGGGAAAGTCCTTTTAATTGAGGCTTGATGATATGATACAAATTGATTTTGTGGTGCGAAGGTTTCGGAGAGTTGAAAAGCCCACCAGTAAAGCCAAAGAAAAGAGACCGTCATGTGAATGATACACCAATGTGCATAAGCGGCACCGCCAGAGTGAATTTCAGCAGGTAAATCTACTTACGACCAACTTTGTTGTTTGATTCTGGTGATCGATCTTAGAATCCATCTTAATTCATTTGACACTTTTCTGCTTTTCATGTTGATCGGGTTTTGGGCTATCGTGTTAGAGGTAGTGATGCAAGTTCATTGTTTTATGTTTCTGTATGTATTGTAGACATCCTTAATTCTGTTAGTTTACTTGTTCCAGAGAAGCAGGACAAACATCAACATAGTACTTCCGGCAAAATCAACTTAGATGCAGGAGATGGGTAGACTTGCTGATGACAGACAAGTTGATATAAGCATTGACAGTGATATCAAACTGCACAATTTGAATGCTTTTCAGTGGTTATCCTCTTATCGGCTGGAATTTTAATGGTAAAGCTGGAGGAAGAGTCGAAAACTGTAAAACTTGGTTGACGACATTTTATCTTTCTTCTATTGAGGTTGAAAGACGTGTTTTGAGCAGGTTTGTCAATGTAGACCTGCGCTGTGTATAAAGTTTACTTACCAGGTTTAGTTCAAATGCTTTACTTGTTGTTCCTTTTCAAGTGCTGAACGTGTTCTCTGTTTTTATCCTCTAATTTTGCAGGAGGAGCCCCATATCTAGTGCAGCAGCTATTATTTACATTATCACTCAGCTCTTTGATGAGAAGAAGTCTCCCCAAGGTTTTAGTTTCCCCAATTCTATTCAATTTAAACAACTAAAGACATATTGGTGCATATGTAAATGGCATTTGAGACAGCACGTGCATATAAATAATCGAATGTTTGTGCAGATATATCACTTGCTATTGGAGTCACCGAGGGGATGATTACGAACTCCAAGGATCTGTATCCTCACATTTCGAAGATAAATACCAAGCTGGTATGCCAAGAAAGAGGATCTAAAGAATTCCTGCAGCTTTTGAGTGTGTGTAGATATACAAACAAAATCGACATTAGTTAACTTTCAGTTAGTTTTGGAAATCAGAACAATCTTGAATTTTTAATTATTGTTATAAAGAATATGATGGTTCTTAATTCTCACTCTTTGTATTGTTGGAAGATATCTTGAAAAGTTTGTTATTTAAACATCGAAATGCTGTGTTCAAGTTCTTTTTGGCTCGACTCGACTACGAATACCGTGTCATAGAAAATACACTGCTTCGATTTCGCATGATAATGTGGGCGAGAAGACGCAACATTGTTCAACTCTGACGAGATGTTGGTTTAATAAATTATAAGTCCGTTCACTTTGGTCCTTTAAGCTTTCAATTCAGCTGCTTAAATCTCATTAGTAGTCTCTATACCCGTTCCTTCCTTTGATTGGTCATCATAATAAAACTCAATTTCACCAGGTATGTTTTTGTGCTTGAAGAGATAAAACTCTACACTCTGCAATCTCATGGTCCCGATTTCGATTAATATTAATCTATAAGAAATTGTGCACAAATCAGGCAAACTCTATGCGCATTTCCCTTTTGTCCTTTTGAAAGCTTGGCAAAGTTTTAACAATGGCTTTTCATGATTGCTGGTATTGCTCATTATGCAAAAAATTCATCACACTACAACTAGCAAATGAACCCTTATTGACATAGAAAAATTGTGATATTTTGATGATACAATATTATATGATACAAGCTTTTAGTCTCATACAGAAGAACCTCCTAAAAGCTTCTAAAAGCTTGGAGAGATAGAACAAGGCAATCGAAGAAAAGAAAGGTAAATGCACCAGTTGACTTGATCTAAGGGTGATGTATTGGACAGAGCCACTTGGCAACCTCACTTTGGTTAAACGCCCGCACTAACTCATCTTTATGCTAATCTAGCACCTGCAACATTTGAGTAAGACGAATGTACATCAACTAACACTATAATCTCATTTTATATAACAAAAGCTTTACACATAGGTGTCTTAATTTGTCTAATCGTCCTTATCTTTGCGGTTTCATTGCTCACTGTCAATGCTCAAAGTCTACAAGAAAAGAATTTAAGCCACCATCTGCAAAGCACCTAACGCTTCCAGTCCCATGAAAGAATTGTGATTTCCATAGATTATCACTCCCCTGCCTTGAATTTACGGCTTAGTGTCACTCTTGGGATGACCCGAAACAGTCTCCTCAGACAAGACTTCCTCTGCATCAAGATGTAGGGTCACGTCCGCATGTATTCTGCAATAAAAACCATCCTCAACCACTGAACATGGTATCATTGCTTTTTGGAATGGACAGTAGCACAAATTAATTCTCATCTCTAGAGGTAAACATAGGTACTGCAGATCAGCTTTCATCAAGCTTAACTACGACTCACCCATGGTCACATAATACCACATCTGTCGAGTGAAAGCGCCATTCAATCGTCCATGAAATAAATTTCTTCCTGAAACATTTAAAAAAGCACAATTCATAGATGAGAAACTACAAAACTATTCCAAAATCACATTCTCACTATAAATCTTCTTAAGCAAAAACATATTTAAAGAAGAGGGCTGATAAAGGCGGAAAGTATTAGCCAAAAGCATGGGAATGCCAAGGTCAAGTAGACCGAAAAACTACTTACAAAATTCAATAAGAATCATTTCTAGAAAAAAACTGACATTTACGGACACTTTTAATCTGTATGTCCAAAGCATGACCAAAGAGTCAACACCTGACAAGTCCTGCACTTCCTAATCTCATGGGAAGATAATAACTTGCAAATGAGATTAAAACCTAAATAAGGAAGTTAGATAAGTTCAACCATGCTTGTTTAAGAAATGTTCCTTATCGATGAATGTAATTGCATAGAAGGAATCACTTCTTGATAGCATTTTCTCAGTTGAATGATCGATTCCAAATATTCTTAGGAGTTGCAACTGTGATCCAGATATAAACCCATATAATGAAGATTCAGAGACATAGAGATAGAAGAGCTGATCTTAACCTTCGATAATACATCTTTTATCATCAGATGGCTTGATTATTGACTTAAGGAGAAAAAAGATGAGAAGGAGATCACATCATCACGAGGTAGAGTAAATATTGACATTGTTATCACTAAATCCCTAGAGCAAGATCAGGTTTTAAAGAAAATATTTAATGCCTTCGAAGGACCCAGGTGATCTAATGTTGTATACCCCAGCCAAGAGAATGACCCCACCCAAAAAAAAGAAGTAACTGATAAACAGAAGAAGAATGCATAAAGCCTGCCACAAAAATCATCTACACCTATTGTGCAGAACTTGTAGCCATCTTACAAAATCGATAGCACAGTATATATAGTCCACTCTTAGGTCAAGATTCTGACATCACACCTTTGCTCATATCGAGACTGATTTCGGCCCCTTTTTGACAGTCCACTTGGAAGGAACAAGAGTTTCGTTCTCCTACTAGCAGCTGCACGCTGGAGGTTTTGGAGGGGAAACGGCAACTTAAAATAAGGATGCACACTTAATTTAGTTCTTGTTCTGTGAGCTGCTTCAGTCACCCTCTTCACTTCCTCGAGCAAATTATAGTCTGTCCATGAATTTCAAAGAATTATGAGCATAAAAAACTCAAGAATAAAAGAAAGATTCTTAAAAAGTCAATATGAAAACAGAAGTCTTGACCACCTACAGACACGTGTCGATATCTGAGTGGTAGATGCGCACCACGTCAGCAGATGACGTGGCGCGCTCATACTACTAAATAATTTCTCTATTTAAAATAGGATTTTCAAATTCACAGGAAGCCGTAAAAGTGAACCTTCAAAGTCTAATTCATCGTCTGAGTCACTAACTGATCCATCTTTATAATGAGAACTGAAATCATAATGATCGTTCACTGCAGAATCTTCATCAAACGCATCTTCCACGTTATCATACTCATTCTTTTCGCTGTCAGCAGTTTCTAACGCATATATATCATCAGTACCATCACGCGTGTCTTTTGGGATCTCCCTACTTTGTTCCTCATTATTATTATCTCTTGCAAAGTCTTCCCCGCTTTCCTTCTCTGTCTTCTCCCCTGTCCAACGAGAAGCAACAAGTTGACCCAACTCTTCCTTTGACAGTTCGTCAGCATTCTCAGATGCGTCATCTCCCTACAAGCAATAAAACAATCATTCACGAGTTCTGGAAAAGCCAGCTAAAGTGAGATATCTGAGATCATTTTCAAATTCAAAACCACAAGAACTTCAGAAACTCCATAAAAATAAAATGCTCTACATTGGTCAAGAGGAAGAAAAGTAACATGCAGTCATGTAGACACCTCGAGTAAAGATATTCATTCTCAAACCTATGATATCTACTTGATCGAAATTACACTGAGAAATCAGATTGTTCTTGCCAAATTTTGAAAAAAAAAGCTGCATTTTCTATTAGAAGTCAAAAGTGTAATCAGAATATATATTTTCATGTTGAGTTAAATCTAACAGAATTTTCCATGACATGTGAATTATGTTTCATACACTGCCAATGGCGAAAAGGAGTATGCTTAACCAATTCATCTGCAAGGAATGATGTCGAAAAAAGCAGAGATACCCCAAGCATCGAATGGGATCATATTACATAAAAACACGAGACAAGAGGAGTCCATTAATGAAGGTGATGAGGACGACTATAATTTCTCTGGCCAACACGATTTCTATCGGACATTCACTTTCGCCAAGCCATAACATTTTCTGCTATGATTGACTGAAATCAAAGTTTGGTATGAGAACATAAAATTTCATGCATATCGCTGCATCGCAAAGGCAGTACTTGTGGTAAGCAAAAGCATCTACGACATAATACTTGCTTATGATTGCACCAGATTTAACCAGAGAAATCTAAGGGTTTGCAGTCACATTAAAGCAATAAAATCAAAAGAGTTGAGAAAAAGTACTTCTGCATCTATATAACCATTAGCCACCTTGCTTTCAGCATCAACAATAGGTTCAGATGATACAATTGACTCTTCCTCATTTGCCGGTGTTAAAAACTCATCTTTCTCTTCCACAAAGATGCTATACGTAACAACAAATGTCCAGATTGTTGGAATCATGTTGACTACGAGAGAATCAATTGTGTGTACTTTGCATGATTAAACTTTTGATGACTTGCCGTAATTCCCTTATCTTGGACTCCAGTTGATAGATGATCATGTTCTGCTGCCAAATCTTCTTCCAAATCCTATCGAAAGTGGACACATGTAAAGAACTGGGAGGAAGTTTATTGCATAGGAAGTTAACATACTAATATGCATCCAGAACTTTGTAAGCATGGCTTACTATTAGGGAAAAAAAGAAAAAAAAAAAAGAAAGGCATTGAATCAACTTGCATGTGCAGAGGCACAATAGCTATTATGCCAACGTAACATTATTCAGTCAGTCAATAGGTAATTTTATTTCAACCAAAAAAGAAAAAAATGCTAGGCCATTTAAGAAATTGTCCATGCAGATCGTATTCTACATGCTACAGAACATGCGGCAAGCAATATAGATCCCACACCAAAACTTTCAAAAATTAAGAAACAACAATTTTCTACAACTATTGACCTACAACTCGTTAAAAAGTTAATAGGATAGAGAAATTCTATTGAACCTGGTCAGATGGATAATCATCCACAAGTCCAATCCTTTCATCAAGCATACTCGCTGTAGTTGACGTATCACTTTCACCTCCTCCACCCTTTTCAATTCTCTCTTGATCAATTTCCTTAGCTGTTTTGGTTTTCTCTTTGCCAGCTTTCCCCTCAGCTTCTCTTTTTTCCCTCTCTTGTTTTCTTTTCTCATTCGTTCTTTCTCCCCTGCTTTCTCTATTTGTTCTTTGCGCTCTATACTTAGAGATGAAAAAGCAACAAACTTGGGTCGACACTGACCTTCCTATCTCCAAGCAATGGGCGTTAAGCTCCCAGGATCCTTCTCAATGGTGGCTCTGACTTCTTTCTTGGATCACTGTTTTGACTGGAAACACCCCAGAAGAAAAAAGAAAAAAAAAACAATTAAATAAACAGGCACAAAGTAACAAAAATCTAATCATTATTTTATCATTCAATTACCATGGTAAATAGACATTGCTTTATGTTCCCTTTTCTTTGGAAGTGCCTCTAAGTCAATTCCCAGCTTCAAGTGAACCCTTAAAATCTGCGAGAATGAGCCTTTTTGTACTTGTTTTAGCAACAGGAACAATATCATTGGGGAAAAGAAGGACAGCAGCATCACTGGTGTTCGATCTAGGAGCACTATCCAGTTCAGGAACAACTTCTCCAGGGGAACAAAAGCCACCTGTGGGAAAGCTTTTGAATGTGAGAATAGTGGTTCTGTTCAGCTATTTAATAGGTTCATCCAGCCAAGGGAAAAGAAAACAAAGAGAAGGACTAACAGATAGAGAGAAAGTCTACTTGGAATGGAAAACTAGAAGGAAAACTGTATTAAATGAGGGATTTGTTTGTTCAGGTCAAACCCGGAGGGCGCATCGGATAAATGGTGGACATGTGCTAGAGAAAGAGACGTTATGGAATACTTCTCTATTGACCTTCTATTTTATTTTGTCTAAAGTCTTTTACCTTCATTTTTTTTTTTTTTTTTGGGGGTGGGTCCAAAGTCTTTTCGCTCATACAGCCACTTAATATGTCATAGCAGAACCTCAAAATCCAAATAGTGCAATTAATTTAACAACATATATAATCGTCATGAATTATGCCAAAGAACTGAAGCAAGATTCACCTCACTACTCACTTTTATCCCCATTAGTTTAGTAAGTGATACATGAACGACAGAAAGATGAGCAAAGCTAGACATGAAGTATGACAACTCCAACAAATCAAGCCCTGAAAATCAGCTTATGTATGGAAGCATTGTATATCCACCATGTAAGAGAACAACAATGGGATGAAGTAGCCAGAGTAAAAAATTTGAATTATCATGGGCAATGGAAGAATCTTTATTAGAAATGACAATAAAAGGATGGCATCGAAGTCCATTTCATCTAGAAGATTATTCCATGGAAGATGGCAAATCAGAAGCAATACCATTGTCTTCAGCAAACAAAAGAAAGCATAGGGTCCTATAAAAATCAAAAGATGCACCACTGGATGTGAAGAACCATTAGCATGATTATTCTCCATAGTTGGCTCATTTTCACATACAGAAGCCACAACTGGAGAGTAATCATCCACAGTAGAGCCATTGGATTGTACTGCTCCCCAAAGAAGAAGTCCAAGCTTAGCTGCACAAACTGTAATGACCCCGTCTCCAAGCTTCCAACACAAAGGTGCAACTTTCTAAATCACATTATACACCTTATTAGAAACTAAAGCAAACAGAAACCACTCTGAAATGGCAAAAGGAACAACACAATTACCTTATTTTCTTTTAAAACACTAGCAAGGAGAGGACTGAGAAGCCTCAAGGAGATACCCTCACTTTCACCGAGGATGTCCGTGATGATTTGCTCCACAGCCCACAATGTCATCTGAGGGATTCAACCTTGACCAAGAAGAGATCATCAAAAAACAAGAAATAGGAGAATAGATAGAACAACGTCAAGAGCTACAATTTTATCAAAGAAGCCATAAAATGGGAGCAACAATAGAGTCTCCTATCAAATAATGTTGATATTGACAATAAAAAATGTTTGAATGAAGGTACCAAAAGAGAAGATCTTGAGAAATTCATGTAGTACCTGACATTGATGACATCATCAACTCTACCAGTCAGCCAGTGGTAACCATTTTTGTCCCTGAATGGGTTGAGCGAATTAAAAAATAAGGAAATCAAATTGTACAGCTTATGCTGCAAAAAATATAACCATAACTACACCTTCCAAAGATATATAAGCGCAAGATTATCATTCAAGTTAAGGAATTGTATAAACATCCCTAGTAAGAACCCAGGCATAATGCAAGTACCTCAAGCAATAACTTAATAGTTGTATCAACTAACTCCGCTTTGCAGCCATCACCAAAAAAATAGTATCCTGGGAATGGTTTGAAGTATGTTGTTTCGTATCGCTCATGATCACCATAGAGTGTACGAAATGCCCCGAACCAGAACTTTTAATGCACAGTATCCACTACACTCGCCTTCAATTTCAACCCCCTTTTCATCCACTATGACAGGCTGCACAAAAAAAATGTGGAAATTAGTCGGAGAGACACCTTGTGAAAGGCTCTTAAGTTGTTCAAAAGTCAAAGGGAATGAAAGAGTTTAGAGACCTGAACCCCAAAGAAAGGAAAAGTAGCAGATCCGGGTTTTACGTGGCCGGGCACCGTAATGGTGTGATCTGCGGGGAAGGTAAGCATCACTTTGGAGTCGACCGAGACCATTAAGTGGATATTGTGGGCATTCTTTGTAAAAAATTCTAACATGATAAACCCAAACGAATAACAAAATGTACCATGAAGCCACCGGTTTCAGTTTGCCACCAAGTGTCAGATATAGGGCACTCTGAATCCCCGACTACATTGAAAAACCACCTGAAGAAATGTACACGGGTTTATGGATCTAGTGAAACATTATCTACATTAGAAAGTTAGGATAAAGCTCAGTACCTCCATGCACTTAGATTGATAGGCTTGCCAACACTTCCTAGGACCCGCAATGATTTGCGTGAATACTTACCAAATAAGCTTCCAATTCAATGAGTTACTTTCACACGGGCAGGTGTTCCAATCATTATATCGACCCCTCTCCTCGATTGGCTCTCCTCAGCATGATAAGGAGCTCCACCATACAAACAACATGATGTTAAGCCCACTGCTCCACCATTAACTTCTAAATCAGAAAACACCTAAAATAATAGAGTAAACGATGTCGGACATCTATCTCTGTAAAAAGATGAGATTATTTCTATAAGCTTGATTCCAATACCTGCTTGGCCAATTCCCTAGTAGGTAAAAGCACCAAAACACTTGGTGGCCTACCACATCCTGTCTTCCTTGAGGTTTTTGCGGGCCCATTCGTCGAGATTCCAAAATGGGCAAGACAAAAGCTAGAGTTTTGCCCCCTGGTACAATTCACACAAAGTGAACAAGGTGATAATCAAAGTGGTAAAAAATTAAAACCCATCAACTACAGAAATGAGCAACCAGTTCGAAAACTCATGTTCCTAGCAGCCAATCATCTTTAAAAAACTTGAAATGCAACTGCGGCCAAACAGTCTTCACGCCACTTTTGGTTTTTATATGTCAAACAACACCAATGAACTAATGTACAGATGACTCTGCCACAAACTAGAAGATTTATTTAGCTGTAGGTTTTTTGGTCGAATTACCAGCTGTAGGTTCGAATGCCTGAAAAGATTGGTCGGAATTTGACTTTTGCAATGACAATCAGGGGCTGAAATACAGGGATTTAGGACCAGAAATGCACGAAAGACATTTCACGAACCAAGTGCACTTTGCTACACTCTACACCATGATTGCTTTGTCGTGCTGTTAATTAAAACAACATTCACCAAGCTCATACATCAACCATTCACTACTCATAGAGCAGATAAAACCTGCTTCTCTTTTCATATATGTCAGCTTCGTGACCCTTTTCCGCATCACACACTATCATTACTCCAACGTCCAGACCATTCACTTCTCTAAATGGTCAGTTAATTAGCAGATTTCAAACAAGCACGCGACCATCAACATGTCAATCTGCGAATTCAAATAAAAAGTTTTCATACCTGACCAGTGCAGGCACAGCCGACCAAATCAGTCCCATCGTGGACGATATCAAACGTCATGGCCTGAATGGGAAACAGCGCCTCGATACCATTGTCCTTCAACTTCAACCTCAAGCTGTCCGAGATCCTGAAATTCAACACAGCGTTGGGGTTTCTCCTCCTGAGCCACCTCATTATCGCCGTCACTCAACCTCGCCTTCTTCTTTTTCTTCTTCTTCCCCTTCAAGTTCTCGGGGTCAACCAGCTCGGAGCTGGTCTCGCTCTTGTCTTCCTCGTCGTCCTCGCGCAGCTCCAGCGCCTTCCTCTTCTTCTCCTTCTTCGCATCCCCGATGCTCCGGAGCTTCGGCCGCTTGGATTCGGAGCCTTTGCTGCCGCTCTTCTTTTCCTTCTTGTGCTTCTTGTCCGACGCCGCCAGAGACGCAAAGCCGCCATTGGCCTCGAGCTGGACCTTCGCCTTAATCTTCTTCTCTTTGCTCTTGCTTTTGGAGTTCTCCCGAGTTGAGCTGAATCGGACACAACTATCGAAGGCATCGATGAAGCTGTCCCGTAACCGCGAGAGGAGTTTAGGGGACGGGAGGGGAGGGAAGAGGTGGTTTTGTCCTTCTCTTCTCTCCTCTTCTCCTCCCGTGCTCGATCTCCGCGTTGAAAATAGTTGGAAGGCGGAGGCGGAGGCGAGAGGGGCTCGGGACCCAGTGCGATCAACGGAGCTCTCGGGGGCAATGTGCCGGCGGCGAGATGACCGGCGATGCTTTTGGGAGGCGGGGAGGAGAAGAAGCACGAGGCCCTCACGTCCCGACCATCGACCTCGAGGACATAGAGTCCAAAGACCTCGGGCTACTCGGAGTCGGAGCGATGACGCGTTCGTCGGAGGTCCATAAGTTGCCGAGAAACCAACGCGAGCACAAACCTTGTGCTCGATCTCCGCGTTGGGAACAGCCGGGAGGCGGAGGGGTGAGGACCCGACTGCGACTGGCGAGGCTCTTGAAGGAGGCGACGACCGGCGAGGCTTTTGGGAGGCAGAGGCGGAGCCGGAGCCGGATGCGCGGAGAAGGAAACAGACGGTCGTTCTCTGTTTGTTCTCCTGCGAGGAGAGAGAGAAAAGCCAGTAATTTCAATTGAGGAGTGAGAAATTTTTTGGGCGGGAGCGTCAAAGCATTTATTGACCTGACATTGTTTCTGCCAACGAGCCGAGCCGAGCCGCTCCGAGCTGAGCGGATCCTTTCATTTTCCAGCGGGTCCCCCGGGACAGGTGTCGAAAGCTGAGTGGTATGTGCGCACCACGTCAGCGGATGACGTGGCGCGCACATACTACTGAATATTTTCTCGTGGACGAGGGAAAGTAGAGAGTGGGGGGTGTATGGACTTTCTTTTTTAATAGAAAAATAAATAAATGACATTAAAAAATAATTTTGAAAAAATAAAAACACTAAATTTTGATCATTGGTAGAAGATCATGAATTTATTTAAATAAATTAATTCTAATTTTTTATTAATCATTAGTTTCATTAATAATTTTTGTTAAAGTTAAAAATACATTTCCAAACATAGATATACATTAATTATGAATATGTTTTTCGAATTTTCAATGAATTGACTTATTAATATTATTAGTGTAAATTCATTGTAGGCTCTTTTTTTAATTAATTAATTATTTATGAATTTGAATCAAATTAATTAAAAATATTCATTTAATATACAACACGTCCCAACATGTCGGAATTCTTTATTTTTGAAAAATGACATGTCGAAGTATCGTGTTGTGTCGTGTCGCGTATTCATGCTACTTAGGGAGTAGCATGTTGCTCTGCTCACCCTACAGTGATTTTGATGCTACCTTACCTTATCCTAAGTGCAGAAAGCTATTATATTCTCTTACTTGGCGGTAGCCGAACTACTGATATGGTGTCTACCTTTGCCACTAATAAACCCCTCGATTTCCATCCAAGAAAAGTTTCTCAGGTGAGTAGAAATACGGGAGGTGACATTGTGAAGTCTCCTATCCCAAGGTGGATCTCCCATATGTTTCTCTTCTTTCTTGAGCCTTTGAAGGACTGCTCAAGTCCAGCTGCTCACTAAAAATAAAAATAAAAAGAAGAAAGGAAAAAAAATTAAAAAATCAAAAAAAAAATGACACGTTAGTATCAAGTTAAAATTGACCGAACGAACTGAATTAACACAAATACAAAATGTTTATTACTGAATTAGTAAAAAAAATAATATTCATGACTAAATTGACATAATTATAATAGATTTATGATTGTTTTGGTCAATTTTTTCCCCGTGGAATGGAATTAGAAGATGACAACCGCATGCAGCTTCTTTTCATTAGCTCATCCAAAACCTTAACAAGAAAGCAAACAGAGATGAGCTTCATCGAGGCTTATTCAGGGGCTAACGCTCTATCATACTCGTCACCTACTCCTCCCTTCTTTTAACTTTCACCCCAATTCACTCAAAACACATGCTTTTGGGGAACATAAGCATGCCGTGTCCTCCTCCGTCAGGCTCCAATCAATACCACGCGATCGACGGCATCGCCCGTCAAAAGTCACCCCTTTTGCCTAGGTAATAGCGTGTCGTCTCTGAAGACAACTCGGAAACTTCGCACGATAGGCCCCCGGTGTAACCGACATAGTTTTTTTGCCCATCATGTGTAAAATTATATTACGGGTCAACGATTGGCTTGTGTTTTAGCTCATGACGCACTTAAAATGCCTAATGAATCTCAATTAAAGTTAGCCGTGGAATCGAGAGGAGGAGGAGGAGGACATTAAGGGTAAGATGTGACGAGAGAAATTCGGCTTAGATTACACTTTTCTTAAACGTGTCATGTCTCACTTTTTTGTTTTTTTCATATACTTTAGTGACGGTCATGGAGACCAAGTTATCTATTAGCTTTATGAAATATCTTGTAAATCCCATCAATAGTTCAAGTCCAAAATTGTAAAATGTGCACTGTATATAGTTCGTTTGCATGCAATAAATGACATTCGAACGGGTGATCTCCCATTTGTTGGAGACATAACATTATGAAAACTGGGCACACAAAATTTAATAATTTAAATTACAAAGTCTACTTTCCGTAAAGTAAGTTTGTAGTGATAACGTTTAATCTATAGGGATGATAAGAAAAGGACAGTTGTAAAAGGCTTTGCGATAAGATAATTATAGTTTCGTTGCTAACTTTTAGAAAAATGAAGAGAAAAGCCTCCTGCCGACAAAGTTTTTCGTGGGCAATATAATAGTGAAGAAAACGAAAATTTACGGGGATGTTACAGCGAAGGTCAACATCTCAAATCGCCGTCGCTAGAGGCTTTGGCGACGAAGTCTCCGGCATGTCGCTAGAGATTCCTTCGGCAGCAAATAGATTCGCAAGGACACGCGAATCGAGAATCGAGAATCGAACGATTTGGATAACCATGTCCGTCGCGTTGAGGACTTTTTTGCCTTCTCAAGAATCGATCGAGCGACAGTCACGGGGGGGCTCTAGAACGACTGTTGAGGAAAGAAGTCAAATCATTGGAAAGGAACATGGCGTGGGCGTCAAGCAAAAGGATGTTTAGCACTAAGTGGGGTGCTAAGTACGAACTTGATTACATGAGACAAAGCTATAATTTGTCCCACCACCAACATCTCATCTACTGCTGCCTCGAACATCGTGATTATCGCTTGCAGAGGCTAAAAAGATAATGATAAAAGCCTCGGCTGTATTAAATTCCAAGATGCCATTGCTATCAAAAGGGGTCTTTGTCTACGTAAACTTCAAACAGGAACAAATTTGAGTGGCGCATCATGAAAGAATCGATGGGAAAGAGTATCCAGTTCCATCCGCTACTTATGTGACGAGAATATTCGTGCGCTCCCGGGATCCCAAAATTACAATGTGTGAAGTTCATGCAACGATGATATTATGAAGAAATCTGTTCCTCACCTTCTACCTTGTTTTCCCATTTAATGGACTTCATAAGAAGAGCATGCCATCCATCGATGATGTCGTTTCAACATGTTTCATCTCTGTTGCCTTGAGCGTACATTGGGTAAGAGCCACGAATTCAGAAAATCCATGATTTGGTATTGCGATGATTGATGAGGAAGTGCACCTTAATCATATAAAACTTCTGAGGTTTATCGCTAATCTCATGAGTCATTCAAGACAGCGTTTTCAAAATTTGGATGGGGACGCAAATGCGGCTGTCTCCCACAACGTACACATCTGCCGTCTCGCTCATGGGTTGTGCCATGGGTTCGTTTTCATGGGGCCACACCACCACAGTTCACTACCCTAAAAACCCTAAGACCAATCCCCGTCTGCTATAGCCCCTTGTCCCTTGCCACCTTCGTCACTCCAACTAGTCAGCTGCGGCCAGTTGAAGTTGCCGATGACAAAACCTACTCTCTCCTTGCCTTTATTTCTAGTAAAAAATCCTCAACCTATTACCTTTTTGTCAATTCAATCATAAATTTTTTCACTTCTAACTAATTGAGTTCATTTAACCAATTTTTATCGGAATTCGCTGATGTGGATGTCAACAGTGCCATGTTGTATAGTTGGCGCTGACGTGGATAATTTTTAATAATATTTTAATATTTTTTGAACTTTTTAGTACATTTTTATTTTTTAAAGTTTTTTATTTTTTTATTTTTCCACTTCTTTCTTCCTTTTACTAGTGGCCAGCCATCGGCAGCTACGCCGGGCTAGCGTTGCCTACCACAAGTGAGGCCTGGCCAGGCAAGGGCAAGCCTCGACAAGGTGAGCCCTTGCCTAGGCAAGGCTTGACGACGGTTGGCCTTGCTTAGGCCTGGGTGATGGTCAGCCTTGCCTGAGCGAGTGTCAGCCAACCTTTATCAGGTCTCGCCTGGCTGGTCATCACCTCTGGTTGTTGATTGGCCACTAACAAAAGAAGAACAAAGTGGAAATGAAAGAGAAGAAAGAGAAAAAAAAAATCAGATTTTTTTAAAATATTAAAATATTATTAAAAATTATTAAAGTCAGCTAATTCCAATTAAAATTGATTAGATGGACTCAATTAGCAAAAGTGAAAAGATTTAAAATTAATTTAATAAAATTTAAAATTTAAAATTAAATAAATTAAATTGATAAATATATAATGGATTTAAGATATTTTGGATGAACCACCATCTCGCTATCCCCACTCCCAAAAGTCATATCTAGGTCAAGATCTAGCCTTCATCATCGTTAAGGCCTAAGCATTACCTCCGAATCTGTGGGTTTATTGACAACGACTAGGCGGGGTCCATACACAAAATGCCTCGATTTGCTATAGGCTACAAGCTTGACGCCAGCGTCGTGGAGCCCCAACGACCCGTGCTTGTAGGGGAAAAAGAGAGTGAACTCCAACATGGTCACTCGATGGCGCCGGCAAGGGATCGTGAACCGTCGGAGGTCACTGCGATGGCAACGCGGAGGTGCGATGCTAGCATAGTCGTGGCGTTGTCAATAGGGGATTGAGCAGTGAAAAGGGAGTAGAAGAGATGCACGTTTGGACTTTGATAACCTTGGAAAAGGAATTTGTACCATGCATTTGATCTACACGAATAGGTTTATCCTGTTATCATTACCGTTTGTCTAATATATATATATATTTTTTCATTTTTCTTGTGAAATCTGGTGGCTTATGCACTTTTCAATTGATTTTAAGAATTGAACTTTTTATGATACATAATATTGACTTTGTTAGCATAATAATTTTTCAATTACTATGAGAGTAATATGATATTAGGAGCTGCAAATTCTCAAACAAATAACCCCACAATAATTTCTAAGTTTTCTTTTGGACCGAAAATGCTATTCTGTTCATAGTGGATTAATGATAGTCATGTAAGTAATTCCCTCATATGGAGTTACATTTTGTTTTTCATAATTAAAATTAAAAAAGGGTAGCAGGGGATGACCTAGGAACGCTAAAGGTTGGAAAGAAGATGAGGTGACGAATTGGTGACCCGAATTGGTGACCGAACATGTCCACATCTAGGTACAAAACCAGTTTTTTTTTTTTATCCAATGTTAGAAACACGTGTAAAGTTAATCACATAAGCAAGCTGACAAATTTATAGGTCCGAATTCGCAAAAGGAGAGGCCGTCTAAACTTTTTCTTTTTGACTTGCCTTCGATTGCTACAGCACATTGCCTCGGTCCCTCGAGTTGGGGAGTTCATAATCGATCCCTTTTTTGTTTTGAGTGGTGCGGTCGCGATTATGAAAATAGAACACACATAAGCTAGCACAACCCTAAGCATATGGACTTTGATTTCAAATCGATTAGTAAAATTTTCTTCCCACATCATCAGCATCTCGCGCGTAAGGACAAAACAAGAAAAAAGACGAGGAATAGATACTTTTTCTTTTTAAGTCAAGAAGAGAGAGAAACAAACTTAATGGGTCCCCGGGGCATTTCTCGAGTATCTAGAACCTTGTACCTCACTCTTTTTCTGCAGCCACTTGACTGGGATGTGTCCATGAGGTAAAAAAGATCCATTCAACCTTCCCGTTCTCTCTCTCTCTCTCTCTCTCTCTCTCTCTCTGTGCAGATATTCAGCGAGAGTCAACATGAAAGCAGCAGTGCGGGTATGTGAGAGAGATAGAGAGAGAGAGAGAGACAACATGAAAGCAGCAGGGCGGGTATGAGAGAGAGAGAGAGAGAGAGAGAGAGAGAGAGCGCCATGCCTTCTTAAAATGGGGCTGTGAAGGTCCTCTGGAGTCTCTTCTTCTTTGGAATCTCAGGAGGAGGTGCCAAGCGGAGCTGTAACACAACAGATGCACGCCAACCAAATTATGGCAATATCATGACGACAGTAATGACAGAGAAACGCTAAGTGTCTGAGTCAACAAAAATTGGGTCAGGCAAGTTTTTGCTGGGCTGACACACGACCGTGGCTACCGAGAGGCGTTTCCGCCACACATCTGTTTTTGTAGATGATCGCTAGAAAACATGTCGCGCGAGTGGCATTACCAGAGAAATCACAGAGGTCGGGACTTGTCTGGCCAATAATGGACATGGAAGTGTCCTGATTCTAGTGACCCAGATAAGGAAACTCAGTAATCTGGCCCGAACAGGACCCCAGATAAGTAAACGCCAAAAAGGAAAACCAACGTTCAATCAACAGCAGAGTTTTATTCGGTGCACAAAAGAGAGCACCTTTTCTTGCTGTCTTCTCAGCTTAGCATTCTCTTTCTGCAAATGGGCGATCTCGATCTCCAGCCCCGATGTATACGCCTGAAACATGAAATTTCCCAAAAGAAGACACTCACAACCCTGACAGCACAGCGTATAATAGAACCTTGCCCGACCCCAAAAAAAAAAAAAAAAACATATACATGGAAAGAACTGGAAAAAAAGGCCTTCGAAACAGAGTCGACAGTGTGGAGTTAAGCAGATCTAAGACCAGCAAACTCATGACTCAACACAGATGAACATATGGTACGAAACTTTACTGCTTCCAAAACTCATACCTCCCCACACACACCCCCAAGCGATAGAGTATCCTACAGAATGGATCATAGTCTAGACCGTGTACTGAAAGTCGTGCTCTTTGAAGTTTTACACGGTGTGAACATGTGACGGACTTGATTGGCTTCGTTTAGTAAACTCAGTTCACTCAAGGATTAGAGAGACCTGTCTTCTAGCTCTGGAACGCGCAGCGGACTCTCTGTTCTTGACCGAGCGCTTGAATTTGCGATCGCGCCGGTCACTACCGCCGCCAATGTCGGAGATACTCTTCACGCGCAAAGGAGAAAACCCTGTAACCGAAGGAGGCGCCTCAGGGCCGACGCCGCCGCGGCGACCAGACGGCACTTGAACCCGTCCCGCAGCAGCAACGCCCTGATCATCAGGCCCCGTGCTGTTCAGGCTCAATCTGGTGGCCGGGACGTCAGACCCGAAGGCGGATCCCCGCGGCGAATAATCTCTGGCCGGGCCGGCCAAGAAGTTGGTGAGGGCGGCGCCCTGCAAGCCGACGACGCCGTCGACGGAAGTGGAGATGGCCGCGGGGGAGGCGGGCGGGCGGTGGCCGGGAGTGTCCTTGAGGAAGGCGAGGTTGATGTCCTTCCAGATGTCTTCCATGGACTTGACCGAGGCCGATGAGGTGGTGGGGATGGGAGAGAGCGGGGAGAAAGGCAGAGGGGACGACAAGGAATAGGCAACGACCGCGACGCCGCTGTTCTCGGCGTTGCTGCTGTTGCTGGCGGCGGTGTTGGCGTTGTTCTTGTTCAGGCACGGTTTTGACCACATGGCGGACATGGTGGGAGGGGAAGGAGGAGGAGGAGACGGAGGAATACCACGCGAGAGGCTCCTGAGACGGGAGAAGACGGAAGAGGAAAGTGGGGGGTTATGCGAGGTCTTGTCTGATTTTTTTGGGTGGTGTACCGGTTTTAGCTTTCTTTCTGGCTACGGAGTTAGCTAGACACTAGGGGCCCTCCGCCCGCTAATACGCACTCGGATCATGCTTTTGCCCCCGGGCCATTGAGGAAGTCGCCCGTACCTTCATGCGCCGGTCGCGACCCTCATCCGTTGGTACCACGGACGCTCTCGGCAACTCTTCGTGTATGTGACTCTGAGCGCGTGCCGGTGCCGAGCGTGACTGCTTACTTTGTCCTAAGCGGGCAGAGAAGCTCGGGTCGTGCGCTTGTATCTCTTTTTGCATTTACTCCGGCGTAACCTACCTTTCAACTTGCTTTCGGATTTTTGGATCACTTCTTTATAGAGCTTGAAAGTCGAGTCCGTGTGAAACTAAACGTCCCAAATACTAGCCCCTAAGAAGCTGAGGAATCAAACCCCCCATTGCTCCTTTCTCATGTAGGAAAGATGGTTATTGATAGGAGTGAACATGAATCCATGAGAGATACTAGAACTTGAAAATCAGACCAGTGATAACTTGTATAATTTTAAGTTCTTATATATGTAAGCTAGGTTTTAAGTTCTAAAATTTTGAGAATTTGTTTCGACGGGTAGGTTCTAGGTTCTAAGTTGATGAAAGCAGAAACTTAGAACTTATAACCTAGGATCTTGAATAAATTTTTGTGTTTTTGTTCGTCTGTATCTTTGCGCAATTCTGTGATTTTTCATGACATTTGATGATAAGTCTATAACCTGGAACTACTAGGGTCAATTCAAAACCAATCAATAAATTTTTATTTCATTTTTTGTACTTCTTAAAAGAGCAACCGAGGACTGGACCAACTCAATAAGTTCGATGATGAGCGAGGTCAGTTAAGAAAGGTAAGTAGTGAGGGTTAAATGGGGTGAGTGTTGAACATAGTGAGCATCGAGTGTTGAGCAGGGAGCAACAAGCCAAGTGAGTATCGAGCGACGAGCGGCACGAGTGACCCAAAGCAAGTGAGGCGAGTGTCGAGTGGTAAACGAAGTAGTGATTTATTTTGATTTTGGCAAATTGAAGATTAAGAGGACAAATAAGATAGAAGAAAATAAATACTAGAGGGGGATGCCGTAAGAAGCTGTTTATACCCTTTTGGAAGTCATGAAGATTCTTTACTAAAGAGCTGTTTAAAATTGTTGATGCCGTTTATTTTAAATTTTTTTATATATATAGTTAGGGTTGATTCGGGTTGGACTGATTCTGAACTATTAGGACCAAGAACCAACTCGCACAGTACTGGTCTAGGAATTCTAGGACGAAGGATCGACCCAGTCTCTCTGGGAATCAGACCAAGACTGGCAGGGTTGGGCCAGTTCAGGGTCGACCCTAACCGATGCTTACCCCTATTCACTGCAATTATTCGATTAATAATAGATGTGAAATATTAATAGACCGTAGAACTTATGATGGGGTAGGTTTTATATTCCAAAAAATATATGGTTAATTCTAGATTAAAGAAAATGATGAATTTGTTTCAAACGGGTAAATTTCAGACTTCGGATGGAACTGGGAACGCGGAATTGATCGCTCCTAGCTAGTGGGGGCAACCTAATAGTTTATATCTTGCTGTTTGGAGGACCAAGAACGTTGCTCAATCATTACAGGGGAGAACAATGGAAAGGATGGACAGTGAATGCGAGACACCGAGCGTTCGCCTATTGGAGAGAGCAATACGAGCTGGGAGGCAGCTCTTCGTGGTGTTTGGTAACTTACAATTCAGGACTCTGAGAAAGAGGTAGAGAGCCCGTGAAATTTCTCCATACTAATGTAGGCTAGGCACTGTATTCTGAGGGGGCAGGCACTATCGACAGATATTCTCTGAAAAAGATGGTTATTCTTTTGCGGGTCTAGATAGGAAGGACTCCCTTCTTCAACAGTGAACAGTGAAAAGATCGCAGTGGAATCTTATCTTAACTGATGGGAGAGGCGCCACTTCCAGAATCGGGCTTTTCCTTCGCGGGTGTGACATGAGCTGAACCGCGCGACACGAGTTTCGCGCACAGCTAGTCAAGTACTCTTACAGAAAACAGGGTGAACAGGGTCGATGAACCCGAACTTCATTAGTGACCTCACGGCTGAACTACGCCTCGTCTTCGTTTTACATAAAAGGGACGCCGAGGAGAGGCGGAAGAAACAGGGAATGGCCACGTCATAATGTCCGAACCACAAAACAAATCCAGAGATTTTCCGAAACGAGCCAAGTTAGAAACTCTGTTGACCAAACAAATCCATCGAAGTAGCTCGACCGTGAAAGATCAACCATCTCATAACGACATCAACCATATGCAGGGGCATCGTCAATCTTAAGGAAGAACCTAATGTCTAGGATGTAATGTCTCTGTCAACCACCCTGCAACTAATGCAACTCCATCGAGAATATTGAAAAGATTGGAAGGGCCAATTCCTGCAACAAAGTGAGCCAAGGAATACAACAAACACAAAAGATTCATCTCTTCTCCGAAGTCCATGCAGCTGAGAAGAACTGCCACATCATTTGTTCACTCCTAGCGGGAAGTTATTATTGATTCACAAACAAACATGTATCGTTGGAAAGAACCTCCAGTCGCTCCCCAAATTCCGATGACCCCATAGACACGAGGTAAAACAACATTCAACGTTTTGACGAAACTATACAAACGGTCAAACCAGAAGTACAAAACCCCGGGGAATCGTATGAACTATTCCTCGTTTACACTGTCCGAATCTTTAGCAACATATGCATCTCTTATTTTGCTTTCACTATCTCCATCATCAAAACAACTGAAAGCCAATGTCGGTGTCACCGAGGGAAAGCCAACAAGTCAGGTGATAAACCACCTTTTACAGCATTGGCCCTTTTATCTTTACATCTCAATACTTCCAAACTGAGTTCACCCCACTTTCTTCTGGGGATGAAAATTACTTCAAATTTCGTGGTTCCACAGAATAATGGATTTACGCTTGAGCAGGTGCATCAACAGTCAGTACCAACGGTGTCAGGATGCTGGGCTTGGTCAGTAGACTTTGGTGAATATCTTGGAACAGCATCACGGTGCACATCTGCCTCACCAGTCGTATCATTTTGGTTAGCAGGGATTTCTTGAGCTGTCATCTTTTCGAAAGGAGCAGCAAGTTCTTCATAACTCAATGATCTGGAGGCCGGCGAGCCACGATATACCCATTTAGCCCATTCATTCCGCCTCCTCACCTTATCATCCTGCGGTTAATTTAACAGCAAATATTGTAGGTTTAGCAATTTTGCCCCTATGAAAATAGACAGTATATGCACAAACAGCATCTAAACTACCAAATACTTTTTCAACAACAAGCTTCAAAAAGATTATCTAAACAGCACCAGATCATCATCCTAGCCTGATCAAATACATTGACACGTTATAGACTTGCAACTAAAAATGTCAGAAATACCTGGACTTCCACGACCGTTGAATCTCTCAAGGATTCTAATATAAGCTGGATGCTGTTAGTGAGGTTCGTAACCTGCAAAGACAGTCACAGAGCGATCTTGATCTAATGCAATGAGGTCGGATACTCAGAGGAGTAAAAAAGGAAACCAAGAGATTCAGGGGAGCCGAAGTCATGGGAAAGAAAGCAAACAGAAAAAGCAATCAGTCATACATTGATGATCTGATTAGAAAAGACCAAGGTGCAAATGATACATTGGGGTAACATGCTGTATGAATGGGTGCTGCGGGTGCGTATGAGAGAGAGAGAGAGAGAGAGAGAGAGAGGTTCACTGGCTTCATAAATTATCAACTGCCTAAAGAAGGCTTCTCCCCCTTGATGTAGCCAACGAGATTGAACAAGTACACATTTATAGTGCTATTTTCATTAATGTCAAGTTCTGATGATAATGGACTTTTGCATAGGTCCACAACTTTAATGAGTCTAGAAAGGACTATGATTCTGCTCCAAGAGGGTTCACTGGCTTCATAAATTATCAACTGCCTAAAGAAGGCTTCTCCCCCTTGATGTAGCCAACGAGATTGAACAAGTACACATTTATAGTGCTATTTTCATTAATGTCAAGTTCTGATGATAATGGACTTTTGCATAGGTCCACAACTTTAATGAGTCTAGAAAGGACTATGATTCTGCTCCAAGTTAAATTAGTGATCTTACAGAAGGAAGAGTTGATGTATACTTTGCAAACTAAGTCAGATAATGGTAATTCATCTTTAGAAGCTTCCTATTACAATCATACTTCTTGTTTAGAGATTTCTATGTCAACAACTGGAAGTAAAATTTCTCGAAGAGCCCATAGATATTATTCTATAGTGAGATGACAAATTACTGAACATATTGAGCCTTTGCTTTGGAATTGCGCTCTAAAACTTTTCTCTTAAGTATGAGCTTAAGAAATCATACTTTATGATGCTTAAGAAGCTCTAGGTGTGATGTCAGGAAGAACTTACTTGTTTTGAATTATTGTTTGTCATAAATTCTCTTGAAAGTACTCAACTAAGTTAGGCTCACCATAAGGGAACTCAGTATGCTGCAGCATCCTCTTTATTAGATACTTCCTATACGATGGAATTGTTTGACCCCATGCATGACTATCTCCATGACCGTTTAACCCCAAGCAGCATGTAGAAAGAGAGGCATGCAAGCAAATAATCCCAGAACATTGAATATATTCTTCCACTTTTGGAGTGAAATGATCTGCAAGCTTATCATTGCTTCCTTTACACCTCAAAATGAGTCCTATTGAACCAACTTTACAACTTAATACCTTCGGTGGGCACACCTGCACCATCTATATCTTAAAGTGATCATCATCCTCACTCCAAATATTATGATTTCTCAAGATCTAAATATGAATGGAATATGCATGAGACTTCTAGAGTTGATTCCTTAAATCAACCATACCATGCCAAAATCTCAAGCAATCTTAATATTGAGACATGAACGGTTCTAGGGTCGGTTCAGGTTTTCACCTGGAACCCACCCATCGAAACCTGTCCCAAGTTCTTAGAATCTACAACCTCCCCTGCATATTTTGGAATTTGGAACCTACCATATCACAGCTTTTGGGATCTACCCAAGTTCCACCCGTATTCTTAATTAAACGATTGTAGTGAGTTATCATCTCTAATGATTACTCTTTACCACTACACAATCCACTGACCACAATTCATATTTAAACACATGACGAATATGAAAGATTAACCTAGTACAAATCCCATTCATTGATATGCCGAAAATGAAAGCTTAAGACTGATTGTTCCAAATTATATACTCATCATCGGATGTCATGAAATACTCATGAAATACTGTAATATTGCACAAAGACATAAAACAAGAAAAACATAAAGACCTGTTCCAGTTCTAAGTTTTCCACCTGAAACCTACCTGTCGAGATAGGTTCCCTAATTTTGATACCCGGTATCTACCTTGCATACCTTAGAACTTGAAACCGAATCAATTTCCAATGGTCCACTTCTCCAGTTCTCAATTCTACCCTGGAATCATACTAAGCCCTATGATGTTCGTCACCCATCATATTTTATAAATGGCATGCATATTAATTCAGTAAAGGTGAAAGAGTAATCAGCTCATATTCCTGTGCTGAAATTACAGAAAATGGTGAGTGTTAGTCATGTTGCTCTGTCGGACGGGAGCGCTCTTACAACGATCATAGAACAATATCATCTCAAATAGTCTGTCATCAGCTACTGTAAATTAAAACTGTTTCAGATGACATAGCATCAATATGAGAACTTAAAACATGTATATGTTGGTCAAATCAGATTAGAAAAACTTACTCGACGAAAAGTTGCTATTAAAGATATGGGAACCCATCCTTCAGTATCCATATTTGATTTCAAAAATTCGTCCTTAACCAAGTTATCATCACTGAAACCAATACAAATTGTACAATGTTGGTCAAGAAAGTAGGTCGACCAGGAAATCAGTAATCACTTGATTAAGAATATTAGAAGTCCACTGAAAAACCTGAAATAATATTCTATCTGACGGACAATGTGACTGGGAAGAGAAGGATCTGAAACAGGCATAAACATTGGAGTGGATGGTGGAGGAGGAAAAAATGGCCCACCACTATATGGTTCCACAGGCAAAGTAGGAATATAGAATTGAGGAGATATATCTGAAACGGAGAGCCACATTAGTCAAGAAACCACATGATAAGACCAAAATTTCAACATAAGGCTCTGCTTACCAGGAAAACTCATAGGTACAAGAGGTCTCACAGGCGGTGGACCAACAAATTGAGGGGAGGTAGGTGGCGGAGGTGAAGACCGCACAAAGCCTCTAGGATTTGCTCTATGAGTGTGCACATTAACATCTCTAGCACCTGAGAAATTTCCACGGTCCCTATCGCGCCTGGTACCATTATTATTACTGTTACGAGGTGAACCGTCTCCACGATGATGAGGCCCAGAATTCCCCCTCCGAGAAGAATTACGATGATCGGTCATAACATGTGGCGGAGACACGAAACCTCTCACTGGTCTTCCATCCCAGTTATTGCCCTTGTACGTGGGATCTCTTACAGCCGCATTGGCCACCGGTGGTATAAAATTTCCATAAGGGTTTGAAGCCATTTGGAATATTGGAAACTGCGGTAATGGCGGAGGTGGAGGTGGTGCTATGGGATGGTGAGCAAAACCACCCTGCCCATATGCATTTGGAAAGTTGCTGTTCCCACCCCCACCACGCCTATTAAATTTTTGGCGAGCTGTCGGTGAATTATTTGACGTTGAGTTAGCATTCAGGCTGTTGGAGGCAGCTTGCTTCTGTGGTGAATGCAGCACCGGAGGCCCCTTTTCCATGTGAAAGACATGCAATGAGTTATGTTCACGAATCAGTTCTATATAGTATAGTATACAGTCAGGAGGCAACCAATGACAGAAGTCGAATTCCGAGGAATCAAATGAGGGTTCATCTCGTACTCATTACAGAGACATAGAATATCTAATCTTATCTGTTTTCCATAATCGACAAGCTCAGCTCGACAGCACACGAGAATTCGACATCTAAATCATAAGCAGCGAAATGCTATTCATCCTTTCCATTCCACAAGATTTTCAGCGACACAGATGACAAACAAGATAAAGCAATCGCTACAACAAAGACTGACGGGCAAGCTAACTAACCGAGGGAATTTCCACGCGAGCCTGCGAAACGGAGACGGACTCTACAGGCACGGCTTTGGAAGACGAAGCGTCTACACTCGGCGATTTGGGAGAAGCCCTCGCCGACTCCGACAACGCCGGCCAGGACACCGCATCTCCCATCACAGGACCCGCGTCGACGGCCTCGCTCGACGGCTTGTTCCACGCCGGCTTCCTCGGCTGGACCGAGACGACATTGCCCCCGCTCCAGTCGGGGCTCTCCTCCGAGCCGCCCTCGGGCTGCGGCGCCGGCCTCCGCGGGGACCCCGGCGCCCGCTCCGCCTCCGCCTCCGCCGCCGCCGCCGACCGCAAGGGGGCGGCGAGGGGCACGGCGACGTGGCCTCCGCCTCGAGGCGGGAGGCCTGGGACCGAGGCGAGTGGAGGTTCTTGCGGCGCGATCGGGGGCTGCCGGCGGGGGGTCGGAGCCGCGGGGGAAGTGGTGACTGGAGGGAGGATCGGCGGAGGCGGCCATTCTCCGGGGGGCTAAGGGGTGGCGATCGGTGGGCCGGGTCGGTGCAGGAGAATCGGAGCCGGCGGGGCGCGGCGGCGATGACGATCAGGGGGAAATGGAGATCATCGTGGGAGAGCAATCGGCTCGAGCTCGAGCCCAAGGCCCAACAAACTCTAGAGGGGATTAGGGTTTTCGGCGGCGGCTCCCGCGTGCCGGGGGAAGGGAGAGCTGGATCTCGGCGGCGCGTCAGGAGGGCGAGAGAAGAGCGCGGCGGCGGCGACCCCCCGTGGCAAAAGCTCAAAAGCCTGGTGCCCCCTCCTCCCTCGGCGCTCTCTCTCTCTCTCTTTCTCTCTCTCTCTCTCTCTTCTTCCGTCTAACTGCTGCGCGTGTCGCCTGTGTTTCTTAGGGTTCTTTTTTTTTTTTTTTTTTTAATCTTTTTTTTCGCTTTTCCATTTTCGTAATTAACTCCGGCTTTTAAAACTAATTAACCTTGCCGGTCTAGACGGGGGGGAGCTTTTGACCTTTGAATCCTGATCGTGCTTCTTCCAGGTGTAATTCAATCTTAAAAGTTAAATCTATAACAATATCTTATGACTTACACGACTTTATGTAATTGAATACTCTTTAGGCCCTGTTTAATTTGACCGAAGAAGTACCCGTTCTCCTTCGCCGATGGTTGATGCATTGATCACTAGACGACTAAGAATCCATTACATGGTCGAAAACCCCGCAACGGGCTCCTAAAAGCTTCGGCAGTTCGTCGTGTCAGTGGCGAGAGACCGGCACGTTCTGTCGTGAGTGATAGAGTGGGGGCGTCAACGCATCATTCTTCTTGCGTGCCTTCTTGAATTCCACCATGTTCTTATGTCTACAGGGAATTTCTCAACTTACCTTCTTTACATCACGTAGAGGACCTCTGACACTTCATGCTTGAGTGGGAGTCAATTTAACAAGTTGAACCCGCTCACACATGGTGGCCACAAAACTGTAAAATTGACGGAAATAATCTTGCATGTACGAGTTAATGTACACCTTTGCTGCACAGAAAAAGACATTCTCTTGCAAATGAGATTTAGTTGTTGGACTAAACTCTAGAACAGGACGATGTTCATGCTCATATATTACTAAGGAAATGCTAGAGATTTTATTGGAGATATTTAATAGCTCTCATTGTTTCAATGGTTAGAAAATTCGAGAAATGCGTGAAACTGCTAATCTCGTATGTGTAAGACTTCAGTGACGTAATTCTCATTCCTCATGGACCGTCGGGTCAATGAGGTGACAACACCAAAACATGTAATTTGTAGGGTTGGTCCATAAATAAAAAAGTCAACGAGACTCGAAAGTTACCTATCGGCACCAACAACGACCTTCCCCTTTTTGTATAGTGACTTGCAATTTTCTGGTATTTGGTGACCACCAAATGGCCTAAAGTGAGGTTGTAGTGATGTCTTCATGCAAGAGACCAAGGCACATTTCCTTAACCGAGGGGACCGTCTTGGCCAGTTGGTTAAGGAACTGTGCTGTTAGGCATGGCAAGCCAGCCGTAGGATTTTCACCTACTCCATATCACGCCGGGCGAGGGATAAGGATTGGTTACCCCACGCCAGCTTAGTCGTAGCCAGTGTTTCCACTGACGCAGTGTTTCTGAGATTGGTTACTCACCTTTACTGCCTATAGACCCCCAAATTCCTGGTCTATGTTTATCCAACCGACCAAGAGGATGGGGAGGCAAGTACGGGGTCACCCACCCCAGGGCGGTTCTCCCGCTTTTACCTCCATGAGCAGTTTAAGGACCTGCTCAGGTCCAACCAAGCGGGATATTCTATGAAGGCAAAAGGTTGCTCAACAACAATACAATAAAACGTAAACTCTCGCTGATTTCTCTCCTCATCATACTTGAACGGGCTTGTGGCATGTGGCATTGTACTTGCAAACCTTCTTCTAACTTGAGACATCTCTACATCATATCTTGCTCATTCTCTTGAAGTTGTCATCCCACTTGACAAATTGCCGAATAATAGGTGGCCACATTCTTTGCGAACGCCCTCTTTTTTTTTGGTTGGTTCTGCGCTATTCCTATTCTAACACTCACATTCTTTGCGAATGCCCTCTTGACACCATAAGCATCTATCTCGAGTTGGGATGTTATCAAACATTCTTCTTTCACCTAGCCATCGCTGAAGTTGTTTGATGGTTTTTGTTGGAAGAATTAAATATTAAACTATGCCTTCATTTAATAGTTTAAGATTTTAGAATAGTTGGTAGTAATCCTACAAATTTCACATAATAGTAAAGTTAGAAATCCTAAGTTCGGATCTTTCTAGGCTTTATTTGTCTCCACAATTAAATTTCCACCCTTAATACTAGGCAAAAAAAATCAGATTAAGCGTGAGAGGGAGCATTAAAGTAACTAAAGATTAAATAATTAGCAATGATCTTACAAAATCTCACAATTTTCTCCGAATGTATAGGTTTATTCCAGGAAGGCTCTCAGGGGGAACTAGCTTGCGGCATCCACCTCAGTAATTCGGCAGCTTGCGCTAACAAAAGGCCAAATAGACACACTCTTCCTAAAGACTAATAGAGAATTGGAATCCTTTGACCGCTTACTTGATGAAGTGACATCCAAGAAAGAGATGCACGCCTACCAAAGGCTAAAACGACTGATTATAGCCTATCCAAAGCATCGGAATTATTATGTTTTATGTCAAAATTCAATATTTTAAAGGGAAAAATGATGAAGCACGTCAAAAGGTAAGAAAAAATCGACTCCTCATTGCAAGATTAGATCTTAAAATATTTATACGAGCCACAATCAAATACCATGACATCGGATAGATTTGAACGAGCTTGGTTTCTTACCTCATTATGCATTTAAAACATCGTTAATTGATAATAATCTAAAGTTTCATTTGTTTCGCAAAACATGAATGATTTTAGAGAATATTTTCCTAAAAATGATCTTTTTTATCTCTTGTAATTATTAGTTAATGGAAAATTTCCTCATTATTGATAACAATTTATGTCTAACTATTTTTCGTGTATGATGAATATATTTTTTTGCTCATTCCATATTTGTAAATGCTATAAGTAATTATTTTTAGGAAATATTTTTCAATTCATTCATCTTCTATGATTTCGCGGGAAATGAATGATTTGTAAAATATTTTTCAAAAAATGATTACTAATATTGCTTGAAATAATTAATCAATTAAAAATATTTTCATTATCGATGGCAATTCATGTCGAAATACTTTTGTGGATAATGAAAATATGCTTAATTTATTCATTTTTTATTAATGATACAAACGATCATTTTTTTTTAAATCTCAATGACTGACCTGCTTATTAGAGTAATTAAATATTAAACCATGCATTCATATAACAGCTTAAACTTTTAGAATAATTAGTTATGATTCTACAAAATTTTATATGGTATTAGAGCTGGAGGTCCCCAATTAAATTTCTACGCTTAGTACTAGGTAAAAGACCATATTAAACGTGAGGAAAAGTGTTGGGGTAATTAAATATTAAACCACGCATTTATCTAACAGTTTTAGCTTTTTAAATAGTTGGTCGTGGTTTCATAAAATCTTACATTGCTCAACAACTCATTCAAAGTTTGTCACATCACTTAAAATACCAATTGAGGAATTTGGCAAATTAATCTCCCTATGTGGTCGCTAATTTTCATTTGGTCATAGCACGAAGTGCAACTCAACTGGTCAAAAAGGAGACGTTCTTGCATTTATTCAAAACCTTCGTTCAGCCAAAGGACATTTTCAATACTGGGAAAATCTCAGTCGCTATCTCTCCTGTCGATTCTCTTGTTTCCATTTGTACCTAACCAAACGTTTTTCAAGTGTTTGTGTCGCATACCTAACCAGATACACTTGAACCAAAACCTCATGGGTAATGTACTTTCACGACAAGACAAAAGTAGTAAAACCGTTTTCATTGGATGCTGTCCAAGCGTGACCGTCCCTCGGTCCGAGCTGGGAATTTGAGCGTTGAGGTCGTATCATCTCGGTCCGATTTTTCTTTCTTAAAGTAATCGAGGGACACGACCGTAAGCAGCCGACTTCCTGGATGAGAATCGGTAAAGCAACTCCGCTCCCTGCTTTTTAACTCGTCTCAACTTTTGAAATGGATTCTGAGCTTTCGAATCACCACGATTTGTCTTCTTCCCCAGGCATCGACCCGACTGTGCAACTTCCTGGAAGGGACCTTCTGCTTTCTCCATGAACTGCAGCTTCCCTGAAGTGGTCTTCCACTTTATCGATGGTTTTGCCTTTAAATTCAGATTTTTGCCACTTGACACTTCCACAACATAATATCGAATCGCACGTTATCGAATAATCAGCTGTTCAACGGCACTGGTTAATAAAAAAAAAAAGTTAACTGATTGAAAATTCAACCTCAAATGACGATAATATTCGATGTATTGTTATACTTCAGAAACTTTTTCTCGACTCACTTTGGTGCGTATGTCCAATGGTTTGGCTCTTGTACTTAGTTTGCAGCCTAAAATTGGTGGACCGGGAGCCAATTGTGATTTGTTTGAGCTTGGATTTTTTTTTAGCTCAAATAGCATTCGTGAATCGATGTGGACTAGGTCAAGACTCAGGATACCGTTTTAATCCCAACAGGAGGCCAAGGGGTGATAGGAGGCAGTGCTTCAATCCATGGTAGTAGACATGGTTCTAGTTGGGTATCACAATGGTTAGACCCAATCCAACCTGTCGACACCCGTAATGATTGCAACTAGTTTTGAGAGTTCAATTGTTGGAGAGGGTTTTATTTCTAATACTACATAGGGTGTATTTGGGAACTACCTTCCCAAAGCCCATTGGGCGTCCAAAGCCCCTTGGGCCAAATAAAGTGTGTTTGGCATATATACATTTTAATCCAATTTCCCAAATGCAAGCCTTCATAAGGCTGGAAGCCCAATGCAACTTAGGGGTTGTCTTAGGCTTTCTCGGCATACTGGCCTTGGGTTGGTAAAAAAAAATTCTTCTGAAATTATCATTGCTAACCTTTTGTTTGTTTGGTTTTGCCCTCGATGATTGTTCATCTTCTTCCCTTCTCTTTTGAATAGGACTAGCATTTGTGTGTGGTCACTGGTGAAGGGTAGGCAATCATCGGCGAAAGGCGGGCAATCTAGCAAAGGGCAGGCGGTTCGGTGAAGGTCAGAGGGGCCACGCAATCTAGGTTGCGATGACCTCCGTGCAATGGTTCTGGCAACCTAGATCAAGATTTGGTCGTGTGATTTGGGTGCGACCTATAAACTTAAGCTTTTATAACGATTAGTAGTAATTCTATAAAATCTCAAATCTTCTTTAGGTGTGTGGATTTCCTCCGGGAAGGCTCTTAGTGGGAACTAGCTTGTAGCATTCAGCTTAGTAATTTGATAGCTTGCACTAACAAAAAGGCCAAACAGACATACTCCTTCCTAAACAGTAAACACTCAGAGAGGGTTGGAATCCTTTCACCGCTTACTTAATGAGATGACGTCCAAGAAAGAGATACTCGCCTACCAAAGGCTCAAACGACTGATTAGAGCTAATCCAAAGCATCGGAACCATTATGTTGTATGTCAAAATTCAAAATTTCAAATGGAAAAATGATAAAGCACGTCAATAGATAAAAAAACACTCGACTCCTAATTGCAAGATTAGATCTTGAAATCATGATTTGAGCCACAATCAAATACCATGGTATCGGAATTCCTCTTTAGAAGATGAATTTGAACGAGCTTTGTTCCTTACCTTATTATGTATTTAAAACATCACCAAATAATGATAGTCTAAAGCTATATTTGTTTCATAGGAAATTAATAATTTTAGAAAATATTTCCCAAAAACGATCGATTGTATTGCTTGAAATTATTAGTTAATAGAAAATATTTGTATTATTGACAATATTCTAGTCCTAACATCTTCATGTATGACAAATATACTTTTCGTTCATTCATATTTGTAAATGTTACATGCAATCATTATTAGGAAATTATTTTTTGAATCCTTCATTTTCCGTGCTTTTGCGAAAATGAACGATTTTTCCTAAAAATTGATTTTTTACGTTGCTTAGAATAATCGGCCAATTAAAAATATTTTCATTATCAATAACACTTCATTTCGAAATAATTTTATGGAAAATCAAAATATTTTTTACTCATTCATCTTTTGTTAGTGATGCAAGCGATCAATTTTAGAAAAATCTTTAAAATGACCAATTTGCTCAACAGCTCATCTATAGTCCGTTGCATCCCTTAAAATACCAATAAAGAATTTGGTAAATTAATCTTCCTATGTGGTCGTTAATTTTCATTTGGTTAGAGCACGGGGTGTAAATCATTTGGTCAAGAAAGAGACCGTTCTTGCATTCTCTCACACTAGTTCAGCCAAAGGACATTTTCAATATCGGGAAAATCTCCGTCACTATTTCTCCTGTCGACTCTTGTTTCCATTTGTACCTGACCAAACGTTTGTCATGTGTTTGTGTCGCATACCTAACCGGAAATGCCTGAAAACCGTTTTTCATTGGGTGCATATGTCCAACGGTCTGGCGCTCCTACTTAGTTTGCAGCCTGCAAATAAGTCGAGTGGCAGCCAATCATTATTTGTTTGAGCTTGGATTTTTTTTGGCTGGAATAGCATATGTGAATCGATGCGGACTAGTTCAGGATAACATTTCAATCCCGATAGCGGCTAAGGGGAGATAGTGGGCAGTGCTTCAATCCATGGTAGTTGACACGATTTGAATCGGGTATCACGACAGCTAGACTCAACGCAAACCAGTGACACCCCTAAATGGCAATTAATTTTGAGAGTTCAATTGTTGGAGTGGTGAGTAGTTGAAAGGTTTTTATCTCTAATGCCATATAAAATCCTAATAAATTCTGTGGGAAAAGTACTAAAAAATTCATAAACATATTACATTGATACAAATTCAATTTTGAGCTTTTTAATTAGGCTAGTTTAGTTCTAAACATTTTCGAATTGGTAACAATTAAATCAATTTGGACGTAAACGTCAACCGTCCTATGTAGTATAGCCACGGCTAACAGCGAACATTTTTTAATAATATTTAATAAAATTTTGAATATTTTTTATAGTTTTTTTTTTTATTTTATTTTCTTATTTTTTTCATTCATTTTTTTCCCTTCATCTTGGCTGGCTAGGGTAGTCGGTTGTGAGTGAGACCGTGAAGGCTCTCGCTTAGGGCAGCCAATGTCCATGTCAGTGATTTCTAATATAAATTGGCCGGATGTATTAAATTGGTACTAATGTAAAAATGTTTTAGGTTGAATCGATTTCAATGCAATAAATTTATGCTTTTCTTGATACTTTTTCTTCTAAGAACACATTTATCTCCAATTATATTTCTACTCACTGAAAACTCCAAAGTGGTATCGATATTCCAAATTTACTATTCGTCAGCATTAAGTTAATTTAGCTATCAATTGTCTTACATGTCGATAGAAGTGGCGAGCGCCTAGCAGACGAACCCAACTTGGACTACGCAGCTGGAAGGGCTCCCCCAAACGATCATGGACCAAAATTAAAGATAGAAAATTGGCGTCCTCACCGATAATGGGGTAGGGCTAGTAATATGGAGTTTCGTTACCCAAATTGGGGACAAATAAAATTAGGGTTCCTCTGCAATAACGCCAAATTAGAGTTTTCGAAGCTGGCACGAATTAGGACATAAAATCACGCCAAACGGAGCTCTTGCTAACACGAACAAGCGTAGGGTACAATTTTTTAGGGAAAGTGTTTCTGCGGAATTAATTTTCCAAACTTTCACTCGTTTGGTTCGTAAAAAAATAATTAGTTAATTGAAAACACTTTCTAGTGAGGGAAAATATTTATGCATAAAATAGGAAAGTGAATTCATGAATTTAAGAAGATGAAAACACTTTTCGAAATTGCTTATCTTGAAGTTTTTAGTTTTTTTTTCCTTTCATTTTAAAATTTGATTTTTTAATTTTTTTAATTTTTTCTTATTTCTTTTCCCTCTTCCTCTTTTGCTGATCAGTGATCACTAGGCCTTGGTGAATGGCCATTGGCGTGGTCTAGCCTTGGGCGAGGCTTGAGCTCGAGTCTTGCTAGCCTCGTCACAGTGAGCTGGAGCTCACTTGAGGCCGGTGAGGCTTGACCTTACTCGAGGCTAGATCGGCTAGTCCCGCCGAGCCATGTTGACGGCACTAGTGGCCTATCACAACCATCGCGAGGCTTGGCGGAAGAGGAAGAAGGAAAGAAAAAGAAATAAAAATAAAAAAAGGAAAAGAAAAAAATAATGACTTTTTTTTTATAAGATAAGTTCATGAGATTGAAATCAGTTTTTAAATGAGATCCAAATACTAGAAAAACATCATCGGGAAAAGAAGGGCCTCATTGAGAGGAAAAGGCCATGTTTCTTGTAAGGCATCACGTGATAACAATCCTTGTTTGATTGCTTGCATCCGCCGCGTAACCAATCTGGTTCTCGGTTCCAATTTATGGGAATCGGAGGGTACCGATCGGTTCCCAGTTCCATGGGTGGATCCATTCACCTGCCAATCTAGACCGGATCGATTATATTTAAATAATATATTAATTTTTAATATTAAAAAATGAAATTACAAATTAACAAACTTAAATCAAATAATTAAAAAAATTAATTAAAGTGGGAAAAAAGTCCAAAGCGCACCAAATGGAGATGCGCCAAGGTGCTGAAGCTAAAAAGTCCAAAGTGCACATTGACAAAACATCGAGCAATTGGTGGGCAAAAAGCAAGCATGTGAAGAAACAGGGCTGCAGGAGGAGGAGAAGAAGAATAGGTCAAGTGGTGAAGAACCAGCAATTTTGGTCAAAAACCAAAGTTGTTTCCTATTGAAGCTTTCGAGAAAATGATATTATTATTATTGTGAGACTGGTTCCATGGATCCACTCGGGAATCGGACTGGACCGGCGGTCCAGTTCTCGGGTGGATCCATGCATTCTCGGTTCCAATTTTTCGAAATCGGTCATTAACGGGCGGTTCCTGGTTCTAGATCGGGAATCGCCCGCCCGGATCATGCACACCCCTACTAATCCAATTTACCAAAAATGCACGGAAACAAAATCGACGTGGGCAGCAAATGAACCGAGGGCATTTGTGAAATAGCGAAAAAAAAATTGCGGTCGCGAGGCAGAGTGGGGAGTGACGACAGAACGTCAATTTTAAAGAGTCAATCCGAGGAGTTCGAGGAACACGCGATGAAGTTTTCGGGGACCGCGCGCCCGTGTGAATGGTCGTCGAACCACCTAAAACGGGTCCCACGAGTCGTTCGAGTTTCCACACTGAAATAGCGCCGTTTCTTCACAGAAGCTGCCCTTCGCCCTTCCCCCTTCCCTTCCCTTCCCTTCGCACTCTTGTCGTCACTCAGCCACCGACTCACCTTCGGAATATCCCCCGCGCAGCTCTCTCCGGACCTCCGGGAAAGACCAAGTTGTCCCCGTGCAGCTCAGGCCGATCCGGCGCAGAGAGTCGATAGGGCAACTTGGTCGATTTCGGACTGTATCTGATGCAATGATCTGAGGTCGTTGGCTAGAAAAAAATATAGGAAAAAGTGACGGTGAAAACGACAGTGGTTGAGCTGTGTACGAACTCTTAAAACGATCTTCTCTGCCGTGATGAAATTTGTAATGTCTACTTTGTAATGTGACCAGAGTCTGCCCAATATTTTGTTCCCACTCGCTCGCAGCCCCCCACTTGAAACACACTTTGAAGTAGTTGGTAGTTTGATCATGACGTCTCGAGTCTTCTCTAAAGTAAAGGGCAGGGTCAACACTCGTCTCAATTCGTGGAAGCTGCCCGGCTGGCTATAAAAGCTCCTCCCCGTGCAAAGGCAAGAGGCACCGACGCAGAGTACGGCACTTAGTCACAGGGTTTTAGTTGTAATAGCGAGAGATCCGAGGTGAGGAAGCATCTTCGGCAGCACTGCCGTTATTAAGGTTCGACGTTTCTCTCTCTCTGATCGTCCGATGGCTCAAGAGACTCAGAACCACACGCTCACGGCGTCCGGCTGGGCTGCCTACGACTCCTCCGGCGAGATCAAACCCTACACCTTCAAACGCAGGTGGGTCAGGAGCGTCGGGATGGTGCGCTTAATGAAGCACTTAAATCTGCATTTGTAGATAGCTCTGAAGCGAGTGATTTGATGTCTTTTTGCTTTTGTTCTGATGACGAAACAGAGAGAATGGCGTGAACGATGTGACGATCAAGGTCTTGTACTGCGGAATTTGCCACACCGATCTCCACTATGCCAAGAACGACTGGGGCATCACCATGTACCCTGTTGTCCCTGGGTACTCTCTCTCTCTCTCGTTTATAAATCAATATGCACTTTTGCCTTGAAAAAATGGACGAGTTCGAGTGACAAAATTCGGCCCGCTTCGAGCTTGGCACTGTCCTCATCTCATTCCAATAGGGGGTGTGATTGGATTTGTTCATCGCTGTTGGGATACGGTAAGCTAATTGGATCGCGCATGACGAATGAAACAGGCATGAAATAACGGGGGTGGTGATTAAGGTGGGATGCAACGCGGGCAAGTTCAAGATCGGGGACCGTGTCGGGGTGGGTTGCCTGGCGGCCTCCTGCCTCAAGTGCGAGTTCTGCGCCGACTCCCAGGAGAACTACTGCGACCAGATGCAGTTCACGTACAACGGCATCTTCTGGGATGGCTCCATCACCTACGGTGGCTACTCCAACGTCATCGTCGCCGATTACCGGTAACCTCTTGGCTTCTCTATTTCCAATTTTTGTTCATTTCTTTTTTGTTTTTGTTTGATTGAAAGACAGACGGTACAATGCACGTGTAGTCGGAATCTCTATGAACTATTGTTGTCGTATTTCCATGGAAGAGATTCCAATGCACGCAATTCGTGTGAGATTTTGCGCTTCGTACTTTATATGTCTTGACCATCTCGCTGAACTCAGGGAGAGTAAATTGCAAAAAAAGTAAAAGAAAAAGACTGACGCGAAAGGCATTGAACTCAAAAACAGGGGAGCCTATCTTTGACCATGTTGATTATGAACTGCCACTTTTGTTCTATTCTTCACGTGATTAGGTAGACCTAAATATAAGTTGTTTTATCATTCTGATTAAACTAACTTACGAAAATAATAATAATAGACCTATGTACGGGGACTGTGAAAACGTTGGACAAGAAAAGTCAGTTCAATCTGGTGACCCGTGTCGACCCATGTTCAGCCCTTTTAGGCTCCGATTTCACAGAATGGACGACATTGAGTAACAAAACCATGCTCGTCAATCCAGAGGACAACATAACATGATAGATCGTTTGATACGATCCATCCGGTTGAATAGCTTTAAAACTTAGCCTGCTCAATGATTGCACTAACTTGAAATCCCTTGGTCCGGCTTGCTGGCTCGTGCAGATATGTGGTGCGCATACCAGAGAACTTACCCATGGACTCGGTGGCACCACTGCTGTGTGCGGAATCACGGTGTTCAGCCCGCTGAAGGACAACGGCATGCTGGGCTCGCCGGGTAAGAAGATGGCGGTGGTGGGGCTCGGCGGGCTTGGCCACGTGGCGGTCAAGTTCGGGAAGGCGTTCGGCCACCATGTCACAGTCATCAGCACATCCCCATCGAAAGAGACAGAGGCCAAGGGGCGCTTGGGTGCTGATGACTTCATGGTCAGCACCAATTCTCAGCAAATGCAGGTTTGACCTTAGTTTTGGCCGGTCTTGGCACGTTAAAGAATGAGTCAAACCTATACTAATTTATGCTGAAGAAAGGCGATGCGTTTTATCAATCTTTAATTGATTTTATTGGGCTGTTTTATAGGCCGGGAAGAGGAGCCTGGATTTCATTTTGGACACGGTATCGGCTCAGCACTCTCTTGGGCCCATCCTGGAGTTGCTCAAAGTGGATGGAACTTTGGTCACGGTGGGTGCACCTGATCAGCCCCTCGAATTGCCTTCCTTCCCTCTAATTTTCGGTAAATTTCCCTCTTAATCTTTAGCTCTAACATGTCAATTATAAATTCACTATAATAACTATTTTCCTGGGAATTTTTCTTTTGTTCAAATTAGGTAAAAGGAGTGTCAAAGGTAGCATGACAGGAGGGATGAAAGATACGCAGGAGATGATGGATTTGTGCGGCAAACACAACATCACTTGCGACGTTGAGGTCATCGCCCCAGACACGATCAACGAGGCCATGGACCGCCTTGCCAAGAACGACGTGAGATACCGGTTCGTGATCGATATCGCTGGAAGGATATCGAATATTTGAAGATGGCGTGAGCCAGGCTTGGGGCTTAATTTATTTTCCGTACTTTACTTTTAAATTTTTCAACGAATGATTCGTAAAAGTCATAAGAGTCCCAGCACTTATCGGATACAAATCACTACTACCATAATTGCAGACACTATTTATCTATATTTGTCTTTATCATCTGTTGGCTTCTCAGTCGTAATTATTCACCTCAACCTAGTCATTCATCCTACACTTTTAGAGCTTATATTGCAACAAGCCCTTGTCCAATTTTCATAAGAAACAATAAAAAAAAAAAAAAAAAAAAAAATTGACAAGAAATGAAATAAAGCTTCACAAGTTCTATATGGGCTTAAGCATTTGGATGGCAGTTTACCGTATGGGCCTTATATATGCTTATAAACCGTCCAAATACAAAATCAAAAAGGGCCTAAAAATCATGGAAACTTGACTAATGAAGGCAGTTAACATTGCTGACAACACAGTCCTCTCGTTTCCTGGTTCTCGCTATCCCCAATGAAATGTGGCGTTATACATGGTAGTTCGATATGATGCGATGAACGCGTGGCATCGTGAACCATGCATGAATCTGTGCGATCGAGAAGCCGCTCTCAATGAGGCGGGAACTGAAGTGGGACCCTCAAACGCCACGTGGCGAGTCTCTAGCCCATATCTAGGTTGACGTTGAGGAGTGGAAGCAAGAATTTCTTAGACTCGTAAGGACCAATTTCGAGATGAGAAGCAAGCAATTGGATATGACTATATGTTTTAGGTACGCGTCTGTTTGAAGGGCACGGCTCTACTAAAGCAATAAAGTGGACTCAAAACCCTCATGTCCATATCCTTTCGTGGCATAAGTAAAGGTCGATTTTCAATGAGGACGTATGCATTCGTGTATTGTTTTCATTAGAGAAGAAACTATAGGTCGAATTTTTCTTAATAACATCGTCGGTATTAAGATAATTTTAATCAAGGTATGCGTAGTAGAAAGATGTTGTTGCACTACACCAATAAGATAAATCTTACATAAAGTACTTTACCTAGATGTTGGCTCATGCTTTACTAGATATATCATGGATTCAAGATTTACCTACTTAAGTTGTATTTGCTTGTTAAAAATAAAAAATAGAAAACGGCAAATGTGCTAGATACCGTCAGCTATCTAGAATCAGTGAGATTCATAATATTTTCCTCCATCTTTGATTAGAGGAAACTTTTTACAACCATACCATTGATTAGTGAATTACAAGTAGACTTGTCAAAATTGGTCATATATATATTTTAACCCATATTTGATGGATTGAATTGTTTATGTAATACTTATATTCAATAAATGGGTTAATAATATAGGTGTTGAATAGGTTTACAACTTACTTAAATTTAACCTACTTTTAGGACTCTCTTGAGTCTCTTAACTCTCTATTGCCGTCACTCAATTCCATGCTGACTCATTATGCCTTTTCATCTCAATTTGGTTCAAGAGGTGAGTAAAATTTCTTTGCCTTCACATGCATCAAATTTCTTGTGGTATCTTTATGGTAAAGTCAAATAGAAGTTTGAGACATTCCAAAGTGACGAAGAGCGTTTGTTTCTCCATCCTACACTGATACGCTTTGTGGAGCCAATTTGAGAGATTTCTTTGCCTTCACATGCGTCAAATTTCTTGCGGAATCTTTCTGGTAAAGGCAAATCAAAGTTCGAGACATTCCAAAATGATGAAGAACATTTGTTTCTCTATCCTACATTGATACACTTTGAGGAGCCAATTTGAGAGATTTCTTTGCCTTCACATGCGTCAAATTTCTTGCGGAATCTTTCTGGTAAAGGCAAATCAAAGTTCGAGACATTCCAAAATGACGAAGAACATTTGTTTCTCTATCCTACATTGATACCCTTTGTGGAGCCAATCTGAGCATACTAATTCATTCTTCTTATTCTAGTTGATGATCATCTCTCGATATTGGGGCAAGACAAGTGATTTACCAAAAACAAGAACCAAAGATAAGGAGTGTTCAGAGTCCATAACACTCTGTATAAAAAAACTCATGAAATTAAGATATATAGTTTTTGAATGGAGGAGCTAGAAGTATGAAATGAAAAAGGGAATGAAAAAGTTGGGGCATGAAAAAAAGAAAAGAAAAAGCAGTGCGATGTAAGAACACGACAAATACCCATAAATATGAAAAAAAGTTGAGAAACAAAGGAAATAATTTATTTGGCATTCCAATCCAATGTTTGATAAAGAGCAAAACTCTCATATGTTCAGACAAATGTACCCACGTAATGATAGACTCTTGAAACTGATGAAATGCCCGTGAATGAAAGAATCTCATAAGGAATGAAGTTAATAATGATGTTCAAATAATCAGCAATTTCGAAACCTCTTGCAATATTTTTTTGAGCCTAATGAGCCTTTCATACTTAACCCCAACACTAAGCTTACATTGCATCTCTTAATCGAGTCCAATCACTAGAACAAGTGAGAGCAAGGTTATTTTTATCTCATCTCATCTTTAGATTTCTTGACTTGTAAACTTGGCAAAGATGATGATCAATGATTATTTCATTTATTAGCCAATGATGCTTATCCATTGTTGAAATTGCAATGAAGCCCACAGTACAATCTTTTGAAAAGACCTCTCAGATTAGTGAATGCGTACCTATTGTTGATGACTCTCAAAGCCTTTGACACTAATAGTGTGACATATGATGAGTCTTCAAATTTGTTTCCCACATTAATGATTGAATCAATAGCATTTTATTGAGAGTATGTGAAAACTCTTTTCTAACTAAAAAGCTATTGTTTGACATATTTAACAAACCTATTTCACGAGTTATGATCATTGTATCATGACGGTGATATTTCTCTTAGAGAAATTTGATGATTGATCATATTTGATAAGCTGGACAACAATTCCATTATATTGAATGACATTAAATATCTTCATAATGATTGGATTTGGCTTAGTTCATTCATGCAATTGATACTTTCAATAAAATCTTGACTTTCACGATGTTAGGAGTAATACCAAGATAAAACTCAAATTGGTATATTTATGTTAAATTTACCTCAAACTAATTTTTTACTACTAAACCCTAAATTAGTATACTCGTGACAAATTTATCCTAAAAGCTAATTTTTTTTTATTATAAAAACCCTAAATTGATATATTTATGACAATTTTACCCTTTAGTGGTTTCCATTAAATTGGATTAATATCAAAAGATCACAAAACTGGTAAATTTATGACAAACAGAGGATAAAGCATTAGACTGGTCCACCTATCAACTGTCACGTGTCATCTAACTCATCAATTTGGCGGTAAAATTTAACGAAAACTAACAGTCGGTAAATTTGTTACTAATATAACAATTTGAGATTTTTCGTGATATAAACTCTATGATGTTATTTTTATGGCCAGATCTATCACCTAGAGGGGGTAAATAGGTGAATGTGCGGAAATGAAAGAATTTAGAAAAATATTATAGCGAGACAACTTTTGATTAAATAATTAGATCTTATCAGTATGCGATTCTATCACAAATGATAAGAAATGAGTAAATGATAGAGAATTGCACACAAAGGTTTATGGTAGTTCGACTTTTGCAAGCCTACGTGCACTTTCCTACGTTATAGCCTATTGGCTGGAATCCACTAGAAAAACTGATAAGAGGTTACAAGTCTTGAGCTTCAAGTAATCAAGTTTGTGTGAAGAACTCTTTATACTCTTAGCCTTTAAAAAGGTTTGCACAATATAGCTTAGCGAAGGCAAATGTGTATAATCACAAAACACTATTCAGACTTTGGAATTATAAACTGAAGTTCTCGTGAATGCGAATCCTCTCCCCTCAGCTTTGTGATCTTCTCTTATATTCCTCCTAGTCCAAGCTGACCATTAGACATATCTCTATAAGGATCATCTAGCCAATCTACCCGTTGGTCCTAGATTTGGTTGAGAAGATCTCGATGGCTTCAAGATCACCGAGGTTGATGTTTCCTATAATTTCTGCCACTCATACAACAATTTAGGTTTCCAAAAGTTAAGTGTTTACAAATGGAAAGAATGTTTCACCTCTAATAAGAAATTCTGGGAAGGTTGAATCTTCGACAGATATAGGCAAATTTTCCTTTTGAAACTTCTTACAAAAATGACAAGGAATTCAACTAATATGAAGATAATGCACAATATAATGAATAGATGGCTTTAGCATCTAGTACTTCTCTTTTGACAATGTCCGCATAAGATAGGACTTAGATTTCTTGTTTTTTGCTTCTTCTTTAGTCGAGGGAGGTTAAGGTTTTACACCCCTTAGAACAACGTTCCACTCCAAGACATCCTTGGATCTAATGAAAGCTTTCATCTTGTTCTTCCAAATGTGGTAATCTTTTCCGTCAAAGTAAGGAGGCCTTGTATCACTCTAACCTTCCATCAGACCTGGTACAATATTACTAACCATCAAAAGATCCTTAACTCAGAAATAATAAAGTGCTTCAATAAAGAGTAACCTGGCTCTAATATCAATTATTATGGCTAGATCTATCACCTAGAGGGGTGAATAAGTGATTGTACAGAAATGAAAGAATTTAAACAAATATTGCAGCGAGATAACTTCGATGAAGTGTTCAAATCTTATCGTATGCAATTCTATCACAAATAATAAGAAAGTACTAATTGATAGAGAATTGCATACAAATGTTTATAGTGGTTTGGCTTTTGCAAGGCTACGTTTATTCTCCCATGCTGCAGCCTATTGGCTAGAATTCACTTGAAAAATCGATAAGAGGTTACAAGTCCTGAACTTCAAGCACTCAAGATTGTGTGAACAACTCCTCACACTCTCAGCCTCTAAAAGGTTTGCATAATATAGCTTAGTGAAGGCAAATGTGTATAATCACAAAACACTCTTCAAGCTTTGGAATTATAAGCTTTAGTTCTCGTGAATGCGAATCCTCTCCCTTCAGCTTCAAGACCTCCTCTTATATTCCTCCTACTTCAAGTTGACTGTTGGACATATCTCTAGAAGGATTATCTAGCCAATCTACCTGTTGCTCCTAGAACTAATTGAGAAGATTCGACGGCTTCAAGATCACCAGGGTTGTTGCTTCCCGTAAATCTGCCGCCCAACAGCAGTTCGAGTTTCCAAAAGTTGAGTGTTTACGAATGGAAAGAAAGTTTCGCCTCTAATAAAAAATTCCAAGAATGTTGAATCTCCGATAGATATAGGCAAATTTTCCTTGTGAAATTTCTTATAAAAATGGCAAGGAATCCAACCAATTTTTGCTAGCCGTTGCACAAGTATATTTGACTCATTCCTAGCCGTTTAACATAATATATAAGGAACTAAAACCTTATGAGCAGTGGAGGTGATAAAACCCTCTAGATACCTAAATCACTAGGAGCAATGCCCATTTGAAGGTGATAAAAAGGGCTGATGGCGGTGGAGAAGCTTTTTGGTAAAGTTTCGAGTTCGCGAGATATTTTTTACACGAGGAGGTGCAAGCTGGTTTATACTTTTGGCTTTCTAGATCACTGAAAAGATAATGAATGAATAAACAAAGAAGAAAATACATGTTATGATGGGCTGGTCGAGCGAGGTCTAATCGAATTGTGACATTAAGTAAAGTAAGTTTGCCCTAATTTAAGTATTCAGGAAAAATTGACAAAAGCCTAGGCACTAAAACCCTATAAGCGCCCGAAAGAATCACCCCCTAACGAAAGGCCTAGGCTATAGACTTCTCATGCATTGATACCCTCATGCAATCAGTGCTTTTATTATGTCTTTATGAAAAGGCCAAGGACTAAAATCCCACGAGCGGCCTAGGGGATAATATGCTAAAGAAAGGCCTGGGGACTAAAACTCTATTAACGGTTGGGGGTATGACGCCCTAAAGAAAGATTTAGGGACTGAAACCTTATGAGCGGCCGAGGGGATGAAATCCTATATAAAAGTTTAGGGACAAAAACCCTACAAACGGCTAAGGGGATAACATCCTAAAGAAAGGCCTAGGGAACTTGAGTAATTTCAGTTTCAGCTAATGCAATGATCCGAGATCTTTGTCTAGCAAATTTACAAATATTACAAAGAAAATGATTGAGCAGTGCATCCGTTCTCATTAACAAACCACGAACTCATAAAACAATCTTCCGTGACGAGAGTCTGTCCAATATTTTTTTCACTCGCTCGTGTCGCTCCACTTGAAACACTCCTCGGAGTAGTTGGTAATATGATTATGATGTCCCGAGTCTTCTCTAAAGTCAAAGGTAGGGTCAACCCACGGCTTGATTACTGGAACCTGCACGACTGGCTATATAAAAGCCCACCCATGCAATGAGGCACAAGACACCAATGCGACTACAGCACACAGTCACGAGGTTTCGTTACAATAGCAAGATCTGCGGTAAGTAAGCATCTTCAACACCGACATTACCAAGGATCAACGTGTTCCTCTTCGATCGTCTGATGGCTTGAGAGACTCAGAACCACACGCTCACGGTCTCCGGCTGGGCTGCTCACGACTCCTCGGGTGAGATCAAACCCTACACCTTCAAACGCAGGTATGTCTGGAGTGTCCAGACGGCACTTAATGAAGCGCTTGAGTCTGCATTTGTAGATAGGACTGAAGCGAGTAACTTGATGGCTTTGCTTTCGTGGTGATGATGAAACAGAGAGAATGGCGTGAACGATGTGACAATCAAGGTCTTGTGCTGCAGAATTTGTCACACCGATCTCCACTATGCCAAGACCGACTGGGGCATCACCATGCAACCCGTTGTCCCGGGGTACTCTCTCTCTCTCTCTCTCTCTCTCTCTCGTTTACATATCAATATGCACTTTTGATTGGCCGAGTTTCGAGCTTGGCAAGGTCTTCATCTCATTCAAATTGGGAGTGTGATTGGATTTGCTTATCGCTGCTGGGATATGGTGAGCTAACGGGATGATTTCCGTGTGATGCGCATGACGAATGAAACAGGCATGAAATAACGGGGTAGTGCTTAAGGTGGGATGCAACGCAGGCAAGTTCAAGATGGGGGACCAGGTCGGGGTGGGCTGCCTGGTGGCCTCCTGGCTCGAGTGCGAGTTCTGCGCCAACTCGCAGGAGGACTACTGCAACCAGATCCAGTTCACCTATAACGGCATCTTCTGGGACGGCTCCATCACCTACGGCGGCTACTTCAACTTGATTGTCGCTGGTTACCGGTAACCTCTCGCCTTCTCTATTTCCATTTTTTGTTCATTTCCATCATTATTATTTTTTATTTTGTTTATTGAAAGACAGAGACGGGACATCGCACGTGTTGTCGGGATCTATGAACTATTGGTGTCGTATTTCTATGGAAGAGATTCCAAGGCACGCAACTCATGTGAATTATTGCGCTTCGTAGTATATATGTCTTCAGCATTGGGCTAAAGTCAGAGAGATCCAGTCTCTTCAGGTAATAAGTTGCATAAAAATGGACTCACTTGAACCGCGATGAACTAGGAAACAGGGGAGCCTATCTTTGACCATGTTGATTTTGAACTGCTATTTCTATTCTATTTATCACATGATTAGATGGACCTATAAACGATGTTTATCAGTTCTGAATAAACTCACTTACCGAGCAAAAAAAGAAAAAAAAATAGAACTACGTTTGGGGAGTGTGAAAACGTTCAACAAACTCACCAATCGACAAAAAGAAGTCGGTCCAATCTGATGCCTCGTGTTGCCCACGTTCAGCCCTTTTAGGCTCTGATTTGATGGAATGGATGAGATTGGATAACAAGACCATGCTCGTCAACCCAGAGGACAACATAACACGATAGACCAGCTTCATACAATCCATCCGGTTGAGTAGGTGTAAGAATTAGGTTGATCGATGATTGCACTAACTTGAAATCCTTTGGTCGGGGTCACTTGCTCGTGCAGGTATGTGGTGCGCATACCAGAGAACTTACCCATGGACTCGGTGGCACCACTGCTGTGTGCGGGAATCACGGTGTTCAGCCCGCTGAAGGACAACGGCATGCTGGGCTCGCCGGGTAAGAAGATGGCGGTGGTGGGGCTCGGCGGGCTTGGCCACGTGGCGGTCAAGTTCGGGAAGGCGTTCGGCCACCATGTCACAGTCATCAGCACATCCCCATCGAAAGAGACAGAGGCCAAGGGGCGCTTGGGTGCTGATGACTTCATGGTCAGCACCAATTCTCAGCAAATGCAGGTTTGACCTTAGTTTTGGTCGGTCTTGGCACGTTAAAGAATGAGTCAAGCCTATACTAATTTATGCTGAAGAAAGGCGATGCGTTTTATCAATCTTAAATTGATTTTATTGGGCTGTTTATAGGCCGGGAAGAGGAGCCTGGATTTCATTTTGGACACGGTATCGGCTCAGCACTCTCTTGGGCCCATCCTGGAGTTGCTCAAAGTGGATGGAACTTTGGTCACGGTGGGTGCACCTGATCAGCCCCTCGAATTGCCTTCCTTCCCTCTAATTTTCGGTAAATTTCCCTCTTAATCTTTAGCTCTAACATGTCAATTATAAATTCACTATAATAACTATTTTCCTGGGAATTTTTTTTTTGGTTCAAATTAGGTAAAAGGAGTGTCAAAGGTAGCATGACAGGAGGGATGAAAGATACGAAGGAGATGATGGATTTGTGCGGCAAACACAACATCACTTGTGACGTTGAGGTCATCGCCCCACACGATCAACGAGGCCATGGACCGCCTTGCCAAGAACGACGTGAGATACCGGTTCGTGATCGACATCGCTGGGAGGATATCGAATATTTGAAGATGGCGTGAGCCAGGCTTGGGGCTTAATTTATTTTCCGTACTTTACTTTTAAATTTTTCAACGAATGATTCGTAAAAGTCATAAGAGTCCCAGCACTTATCGGATACAAATCACTACTCCCATAATTGCAGACACTATTTATCTATATTTGTCTTTGTCATCTGTTGGCTGCTCGGTCGTAATTATTCACCTCAACCTTGTCAATCATCCTACACTTTTAGAGCTTATATTGCAACAAGCCCTCGTCCAATTTCCATAAGAAACAATAAAAAAGAAATGACAAGAAATGAAGTAAAGCTTCACAAGTTCTATATGGGCTTAAGCATTTGGATGGCAGTTTACCATATGGGCCTTATCTATGCTTATAAACCGTCCAAATAAAAAATCAAAAAAGGCCTAAACGTCATGGAAACTTGACTAATGAAGGCAGTTAACATTGCCGACAACACAGTCCTCTCGTTTCCTGGTTCTCGCTATCCCCAATGAAATGTGGCGTTATACATGGTAGTTCGATATGATGCGATGAACGCGTGGCATCGTGAACCATGCATGAATCTGTGCGATCGAGAAGCCGCTCTCAATGAGGCGGGAACTGAAGTGGGACCCTCAAACGCCACGTGGCGAGTCTCTAGCCCATATCTAGGTTGACGTTGAGGAGTGGAAGCAAGAATTTCTTAGACTCGTAAGGACCAATTTCGAGATGAGAAGCAAGCAATTGGATATGACTATATGTTTTAGGTACGCGTCTGTTTGAAGGGCACGGCTCTACTAAAGCAATAAAGTGGACTCAAAACCCTCATGTCCATATCCTTTCGTGGCATAAGTAAAGGTCGATTTTCAATGAGGACGTATGCATTCGTGTATTGTTTTCATTAGAGAAGAAACTATAGGTCGAATTTTTCTTAATAACATCGTCGGTATTAAGATAATTTTAATCAAGGTATGCGTAGTAGAAAGATGTTGTTGCACTACACCAATAAGATAAATCTTACATAAAGTACTTTACCTAGATGTTGGCTCATGCTTTACTAGATATATCATGGATTCAAGATTTACCTACTTAAGTTGTATTTGCTTGTTAAAAATAAAAAATAGAAAACGGCAAATGTGCTAGATACCGTCAGCTATCTAGAATCGTGAGATTCATAATATTTTCCTCCATCTTTGATTAGAGGAAACTTTTTACAACCATACCATTGATTAGTGAATTACAAGTAGACTTGTCAAAATTGGTCATATATATATTTTAACCCATATTTGATGGATTGAATTGTTTATGTAATACTTATATTCAATAAATGGGTTAATAATATAGGTGTTGAATAGGTTTACAACTTACTTAAATTTAACCTACTTTTAGGACTCTCTTGAGTCTCTTAACTCTCTATTGCCGTCACTCAATTTCATGCTGACTCATTATGCCTTTTCATCTCAATTTGGTTCAAGAGGTGAGTAAAATTTCTTTGCCTTCACATGCATCAAATTTCTTGTGGTATCTTTATGGTAAAGTCAAATAGAAGTTTGAGACATTCCAAAGTGACGAAGAGCGTTTGTTTCTCCATCCTACATTGATACGCTTTGTGGAGCCAATTTGAGAGATTTCTTTGCCTTCACATGCGTCAAATTTCTTGCGGAATCTTTCTGGTAAAGGCAAATCAAAGTTCGAGACATTCCAAAATGACGAAGAACATTTGTTTCTCTATCCTACATTGATACCCTTTGTGGAGCCAATTTGAGCATACTAATTCATTCTTCTTATTCTAGTTGATGATCATCTCTCGATATTGGGGCAAGACAAGTGATTTACCAAAAACAAGAACCAAAGATAAGGAGTGTTCAGAGTCCATAACACTCTGTATAAAAAAACTCATGAAATTAAGATATATAGTTTTTGAATGGAGGAGCTAGAAGTATGAAATGAAAAAGGGAATGAAAAAGTTGGGGCATGAAAAAAAGGAAAGAAAAAGCAGTGCGATGTAAGAACATGACAAATGCCCATAAATATGAAAAAAAGTTGAGAAACAAAGGAAATAATTTATTTGGCATTCCAATCCAATGTTTGATAAAGAGCAAAACTCTCATATGTTCAGACAAATGTACCCACGTAATGATAGACTCTTGAAACTGATGAAATGCCCGTGAATGAAAGAATCTCATAAGGAATGAAGTTAATAATGATGTTCAAATAATCAGCAATTTCGAAACCTCTTGAAATATTTTTTTGAGCCTAATGAGCCTTTCATACTTAACCCCAACACTAAGCTTACATTGCATCTCTTAATCGAGTCCAATCACTAGAACAAGTGAGAGCAAGGTTATTTTTATCTCATCTCATCTTTAGATTTCTTGACTTGTAAACTTGGCAAAGATGATGATCAATGATTATTTCATTTATTAGCTAATGATGCTTATCCATTGTTGAAATTGCAATGAAGCCCACAGTACAATCTTTTGAAAAGACCTCTCAGATTAGTGAATGCGTACCTATTGCTGATGACTCTCAAAGCCTTTGACACTAATAGTGTGACACATGATGAGTCTTCAAATTTGTTTCCCACATTAATGATTGAATCAATAGCATTTTATTGAGAGTATGTGAAAACTCTTTTCTAACTAAAAAGCTATTGTTTGACATATTTAACAAACCTATTTCACGAGTTATGATCATTGTATCATGACGGTGATATTTCTCTTAGAGAAATTTGATGATTGATCATATTTGATAAGCTGGACAACAATTCCATTATATTGAATGACATTAAATATCTTCATAATGATTGGATTTGGCTTAGTTCATTCATGCAATCGATACTTTCAATAAAATCTTGACTTTCACGATGTTAGGAGTAATACCAAGATAAAACTCAAATTGGTATATTTATGTTAAATTTACCTCAAACTAATTTTTTTTACTACTAAACCCTAAATTAGTATACTCGTGACAAATTTATCCTAAAAGCTAATTTTTTTATTATAAAAAACCCTAAATTGATATATTTATGACAATTTTACCCTTTAATGGTTTCCATTAAATTGGATTAATATCACAAAGATCACATAACTGGTAAATTTATGACAAACAGAGGATAAAGCATTAGACTGGTCCACCTATCAACTGTCACGTGTCATCTAACTCATCAATTTGGCGGTAAAATTTAACGAAAACTAACAGTCGGTAAATTTGTTACTAATATAACAATTTGAGATTTTTCGTGATATAAACTCTATGATGTTATTGTTATGGCCAGATCTATCACCTAGAGGGGGTAAACAGGTGAATGTGCGGAAATGAAAGAATTTAGAAAAATATTATAGCGAGACAACTTTTGATTAAATAATTAGATCTTATCGGTATGCGATTCTATCACAAATGATAAGAAATGAGTAAATGATAGAGAATTGCACACAAAGGTTTATGGTAGTTCGACTTTTTGCAAGCCTACGTGCACTTTCCTACGTTATAGCCTATTGGCTAGAATCCACTAGAAAAACTGATAAGAGGTTACAAGTCTTGAGCTTCGAGTAATCAAGTTTGTGTGAAGAACTCTTTATACTCTTAGCCTTTAAAAAGGTTTGCACAATATAGCTTAGCGAAGGCAAATGTGTATAATCACAAAACACTATTCAGACTTTGGAATTATAAACTGAAGTTCTCGTGAATGCGAATCCTCTCCCCTCAGCTTTGTGATCTTCTCTTATATTCCTCCTAGTCCAAGCTGACCATTAGACATATCTCTATAAGGATCATCTAGCCAATCTACCCGTTGGTCCTAGATTTGGTTGAGAAGATTTGATGGCTTCAAGATCACCGAGGTTGATGTTTCCTATAATTTCTGCCACTCATACAACAATTTAGGTTTCCAAAAGTTAAGTGTTTACAAATGGAAAGAATGTTTCACCTCTAATAAGAAATTCTGGGAAGGTTGAATCTTCGACAGATATAGGCAAATTTTCCTTTTGAAACTTCTTATAAAAATGACAAGGAATTCAACTAATATGGAGATAATGCACAATATAATGAATAGATGGCTTTAGCATCTAGTACTTCTCTTTTGACAATGTCTGCATCAAATAGGACTGAGATTTCTGGTTGTTTGCTTCTTCTTTAGTCGAGGGAGGTTCAGGTTTTACACCCCTTAGAACAACGTTCCACTCCAAGACATCCTTGGATCTAATGAAAGCTTTCATATTGTTCTTCCAAATGTGGTAATCTTTTCCGTCAAAGTAAGGAGGCCTTGTATCACTCTAACCTTCCATCAGACTTGGTACAATATTACTAGCCATCAAAAGATCCTTAACTCAGAAATAATAAAGTGCTTCAATAAAGAGTAACCTGGCTCTAATATCAATTATTATGGCTAGATCTATCACCTAGAGGGGGTGAATAAGTGATTGTACAGAAATGAAAGAATTTAAACAAATATTGCAGCGAGATAACTTCGATGAAGTGTTCAAATCTTATCGTATGCAATTCTATCACAAATAATAAGAAAGTACTAATTGATAGAGAATTGCATACAAATGTTTATAGTGGTTTGGCTTTTGCAAGGCTACGTTTATTCTCCCATGCTGCAGCCTATTGGCTAGAATTCACTTGAAAAATCGATAAGAGGTTACAAGTCCTGAACTTCAATCACTCAAGATTGTGTGAACAACTCCTCACACTCTCAGCCTCTAAAAGGTTTGCATAATATAGCCTAGTGAAGGCAAATGTGTATAATCACAAAACACTCTTCAAGCTTTGGAATTATAAGCTTTAGTTCTCGTGAATGCGAATCCTCTCCCTTCAGCTTCAAGACCTCCTCTTATATTCCTCCTACTTCAAGTTGACTGTTGGACATATCTCCAGAAGGATTATCTAGCCAATCTACCCGTTGCTGTGGCATCCCAAAATTCTTGACGATCTCTAGCTACATTAAATTCTATGAATAGGTGATGGAAGTATCATTAAGTTATTTTATGGCCATTTAATCCATAATTTGCAATAAGATATATGGCCAAGCTTTTAAGGGATAATTATGTGATAGGAAAGAAAATCCTATCATTGGCCATGTGTTTTATAAATTGGGATTTATGGATTTGTGACTATAAGTTTAATGGCCTTATTATTTATGCAATTAGGTATTTATTTAAATGATGATTAAGATATATTATAAAAATAAAATAAAATAAACTTGGGCCATTTAAGTTTGGACCTTAGGCCCAAGTGAGATGGGCCTAAAGTGGGCCATAAGCCTGGCCCATTGTCGCATGGAGGGGGAAGGAGGAGCCGCATGGCTTCCTCCAAGTGTCTTCAACCACTTAGGGACAAGTGTCCCCCATGCAAAGAGGGGGTGCATGCAAATATATAAGCATCCAAAAAGAGAGAGAGAGAGAGAGAGAGAGAGAGAGTGGCTGGTGGAGGATTCGGCCAAAGGGAGAGAGAGGAGGTTGCGAGAGAGAGGGAGTGGCGAGAGAGAAGGGGAGCCGAGAGAAGGAGCTCGCCCGTCGCCGCCGCACGCCGCCGTGATCGCCGCCGTGTGCCATCGTCCGTCCGGTCTAGAGGCAAGTTGGGGGTCCTTTGCTGCTCTTGCATGAGTGTATGCTACTTGCATGTTGAATTTTTGGGTGTTTAGGTGAGAAAAACTGAAGTATTGATGGTTTGTTCTTGAATGGTATGACTGTTTTCACTCGAACGGTTGGAGTCAGAATATTGTGTGAACTTGCATGCACGTTTGGGGTCAGATTTTGGCTTCGATTTCTTCATGAAAGTTGTAGCTAACATCTTGAAATACAACATACTAAAATTTAGTGGAAAATGATGGAGATTTGAGGGGTTAAACTCTCATCCTACGGAGACCTCAGATCTGGAAAGATTTTACTGACCTCTTGTTGGATTTGTGGTTGCATGTTGGTTTGTGCTAAGAATCTCTCTTCGATTTCTTCATAAAAGTTGTAGTTAAACTACAACATACTCAAATTTGAAGTGAAAAGAACAAGTATAGCTTAGTAAATCGACTAGATCTTGAAGACGGTAATTCTGGAGATGTATTTCGGGACACCCGAGACTTCATGGACCTAAATGACGACTATAATCTGGTTATTTGACTTGGATTTCTTCATGAAAATTGTAGAGGACACATTTATGTATAACATATCCAAATTTCAGAGGAAACGAAAGAGAATAGGTAGGTGAAATCTTAGTATTTCGGAGAAGCATGCACTGGACGATGCGGTAATGGATCCAGAAGCTTCGTGAGACTGTATAAAATAATATAAAAAGAATCTGGCTTGGAAGTCTTCATGAAAGTTGTACGAAAATGTCTTGGATATAACTCGGTAAAATTTCGTAATTTTTGGAGTCCGTATGGATATTTTAATTGAATTTCTTCGGAAACCGTGCATTCTGGTTTCATCCGAAAATCATATGATGTTTTGTGAAAATTGTGAGATTGTGTAAAATTCTATTTGGCCATGTATTTTGCATGTAATTATCATCCTATTGGCTTGTTTGATAATTGCTTTAAGTTTTATAATTTTGGGAATTTATAGATAGTAAATTTAATATTTATGAAAATGGCAAAAGTTGAAATTTAAATTTAAATAAAAAAATAAATAAAATAGATTATTTTATTGGCCATAAATTCCATTAAATTTATAATTATACATTGCTGCATGTATGGTAAGGTCTTGGTGTATGCATGACATTGAATTGAGATGCATGTGTGAATTTCATGCCAAGTATGACTTGTTTGATGTCACGTCATATGCCGTGCTAAATTAAGACCCAAATTGGTAAATGTGGATAATGATAAGTGAGGAGATGGTTGTGGTGGAGGATGATGCCCGGAATGTATAGAGATGCATTGCCGGATGGCCCTGGGAGATTCAGGATGCCCGGAACATGGGGGTGCCGGAAGCCCTGTCGGAGGTTTCTGCCCAAAGGGAATACCTCGCGATGCCAGGATTGGGGTGCGGGATGCCCGGCCAGGGAGTGTAAATGCCGAAAGCCCTGTCGGAGGTCTTTGCCCGAGGGGAATGCCTCGTGATGCCAGTTGGGATGCGAGATGCCCGGAATGTGGGGGCCGGATGCTCGGTGGCCCGGAATGGCTGAATGCCGGAAGCCTCGGAGGTCTTTGCCCGAGGGGATGATGAAATTGATGATTTGAGGAATGGGTGATGTGGTGATCAAATTGAAAGTTAAAAGTGGAAATTAAACGATGATGATGATGATGATAATATGTGATGTGAAATGATGATGATCACCCATGGCATGATGATATGCATTATGATATGCATGATGATGATGATAATATGTGATGTGAAATGATGATGATCACCCATGGCATGATGATATGCATTATGATATGCATGATGATGATGATGATGATGATGATATATGATATGGCATGATGACATGCATATATGTTGTGATATGATAATGCCATGATGATGATGACATGTGTATAATATGATGATGATGACATGTGTGATATGACGATGTCATGATGATGATGACATGTGTGATATGATGATGCCATGATGATGATGACATGTATATGATATGATGATGATGCCATGATGATGATGACATGTGTGATGTGACGATGTCATGATGATGATGACATGTATATGATTATGAGATTGATGCATGTTAGTATGCGCATGGCTTCAAGGTAAGTAATGCTTGCAATGCATGTATGACTTGTATGATGCAATGAGTGGTTATTGGATTCCTTTACCTGCTAAGTGGTTGTACTCACTCCTTTTGAGGACCAACATTTCAGATTAGTAGATAAATTGAGCGGTTGGATATGACCGCGAGGAGAAGGATAGTAAAGGAAGGAACTTTTGGACGCCGACACTGATCGATGGACTTTAAGTATTCAACTGTTGGAGAAGATGTCGGTCATTCTTTGAAGTGTAGCCGAGTATAGAAAACTACGGCATTTTGATGTACCGACTAAAGATGTCCATCTGCTCTATGTAAATAAACGTGTTCGGTTTTAACTTATATAAGATGTTTAGTAGGTGTGCATCGATTTCTGAATGTAGGGAAGGGAATTGTTGGATATGCTTCCGTTATGTAAATTGCGTAAGGGACCGTTAATAAAAGATGTAAACCCCCATGGTTGTATGGACCCGCTGCAACTAAAAATGGTATCGAGTGACATGTTATTTGGGAAAGAAAAGGTAAGCGAACTGTGGCGACCCTAGCGGATCGGGGGCCGTTCGAGGGGTGCCACAGTTGCTCCTGGATCTGATTGAGAAGATCCGACGGCTTCAAGATCACCAGGGTTGATGCTTCCCGTAAATCTGCCGCCCAACAGCAGTTCGAGTTTCCAAAAGTTGAGTGTTTACGAATGGAAAGAAAGTTTCACCTCTAATAAAAATTCCAAGAATGTTGAATCTCTGATAGATATAGGCAAATTTTCCTTGTGAAATTTCTTATAAAAATGGCAAGGAATCCAACCAATTTTTGCTAGCCGTTGCACAAGTATATTTGACTCATTCCTAGCCGTTTAACATAATATATAAGGAACTAAAACCTTATGAGCGGTGGAGGTGATAAAACCCTCTAGATACCTAAATCACTAGGAGCAACGCCCATTTGAAGGTGATAAAAAGGGCTGATGGCGGTGGAGAAGCTTTTTGGTAAAGTTTCGAGTTCGCGAGATATTTTTTACACGAGGAGGTGAAAACTGGTTTATACTTTTGGCTTTCTAGATCACTGAAAAGATAATGAATGAATAAACAAAGAAGAAAATACATGTTACGATGGGCTGGTCGAGCGAGGTCTAATCGAATTGTGACATTAAGTAAAGTAAGTTTGCCCTAATTTAAGTATTCAGGAAAAATTGACAAAAGCCTAGGCACTAAAACCCTATAAGTGCCCGAAAGAATCACCCCCTAACGAAAGGCCTATAGACTTCTCATGCATTGATACACTCATGCAATCAGTGCTTTTATTATGTCTTTATGAAAAGGCCAAGGACTAAAATCCCACGAGCGGCCTAGGGGATAATATTCTAAAGAAAGGCCTGGGGACTAAAACTCTATTAACGGTTGGGAGTATGACGCCCTAAAGAAAGATTTAGGGACTGAAACCTTATGAGCGGCCGAGGGGATGAAATCCTATATAAAAGTTTAGGGACAAAAACCCTATAAACGGCTAAGGGGATAACATCCTAAAGAAAGGCCTAGGGAACTTGAGTAATTTCAGTTTCAGCTAATGCAATGATCCGAGATCTTTGGCTAGCAAATTTACAAATATTACAAAGAAAATGATTGAGCAGTGCATCCGTTCTCATTAACAAACCACGAACTCATAAAACAATCTTCCGTGACGAGAGTCTGTCCAATATTTTTTTCACTCGCTCGTGTCGCTCCACTTGAAACACTCCTCGGAGGAGTTGGTAATATGATTATGATGTCCCGAGTCTTAAAGTCAAAGGTAGGGTCAACCCACGGCTTGATTACTGGAAGCTGCACGACTGGCTATATAAAAGCCCGCCCATGCAATGAGGCACAAGACACCAATGCGACTACAGCACACAGTCACGAGGTTTCGTTACAATAGCAAGATCTGCGGTAAGTAAGCATCTTCAACACCGACATTACCAAGGATCGACGTGTTCCTCTTCGATCGTCTGATGGCTTGAGAGACTCAGAACCACACGCTCACGGTCTCCGGCTGGGCTGCTCACGACTCCTCGGGTGAGATCAAACCCTACACCTTCAAACGCAGGTATGTCTGGAGTGTCCAGACGGCGCTTAATGAAGCGCTTGAGTCTGCATTTGTAGATAGGACTGAAGCGAGTAACTTGATGGCTTTGCTTTCGTGGTGATGATGAAACAGAGAGAATGGCGTGAACGATGTGACAATCAAGGTCTTGTGCTGCAGAATCTGTCACACCGATCTCCACTATGCCAAGACCGACTGGGGCATCACCATGCAACCCGTTGTCCCGGGGTACTCTCTCTCTCTCTCTCTCTCGCGTTTACATATCAATATGCACTTTTGCCTTCGAAGATGGCCGAGTTTCGAGCTTGGCAAGGTCTTCATCTCATTCAAATTGGGAGTGTGATTGGATTTGCTTATCGCTGCTGGGATACGGTGAGCTAACGGGATGATTTCCGTGTGATGCGCATGACGAATGAAACAGGCATGAAATAACGGGAATAGTGATTAAGGTGGGATGCAACGCAGGCAAGTTCAAGATGGGGGACCAGGTCGGGGTGGGCTGCCTGGTGGCCTCCTGGCTCGAGTGCGAGTTCTGCGCCAACTCGCAGGAGAACTACTGCGACCAGATCCAGTTCACCTACAACGGCATCTTCTGGGACGGCTCCATCACCTACGGCGGCTACTTCAACTTGATTGTTGCCGATTACCGGTAACCTCTCGCCTTCTCTATTTCCATTTTATGTTCATTTCCATTATTATTATTTTTTATTTTGTTTATTGAAGACAGAGACGGGACAACGCACGTGTAGTCGGGATCATGAACTATTGTTGTCGTATTTCTATGGAAGAGATTCCAAGGCACGCAACTCATGTGAATTATTGCGCTTCGTAGTATATATGTCTTCAGCATTGGGCTAAAGTCAGAGAGATCCAGTCTCTTCAGGTAAACCGCGATGAACTAGGAAACAGGGGAGCCTATCTTTGACCATGTTGATTTTGAACTGCTATTTCTATTCTATTTGTCACATGATTAGATAGACCTATAAACGATGTTTATCAGTTCTGAATAAACTCACTTACCAAGCAAAAAAAGAAAAAAAATAGAACTACGTTTGGGGAATGTGAAAACGTTCAACAAACTCACCAATCGAGAAAAAGAAGTCGGTCCAATCTGATGCCTCGTGTTGCCCCATGTTCAGCCCTTTTAGGCTCTGATTTGATGGAATGGATGAGATTGGATAACAAAACCATGCTCGTCGACCCAGAGGACAACATAACACGATAGACCAGCTTCATACAATCCATCCGGTTGAGTAGGTCTAAGAATTAGGTTGATCGATGATTGCACTAACTTGAAATCCTTTGGTCGGGGTCACTTGCTCGTGCAGGTATGTGGTGCGCATACCGGAGAACTTATCCATGGACTAGGCAGCGGCGCTGCTGTGCGCAGGAATCACGGTGTTCAGCCTGCTGAAGGACAACGGCATGCTGGTCTCGCCAGGGAAGAAGATGGGGGTGGTGGGGCTCGGCGGGCTCGGCCACGTGGCAGTCAAGTTCGGGAAAGCGTTCGGCCACCACGTCACGGTCAAAAAGCAAATCCCTCCAAAATTGGGTCTCCTCGAAAATTTAGAAATAATAAAGACTATACAAATAAATATGGCCATCTAATTAAATTTCAGCAATAGGGACAAGGAACACTTTGGGGTTGTTTCTAAGATTAATGGAAATATCATCGTGCATTTATACTTTGGCTTTAAGCATATAAGATCATATTTATATGACGCGGGCTTTATCTATGCTTAGAAACGGTCCAAAAATAGAAACGAATGGGACCTAAAGAGTCGGGGAAACCGAACTATTGGAAAAACCGAAGAGATGTCCTTCACACGAGAGCATTAGGTTAGTGGAAGTCGCATGAATTAGATAAGGACGTAATTCGAATGACGGAAATTATTCAGCCGACTTTTAAGAGGAAAAAGTCAGGGACACACGCTTGTTATCTCCAGCCACTCGTATAATTTATTATCGATAGATGCCTTCTTGGAAAGAGAACCTTGCAAGCATCCGTTTTCCAGGTTGCCTCCGACGTCCGCGTGGCAACGCCGTGATCTCTTCAAATCCGACTAGACTTGGTTTGGTTTGGTTGTCTTCGTAACACAATAATATAGAGGAAGTCGAATCTAAAAGTACACCATCAACTAGCAACGCTATAGTTCATTGGAGAATAAATCTTCCGAGTATGCTTATCATTGATGATGGTATAGGGTTTAGTGATTGGCTGCTAATTATTTTATTTAACAGATCAATTCTTGTAGAACAAGTGCGTGCTTATTATTTACTGGTGCCTTGTTGATATTTCTCATTTCCTGGATTTTGCTTTGTTTTGTATTATTCTGCCCTTTGCTCTGCTTCAATTTGCTTTGTCATGGAAGTCTCTATGCTTCTTATGTATCCTTTCGAAAAATGAATATAAATTTCCTTCTTAAAAAAAAAAACTTAAAGTTTCATTTGTTTCATGAAAAATCGATGATTATGATTGCTTGTACCGTTTAAAATAATTGGTTAATAAAAATATATTTATTGTCAATAATAATTTATGCTCAAATCTTTTCATAAATGAATATTTTTTTGCAAGTGGCATGAACAATCATTTTTTAAAAAAATTATATAAATAGTTCATTTATTGCGAAACAAACGGAGAACTAATTCTTCTCTAATTTCCCTCTTCTCGTGATCCTCAACGATTGTGGCATTATATAAACGATAATATCGTATAATTCGATGAACATATGGCGTCATGAAACCGCGCGTGGATTTGGGTGGTGGAGAAGGCGCTCGGATGAGGCGGACGCTGGAATGGGACCCGTGAGCGCCACGTGGCCAGTCGCTGGCCCAGATTTAGGTTCTCCGAACTCGTCGCGACCAGACATATTCATAGTTTCATACGTTACGGAGAGGTTGAGGAGTGGAAGCAATAAGGATGTGCTGCGATTAGCAAGGGGCCCGATTCTGGAGATGAGAAGCAAGCAATCTCAAAATCCCTCCCTCACCCCATTCATCCATATCCTTTTTGCAGCATAATTAATGATTTCATTTTCGGAAAAAGGCTTATCCACCATGCATTTAAGTAATCAATTTTACCTTACGTTATGGATTTGCAAAATACGTACTTTACTACAAAAATTTTGTGAATGGATAAATGGAATATTTCAACCAAAAAAGATAAAGGGAATATCATTTTATGCTAATTAATAAATCTTCGATTCCTCTTCTATCAAATAATTTCTAGCAACTGACGAACTTATATATTATAAATATTCTAAATCTGTTATTAAAACAATATAGACATATGTATAATTTCACTCAATTTAGATTCACTTTAGGCAATTCCTAACTAATCGTGCATCTAACTATGAAGAAGGAACGAGTTGTTAGATATGTAAGCATCCTCGCAATGGCTTTCTGTGATGTGCTATCAAGCACAAAGTGGATACCGAGTGGGTAATCACAAATGAGTTAGAAATAACGAAGAGATTTAAATAATAAGCAAAGTAAACTCTAATGACATAGCATGTTATGGCACGGTTCGAAAATTTTTGTGTGTGGGTAGGTGAATGAGGAGCTATTTCATATGTGAAAGAGGTATCAAATATGAGACTCAAGATTAAGGGGTCACTATCGAAGGCAGAATCATAAAGAAGAGAAGAGACGACAGTGGTGTTTGACAAAAACATTGCAGAATAAAGAAAACCCTTACATATATATACACACACGTATGTCTGTATGTATCTATCTATCTCTTCTCTCTCTCTCTCTCTCTTTTTTCTTTTTTTTCCTACTTTCTCCCACAATTGATATCTCCTTTTATTGAGGTTCCCTGGGGGCCACTTCAGCAGTATGTACCGCACTATTGCTCCTTTATTTGTAGGTACGCTCCATATTTCGTAAAAAGATGTACTCATTACCATACCCTTTGTCCTTAAGAAACTCATCGATATAGTTCAATGGAGTACCAGTCCTCTTTAAAGCACGGTAAAGCTTATAAATAAAAGAGGGCTTTTGAATTCTTACAGGATCTGCGCCTTCGACGATTTCTTCCTCTTCTCGATGACCAACATCCTGTGGACTAGATGGAGGAGATGGACGCTGCTGAGAATGTTGTGGGCTCTGCTGCTGACTAGGAGTCTCTTCTTCCTCGGTGAGATCAAAGTGAGTAGGCCCCTCACGCATTTTCTGCGGTCCCCTGCTTGCGATCCTCGAAGACTTCCTTTGAGACGACATCTTTCACAGTTTTCGGAAGATTCCAAACTTGTTTTTCCCAAGAAAGTTGACAACTTTTTGAAGATTAAACATGAGAAGAAGACACAAGTGGAAGATCGATGCTTTTTAGGGTTTTTGGAGTAAAGCGAAGAAGAACCGTTTATATATATAGGACAGTCATAGAGAGGCAGTCGGAACGTCATAAAAGTAAGTAAAAAAGATGCATTTTTAAAAATAACTGCCTTTTTCAAAAATTAGATAACTGCCATTTAAGATTAACTTCATTTTCGAAAAAAAATTGCGATAATCACGGAAATAGCAAAAATCAATTATGGACAGATAATCGTACATTTTCGAGATTTAATCTGAGAGAGAGAATAACTTACAGTAAAAAAAAACTTGATTGTCTGAGTCTGAGAGTTTTTAGACTTTAACCTCTTCAGACTTCAAGATGTTGAGTCTGGAACGAATAACTTCAAATTAATTTTTCTCCAAAGGTTTTGTAAATATATCCGCCGCTTGATTTTTGAGTCAACAAACCGAATCGAAACTTCTCCATTCTGAACATGATCTCTAATGAAGTGATGTCGAATCTCTATATGCTTTGTTCTTGAGTGAAGAATTGGATTCTTGGTCAGATTGATTGCGTTGGTGTTGTCACACTTAATCTCCGTGCATGAATCTTCAATTTCAAAGTCTCTTAGCTATTGTTTTATCCACAGAATTTGTGAACAACAACTTCCAAGAGCTACATACTCTGCTTCTACAGTAGAAAGAGCTACTGTATTTTGCTTCCTTGAAAACCAAGACATTGTCTTGCTTCCAAGTAGTTGACAGGTACTCGAGGTGCTCTTTCTATCAACTCTGCATCCGGCTAGGTCTGCGTCTAAATATCCATGAAGAGTAAAGTCTCCCTTTTTAGGATACCAAAGACCAAAGTTTGAAGTAGATGCAATGTATTTGATAATACGCTTTGCAAAGACTTAGATGAGATTCTTTAGGGTTTGCTTGAAATCGCACAAATGCAAACACTAAACAAAATGTCGTCTAGATGCGTAAGATAAAGAAGTGAACCAATGATACTCCGTATAGCTTCGGTCAACTTTCTTTCCTCCTTCATCTTTGTCTAACTTCAAGGAACTTGACATTGGTATGTCAGTCTTTTTGCAATTTTCCAGTCCAAACTTTTTGACAAGATCATTAGCATATTTTTCTTGATAAACAAAAGTTTCTTCCTTCAATTGTTTCACTTGAAGCCCGAGAAAGAATGTTAGTTCACCCATTATGCTCATTTCAAATTCATCCTGTATAGACTTAGAGAATTTCTTGCACAGACTTTCATTAGAGGATCCAAAAATAATAGCATCTACATATATTTGAACAAGCAGAAAACTTTTGCTTTCTCTTTTAATAAATAGAGTAGTGTCTACTTTACCTTTAACAAAGCCGTTTTGAATTAAAAACTTACTCAGCCTGTCGTACCAAGCTCGAGGTGCTTGTTTTAAACCATATAAGGTCTTTTTCAGTCTGAATACTGAGTCTGGTTTCCTTGGGTCTTTAAACCCAGGTGGTTGTTCCACATAGACTTCCTCATGGATAGATCCATTCAGGAAAGCGCTTTTGACGTCCATTTGGAATAACTTGAAATTCTTATAACAAGCAAAAGCAAGTAATAATCGAATTGCTTCTAACCTTGCTACCGGTGCGTAAGTCTCGTCATAGTCTATCCCTTCTTCTTGCGTATATCCCTTGGCCACGAGTCTTGCTTTATTTCTTACGACCTTTCCTTTCTCGTCCATCTTGTTCCTGAAAACCCATTTAGCTCCAATAATAGACTTACCTTTCGGTTTAGGAGTCAATTCCCAGACATCATTAATACTGAATTGCCTGAGCTCTTCTTGCATAACTTCAATCTAGCTTTCATCAGATAAAGCTTCTTCTATGCTTTTGGGTTCTATTTCATAGACAAGAGCCACAGCACTAGACTCTTCGCGCCTTTTGGATCTTGTGCAAATTCCTTCATTAATGTCGCCAATAATAAGCTCTTTGGGATGACTGGACTTATGCTTCCATTCTGGTTGATTTGTCGGTTGATGATCACTTCCTTCATTTGAATCTTCAACAATCATTTGTTGCTGGTTTTTAGAAGACCGAGCCGTTCCCGAAATTTAGACTTTGTAGAGTTCGGAGTGCATTCAGATTCTTCAAGATGAGTCCGAATAGATTCATTTTGCATAGAATCTTGAAATTTGACATTCATTGATTTCTCCACGATTGAGTCTTCTTGTTGTAGACTCGTAGGCTTTGCTTGAGGTTGAATATCCAAGGAAGATGCCTTCGTCTGACTTTTCTTCAAACTTGCCAACTCGATCATTTGCATTTTTTAATATAAAGCATTTACATCCAAACACATGAAAATATGAAACAATAGGATTCTTTTCTTTGAATAATTCATAGGGGGTTTTTTCTAGAATAGGCCTTAGAAAAACTCTATTAATGATATAACATGCTGTAGAAACTGCCTCAGCCCAAAAACGTGAAGATATGTTACTTTCAATTAAAAGAGTTCTAGCCATTTCTTGAAGCGATCTATTCTTTCTTTCCACAACTCCATTTTGCTCTGAAGTATATGGAGAGGAGAACACATGCTGAAAACCATATTCATCACAGAATTTTGTAAAATCTTGATTTTCAAATTCACCTCTATGGTCTGTTCTTATGCTTGAAATAACATACCCTTTTTCATTTTGAACCTTTTTAGCAAACTTTTCAAAGTAAGAAAAAGTTTAAGACTTACTTGCCAGGAAAAATGCCCAAGTATGAGTAGTCATCCACAATTACTAGGCAATATTTCTTACCTCCAATACTCTGAGTTCTGGTTGGTCCAAAGAGATCCATATGCAGAAGTTGCAGTACACGATTAGTGGAAACTTGATTTATTGATTTAAAGGAATTTCTTACCTGTTTTCCCAATATGCATGGTGTACATAAATCAGACTTTTGGTATGACAGATTGGGTAAACCACAAACAAGTTTCTTTGCTGAAATTTTGGCTATCTGCTTCATATTGATGTGCCCAAGCTTTCTGTGCCATAAGTTCGCTTCGTCTTGAATTGAGATTAGACATTGCGATTCATCTGGTTTGACATCCAAGAGGTAGATATTTCCATGTCTTCGACCCATGAATGACTGAGTAGAATCTTTACTGGTTCCTGAGCATATTCCTTCTTGAAAACTGATTTTGAAACTGGTATCGCATAGCTGACTGATGCTGAGCAAATTGTAGTTAAGTCCTTCCACTAAGAAAACATTGCTGATTGTGAGGTTTCCAATCTTTACAGTTTCAAATCCTACAATTCTTCCTTTGTTGTTTCCTCCAAATGAGACTTTTCCACCATTTACTTGAACAAGCTTTATGAAGCAATTTGAATCTTCTGTCATATGTCTTGAGCATCTACTATCCAGATACCATTTTACATTTTTCTTGATAGTGACCTGCATTTAAAAAAGAGACTCAAGCTTTCTTTGGTACCCATATTTTCTTGGGTCCATTGGTGTTAGTATGATATGCGGTTTTTGCCCATACTTTCTTAACAGGTTTCCAAATCATAGAACATTCTTTTTTAAAATGATCTGTACTATTGCACTTTAAACATCTGAGAGCATTACGACCTATTGGTTTTACAAAAACCTTTTTGAAATGATTTTTGTAAACATCTCTTGAGGGTCTTTGCTTAATTCTTTCATTCACTTTAGGAAAATCAATTAAAGGAATGGTTTCTACTGTCATTCCCAAACCAGATTTATTGAAATAAGGTCTTTGTACTGAAAGAATTTTCTCAAGTTTCTCAGATCCTATTGAAAATCTTTTTGAAATATTTGATATGTCATTTTTTAAAAATACATTTTCTTTTAAAAGATTATCTTCACTTTCTTTAAGAGAAGAAACATTTATGTCCAAACACTTCACCTTTTCTTTCAAAACATTTTCCTGTTGTTTCAGTGCAGAATTTTCCTTTTTGAGTTCGGAAATCCTTTTAAGAGAAGTCTTAAGACTAAAATACAACTCATCAATGTATTTAGAAACTTTAATAGGGATTTTGAAGTTACTCACCTCAAATTCACTGTCTGAATCTGAATCTGTCTCGGAGTTTGAGTGTGAATCCGATTGTGCCATCAAACATATATTGGCATAATCATCATCACTTTCTTCACACTCTGTATCACTCCAGGTTTCTGCTTTAAGAGCCTTTCGATACTTTTCAGCTTTTCCTTTCTTCTTCCTCAGAAGAGGACAGTTGGGTCTGATGTGTCCCTTTTTCTTACATTCAAAGCAGACTACATCTTTGTTTGATTCATCATCCTCAACAGACTTAGTCTGTTGCTTTTGAAAACTCTATTTCTTTGGATTGACTCTTCTTCCTTTTCTCGTTCAGCTTTCAATCTTCTTATCATGAGAGCAAGCTCCTCATCGTCCATATCGTCTTCAGAATCTGTAACATCAGAATCATCATTGGATTTTAATGCAATGGATTTCTTACCTTTAGGATCTCCGTCTTCATTGATTCGCTCCACTTCATAAGACTGAAGAGTCCAAACCAACTCATCAATAGTGGCATGATTCTTTGTATTTTTCTTATTGAGGTCTTTATGTGATTCCAATTCTTGGAGAGTCCACGCAGTAGCTTGTTTACCTTCATGGGATCCGAAATTGGTTGACCTTGATTTTCAAGACCATTCACGATTTCTGTAAAACGACTAAACATGTCAGTTATAGATTCTCCCGATTTCATTTTGAAGGCTTCGTATTGACCGAGGAGAATGTTGATTCTGGTCTCTTTCACTCGATCGGTTCCTTCATATGTAATATGTAATCTATCCTGACTTCTTTCGCTCGCATTTGTAACACAAGAAGATATTCTCATTATATTCAGAGGTGACAAAGCACAATATAAAGAATAAATTGCTTTTGCATCAAGAGCTTGTCTCTTGATTATCTCTTCTTGAGTCATTTCACTAGACTCAAGAGCTTATTTTCCTCTTTCTGAGACAGGTGCAGCTTTAGGAATAATTCCCTTTTCTACAACGTCCAATTCCAGAGGATCCTTTGATCTTAGGAACGCCTTCATTTTGTTTTTCCATATGTTGTATTCCTTCCCATGAAAGTAAGGTAGTCTGGTATTGCTTTACCCTTCTACCAGCCCAGGAACTAACATACTAGCCATGGATCTTTAACTTTGAAGTAAAACACTTCAAACAAAGTGAGTACACAGGCTCTGATACCAATTGAGATAGCTAGTATAAGCACCTAGAGGGGGGTGTATAGGTGCAAAAATAATTTCTCGTGATATGTGAGCAATATTAGACAATAACAATGAAGCTCGCCTTTTTGTTATCACAAGTAATTATGATCAAAGTAAAACAGAGAGTAGGGAAGAGAAATGAACACAAGGTTTATAGTGGTTCGGCTTATTCCAAGCCTACGTCCACTCTTCCGCACTGACAGCCCACCGGCTGGATTTCACTATGAACAAAAGAGTTATTACAGCAAAGCTTTCCTTGATTCCACAGTGTAGATACTCTACCACACTTCCTCAAGGTTTCTCTAGAATATAAACTCTCTTTTGCGTACAAGATTTCGCTCAGCAAATGAATTGACTAAAAACAAGGAGCTTCAGACTTTGGAATTTTTCTATCGCGCACACACTCGAACAACTGGAACGTATTCCTTTTATACTCCTTTATGCCATCATACCTGTTGGCACTTACCAAAGGAATTCCTCCAATCTACCCATTGGACGGAATCAATTAGGAAGATCATTTGAGCTATTTAAGGAACATGTCGATAGCCCATCAATCTTGTTCGCCCATACAATCAGGATCTCAGTTTCCATAAGTAGAACCTTCCAAGTATACTTCGCCAATTATCGGATTCTTAATCAATCTTGATTCGAATAAAGGATTCCGTTATGTCATATGCAGCCAAGAGATCTTCGTCAGACGATAAGATCAAATCCTTAACGAAACATCCAGTCCTGGATAGACCTTCTTCGACAAACTAGAAACCGTCAATGAGGATAGACTTTGAGTCTTGAGTCTCGGGCAACCGGAGGTCTTCGACTTTAAATAGTAGAGTCTGCAAATCTTCAGACTAGACTGAAGGAAACGTTTTGTCAGCTTCAAAACACTCTAGGAAGATTTCTCCAACAGATAGGTGAGTCTCAGAAGGAACGTCTACATAGCATGTCTAGCAAGTCAAGCAGCGTCAATCAGGAGTACACACAAGCTTTGAGAACCAAGTCCTACGAGGATATGTGTACTAAAGTCCAATCCCGGATTGGAAGAACAAGAATTGACAGATCACTCTCGTTGCCTTCTCTGTCCAACCCCGCCCATTGCATGGCGCACCTCTCATAATCGCTCCGGAGCTGGAAACTCTTGCGAACATGATCAAGACTTTCAATATCCATCATCTTCTTGGCGACTACTTCCGGGCGAGCTTGTGAAAGTGCTAGTACGAACACCTAGAGGGGAGTGAATAGGTGTTTAAAATAAGTCTTGATAAGTAAATGCGGAATAAAATAAGTTGCGAGCAAAGTCTGAATAAGGATCATAGTCTGATTAAACGAGTCACCAGACTTATGGTAGATATTCAGAATTTGTTATACGATGGAACAAATTTCTAAAATAACCTGTAAGTATGCAATAGACTTAAATAAGAAGAGTTAAGGAAAGAGAATGTTGCACACAAAATTTATAGTGATTCGGTTTAGATCAAGCTCACGTTTACTCTCCCACGCTAACGGCCTTCTAGCTAGATTTCACTATGTGATCAATAAGAGATCACAACTTTGAGCGCAAACACTTAGTGATAGATCACACTATCTCACTAAGTCACTCTTTTGGTATTTCTCTCACGATCACAAACATTTAATCTCACCAAAAATAAGTGTATGATCGAAGTTCGCTCAAATATTGGAATTATAAATTCTACACTACGTCTCTTACTTGCTCCTCGATCCTTGGTCTCCTTAAATACTCCTCCACTTCCAAACTAGCCATTAGACAATATCTAGAGGATCGTCTTCCAATCTACCCATTGGACATATTTGTATCAAGAAGATTTAGTAGCCGTTGAGTGACATAAGAATAATCTCAAATTGATTCTGATCGCCCATACAAACAGAATATTGGTTTCCATAAGTAGAGCTTCTTCGTTTAGAAAGTTCTTATCTTCAATATCTGATTGTCAATCGATTATATTGAGTCAATAAAATCTATCTTGATGTAGAATCCAAACCAGATCACTAGCCGTTATACACTTAGGCTTATGTTATGTTTTGTCAAGTTGTCTTGTTCCAAACATGCTTCGTTCTGAATTCGTTATGTTCTGAACTTGTGTCTCGTTCTGTATATAAAGTCTGAGTGTGTTCTATCAGAAGTAAAGTCTAAGTGTCTTCTATCTGAAATAGAGTCTGAGTGTCTTCTGTCTGAAATAGACTTTACAATCTAAACGTAAGTCTGAACATATTCTGCTTTTGAACATACTTAGCCTTAAGGTCTGGACATAGTTTGAATAAGTTCAGCTTCAGCATAGAGTCTATCTTTTGGTTCTTCCAAATATAAACCTTGATAATATCCTTTACACATTCTATCTGTATAGTCTATTACTCAACCATTAAACATATTAATAGCCTTTAATTTATTTTGTCATCTTCAAAACATCATAAGGGATTTCCCTAACAGCTTGGACGCATGTGTATTTAAACCATCATCAAATAATGATAGTTTGAAGCTATATTTGTTTTGCGGAAAATTAATAATTCTAGAAAACATTTTCTTAAAAATGATCGATTGTATCGTTTGAAATGATTAGTTAATGGAAAATGTTTTTATTATTGACAATGATCTAATCTTAACATTTTCATGTATGACAAATATACTTTTCGTTCATTCATATTTGTAAATGTTACATGCAATCATTATTATTAGGAAATTATTTTTCGGATCATTCATTTTTCGTGCTTTAGCGAAAATGAATGATTTTTCCTAAAAATGATTTTTTACATTGCTTAAAATAATCAGTCAATGAAAAATATTTTCAATATCAATAACAATTCATTTCAAAATATTTTCGTGGAAAATGAAAATATTTTTCACGCATTCATATTTTATTAGTGATGTAAGCGATCAATTTTAGAAAAATCTTTAAAATGACCAATTTGCTCAACAGCTCATCTATAGTCTGTCGCGTCCCTTAAAATACCAATAAGGAATTTGGTAATGGTAAATTAATCTTCCTATGTGGTCGTTAATTTTCATTTGGTTAGAGCACGGGGTGCAAATCATTTGGTCAAGAAAGAGACGTTCTTGCATTCTCTCACTTTAGTTCAGCCAAAGGACATTTTCAATTTTGGGAAAATCTCTGTCACTATTTCTCCCTGTCGACTCTTGTTTCCATTTGTACCTGACCAAACGTTTGTCATGTGTTTGTGTCCCATACCTAACCAGAAATGCCTGAAAACCGTTTTCATTGGGGGCATATGTCCAAATTTTCTGTTCGTCAGCATTAAGTTAATTTAGCCATCAATTGTCTTACATGTCGATAGAAGTGGCGAGCGCCTAGCGACGAGCCCAACTTGGACTACACAGCTGGAGGCTCCCCCAAACGATCATGGACCAAAATTAAAGATAGAAAGTTGGCGTCCTCACCGATAATGGAGTAGCGCTAGTAATATGGAGTTTCATTACTCAAATTGGGGACAGATAAAATTAGGGTTCCTCTCGCAATAACGCCAAATTAGAGTTTTCGAAGCTGGCACGAATTAGGACATAAAATCACGCCAAACGGAGCTCTTGCTAACACGAACAAGCGTAGGGTACAATTTTTTAGGGAAAGTGTTTCCGCGGAATTAATTTTCCAGACTTTCACTCGTTTGGTTCGAAAAAATTGAAAACACTTTCTAGTGAGGGAAAATATTCATGCATAAAATTAGGAAAGTGAATTCATGAATTTAAGAAGATGAAAGCAATTTTTCGGAATTGCTTATCTTGAAGTTTTTAGTTTTTTTTTTCTTTCATTTTAAAAATTGATTTTTTTATTCTTTTTTTTTCCTCTTCCTCTTCGCCGATCACTAGGCCTTGGCGAATGGGCATTGGCGTGGTCTAGCCTTGGGTGAGGCTTGAGCTCGAGTCTTGCCAGCCTCGTCATGGTGAGCCGGAGCTCGCTTGAGGCCGTGAGGCTTGACCTTACTCGAGGCTAGATAGGCCAGCCCTGCCGAGCCACGGTGACGGCACTAGTGGCCTATCACAACTATCGCTGAGGCTTGGCGGAAGAGGAAGAAGGAAAGAAAAAGAAATGAAAAAAGAAAGAAAAGAAAAGAAAAAAATAATGATAAATTCATGAGATTGAAATCATTTTTTAAATGAGATTCAAATACTAGAAAAACATCATCGGGAAAAAGAAGGGCCTCATTGAGAGGAAAAGGCGATGTTTCTTGTAAGGCATCACGTGATAACAATCCTCATTTGATTACTTGCATCCGCCGCGTATAACATATGACTGCAAAATCTAACAAAATGCTCATGGAGAGAAAATTTAGGACGGTGGTGCCATTTAGGAGTTTCCGTAGGCTGAAAAAACAGTTGCAAGTAAATGCACACAAGGAGTACCGATTTAGAATCTCTCGTGGAATTAGCCCCTTTTTAATTATTCTCGTTTGAAGTAAGGGTAAATTGATTTTTCAAGTTAATGGGCATTCCGTCCGAGGATGCTAATTAGGGGTGTGCAAAAGAACCGGGACCCGCCCCGAACCGCTTGCAACCGGATCGGAATCGCCGGAACCGGTTCTCGGTTCCCCAATTTATAGGAACTCAGTGGGTATCGATCCGGTTCCCGGTTTCATGGGTGGATCCATCCACCCACCCATCCGGACCGGACCGATTATATTAAAATAATATATTAATTTTTAATATTAAAAAAATGAAATTACAAATTAACAAACCCAAATCAAATAATTAAAAAAATTAATTAAAGTGGGAAAAAAGTCCAAAGTGCACCAAATGGAGAGGCGCTAATCTCCAGTCAAACCAAATGGAGAGGCGTTGAAGCTAAAAAGTCCAAAGTGCACATTGATGAAACGTCGAGCAATTGGTGAGCAAAAAGCAAGCATGTGAAGAAGCAGGGCTGCAGGAGGAGGAGAAGAAGAATAGGTCAGGTGGCGAAGATCCAGCAATTTTGGTCAAAAACCAAAGTTGTTTCCCATCGAGCTTTCGAGAAAATAATATTATTATTATTGTGAGACCGGTTCCATGGATCCACCCGCGAATCGGACTGAACCATTGGTCCGGTTCCCCCGGTGGATCCACGTAACTAACAATGCGTAGATCCCTGTTCAATTTTTCGGAATCGGTTTTTAATGGGCGGTTCTCGGTCCCGCCCTGGACCATGCACACCCCTAATGCTAATGCAATTTTTCAAAAGTGCACGGAAACAAAATCGACGTGGGTAGGGAATGAACCGTGGGCGTTTGTAAAATGGCACAAAAAAAATTTGCGGTCGCGAGGTAGAGTGGGGAGTGACGACAGAACGTCAATTTGAAAGAGTCAATCCGAGGAGTTCGAGGAACAGGAGATGAAGTTTTCCGGGACCGCGCGCCCGTGTGAATGGTCGTCGAACCACCTAACCCGGGTCCCACGAGTCGTTCGAGTTTCCACACCGAAACAGCGCCGTTTCTTCACAGAAGCTGCCCTTCGCCCTTCCCCCTTCCCCTCCCTACGCCCTCTTGTCGTCACTTAGCCACTGACCCACCTTCGGAAACACACTTTGAAGTAGTCGGTCCTTTGAAGTAGTCGAAGTAGTCGGTACTTTGAAGTAGTTGGTAGTTGGTAGTTGGTAGTTGGTAGTTTCCACCTCCGGGAAAGACCAAGCTGTCCCCGTGCAGCGCAGGCCGATCCGGTGCACAGAGTCGATAGGGCAACTTGGTCGATTGCGGACTGTATCTGATGCAATGATCTGAGGTCGTTGGCTAGAAAAAAAATATAGAAAAAGTGACCGTGAAAATGACGGTGGTTGAGCTGTGTACGAACTCTTAAAACGTTCTTCTCTCCCGTGATGGAATTGTAATGTCTAATTTGTAATGTCTAATCTTCCGTGACGAGAGTCTGTCCAATATTTCGTTCCCACTCGCTCGCAGCCCCCCACTTGAAACACACTTTGAAGTAGTTGGTAGTTTGATCATGACGTCTCGAGTCTTCTCTAAAGTAAAGGGCAGGGTCAACACCCGTCTCAATTCGTGGAACCTGCCCGGCTGGCTATAAAAGCCCCTCCCCGTGCAAAGGCAGGAGGCACCGACGCAGAGTACGGCACTTAGTCACAGGGTTTTAGTTGTAATAGCGAGAGATCCGAGGTGAGGAAGCATCTTCGGCAGCACTGCCGTTATTAAGGTTCGACGTGTCTCTCTCTCTGATCGTCCGATGGCTCAAGAGACTCAGAACCACACGCTCACGGCGTCCGGCTGGGCTGCCTACGACTCCTCCGGTGAGATCAAACCCTACACCTTCAAACGCAGGTGGGTCGGGAGTGTCGGGATGGTGCGCTTAATGAAGCACTTGAATCTGCATTTGTAGATAGCTCTGAAGCGAGTGATTTGATGTCTTTTTGCTTTTGTTCTGATGACGAAACAGAGAGAATGGCGTGAACGATGTGACGATCAAGGTCTTGTACTGTGGAATTTGCCACACCGATCTCCACTATGCCAAGAACGAGTGGGGCATCACCATGTACCCTGTTGTCCCTGGGTACTCTCTCTCTCTCTCTCTCTCGTTTATAAATCAATATGCACTTTTGACTTGAAAATTGGACGAGTTCGAGTGACAAAATTAGGCCCGCTTCGAGCTTGGCACTATCCTCATCTCATTCCAATAGGGTGTGTGATTGGATTTGTTTATCGCTGCTGGGATACGGTAAGCTAACTGGATCGCGCATGTCGAATGAAACAGGCATGAAATAACGGGGTGGTGACTAAGGTGGGATGCAACGCGGGCAAGTTCAAGATCGGGGACCGTGTCGGGGTGGGCTGCCTGGCGGCGTCCTGCCTCAAGTGCGAGTTCTGCGCCGACTCCCAGGAGAACTACTGCGACCAGATGCAGTTCACGTCCAACGGCATCTTCTGGGACGGCTCCATCACCTACGGTGGCTACTCCAACGTCATCGTCGCCGATTACCGGTAACCTCTTGCCTTCTCTATTTCCAATTTTTGTTCATTTCTTTTTTGTTTTTGTTTGATTGAAAGACAGACGGTACAATGCACGTGTAGTCGGAATCTCTATGAACTATTGTTGTCGTATTTCCATGGAAGAGATTCCAATGCACGCAATTCATGTGAGCTTTTGCGCTTCGTACTTTATATGTCTTCACCATCTCGCTGAACTCAGGGAGAGTAAATTGCAAAAAAAGTAAAAGAAAAAGACTGTCGCGAAAGGCATTGAACTCAAAAACAGGGGAGCCTATCTTTGACCATGTTGATTATGAACTTTCACTTCTGTTCTATTCTTCACGTGATTAGGTAGACCTAAATATAAGTTGTTTTATCATTCTGATTAAACTAACTTACGAAAATAATAATAATAGACCTATGTACGGGGACTGTGAAAACGTTGGACAAGAAAAGTCAGTTCAATCTGGTGACCCGTGTCGATCCATGTTCAGCCCTTTTAGGCTCCGATTTCACGGAATGGACGACATTGAGTAACAAAACCATGCTCGTCAATCCAGAGGACAACATAACATGATAGACCGTTTGATACGATCCATCCGGTTGAATAGCTCTAAAACTTAGCCTGTTCGATGATTGCACTAACTTGAAATCCTTGGTCCGGCTTGCTGGCTCGTGCAGATATGTGGTGCGCATACCAGAGAACTTACCCATGGACTCGGTGGCACCACTGCTGTGTGCGGAATCACGGTGTTCAGCCCGCTGAAGGACAACGGCATGCTGGGCTCGCCGGGTAAGAAGATGGCGGTGGTGGGGCTCGGCGGGCTTGGCCACGTGGCGGTCAAGTTCGGGAAGGCGTTCGGCCACCATGTCACAGTCATCAGCACATCCCCATCGAAAGAGACAGAGGCCAAGGGGCGCTTGGGTGCTGATGACTTCATGGTCAGCACCAATTCTCAGCAAATGCAGGTTTGACCTTAGTTTTGGTCGGTCTTGGCACGTTAAAGAATGAGTCAAACCTATACTAATTTATGCTGAAGAAAGGCGATGCGTTTTATCAATCTTAAATTGATTTTATTGGGCTGTTTTATAGGCCGGGAAGAGGAGCCTGGATTTCATTTTGGACACGGTATCGGCTCAGCACTCTCTTGGGCCCATCCTGGAGTTGCTCAAAGTGGATGGAACTTTGGTCACGGTGGGTGCACCTGATCAGCCCCTCGAATTGCCTTCCTTCCCTCTAATTTTCGGTAAATTTCCCTCTTAATCTTTAGCTCTAACATGTCAATTATAAATTCACTATAATAACTATTTTCCTGGGAATTTTTCTTTTGTTCAAATTAGGTAAAAGGAGTGTCAAAGGTAGCATGACAGGAGGGATGAAAGATACGCAGGAGATGATGGATTTGTGCGGCAAACACAACATCACTTGCGACGTTGAGGTCATCGCCCCAGACACGATCAACGAGGCCATGGACCGCCTTGCCAAGAACGACGTGAGATACCGGTTCGTGATCGACATCGCTGGGAGGATATCAAATATTTGAAGATGGCGTGAGCCAGGCTTGGGGCTTAATTTATTTTCCGTACTTTACTTTTAAATTTTTCAACGAATGATTCGTAAAAGTCATAAGAGTCCCAGCACTTATCGGATACAAATCACTACTACCATAATTGCAGACACTATTTATCTATATTTGTCTTTATCATCTGTTGGCTTCTCAGTCATAATTATTCACCTCAACCTAGTCATTCATCCTACACTTTTAGAGCTTATATTGCAACAAGCCCTTGTCCAATTTTCATAAGAAACAATAAAAAAAAAAAAAAATTGACAAGAAATGAAATAAAGCTTCACAAGTTCTATATGGGCTTAAGCATTTGGATGGCAGTTTACCGTATGGGCCTTATATATGCTTATAAACCGTCCAAATACAAAATCAAAAAGGGCCTAAAAATTATGGAAACTTGACTAATGAAGGCAGTTAACATTGCTGACAACACAGTCCTCTCTAAAGTGACGAAGAGCATTTGTTTCTCTATCCTACACTGATACGCTTTGTGGAGCCAATTTGAGAGATTTCTTTGCCTTCACATGCGTCAAATTTCTTGCGGAATCTTTCTGGTAAAGGCAAATCAAAGTTCGAGACATTCCAAAATGACGAAGAACATTTGTTTCTCTATCCTACATTGATACCCTTTGTGGAGCCAATTCGAGCATACTTATTCATTCTTCTTATTCTAGTTGATGATCATCTCTCGATATTGGGGCAAGACAAGTGATTTACCAAAAACAAGAACCAAAGATAAGGAGTGTTCGAGAGTCCATAACACTCTGTATAAAAAAACTCATGAAATTAAGATATATAGTTTTTGAATGGAGGAGCTAGAAGTATGAAATGAAAAAGGGAATGAAAAAGTTGGGGCATGAAAAAAAGAAAAGAAAAAGTAGTGCGATGTAAGAACACGACAAATGCCCATAAATATGAAAAAAAGTTGAGAAACAAAGGAAATAATTTATTTGGCATTCAAATCCAATGTTTGATAAAGAGCAAAACTCTCATATGTTCAGACAAATGTACCCACGTAATGATAGACTCTTGAAACTGATGAAATGCCCGTGAATGAAAGAATCTCATAAGGAATGAAGTTAATAATGATGTTCAAATAATCAGCAATTTCGAAACCTCTTGAAATATTTTTTGAGCCTAATGAGCCTTTCATACTTAACCCCAACACTAAGCTTACATTGCATCTCTTAATCGAGTCCAATCACTAGAACAAGTGAGAGCAAGGTTATTTTTATCTCATCTCATCTTTAGATTTCTTGACTTGTAAACTTGGCAAAGATGATGATCAATGATTATTTCATTTATTAGCCAATGATGCTTATCCATTGTTGAAATTGCAATGAAGCCCACAGTACAATCTTTTGAAAAGACCTCTCAGATTAGTGAATGCGTACCTATTGCTGATGACTCTCAAAGCCTTTGACACTAATAGTGTGACATATGATGAGTCTTCAAATTTGTTTCCCACATTAATGATTGAATCAATAGCATTTTATTGAGAGTATGTGAAAACTCTTTTCTAACTAAAAAGCTATTGTTTGACATATTTAACAAACCTATTTCACGAGTTATGATCATTGTATCATGACGGTGATATTTCTCTTAGAGAAATTTGATGATTGATCATATTTGATAAGCTGGACAACAATTCCATTATATTGAATGACATTAAATATCTTCATAATGATTGGATTTGGCTTAGTTCATTCATGCAATCGATACTTTCAATAAAATCTTGGCTTTCACGATGTTAGGAGTAATACCAAGATAAAACTCAAATTGGTATATTTATGTTAAATTTACCTCAAACTAATTTTTTTTACTACTAAACCCTAAATTAGTATACTCGTGACAAATTTATCCTAAAAGCTAATTTTTTTTTTATTATAACAAACCCTAAATTGATATATTTATGACAATTTTACCCTTTAATGGTTTCCATTAAATTGGATTAATATCAAAAAGATCACAAAACTGGTAAATTTATGACAAACAGAGGATAAAGCATTAGACTGGTCCACCTATCAACTGTCATGTCTCATCTAACTCATCAATTTGGCGGTAAAATTTAACGAAAACTAACAGTCGGTAGATTTGTTACTAATATATCAATTTGAGATTTTTCGTGATATAAACTCTATGATGTTATTGTTATGGCTAGATCTATCACCTAGAGGGGGTAAATAGGTGAATGTGCGGAAATGAAAGAATTTAGAAAAATATTATAGCGAGACAACTTCTGATTAAATAATTAGATCTTATCGGTGTGCCATTCTATCACAAATGATAAGAAATGAGTAAATGATAGAGAATTGCACACAAAGGTTTATGGTAGTTCGACTTTTGCAAGCCTACGTGCACTTTCCTACGTTATAGCCTATTGGCTGGAATCCACTAGAAAAACTGATAAGAGGTTACAAGTCTTGAGCTTCGAGTAATCAAGTTTGTGTGAAGAACTCTTTATACTCTTATCCTTTAAAAAGGTTTGCACAATATAGCTTAGCGAAGGCAAATGTGTATAATCACAAAACACTATTCAGACTTTGGAATTATAAACTGAAGTTCTCGTGAATGCGAATCCTCTCCCCTCAGCTTTGTGATCTTCTCTTATATTCCTCCTAGTCCAAGCTGACCATTAGACATATCTCTATAAGGATCATCTAGCCAATCTACCCGTTGGTCCTAGATTTGGTTGAGAAGATCTGATGGCTTCAAGATCACCGAGGTTGATGTTTCCTATAATTTCTACCACTCATACAACAATTTAGGTTTCCAAAAGTTAAGTGTTTACAAATGGAAAGAATGTTTCACCTCTAATAAGAAATTATGGGAAGGTTGAATCTTCGACAGATATAGGCAAATTTTCCTTTTGAAACTTCTTATAAAAATGACAAGGAATTCAACTAATATGGAGATAATGCACAATATAATGAATAGATGGCTTTAGCATCTAGTACTTCTCTTTTGACAATGTCCGCATCAGATAGGACTGAGATTTCTGGTTTTACACCCCTTAGAACAATGTTCCACTCCAAGACATCCTTAGATCTAATGAAAGCTTTCATCTTGTTCTTCCAAATGTGGTAATCTTTTCCGTCAAAGTAAGGAGGCCTTGTATCACTCTAACCTTCCATCAGACCTGGTACAATATTACTAGCCATCAAAAGATCCTTAACTCAGAAATAATAAAGTGCTTCAATAAAGAGTAACCTGGCTCTAATATCAATTATTATGGCTAGATCTATCACCTAGAGGGGGTGAATAAGTGATTGTACAGAAATGAAAGAATTTAAACAAATATTGCAGCGAGATAACTTCTGATGAAGTGTTCAAATCTTATCAGTATGCAATTCTATCACAAATAATAAGAAAGTACTAATTGATAGAGAATTGCATACAAATGTTTATAGTGGTTTGGCTTTTGCAAGGCTACGTTTATTCTCCCATGCTGCAGCCTATTGGCTAGAATTCACTTGAAAAATTGATAAGAGGTTACAAGTCCCGAACTTCAAGCACTCAAGATTGTGTGAACAACTCCTCACACTCTCAGCCTCTAAAAGGTTTGCATAATATAGCTTAGTGAAGGCAAATGTGTATAATCACAAAACACTCTTCAAGCTTTGGAATTATAAGCTTTAGTTCTCGTGAATGCGAATCCTCTCCCTTCAGCTTCAAGACCTCCTCTTATATTCCTCCTACTTCAAGTTGACTTTTGGACATATCTCCAGAAGGATTATCTAGCCAATCTACCCGTTGCTCCTAGATCTGATTGAGAAGATCCGACGGCTTCAAGATCACCAGGGTTGATGCTTCCCGTAAATCTGCCGCCCAACAGCAGTTCGAGTTTCCAAAAGTTGAGTGTTTACGAATGGAAAGAAAGTTTCGCCTCTAATAAAAATTCCAAGAATGTTGAATCTCCGATAGATATAGGCAAATTTTCCTTGTGAAATTTCTTATAAAAATGGCAAGGAATCCAACCAATTTTTTGCTAGCCGTTGCACAAGTATATTTGACTCATTCCTAGCCATTTAACATAATATATAAGGAACTAAAACCTTATGAGCGGTGGAGGTGATAAAACCCTCTAGATACCTAAATCACTAGGAGCAACGCCCATTTGAAGGTGATAAAAAGGGCTGATGGCGGTGGAGAAGCTTTTTGGTAAAGTTTCGAGTTCGCGAGATATTTTTACACGAGGAGGTGCAAGCTGGTTTATACTTTTGGCTTTCTAGATCACTGAAAAGATAATGAATGAATAAACAAAGAAGAAAATACATGTTACGATGGGCTGGTCGAGCGAGGTCTAATCGAATTGTGACATTAAGTAAAGTAAGTTTGCCCTAATTTAAGTATTCAGGAAAAATTGACAAAAGCCTAGGCACTAAAACCCTATAAGCGCCCGAAAGAATCACCCCCTAACGAAAGGCCTATAGACTTCTCATGCATTGATACACTCATGCAATCAGTGCTTTTATTATGTCTTTATGAAAAGGCCAAGGACTAAAATCCCACGAGCGGCCTAGGGGATAATATTCTAAAGAAAGGCCTGGGGACTAAAACTCTATTAACGGTTGGGGTATGACGCCCTAAAGAAAGATTTAGGGACTGAAACCTTATGAGCGGCCGAGGGGATGAAATCCTATATAAAAGTTTAGGGACAAAAACCCTATAAACGGCTAAGGGGATAACATCCTAAAGAAAGGCCTAGGGAACTTGAGTAATTTCAGTTTCAGCTAATGCAATGATCCGAGATCTTTGGCTAGCAAATTTACAAATATTACAAAGAAAATGATTGAGCAGTGCATCCGTTCTCATTAACAAACCACGAACTCATAAAACAATCTTCCGTGACGAGAGTCTGTCCAATATTTTTTCACTCGCTCGTGTCGCTCCACTTGAAACACTCCTCGGAGTAGTTGGTAATATGATTATGATGTCCCGAGTCTTCTCTAAAGTCAAAGGTAGGGTCAACCCACGGCTTGATTACTGGAAGCTGCACGACTGGCTATATAAAAGCCCGCCCATGCAATGAGGCACAAGACACCAATGCGACTACAGCACACAGTCACGGGGTTTCGTTACAATAGCAAGATCTGCGGTAAGTAAGCATCTTCAACATCGACATTACCAAGGATCGACGTGTTCCTCTTCGATCGTCTGATGGCTTGAGAGACTCAGAACCACACGCTCACGGTCTCCGGCTGGGCTGCTCACAACTCCTCGGGTGAGATCAAACCCTACACCTTCAAACGCAGGTATGTCTGGAGTGTCCAGACGGCGCTTAATGAAGCGCTTGAGTCTGCATTTGTAGATAGGACTGAAGCGAGTAACTTGATGGCTTTGCTTTCATGGTGATGATGATGAAACAAAGAGAATGGCGTGAACGATGTGACAATCAAGGTCTTGTGCTGCAGAATTTGTCACACCGATCTCCACTATGCCAAGACCGACTGGGGCATCACCATGCAACCCGATTCTGGAGATGAGAAGCAAGCAATCTCAAAATCCCTCCCTCACCCCGTTCATCCATATCCTTTTTGCAGCATAAGTAATGATTTCATTTTCGGAAAAAGGCTTATCCACCATGCATTTAAGTAATCAATTTTACCTTACGTTATGGATTTGCAAAATACGTACTTTACTGCAAAAATTTTGTGAATGGATAAATGGAATATTTCAACCAAAAAAGATAAAGGGAATATCATTTTATGCTAATTAATAAATCTTCGATTCCTCTTCTATCAAATAATTTCTAGCAACTGACGAACTTATATATTATAAATATTCTAAATCTGTTATTAAAACAATATAGACATATGTATAATTTCACTCAATTTAGATTCACTTTAGGCAATTCCTAACTAATCGTGCATCTAACTGTGAAGAAGGAACGAGTTGTTAGATATGTAAGCATCCTCGCAATGGCTTTATGTGATGTGCTATCAAGCACAAAGTGGATACCGAGTGGGTAATCACAAATGAGTTAGAAATAACGAAGAGATTTAAATAATAAGCAAAGTAAACTCTAATGACATAGCATGTTATGGCACGGTTCGAAAATTTTTGTGTGTGGGTAGGTGAATGAGGAGCTATTTCATATGTGAAAGAGGTATCAAATATGAGACTCAAGATTAAGGGGTCACTATCGAAGGCAGAATCATAAAGACGAGAAGAGACGACAGTGGTGTTTGACAAAAACATTGCAGAATAAAGAAAACCCTTACATATATATACACACACGTATGTCTGTATGTATGTATCTATCTCTTCTCTCTCTCTCTTTTTGCTGCTGAAGAGATTTGATGAGTCTTGGCAGGGGTTGTCTCCTTGAATTTCTCCAACGCCTTGTTAAGTTCCTTCAGACGCATTTTAGACACCATTTTCAATCCTACCACCATGTGATCACAAGATCGAATACAAAGAATTCGTGGAGGCTGAACATTCAAATGTCTGAATAACTTTGTCACAAGAGCTGGATAAGGAAGTTGACCCTTGTCCTTCACCACTGCTCTATACATGTGGAACAAAATAGTGTGAGGAAGAGAAAACTTTTTCCCAGCATTGATGGCGTACATAAGTTTTGCCTCTGAGTTTGAAACATCAATTTTTGAAGTAGATTTCGGTCTGAGGCAATTAATCACAATCTTGTGAAGTAGAATGTTGAACGCACGCATCATTGAGTAGGAAATCCTTCCCTCTGTCCTTCTATCCTTAGCAAGTTCCAATGTGGCACGAGCAATAAACACATTTATAGGTTGATATCTCCCTCTTTCAATCCCAATCACATCAGCCAACATATCTACATCCACCACATAATCTTGATCTCGGACACTAAAAGAGAATCTATTCGCATCAAGGAAACTGAGATTCGAATAGAAGTATGCAGTGAGTTCAGCATAGGCTTCGTAGGTTCGAACAAAACTGCTCAAGTTGAAGAAGACTGAATTTTTCCCTCAAATTGACGTTCACAGAGTCAAGGAAATCAAAATCTACACTTCTAGGGTTTATCACCCATCGCTTCAACAACTTAGTGTAAAGATGCTTGTGTTCCTCTGAACGAAACAACTCTGTCTTTTTGCTCCGAATACTTGCTGCAACACCCATTCTCGGTTGAAATTGACTGTACAACTTGTCATCATTATTTCCATCTGGTTGATTTACTCCTCCAACACACGGATCACTTGGGATATTTGCAAGGGTTTCTTCTGCCAACCCCTTAGGGGCAATTCCCAGACGCTCCATATTTCGTAAAAAGATGTACTCATTACCATACCCTTTGTCCTTAAGAAACTCATCGATATAGTTCAATGGAGTACCGGTCCTCTTTAAAGCATGGTAAATCTTATAAATAAAAGAGGGATTTTGAATTCTTATAGGATTTGCGCCTTCGACAATTTCTTCCTTTTCTCGATGACCAACATCCTGTGGACTAGATGGAGGAGATGGACGCTGTTGAGAATGTTGTGGGCTCTGCTGCGACTAGGAGTCTCTTCTTCCTCGGTGAGATCAAAGTGAGTAGGCCCCTCACACATTTTCTGCGGTCCCCGCTTGCGATCCTCGAAGACTTCCTTTGAGACGACATCTTTCACAGTCTTCGGAAGATTCCAAACTTGTTTTTCCCAAAAAAGTTGACAACTTTTTGAAGATTAAACAAGAGAAGAAGACATAAGTGGAAGATTGATGCTTTTTAGGGTTTTTGGAGTAAAGCGAAGAAGAACCGTTTATATATATAGGACAATCGAAGAGAGGCATTCGGAACGTCATAAAAGTAAGTAAAAAAGATGCCTTTTAAAAATAACTGCCTTTTTCAAAAACTAGATAACTGCCATTTAAGATTAACTTCATTTTCAAAAAAAAAATTGCGATAATCACGAAATAGCAAAAATCAATTATGGACGAGATAATCGTACCTTTTCGAGATTTAATCGAGAGAGAGAATAACTTATAGTAAAAAAAAAAAAACTTGATTGTCTCGAGTTTGAGAGTTTCTAGACTTTAACGTCTTCGGACTTCAAGATGTTGAGTCTGGAACGAATAACTTCAAATTAATTTTTCTCCAAAGGTTTTGTAAATATATCCGACAGTTGATTTTTTGAGTCAACAAACTGAATCGAAACTTCTCCATTCTGAACATGATCTCTAATGAAGTGATGTCGAATCTCTATATGCTTTGCTCTTGAGTGAAGAATTGGATTCTTGGTCAGATTGATTGCGCTGGTGTTGTCACACTTAATCTCCGTGCATGAATCTTCAATTCCAAAGTCTCTTAGCTGTTGTTTTATCCACAGAATTTGTGAACAACTTCCAAGAGCTACATACTCTGCTTCTACAGTAGAAAGAGCTACTGTATTTTGCTTCCTTGAAAACCAAGACACTGTCCTGCTTCCAAGTAGTTGACAGGTACTCGAGTTGCTCTTTCTATCAACTCTGCATCCAGCTAGGTCTGCGTCTGAATATCCATGAAGAGTAAAGTCTCCCTTTTTAGGATACCAAAGACCAAAGTTTGAAGTAGATGCAATGTATTTGATAATATGCTTTGCAGCACTTAGGTGAGATTCTTTAGGGTCTGCTTGAAATCTGGCACAAATGCAAATACTAAACAAAATGTCAGGTCTGGAAGCAGTAAGATCAAGAAGTGAACCAATGATACTCCTGTATAGCTTCTGGTCAACTTTCTTTCCTCCTTCATCTTTGTCTAACTTCAAGGAACTTGACATTGGTATGTTAGTCTTTTTGCAATTTTCCAGTCCAAACTTTTTGACAAGATCATTAGCATATTTTTCTTGATAAACAAAAGTTCCTTCCTTGCGGTGGCCGCTCTTAAAAACCATTTGCTGAAGGTGGTTAGGGACATAGCCCTTGACCCCGTGATTTTCTCCAATCCTCCTTAATTTGTGTCAGTTGTTCTCATTCCCGCTCTTCGCCTTTCCTTGTTAGAGGGTGTGAGGGTCGGTGGTCCCGCCCGAGTGGGTCTTCCTTGTGGGCTTTTTGCCTCGTCGTTTTACTTTGGATCCCCCTTCTTCAATTCTTTTGTTGTTTGTCCTTTCCCTTAATACTATTATTACCTTTACCAAAAAAAAAAAAAAAAGTTCCTTCCTTCAATTGTTTCACTTGAAGCCCGAAAGAAGGTTAGTTCACCCATCATACTCATTTCAAATTCATCCTGCATAGACTTAGAGAATTTCTTGCACAGACTTTCATTAGAGGATCCAAAAATAATATCATCTACATATATTTGAACAAGCATAAAACTTTTGCTTTCTCTTTTAATAAATAGAGTAGTGTCTACTTTACATTTAACAAAGCCGTTTTGAATTAAAAACTTACTCAGCCTGTCGTACCAAGCTCGAGGTGCTTGTTTTAAACCATATAAGGCCTTTTTCAGTCTGAATATTGAGTCTGGTTTTCTTGGGTCTTCAAACCCAGGTGGTTGTTCCACATAGAATTCCTCACGGATAGATCCATTCAGGAAAGCGCTTTTGACATCCATTTGGAATAACCTGAAATTCTTATAACAAGCAAAAGCAAGTAATAATCGAATTGCTTCTAACCTTGCTACCGGTGCGTAAGTCTCGTCATAGTCTATCCCTTCTTCTTGCGTATATCCCTTGGCCACGAGTCTTGCTTTATTTCTTATGACATTTCCTTTCTCGTCCATCTTGTTCCTGAAAACCCATTTAGCTCCAATAACAGACTTACCTTTCGGTTTAGGAGTCAATTCCCAGACATCATTAATACTGAATTGCCTGAGCTCTTCTTGCATAACTTCAATCCAGCTTTCATCAGATAAAGCTTCTTCTATGCTTTTGGGTTCTATTTCATAGACAAGAGTCACAAAGACTAGACTCTTCGCGCCTTTTGGATCTTGTGCGAATTCCTTCATTAATGTCGCCAATAATAAGATCTTTGGGATGACCGGACTTATGCTTCCAGATTCTGGTTGATTTGTCAGGTTGATGATCACTTCCTTCATTTGAATCTTCAACAATCATTTGTTGCTGGTTTTTAGAAGACTGAGCTGCTTCCTGAAATTTAGACTTTGTAGAGTTTGGAGCAGATTCAGATTCTTCAAGATGAGTCTCGAATAGATTCATTTTGCATAGAATCTTGAAATCGACATTCATTGATTCCTCCACGATTGAGTCTTCTTGTTGTAGACTCGTAGGCTTTGCTTGAGGTTGAATATCCAAGGAAGATGCATTCGTCGATTTTTCTTCAAACTTGCCAACTCGATCATTTGCATTTTTCAATATAAAGCATTTACATCCAAACACATGAAAATATGAAACAATAGGCTTCTTTTCTTTGAATAATTCGTAGGGGTTTTTTTTTTTTTTCTAGAATAGGCCTTTGAAAAACTCTATTAATGATATAACATGCTTAGAAACCGCCTCGCCCAAAAACGTGAAGAGATGTTACTTTCAATTAAAAGAGTTCTAGCCATTTCTTGAAGCGATCTATTCTTTCTTTCCACAACTCCGTTTTGCTCGGAGTATATGGAGAGGAGAACACATGCTGAAAACCATATTCATCACGAAATTTTGTAAAATCTTGATTTTTAAATTCACCTCCATGATCTGTTCTTATCCTTGAAATATCATACCGTTTTTCATTTTGAACCTTTTTAGCAAACTTTTCAAAGTAAGAAAAAGTTTAAGACTTACTTGCCAGGAAATATGCCCAAGTAAATCGTGAGTAGTCATCCACAATTACTAGGCAATATTTCTTACCTCCAATACTCTGAGTTCTAGTTGGTCCAAAGAGATCCATATGCAGAAGCTGCAGTACACGATTAGTGGAAACTTGATTTATTGATTTAAAGGAATTTCTTACCTGTTTTCCCAATATGCATGGTGTACATAGATCAGACTTTTGGTATGACAGATTGGGTAAACCACGAACAAGCTTCTTTGCTGAAATTTTGGCTATCTCGCTTCATATTGATGTGCCCAAGCTTTCTGTGCCATAAGTTCGCTTCGTTTTGAATTGAGATTAGACATTGCAATTCATCTGGTTTGACATCCAAGAGGTAGATATTTCCATGTCTTCGACCCATGAATGACTGAGTAGAATCTTTATTGGTTCCCGAGCATATTCCTTCTTGAAAACCGATTTTGAAACCGGTATCGCATAGCCGATCGATACGAGCAAATTGTAGTTAAGTCCTTCCACTAAGAAACATTGCTGATTGTGAGGTTTCCAATCTTTACGCCCAAATCCTACAATTCTTCCTTTGTTGTTTCCTCCAAATGAGACTTTTCCACCATTTACTTGAACAAGCTTTATGAAGCAATTTGAATCTCCTATCATATGTCTTGGGCATCTACTGTCCAGATACCATTTTACATTTTTCTTGATAGTGACCTGCATTTAAAAAAGAGATTCAAGCTTTCTTTGGTACCCATATTTTCTTGGGTCCATTGGTGTTAGTATGATATGCGGTTTTTGCCCATACTTTCTTAACAGGTTTCCAAATCATAGAACATTCTTTTTTAAAATGATCTGTACTATTGCAGTTTAAACATCCGAGAGCATTACGACCTATTGGTTTTACAAAAACCTTTTTGAAATGATTTTTGTAAACATCTCTTTAGGGTTTTGCTTAATTCTTTCCTTCACTTTAGGAAAATCAATTAAAGGAATGGTTTCTACTGTCATTCCCAAACCAGATTTATTGAAATAAGGTCTTTGTACTAAAAGAATTTTCTCAAGTTTCTCAGATGCTATTGAAAATCTTTTTGAAATATTTGATATGTCATTTTAAAAAAATACATTTTCTTTTAAAAGATTATCTTCACTTTCTTTAAGAGAAGAAACATTTATGTCCAAACACTTCACCTTTTCTTTCAAAACATTTTCCTGTTGTTTCAGTGCAGAATTTTCCTTTTTGAGTTCGGAAATCCTTTTAAGAGAAGTCTAAAGACTAAAACACAACTCATCAATGTATTTAGAAACTTTAATAGGGATTTTGAAGTTACTCACCTCAAATTCACTGTCTGAATCTGAATCTGTCTCGGAGTTTGAGTGTGAATCCGATTGTGCCATCAAACATATATTGGCATAATCATCATCACTTTCTTCACACTCTGTATCACTCCAGGTTTCTGCTTTAAGAGCCTTTCGATACTTTTCAGCTTTTCCTTTCTTCTTCCTCAAAAGAGGACAAGCTTTAGGTCCGATGTGTCCATTTTTCTTACATTCAAAGCGAGACTACATCTTTGTTTGATTCATCATCCTCAATAGACTTAGTCTGTTGCTTTTGAAAACTCTGTTTCTTTGGATTGAATCTTCTTCCTTTTCTGTTCAGCTTTCTGAATCTTCTTATCATGACAGCAAGCTCCCCATCGTCCATATCGTCTTCAGAATCTGTAACATCGGAATCATCATTGGATTTTAATGTAATGGATTTCTTACCTTTAGGATATTCGTCTTCATTGATTCGCTCCACTTCATAAGATTGAAGAGTCCCGACCAACTCATCAACAGATAGTGGCATGATTCTTTGTGTCTCTCTTATTGAGGTCTTTATGTGATTCCAATCCTTGGAGAGTCCACGCAGTAGCTTGTTTACCTTCATGGGATCCGAAATTGGTTGACCTTGATTTTCAAGACCATTCACGATTTCGTAAAATGACTAAACATGTCGGTTATAGATTCTCCTGATTTCATTTTGAAGGCTTTGTATTGACCGAGGAGAATGTTGATTCTGGTCTCTTTCACTCGATCGGTTCCTTCATAGGTAATATGTAATCTATCCCAGACTTCTTTCACTGTAACACAAGAAGATATTCTGTTATATTCAGTAGGTGACAAAGCACAATATAAAGAATAAATTGCTTTTGCATCAAGAGCTTGTCTCTTGATTATCTCTTCCTGAGTCATTTCACTAGACTCAACAGCTTATTTTCCTTTTTCTGAGACATGTGCACCTTTAGGAATAATTCCCTTTTCTACAACGTCCCATTCCAGAGGATCCTTTGATCTTAGGAACGCATTCATTTTGTTTTTCCATATGTTGTATTCCTTCCCATGAAAGTAAGGCAGTCTGGTATTGCTTTGCCCTTCTACCAGCCCTAGAGCTAACATACTAGCCATGGATCTTTAACTTTGAAGTAAAACACTTCAAACAAAGTGAGTACACAGGTTCTGATACCAATTGAGATAGCTAGTATAAGCACCTAGAGGGGGGTGTATAGGTGCAAAAACAATTTCTCGTGATATGTGAGCAATATTAGACAATAACAATGAAGCTCGCCTTTTGTTATCACAAGTAATTATGATCAAAGTAAAACAGAGAGTAGGAAGAGAAATGAACATAAGGTTTATAGTGGTTCGGCTTATTCCAAGCCTACGTCCACTCTTCCGCACTGACAACCCACCGGCTGGATTTCACTATGAACAAAAGAGTTATTACAGAAAGCTCTCCTTGATTCCACAAAGGTAGATACTCTACCACACTTCCTCAAGGTTTCTTTAGAATATAAACTCTCTTTTGCGTACAAGATTTCGCTCAGCAAATGAATTGACTAGGAACAAGGAGCTTCAAACTTTGGAATTTTTCTATCGCGCAAACACTCGAACAACTGGAACGTCTTCCTTTTATACTCCTTTATGCCATCATACCCGTTGGCACTTACCAAAGGAATTCCTCCAATCTACCCGTTGGACGGAATCAATTAGGAAGATCATTCGAGCTATTTAAGGAACATGTCGATAGCCCATCAATCTTGTTCGCCCATACAATCAGGATCTCGGTTTCCATAAGTAGAACCTTCCAAGTATACTTCGCCAATCATCGGATCCTTAATCAATCTTGATTCGAATAAAGGATTCCGTTATGTCATATGCAGCCAAGAGATCTTCGTCAGACGATAAGATCAAATCCTTAACGAAACATCTAGTCCTGGATAGACCTTCTTCGACAAACTAGAAACTGTCAATGAGGATAGACTTTGAGTCTTGAGTCTGGCAATCCGGAGGTCTTCAGACTTTAAATAGTAAAGTCTGCAAATCTTCAGACTAGACTGAAGGAAACGTTTTATCAGCTTCAAAACACTCCGGGAAGATTTCTCCAACAGATAGGTGAGTCCCAGAAGGAACGTCTACATAGCATGTCTAGCAAGTCAAGCAGCGTCAATCAGGAGTACACACAAGCTTTGAGAACCAAGTCCTACGAGGATATGTGTACTAAAGTCCAATCCCGGATTGGAAGAATAAGAATCGACAGATCACTCTCGTTGCCTTCTCTGTCCAACCCCGCCCATTGCATGGCGCACCTCTCAGAATCGCTCCGGAGCTGGAAACTCTTGCGAACATGATCAAGACTTTCAATATCCATCATCTTCTTGGCAACTACTTCCGGGCGAGCTTGTGAAAGTGCTAGTACGAACACCTAGAGGGGAGTGAATAGGTGTTTAAAATAAGTCTTGATTGCGGAATAAAATATTGCGAGCAAAGTAATAAGGATCATAGTCGATTAAACGAGTCACCAGACTTAAATATTCATAATTTGTTATACGATGGAACAAATTTCTAAAATAACCTGTAAGTATGCAATAGACTTAAATAAGAAGGGTTAAGGAAAGAGAATGTTGCACACAAAATTTATAGTGATTCGGTTTAGATCAAGCTCACGTTTACTCCCACGCTAACGGCCTTCTAGCTAGATTTCACTATGTGATCAATAAGAGATCACAACTTTGAGCGCAAACACTTAGTGATAGATCACACTATCTCACTAAGTCACTCTTTTGGTATTTCTCTCACGATCACAAACATTTAATCTCACCAAAAATAAGTGTATGATCGAAGTTCGCTCAAATATTGGAATTATAAATTCTACACTACGTCTCTTACTTGCTCCTCAATCCTTGGTCTCCTTAAATACTCCTCCACTTCCAAACTAGCCATTAGACAGTATCTAGAGGATCGTCTTCCAATCTATCCATTGGACATATTTGTATCAAGAAGATTTAGTAGCCGTTGAGTGACATAAGAATAATCTCAAATTGATTCTGATCGCCCATACAAACAGAATATTGGTTTCCATAAGTAGAGCTTCTTCGTTTAGAAAGTTCTTATCTTCAATATCTGATTGTCAATCGATTATATTGAGTCAATAAAATCTATCTTGATGTAGAATCCAAACCAGATCACTAGCCGTTATACACTTAGGCTTATGTTATGTTTTGTCAAGTTGTCTTGTTCTAAACATGCTTCGTTTTGAATTCGTTATGTTCTGAACTTGTGTCTCGTTCTGTATATAAAGTCTGAGTGTGTTCTATTAGAAGTAAAGTCTAAGTGTCTTCTATCTGAAATAGAGTCTGAGTGTCTTCCATCTGAAATAGACTTTACAATCTAAACGTAAGTCTGAACATATTGTGCTTCTAACATACTTAGCCTTAAGGTCTGGACATAGTTTGAATAAGTTCAGCTTCAGCATAGAGTCTATCTTTTGGTTCTTCCAAATATAAACCTTGATAATATCCTTTACACATTCTATCTGCATAGTCTATTACTTAACCATTAAACATATTAGTAGCCTTTGATTTATTTTGTCATCTTCAAAACATCATAAGGGATTTCCCTAACAGCTTGGACGCATGTGTATTTAAACCATCATCAAATAATGATAGTTTGAAGCTATATTTGTTTTTATGGAAAATTAATAATTCTGAAAACATTTTCTTAAAAATGATCGATTGTATCGTTTGAAATGATTAGTTAATGGAAAATGTTTTTATTATTGACAATGATCTAATCTTAACATTTTCATGTATGACAAATATACTTTTCTTTCATTCATATTTGTAAATGTTACATGCAATCATTATTATTAGGAAATTATTTTTCGGATCATTCATTTTTCGTGCTTTAGCGAAAATGAATGATTTTTCCTAAAAATAATTTTTTACATTGCTTAAAATAATCAGTCAATGAAAAATATTTTCATTATCAATAACAATTCATTTCAAAATATTTTCATGGAAAATGAAAATATTTTTCACGCATTCATATTTTAATAGTGATGTAAGCGATCAATTTTAGAAAAATCTTTAAAATGACCAATTTGCTCAACAGCTCATCTATAGTCTGTCGCCTCCCTTAAAATACCAATAAGGAATTTGGTAATGGTAAATTAATCTTCCTATGTGGTCGTTAATTTTCATTTGGTTAGAGCACGGGGTGCAAATCATTTGGTCAAGAAAGAGACGTTCTTGCATTCTCTCACTTTAGTTCAGCCAAAGGACATTTTCAATATTGGGAAAATCTCTGTCACTATTTCTCCTGTCGACTCTTGTTTCCATTTGTACCTAACCAAACGTTTGTCATGTGTTTGTGTCGCGTACCTAACCAGAAATGCTTGAAAACCGTTTTTCATTGGGGGCATATGTCCAACGGTCTGGCGCTCCTACTTAGTTTGCAGCTTGCAAACAAGTCGAGCGGCGACAATCATAATTTGTTTGAGCTTGGATTTTTTTGGCTGGAATAGCATATGTGAATCGATGTGGACTAGTTCAGGGATAACATTTCAATCCCGACAGCGGCTAAGGGGAGATGGCAAGGGGCTTCAATCCATGGTAGTTGACACGGTTTGAATCGGGTATCACGATAGCTAGACTCAACGCAAACCAATGACACTCCTAAATGGCAACTAATTTTGAGAGTTCAATTGTTGGAGTGGTGAGTGGTTGAAAGGTTTTATTTCTAAGGCCATATAAAATTCTAACAAATACTTTGGGGAAAAGTACCAAAAAAGTCATAAATATATTACATTTATATAAATTCAATTTTGAGCTTTTTAATTAGGCTAATTTAGTTCTAAACATTTTTGAATTGGCAACTATTAAATCAATTTGGACATAAATGTCAACCGTCCTATGTAGCATAGCCGCTGCGATAGCGAACATTTTTTAATAATATTTAATAAAATTTTGAATTTTTTTTATAGTTTTTTATTTTATTTTATTTTCTTCTTTTTTTCATTTGTTTTTTTTTCCCTTCATCTTGGTTGGTAAGGGTAGTCGGTTGTGAGTGAGACTGTGAAAGCTCTCGCTCAGGGCAGCCAATGTCCATGTCAGCGATTTCCAACATAAATTAGCCGAATGTATTAAATTGGTATCAATGTAAAAATGTTTTAGATTGAATCAATTTCAACGCAATAAGTTTATTTTTTTCCTAATACGTTTTCTTCTAAGAACACATTTATCTCCAATGAAATTTCTACTCACTAAAAACTCCAAAGTGGTATCGCTATTCCAAATTTTCTGTTCGTCAGCATTAAGTTAATTTAGCTATCAATTGTCTTACATGTTGATAGAAGTGGCGAGCGCCTAGCAGACGAGCCCAACTTGGACTACACAGCTGGAAAGGCTCCCCCCAAACGATCATGGACCAAAATTAAAGATAGAAAGTTGGCGTCCTCACCGATAATGGAGTACCGCTAGTAATATGGAGTTTCATTACTCAAATTGGGGACAGATAAAATTAGGGTACCTTTGCAATAACGCCAAATTAGAGTTTTCGAAGCTGGCACGAATTAGGACATAAAAGCACGCCAAACGGAGCTCTTGCTAACACGAACAAGCGTAGGGTACAATTTTTTAGGTAAAGTGTTTCCGCGGAATTAATTTTCCAAACTTTCACTCATTTGGTTTGTAAAAAATAATTAGTTAAAAAACACTTTCTAGTGAGGGAAAATATTCATGCATAAAATTAGGAAAGTGAATTCATGAATTTAAGAAGATGAAAACAATTTTTGGAATTGCTTATCTTGAAGTTTTTAGTTTTTTTTTTCTTTCATTTTAAAAATTGATTTTTTTATTCTTTTTTTATTCTTTTTTTTTCCTCTTCCTCTTCTCCTGATCACTAGGCCTTGGCGAATGGGCATTGGCGTGGTCTAGCCTTGGGTGAGGCTTGAGCTCGAGTCTTGCTAGCCTCGTCATGGTGAGCTGGAGCTCGCTTGAGGCCAGTGAGGCTTGACCTTACTCGAGGCTGGACAGGCCAGCCCTGCCGAGCCACGGTGACGGCACTAGTGGCCTATCTTAACTATCGCTGAGGCTTGGCGGAAGATGAAGAAGGAAAGAAAAAGAAATGAAAATAAAAAAAGAAAAGAAAAGAAAAAAATAATGATAAATTCATGAGATTGAAATCATTTTTTAAATGAGATTCAAATACTAGAAAAACATCATCGGGAAAAAGAAGGGCCTCATTGAGAGGAAATTGTAAGGCATCACACGTGATAACAATCCTCATTTGATTGCTTGCATCCGCCGCGTATAACAGATGAATGCAAAATCAAACAAAATGCTCATGGAGAGAAAATTTAGGACGGTGGTGCCATTTAGGAGTTTCCGTAGGCTGAAAAAACAGTTGCGAGTAAATGCACACAAGGAGTACCGATTTAGAATCTCTCGTGGAATTAGCCCCTTTTTAATTATTCTCGTTTGAAGTAAGGGTAAATTGATTTTTCAAGTTAATGGGCATTCCGTCCGAGGATGCTAATTAGGGGTATGCAAAAGAACTAGGACCCGCTCGAACTACCTGCAACCGGATCGGAACTGCCGGGAACCGGTCCGGTTCTCGGTTCCAATTTATGGGAACCTGTGGGTATCGATCCGGTTCCCGGTTTCATGGGTGGATCCATCCACCCACCCATCCGGACCGGACCGATTATATTAAAACAATATATTAATTTTTAATATTAAAAAAATGAAATTACAAATTAACAAACCCAAATCAAATAATTAAAAAAATTAATTAAAGTGGGAAAAAAAGTCCAAAGTGCACCAAATGGAGAGGCGCTAATCTCCAGTCAAACCAAATGGAGAGGTGTTGAAGCTAAAAAGTCCAAAGTGCACCAAATGGAGAAACGCTATTCTCCAGTCAAACCAAATGGAGTTGAGCAAAAAGTCCAAAGTGCACATTCACGAAACGAAATTGGTGAGCAAAAAGTAAGCATGTGAAGAAGCAGGGCTGCAGGAGGAGGAGAAGAAGAATAGGTCAGGTGGCGAAGAACCAGCAATTTTGGTCAAAAACCAAAGTTGTTTCCCATCAAAGCTTTCGAGAAAATAATATTATTATTATTGTGAGACCGGTTCCATGGATCCACCCGCGAATCGGACTGAACCATCGGTCCGGTTCCCGGGTGGATCCATGCAACTAATGCGTAGATCCTTCCCAATTTTTCGGAATCGGTTTTTAATGGGTGGTTCTCGATCCCGCCTAGACCATGCACATCCCTAATGCTAATGCAATTTTTCAAAAGTGCACGGAAACAAAATCGACATGGGTAGGAAATGAACCGTGGGCGTTTGTAAAATAGCGCAAAAAAAATTTGCGGTCGCGAGGTAGAGTGGGGAGTGACGACAGAACGTCAATTTGAAAGAGTCAATCCGAGGAGTTCGAGGAACACTAGATGAAGTTTTCCGGGACCGCGCGCCCGTGTGAATGGTCGTCGAACCACCTAACCCGGGTCCCACCAGTCGTTCGAGTTTCCACACTGAAACAGCGCCGTTTCTTCACAGAAGCTGCCCTTCGCCCTTCCCCCTTCCCCTCCCTACGCCCTCTTGTCGTCACTTAGCCACCGACCCACCTTCGGAAACACACTTTGAAGTAGTCGGTCCTTTGAAGTAGTCGAAGTAGTCGGTACTTTGAAGTAGTCGGTAGTTGGTAGTTGGTAGTTGGTAGTTGGTAGTTTCCACCTCCGGGAAAGACCAAGCTGTCCCCGTGCAGCGCAGGCCGATCCGGTGCACAGAGTCGATAGGGCAACTTGGTCGATTTCGGACTGTATCTGATGCAATGATCTGAGGTCGTTGGCTAGAAAAAATATAGAAAAAGTGACAGTGAAAATGACGGTGGTTGAGCTGTGTACGAACTCTCAAAACGTTCTTCTCTCCCGTGATGGAATTGTAATGTCTAATTTGTAATGTGACGAATCTTCCGTGACGAGAATCTTTATTTCGTTCCCACTCGCTCGCAGCCCCCACTTGAAACACACTTTGAAGTAGTTGGTAGTTTGATCATGACGTCTCGAGTCTTCTCTAAAGTAAAGGGCAGGGTCAACACCCGTCTCAATTCGTGGAACCTGCCCGGCTGGCTATAAAAGCCCCTCCCCGTGCAAAGGCAGGAGGCACCGACGCAGAGTACGGCACTTAGTCACAGGGTTTTAGTTGTCAATAGCGAGAGATCCGAGGTGAGGAAGCATCTTCGGCAGCACTGCCGTTATTAAGGTTCGACGTGTCTCTCTCTCTGATCGTCCGATGGCTCAAGAGACTCAGAACCACACGCTCACGGCGTCCGGCTGGGCTGCCTACGACTCCTCCGGCGAGATCAAACCCTACACCTTCAAACGCAGGTGGGTCGGGAGTGTCGGGATGGTGCGCTTAATGAAGCACTTGAATCTGCATTTGTAGATAGCTCTGAAGCGAGTGATTTGATGTCTTTTTGCTTTTGTTCTGATGACGAAACAGAGAGAATGGCGTGAACGATGTGACGATCAAGGTCTTGTACTGTGGAATTTGCCACACCGATCTCCACTGTGCCAAGAACGAGTGGGGCATCACCATGTACCCTGTTGTCCCTGGGTACTCTCTCTCTCTCTCTCTCTCTCTCTCTCTCTCGTTTATAAATCAATATGCACTTTTGACTTGAAAATTGGACGAGTTCGAGTGACAAAATTAGGCCCGCTTCGAGCTTGGCACTGTCCTCATCTCATTCCAATAGGGTGTGTGATTGGATTTGTTTATCGCTGCTGGGATACGGTAAGCTAACTGGATCGCGCATGTCGAATGAAACAGGCATGAAATAACGGGGGTGGTGACTAAGGTGGGATGCAACGCGGGCAAGTTCAAGATCGGGGACCGTGTCGGGGTGGGCTGCCTGGCGGCCTCCTGCCTCAAGTGCGAGTTCTGCGCCGACTCCCAGGAGAACTACTGCGACCAGATGCAGTTCACGTACAACGGCATCTTCTGGGACGGCTCCATCACCTACGGTGGCTACTCCAACGTCATCGTCGCCGATTACCGGTAACCTCTTGGCTTCTCTATTTCCAATTTTTGTTCATTTCTTTTTTGTTTTTGTTTGATTGAAAGACAGACGGTACAATGCACGTGTAGTCGGAATCTCTATGAACTATTGTTGTCGTATTTCCATGGAAGAGATTCCAATGCACGCAATTCATGTGAGCTTTTGCGCTTCGTACTTTATATGTCTTCACCATCTCGCTGAACTCAGGGAGAGTAAATTGCAAAAAAAGTAAAAGAAAAAGACTGACGCGAAAGGCATTGAACTCAAAAACAGGGGAGCCTATCTTTGACCATGTTGATTATGAACTGCCACTTTTGTTCTATTCTTCACGTGATTAGGTAGACCTAAATATAAGTTGTTTTATCATTCTGATTAAACTAACTTACGAAAATAATAATAATAGACCTATGTACGGGGACTGTGAAAACATTGGACAAGAAAAGTCAGTTCAATTTGGTGACCCGTGTCGACCCATGTTTAGCCCTTTTAGGCTCCGATTTCACGGAATGGACGACATTGAGTAACAAAACCATGCTCGTCAATCCAGAGGACAACATAACATGATAGACCGTGTGATACGATCCATCCGGTTGAATAGCTCTAAAACTTAGACTGCTCGATGATTGCACTAACTTGAAATCCCTTGGTCCGGCTTGCTGGCTCGTGCAGATACGTGGTGCGCATACCAGAGAACTTACCCATGGACTCGGTGGCACCACTGCTGTGTGCGGGAATCACGGTGTTCAGCCCGCTGAAGGACAACGGCATGCTGGGCTCGCCGGGTAAGAAGATGGCGGTGGTGGGGCTCGGCGGGCTTGGCCACGTGGCGGTCAAGTTCGGGAAGGCGTTCGGCCACCATGTCACAGTCATCAGCACATCCCCATCGAAAGAGACAGAGGCCAAGGGGCGCTTGGGTGCTGATGACTTCATGGTCAGCACCAATTCTCAGCAAATGCAGGTTTGACCTTAGTTTTGGTCGGTCTTGGCACGTTAAAGAATGAGTCAAACCTATACTAATTTATGCTGAAGAAAGGCGATGCGTTTTATCAATCTTAAATTGATTTTATTGGGCTGTTTTATAGGCCGGGAAGAGGAGCCTGGATTTCATTTTGGACACGGTATCGGCTCAGCACTCTCTTGGGCCCATCCTGGAGTTGCTCAAAGTGGATGGAACTTTGGTCACGGTGGGTGCACCTGATCAGCCCCTCGAATTGCCTTCCTTCCCTCTAATTTTCGGTAAATTTCCCTCTTAATCTTTAGCTCTAACATGTCAATTATAAATTCACTATAATAACTATTTTCCTGGGAATTTTTTTTTTTGGGTTCAAATTAGGTAAAAGGAGTGTCAAAGGTAGCATGACAGGAGGGATGAAAGATACGCAGGAGATGATGGATTTGTGCGGCAAACACAACATCACTTGCGACGTTGAGGTCATCGCCCCAGACACGATCAACGAGGCCATGGACCGCCTTGCCAAGAACGACGTGAGATACCGGTTCGTGATCGACATCGCTGGGAGGATATCGAATATTTGAAGATGGCGTGAGCCAGGCTTGGGGCTTAATTTATTTTCCGTACTTTACTTTTAAATTTTTCAACGAATGATTCGTAAAAGTCATAAGAGTCCCAGCACTTATCGGATACAAATCACTACTACCATAATTGCAGACACTATTTATCTATATTTGTCTTTATCATCTGTTGGCTTCTCAGTCGTAATTATTCACCTCAACCTAGTCATTCATCCTACACTTTTAGAGCTTATATTGCAACAACCCCTTGTCCAATTTTCATAAGAAACAATCAAAAATAAAAAAAAAAAATGACAAGAAATGAAATAAAGCTTCACAAGTTCTATATGGGCTTAAGCATTTGGATGGCAGTTTACCGTATGGGCCTTATATATGCTTATAAACCGTCCAAATACAAAATCAAAAAGGGCCTAAAAATCATGGAAACTTGACTAATGAAGGCAGTTAACATTGCTGACAACACAGTCCTCTCGTTTCCTGGTTCTCGCTACCCCCAATGAAATGTGGCGTTATACATGGTAGTTCGATATGATGCGATGAACGCGTGGCATCGTGAACCATGCATGAATCTGTGCGATCGAGAAGCCGCTCTCAATGAGGCGGGAACTGAAGTGGGACCCTCAAACGCCACGTGGCGAGTCTCTAGCCCATATCTAGGTTGACGTTGAGGAGTGGAAGCAAGAATTTCTTAGACTCGTAAGGACCAATTTCGAGATGAGAAGCAAGCAATTGGATATGACTATATGTTTTAGGTACGCGTCTGTTTGAAGGGCACGGCTCTACTAAAGCAATAAAGTGGACTCAAAACCCTCATGTCCATATCCTTTCGTGGCATAAGTAAAGGTCGATTTTCAATGAGGACGTATGCATTCGTGCATTGTTTTCATTAGAGAAGAAACTATAGGTCGAATTTTTCTTAATAACATCGTCGGTATTAAGATAATTTTAATCAAGGTATGCGTAGTAGAAAGATGTTGTTGCACTACACCAATAAGATAAATCTTACATAAAGTACTTTACCTAGACGTTGGCTCATGCTTTACTAGATATATCATGGATTCAAGATTTACCTACTTAAGTTGTATTTGCTTGTTAAAAATAAAAAATAGAAAACGGCAAATGTGCTAGATACCGTCAGCTATCTAGAATTAGTGAGATTCATAACATTTTCCTCCATCTTTGATTAGAGGAAACTTTTTACAACCATACCATTGATTAGTGAGTTACAAGTAGACTTGTCAAAATTGGTCATATATATATATATATATATATTTTAACCCATATTTGATGTATTGAATTGTTTATGTATTACTTATATTCAATAAATATGTTAATAATATAGGTGTTGAATAGGTTTACAACTTACTTAAATTTAACCTACTTTTAGGACTCTCTTGAGTCTCTTAACTCTCTATTGCCCTCACTCAGTTTCATGCTGACTCATTCTGCTTTTTCACCTCAATTTGGTTCAAGAGGTGAGTAAGATTTCTTTGCCATCACATGCATCAAATTTCTTGTGGTATCTTTCTGGTAAAGTCAAATAGAAGTTTGAGACATTCCAAAGTGACAAAGAGCATTTGTTTCTCTATCCTACACTGACATGCTTTGTGGAGCCAATTTGAGAGATTTCTATGCCTTCACGTGCGTCAAATTTCTTGCGGAATCTTTCTGGTAAGGTCAAATCGAAGTTTGAGACATTCCAAAATGATGAAGAACATTTGTTTCTCTATCCTACACTGATACCCTTTGTGTAGCCAATTTTGAGCATACTAATTCATTCTTCTTATTCTAGTTGATGATCATCTCTAGATATTGGGGCAAGACAAGTGATTTACCAAAAGCAAGAACCAAAGATAAGGAGTGTGGAGAGTCCATAACACTCTGTATAAAAAAATCATGAAATTAAGATATATAGTTTTTGAATGGAGGAGCCAAAAGTATGAAATGAAAAAGGGAATGGAAAAGTTGGGGCATGAAAAAAGAAAAGAAAAAGCAATGTGATGTAAGAACACGACAAATGCCCATATATATGAAAAAAAAGTTGAGAAACAAAGGAAATAATTTATATGGCATTCCAATCAAATGTTTGATAAAGAGCAAAACTCTCATATGTTCAGACAAATGTAGCCACGTAATGATAGACTCTTGAAACTGATGAAATGCCCATGAATGAAAGAATCTCATAAGGAATGAAGTTAATAATGATGTTCAAATAATCAGCAATTTCGAAACCTCTTGAAATATTTGTTGAGCCAATGAGCCTTTCATACTTAACCCCAACACTAAGCTTACATTGCATCTCTTAATCAAGTTTCTTCATATTGGGATTGTCTCGGCCAATATGTGAGTTTCACATCGAGTCCAATCGCTAGAACAAGTGAGAACAAGGTTATTTTTATCTCATCTCATCTTTAGATTTCTTGACTTGTAAACTTGTCGAAGATGATGATCATTGATTATTTCATTTATTAGCCAATGATGCTTATCCATTGTTGAAATTGCAATGAAGCCCATAGTACAATCTTTTGGAAAGACCTCTCAGATTAGTGAATCCGTACCTATTGCTAATGACTCTCAAAGCCTTTGACACTAATAGTGTGACATATGATGAGTCTTCAAATTTCTTTCCCACATTAATGATTGAATCAATAGCATTTTATTGAGAGTATGTGAAAACTCTTTTCTAACTAAAGAGCTATTGTTTGACATATTTAACAAACCTATTTCACGAGTTATGATCATTGTATCATGACAATGATATTTCTCTTAGAGGAATTTGATGATTGATGATATTCGATAAGCTGGACAACAATTCCATTATATTGAATGACATTAAATATCTTCATAATGATTGGATTTGGCTTAGTTCATTCATGCAATCGATACTTTCAATAAAATCTCGACTTTCGCAATGTTAGGAGTAATACCACGATAAACCTCAAATTGGTATATTTATGTTAAATTTACCTCAAACTAATTTTTTTTACTACTAAACCCTAAACTAGTACACTCGTGACACATTTATCCTAAAAACTAATTTTTTTTACTATAAAAAACCATAAATGGGTATATTTATGACAATTTTACCCTTTAATGGTTTCCATTAAATTGGGTTAATATCACAAAGATTACAAAACTGGTAAATTTATGACAAACAGAGGATAAAGTGTTAGACTGGTAATTTAGTTATAAACATTTTGAGCTTTTTAATTAGGCTAATTTAGTTATAAACATTTTCAAATTGGCAACAATTAAATCAATCTAGACGTAAACATCAACCGTCCTATGTAGCATAGCCGCTGCGACAATGAACATTTTTTTAATAATATTTAATAAAATTTTGAACATTTATTTTATAGTTTATTTTATAGTTTTTTTTATTTTATTTTATTTTCTTCTTTTTTTTCATTTGTTTTTTTTTTCCCTTCATCTTGGCTGGCAAGGGTAGTCAGTTGTGAGTGAGACCGTGAAGGCTCTCACTCAGGGCAGCCAATGTCCATGTCAGCGATTTCCAACATAAATTGGCCGGATGTATTAAATTTGTACTAATGTAAAATTGTTTTAGATTGAATCGATTTCAATGCAATAAGTTTATGTTTTTCTTGATACCTTTTCTTCTAAGAACACATTTATCTCCAATTATATTTCTACTAACTAAAAACTCCAAAGTGGTATCGCTATTCCAAATTTACTATTCGTTGGCATTAAGTTAATTTAGCTATCAATTGTCTTACATGTCGATAGAAGTGGCGAGCGCCTAGCCGACGAACCCAACTTGGACTACGCAGCTGGAAAGGCTCCCCCAAACGATCATGGAACAAAATTAAAGATATAAAATTGGCGTCCTCACTGATAATGGGGTAGCGCTAGTAATATGGAGTTTCATTACTCAAATTGGGGACAAATAAAATTAGGGTTCCTCTGCAATAACACCAAATTAGAGTTTTCGAAGCTGGCACGAATTAGGACATAAAATCACGCCAAACGGAGCTCTTGCTCACACGAACAAACGTAGGGTACAATTTTTTAAGGGAAAATGTTTCCACGGAATTAATTTTCCAAACTTTCACTCGATTGGTTCGTAAAAAATAATTAGTTAATTAAAAACTTTCTAGTCAGGGAAAATATTCATGCATAAAATTAGGAAAGTGAATTCATGAAATTAAGAAGATGAAAACACTTTTTCGGAATGGCTTATCTTGAAGTTTTTAGTTTTTTTTCTTTCATTTTAAAAATTGGTTTTTTTTTAAAATTTTTTTATTCTTTTTTTATTTATTTCATTTTCCTCTTCCTCTTCTGCTGATCACTAGGCCTTGGCGAATGGCCATTGGTGTGGTCTAGCCTTGGGCGAGGCTTGAGCTCGAGTCTTGCTAGCCTCGTCATGGTGAGCCGGAGCTCGCTTGAGGCCGGTGAGGCTTGACCTTACTTGAGGTTGGATAGGCCAGCCTTGCCGAGCCACGGTGACGGCACTAGTGGCCTATCACAACCATTGCTGAGGCTTGGCGGAAGAGGAAGAAGGAAAGAAAAAGAAATGAAAATAAAAAAAAAAGAAAAGAAAAAAATAATGATAAATTCATGAGATTGAAATCATTTTTTAAATGAGATTCAAATACTAGAAAAACATCATTGGGAAAAAGAAGGGCCTCATTGAGAGGAAAAGGTGATGTTTCTTTTAAGGCATCACGTGATAACAATCCTCGTTTGATTGCTTGCATCCGCCGCGTATAACGAGATGAATGCAAAATCGAACAAAATGCTCATGGAGAGAAAATTTAGGACGGTGGTGCCATTTAGGAGTTTCCGTAGGCTGAAAAAACAGTTGCGAGTAAATGCACACAAGGAGTACCGATTTAGAATCTCTTGTGGAATTAGCTTCTTTTTAATTATTCTCGTTTGAAGTAAGGGTAAATTGATTTTTAAGTTAATGGGCATTCCGTTCGAGGATGCTAATTAGGGGTGTGCAAAAGAACCGGGACTCGCCCGAACCGCCTGCAACCGGATCGGAACTGCCGGGAACCGGTCCGGTTCTCGGTTCCAATTTATGGGAACCAGTGGGTATCGATCCGGTTCCCGGTTTCATGGGCGGATCCATCCACCCACCCATCCGGACTGAATCGATTATATTAAAATAATATACTAATTTTTAATATTAAAAAAATGAAATTACAAATTAACAAACCTAAATCAAATAATTTAAAAAATTAATTAAAGTGGAAAAAAAGTCCAAAGCGCACCAAATGGAGAGGCGCCAAACCAAATGGAGAGGTGCTGAAGCTAAAAAGTCCAAAGTGCACATTGACAAAACATCGAGCAATTGGTGAGCAAAAAGCAAGCACGTGAAGAAGCAGGGCTGCAGGAGGAGGAGAAGAAGAATAGGTTAGGTGGCGAAGAACCAGCAATTTTGGTCAAAAACCAAAGTTGTTTCCTATCGGAGCTTTCGAGAAAATGATACTATTATTATTGTAAGACCGGTTCCATGGATCCACTCGGGAATCGGACTGACCGGGCGGTCCGGTTCCCTGGTGGATCCATGCATTCCCGGTTCCAATTTTTCGGAATCGGTCCTTAACGGACGGTTCCCGGTTCTAGATCGGGAATTGCCTGCGCGGATCATACACACCCCTGCTAATCCAATTTTCCAAAAGTGCACGGAAACAAAAGCGACGTGGGCAGGAAATGAACCGAGGGCGTTTGTGAAATAGCGAAAAAAAAATTGCGGTCGCGAGGCAGAGTGGGGAGTGACGACAGAACGTCAATTTTAAAGAGTCAATCCGAGGAACACGAGATGAAGTTTTCCGGGACCACACTTGGAAGTAGTCGGTCCTTTGAAGTAGTCGAAGTAGTCGGTACTTTGAAGTAGTCGGTACTTTGAAGTAGTCGGTAGTTGGTAGTTGGTAGTTGGTAGTTTCCACCTCCGGGAAAGACCAAGCTGTCCCCGTGCAGCGCAGGCCGATCCGGTGCACAGAGTCGATAGGGCAACTTGGTCGATTTCGGACTGTATCTGATGCAATGATCTGAGGTCGTTGGCTAGAAAACAATATAGAAAAAGTGACAGTGAAAATGACGGTGGTTGAGCTGTGTACGAACTCTCAAAACGTTCTTCTCTCCCGTGATGGAATTGTAATGTCTAATTTGTAATGTCTAATCTTCCGTGACGAGAATCTGTCCAATATTTCGTTCCCACTCGCTCGCAGCCCTCCACTTGAAACACACTTTGAAGTAGTTGGTAGTTTGATCATGACGTCTCGAGTCTTCTCTAAAGTAAAGGGCAGGGTCAACACCCGTCTCAATTCGTGGAACCTGCCCGGCTGGCTATAAAAGCCCCTCCCCGTGCAAAGGCAGGAGGCACCGACGCAGAGTACGGCACTTAGTCACAGGGTTTTAGTTGTCATAGCGAGAGATCCGAGGTGAGGAAGCATCTTCGGCAGCACTGCCGTTATTAAGGTTCGACGTGTCTCTCTCTCTGATCGTCCGATGGCTCAAGAGACTCAGAACCACACGCTCACGGCGTCCGGTTGGGCTGCCTACGACTCCTCCGGCGAGATCAAACCCTACACCTTCAAACGCAGGTGGGTCGGGAGTGTCGGGATGGTGCGCTTAATGAAGCACTTGAATCTGCATTTGTAGATAGCTCTGAAGCGAGTGATTTGATGTCTTTTTGCTTTTGTTCTGATGACGAAACAGAGAGAATGGCGTGAACGATGTGACGATCAAGGTCTTGTACTGTGGAATTTGCCACACCGATCTCCACTGTGCCAAGAACGAGTGGGGCATCACCATGTACCCTGTTGTCCCTGGGTACTCTCTCTCTCTCTCTCTCTCTCTCTCTCTCTCTCTCTCTCTCTTTTATAAATCAATATGCACTTTTGACTTGAAAATTGGACGAGTTCGAGTGACAAAATTAGGCCCGCTTCGAGCTTGGCACTGTCCTCATCTCATTCCAATAGGGTGTGTGATTGGATTTGTTTATCGCTGCTGGGATACGGTAAGCTAACTGGATCGCGCATGTCGAATGAAACAGGCATGAAATAACGGGGGTGGTGACTAAGGTGGGATGCAACGCGGGCAAGTTCAAGATCGGGGACCGTGTCGGGGTGGGCTGCCTGGCGGCCTCCTGCCTCAAGTGCGAGTTCTGCGCCGACTCCAAGGAGAACTACTGCGACCAGATGCAGTTCACGTCCAACGGCATCTTCTGGGACGGCTCCATCACCTACGGTGGCTACTCCAACGTCATCGTCGCCGATTACCGGTAACCTCTTGGCTTCTCTATTTCCAATTTTTGTTCATTTCTTTTTTGTTTTTGTTTGATTGCAAGACAGACGGTACAATGCACGTGTAGTCGGAATCTCTATGAACTATTGTTGTCGTATTTCCATGGAAGAGATTCCAATGCACGCAATTCATGTGAGCTTTTGCGCTTCGTACTTTATATGTCTTCACCATCTCGCTGAACTCAGGGAGAGTAAATTGCAAAAAAAGTAAAAGAAAAAGACTGACGCGAAAGGCATTGAACTCAAAAACAGGGAGCCTATCTTTGACCATGTTGATTATGAACTGCCACTTTTGTTCTATTCTTCACGTGATTAGGTAGACCTAAATATAAGTTGTTTTATCATTCTGATTAAACTAACTTACGAAAATAATAATAATAGACCTATGTACGGGGACTGTGAAAACATTGGACAAGAAAAGTCAGTTCAATTTGGTGACCCGTGTCGACCCATGTTTAGCCCTTTTAGGCTCCGATTTCACGGAATGGACGACATTGAGTAACAAAACCATGCTCGTCAATCCAGAGGACAACATAACATGATAGACCGTGTGATACGATCCATCCGGTTGAATAGCTCTAAAACTTAGCCTGCTCGATGATCTTGAAATCCCTTGGTCCGGCTTGCTGGCTCGTGCAGATACGTGGTGCGCATACCAGAGAACTTACCCATGGACTCGGTGGCACCACTGCTGTGTGCGGGAATCACGGTGTTCAGCCCGCTGAAGGACAATGGCATGCTGGGCTCGCCGGGTAAGAAGATGGCGGTGGTGGGGCTCGGCGGGCTTGGCCACGTGGCGGTCAAGTTCGGGAAGGCGTTCGGCCACCATGTCACAGTCATCAGCACATCCCCATCGAAAGAGACAGAGGCCAAGGGGCGCTTGGGTGCTGATGACTTCATGGTCAGCACCAATTCTCAGCAAATGCAGGTTTGACCTTAGTTTTGGTCGGTCTTGGCACGTTAAAGAATGAGTCAAACCTATACTAATTTATGCTGAAGAAAGGCGATGCGTTTTATCAATCTTAAATTGATTTTATTGGGCTGTTTTATAGGCCGGGAAGAGGAGCCTGGATTTCATTTTGGACACGGTATCGGCTCAGCACTCTCTTGGGCCCATCCTGGAGTTGCTCAAAGTGGATGGAACTTTGGTCACGGTGGGTGCACCTGATCAGCCCCTCGAATTGCCTTCCTTCCCTCTAATTTTCGGTAAATTTCCCTCTTAATCCTTAGCTCTAACATGTCAATTATAAATTCACTATAATAACTATTTTCCTGGGATTTTTTTTTTTGTTCAAATTAGGTAAAAGGAGTGTCAAAGGTAGCATGACAGGAGGGATGAAAGATACGCAGGAGATGATGGATTTGTGCGGCAAACACAACATCACTTGCGACGTTGAGGTCATCGCCCCAGACACGATCAACGAGGCCATGGACCGCCTTGCCAAGAACGACGTGAGATACCGGTTCGTGATCGACATCGCTGGGAGGATATCGAATATTTGAAGATGGCGTGAGCCAGGCTTGGGGCTTAATTTATTTTCCGTACTTTACTTTTAAATTTTTCAACGAATGATTCGTAAAAGTCATAAGAGTCCCAGCACTTATCGGATACAAATCACTACTACCATAATTGCAGACACTATTTATCTATATTTGTCTTTATCATCTGTTGGCTTCTCAGTCGTAATTATTCACCTCAACCTAGTCATTCATCCTACACTTTTAGAGCTTATATTGCAACAACCCCTTGTCCAATTTTCATAAGAAACAATCAAAAATAAAAAATAAAAAATGACAAGAAATGAAATAAAGCTTCACAAGTTCTATATGGGCTTAAGCATTTGGATGGCAGTTTACCGTATGGGCCTTATATATGCTTATAAACCGTCCAAATACAAAATCAAAAAGGGCCTAAAAATCATGGAAACTTGACTAATGAAGGCAGTTAACATTGCTGACAACACAGTCCTCTCGTTTCCTGGTTCTCGCTACCCCCAATGAAATGTGGCGTTATACATGGTAGTTCGATATGATGCGATGAACGCGTGGCATCGTGAACCATGCATGAATCTGTGCGATCGAGAAGCCGCTCTCAATGAGGCGGGAACTGAAGTGGGACCCTCAAACGCCACGTGGCGAGTCTCTAGCCCATATCTAGGTTGACGTTGAGGAGTGGAAGCAAGAATTTCTTAGACTCGTAAGGACCAATTTCGAGATGAGAAGCAAGCAATTGGATATGACTATATGTTTTAGGTACGCGTCTGTTTGAAGGGCACGGCTCTACTAAAGCAATAAAGTGGACTCAAAACCCTCATGTCCATATCCTTTCGTGGCATAAGTAAAGGTCGATTTTCAATGAGGACGTATGCATTCGTGCATTGTTTTCATTAGAGAAGAAACTATAGGTCGAATTTTTCTTAATAACATCGTCGGTATTAAGATAATTTTAATCAAGGTATGCGTAGTAGAAAGATGTTGTTGCACTACACCAATAAGATAAATCTTACATAAAGTACTTTACCTAGACGTTGGCTCATGCTTTACTAGATATATCATGGATTCAAGATTTACCTACTTAAGTTGTATTTGCTTGTTAAAAATAAAAAATAGAAAACGGCAAATGTGCTAGATACCGTCAGCTATCTAGAATTAGTGAGATTCATAACATTTTCCTCCATCTTTGATTAGAGGAAACTTTTTACAACCATACCATTGATTAGTGAGTTACAAGTAGACTTGTCAAAATTGGTCATATATATATATATATATATATATATATATATATATATTTTTTAACCCATATTTGATGGATTGAATTGTTTATGTAATACTTATATTCAATAAATGGGTTAATAATATAAGTGTTGAATAGGTTTACAACTTACTTAAATTTAACCTACTTTAGGACTCTCTTGAGTCTCTTAACTCTCTATTGCCGTCACTCAATTTCATGCTGACTCATTATGCCTTTTCATCTCAATTTGGTTCAAGAGGTGAGTAAAATTTCTTTGCCTTCACATGCATCAAATTTCTTGTGGTATCTTTCTGGTAAAGTCAAATAGAAGTTTGAGACATTCCAAAGTGACGAAGAGCATTTGTTTCTCTATCCTACACTGATACGCTTTGTGGAGCCAATTTGAGAGATTTCTTTGCCTTCACATGCGTCAAATTTCTTGCGGAATGTTTCTGGTAAAGGCAAATCAAAGTTCGAGACATTCCAAAATGACAAAGAACATTTGTTTCTCTATCCTACATTGATACCCTTTGTGGAGCCAATTTGAGCATACTAATTCATTCTTCTTATTCTAGTTGATGATCATCTCTCGATATTGGGGCAAGACAAGTGATTTACCAAAAACAAGAACCAAAGATAAGGAGTGTTCGAGTCCATAACACTATGTATAAAAAAACTCATGAAATTAAGATATATAGTTTTTGAATGGAGGAGCTAGAAGTATGAAATGAAAAAGGAATGAAAAAGTTGGGGCATGAAAAAAAGAAAAGAAAAAGCAGTGCGATGTAAGAACACGACAAATGCCCATAAATATGAAAAAAAGTTGAGAAACAAAGGAAATAATTTATTTGGCATTCCAATCCAATGTTTGATAAAGAGCAAAACTCTCATATGTTCAGACAAATGTACCCACGTAATGATAGACTCTTGAAACTGATGAAATGCCCGTGAATGAAAGAATCTCATAAGGAATGAAGTTAATAATGATGTTCAAATAATCAGCAATTTCGTAACCTCTTGCAATATTTTTTTGAGCCTAATGAGCCTTTCATACTTAACCCCAACACTAAGCTTACATTGCATCTCTTAATCGGGTCCAATCACTAGAACAAGTGAGAGCAAGGTTATTTTTATCTCATCTCATCTTTAGATTTCTTGACTTGTAAACTTGGCAAAGATGATGATCAATGATTATTTCATTTATTAGCCAATGATGCTTATCCATTGTTGAAATTGCAATGAAGCCCACAGTACAATCTTTTGAAAAGACCTCTCGATTAGTGAATGCGTACCTATTGCTGATGACTCTCAAAGCCTTTGACACTAATAGTGTGACATATGATGAGTCTTCAAATTTGTTTCCCACATTAATGATTGAATCAATAGCATTTTATTGAGAGTATGTGAAAACTCTTTTCTAACTAAAAAGCTATTGTTTGACATATTTAACAAACCTATTTCACGAGTTATGATCATTGTATCATGACGGTGATATTTCTCTTAGAGAAATTTGATGATTGATCATATTTGATAAGCTGGACAACAATTCCATTATATTGAATGACATTAAATATCTTCATAATGATTGGATTTGGCTTAGTTCATTCATGCAATGGATACTTTCAATAAAATCTTGACTTTCACGATGTTAGGAGTAATACCAAGATAAAACTCAAATTGGTATATTTATGTTAAATTTACCTCAAACTAATTTTTTTACTACTAAACCCTAAATTAGTATACTCGTGACAAATTTATCCTAAAAGCTAATTTTTTTATTATAAAAACCCTAAATTGATATATTTATGACAATTTTACCCTTTAATGGTTTCCATTAAATTGGATTAATATCACAAAGATCACAAAACTGGTAAATTTATGACAAACAAAGGATAAAGCATTAGACTAGTCCACCTATCAACTGTCATGTATCATCTAACTCATCAATTTGGCGGTAAAATTTAACGAAAACTAACAATCGGTAGATTTGTTACTAATATATCAATTTGAGATTTTTCGTGATATAAACTCTATGATGTTATTGTTATGGCTAGATCTATCACCTAGAGGGGGTAAATAGGTGAATGTGTGGAAATGAAAGAATTTAGAAAAATATTATAGTGAGACAACTTCTGATTAAATAATTAGATCTTATCGGTGTGCGATTCTATCACAAATGATAAGAAATGAGTAAATGATAGAGAATTGCACACAAAGGTTTATGGTAGTTCGACTTTTGCAAGCCTACGTGCACTTTCCTACGTTATAGCCTATTGGCTGGAATCCACTAGAAAAACTGATAAGAGGTTACAAGTCTTGAGCTTCGAGTAATCAAGTTTGTGTGAAGAACTCTTTATACTCTTAGCCTTTAAAAAGGTTTGCACAATATAGCTTAGCGAAGGCAAATGTGTATAATCACAAAACACTATTCAGACTTTGGAATTATAAACTGAAGTTCTCATGAATGCGAATCCTCTCCCCTCGCTTTGTGATCTTCTCTTATGTTCCTCCTAGTCCAAGCTGACCATTAGACATATCTCTATAAGGATCATCTAGCCAATCTACCCGTTGGTCCTAGATTTGGTTGAGAAGATCTGATGGCTTCAAGATCACCGAGGTTGATGTTTCCTATAATTTCTGCCACTCATACAACAATTTAGGTTTCCAAAAGTTAAGTGTTTACAAATGGAAAGAATGTTTCACCTCTAATAAGAAATTCTGCGAAGGTTGAATCTTCGACAGATATAGGCAAATTTTCCTTTTGAAACTTCTTACAAAAATGACAAGGAATTCAACTAATATGGAGATAATGCACAATATAATGAATAGATGGCTTTAGCATCTAGTACTTCTCTTTTGACAATGTCTGCATCAGATAGGACTTAGATTTCTGGTTTTTTGCTTCTTCTTTAGTTGAGGGAGGTTCAGGTTTTACACCCCTTAGAACAACGTTCCACTCCAAGACATCCTTGGATCTAATGAAAGCTTTCATCTTGTTCTTCCAAATGTGGTAATCTTTTCCGTCAAAGTAAGGAGGCCTTGTATCACTCTAACCTTCCATCGACAGTACAATATTACTAGCCATCAAAAGATCCTTAGCTCAAAATAATAAAGTGCTTCAATAAAGAGTAACCTGGCTCTAATATCAATTATTATGGCTAGATCTATCACCTAGAGGGGGTGAATAAGTGATTGTACAGAAATGAAAGAATTTAAACAAATATTGCAGCGAGATAACTTCGATGAAGTGTTCAAATCTTATCGTATGCAATTCTATCACAAATAATAAGAAAGTACTAATTGATAGAGAATTGCATACAAATGTTTATAGTGGTTTGGCTTTTGCAAGGCTACGTTTATTCTCCCATGCTGCAGCCTATTGGCTAGAATTCACTTGAAAAATCGATAAGAGGTTACAAGTTAACTTCAAGCACTCAAGATTGTGTGAACAACTCCTCACACTCTCAGCCTCTAAAAGGTTTGCATAATATAGCTTAGTGAAGGCAAATGTGTATAATCACAAAACACTCTTCAAGCTTTGGAATTATAAGCTTTAGTTCTCGTGAATGCGAATCCTCTCCCTTCAGCTTCAAGACCTCCTCTTATATTCCTCCTAGTTCAAGTTGACTTGTTGGACATATCTCTAGAAGGATTATCTAGCCAATTTACCCGTTGCTCTGGATCCGATTGAGAAGATCCGACGGCTTCAAGATCACCGGGGTTGATGCTTCCCGTAAATCTGCCGCCCAACAGCGTTTGAGTTTCCAAAAGTTGAGTGTTTACGAATGGAAAGAAAGTTCCGCCTCTAATAAAAAATTCCAAGAATGTTGAATCTCCGATAGATATAGGCAAATTTTCCTTGTGAAATTTCTTATAAAAATGGCAAGGAATCCAACCAATTTTTGCTAGCCGTTGCACAAGTATATTTGACTCATTCCTAGCCGTTTAACATAATATATAAGGAACTAAAACCTTATGAGCGGTGGAGGTGATAAAACCCTCTAGATACCTAAATCACTAGGAGCAACGCCCATTTGAAAGTGATAAAAAGGGCTGATGGCGGTGGAGAAGCTTTTTGGTAAAATTTCGAGTTCGCGAGATATTTTTACACGAGGAGGTGCAAGCTGGTTTATACTTTTGGCTTTCTAGATCACTGAAAAGATAATGAATGAATAAACAAAGAAGAAAATACATGTTACGATGGGCTGGTTGAGCGAGGTCTAATCGAATTGTGACATTAAGTAAAGTAAGTTTGCCCTAATTTAAGTATTCAGGAAAAATTGACAAAAGCCTAGGCACTAAAACCCTATAAGCGCCCGAAAGAATCACCCCTAACGAAAGGCCTAGGCTATAGACTTCTCATGCATTGATACACTCATGCAATCAGTGCTTTTATTATGTCTTTATGAAAAGGCCAAGGACTAAAATCCCACGAGTGGCCTAGGGGATAATATTCTAAAGAAAGGCCTGGGGACTAAAACTCTATTAACGGTTGGGGGTATGACGCCCTAAAGAAAGATTTAGGGACTGAAACCTTATGAGCGGCCGAGGGGATGAAATCCTATATAAAAGTTTAGGGACAAAAACCCTATAAACGGCTAAGGGGATAACATCCTAAAGAAAGGCCTAGGGAACTTGAGTTATTTCAGTTTCAGCTAATGCAATGATCCGAGATCTTTGGCTAGCAAATTTACAAATATTACAAAGAAAATGATTGAGCAGTGCATCCGTTCTCATTAACAAACCACGAACTCATAAAACAATCTTCCGTGACGAGAGTCTGTCCAATATTTTTTCACTCGCTCGTGTCGCTCCACTTGAAACACTCCTCGGGTAGTTGGTAATATGATTATGATGTCCTGAGTCTTCTCTAAAGTCAAAGGTAGGGTCAACCCACGGCTTGATTACTGGAACCTGCACGACTGGCTATATAAAAGCCCGCCCATGCAATGAGGCACAAGACACCAATGCGACTACAGCACACAGTCACGGGGTTTCGTTACAATAGCAAGATCTGCGGTAAGTAAGCATCTTCAACACCGACATTACCAAGGATCGACGTGTTCCTCTTCGATCGTCTGATGGCTTGAGAGACTCAGAACCACACGCTCACGGTCTCCGGCTGGGCTGCTCACGACTCCTCGGGTGAGATCAAACCCTACACCTTCAAACGCAGGTATGTCTGGAGTGTCCAGACGGCGCTTAATGAAGCGCTTGAGTCTGCATTTGTAGATAGGACTGAAGCGAGTAACTTGATGGCTTTGCTTTCGTGGTGATGATGAAACAGAGAGAATGGCGTGAACGATGTGACAATCAAGGTCTTGTGCTGCAGAATTTGTCACACCGATCTCCACTATGCCAAGACCGACTGGGGCATCACCATGCAACCCGTTGTCCCGGGGTACTCTCTCTCTCTCTCTCTCTCTCTCTCTCTCTCTCTCGCGTTTACATATCAATATGCACTTTTGCCTTCGAAGATGGCCGAGTTTCGAGCTTGGCAAGGTCTTCATCTCATTCAAATTGGGAGTGTGATTGGATTTGTTTATCGCTGCTGGGATACGGTGAGCTAACGGGATGATTTCCGTGTGATGCGCATGACGAATGAAACAGGCATGAAATAATGGGGGTAGTGATTAAGGTGGGATGCAACGCAGGCAAGTTCAAGATGGGGGACCAGGTCGGGGTGGGCTGCCTGGTGGCCTCCTGGCTCAAGTGCGAGTTCTGCGCCAACTCGCAGGAGAACTACTGCGACCAGATCTAATTCACCTACAACGGCATCTTCTGGGACGGCTCCATCACCTACGGCGGCTACTTCAACTTGATTGTTGCCGATTACCGGTAACCTCTCGCCTTCTCTATTTCCATTTTATGTTCATTTCCATTATTATTATTTTTTATTTTGTTTATTGAAGACAGAGACGGGACAACGCACGTGTAGTCGGGATCTATGAACTATTGTTGTCGTATTTCTATGGAAGAGATTCCAAGGCACGCAACTCATGTGAATTATTGCGCTTCGTAGTATATATGTCTTCAGCATTAGGCTAAAGTGAGAGAGATCCAGTCTCTTCAGGTAAACCGCGATGAACTAGGAAACAGGGGAGCCTATCTTTGACCATGTTGATTTTGAACTGCTATTTCTATTCTATTTGTCACATGATTAGATAGACCTATAAACGATGTTTATCAGTTCTGAATAAACTCACTTACCGAGCAAAAAAAGAAAAAAAATAGAACTACGTTTGGGGAGTGTGAAAACGTTCAACAAACTCACCAATCGACAAAAAGAAGTCGGTCCAATCTGATGCCTCGTGTTGCCCCCACGTTCAGCCCTTTTAGGCTCTGATTTGATGGAATGGATGAGATTGGATAACAAAAAACCATGCTCGTCAACCCAGAGGACAACATAACACGATAGACCAGCTTCATACAATCCATCCGGTTGAGTAGGTCTAAGAATTAGGTTGATCGATGATTGCACTAACTTGAAATCCTTTGGTCGGGGTCACTTGCTCGTGCAGGTATGTGGTGCGCATACCGGAGAACTTATCCATGGACTAGGCAGCGGCGCTGCTGTGCGCAGGAATCACGGTGTTCAGCCTGCTGAAGGACAACGGCATGCTGGTCTCGCCAGGGAAGAAGATGGGGGTGGTGGGGCTCGGCGGGCTCGGCCACGTGGCAGTCAAGTTCGGGAAAGCGTTCGGCCACCACGTCACGGTCAAAAAGCAAATCCCTCCAAAATTGGGTCTCCTCGAAAATTTAGATATAATAAAGACTATACAAATAAATATGGCCGTCTAATTAAATTTCAGCAATAGGGACAAGGAACACTTTGGGGTTGTTTCTAAGATTAATGGAAATATCATCGTGCATTTATACTTCGGCTTTAAGCATATAAGATCATATTTATATGACGCAGGCTTTATCTGTGCTTAGAAACGGTCCAAATATAGAAACGAATGGGGCCTAAAGAGTCGGGGAAACCGAACTATTGGAAAAACCGAAGAGATGTCCTTCACACGAGAGCATTAGGTTAGTGGAAGTCGCATGAATTAGATAAGGACGTAATTCGAATGACGGAAATTATTCAGCCGACTTTTAAGAGGAAAAAGTCAGGGACAGACGCTTGTTATCTCCAGCCACTCGTATAATTTATTATCGATAGATGCCTTCTTGGAAAGAGAACCTTGCAAGCATCCGTTTTCCAGGTTGCCCCCGACGTCCGCGTGGCAACGCCGTGATCTCTTCAAATCCGACTAGACTTGGTTTGGTTTGGTTGTCTTCGTAACACTATAATATAGAGGAAGTCGAATCTAAAAGTACACCATCAACTAGCAACGCTATAGTTCATTGGAGAATAAATCTTCCGAGTATGCTTATCATTGATGATGGTACAGGGTTTAGTGATTGGCTGCTAATTATTTTATTTAACAGATCAATTCTTGTAGAACAAGTGTGTGCTTATTATTTACTGGTGCCTTGTTGATATTTCTCGTTTCCTGGATTTTGCTTTGTTTTGTATTATTCTGCCCTTTGCTCCGCTTCAATTTGCTTTGTCATGGAAGTCTCTATGCTTCTTATGTATCCTTTCTTTGAAAATGAATATAAATTTCCTTCTTAAAAAAAAAAAAAAAATTTTTCATTTGTTTCATGAAAAATCGATGATTATGATTGCTTGTACTGTTTAAAATAATTGGTTAATAAAAAATATATTTATTGTCAATAATAATTTATGCTCAAATCTTTTCATAAATGAATATTTTTTGCAAGTGGCATGAACAATCATTTTTTTTAAAATTATATAAATAGTTCATTTATTGCGAAACAAACGGAGAACTAATTCTTCTCTAATTTCCCTCTTCTCGTGATCCTCAACGATTGTGGCATTATATACACGATAATATCGTATAATTCGATGAACATATGGCGTCATGAAACCGCGCGTGGATTTGGGTGGTGGAGAAGGCGCTCGGATGAGGCGGACGCTGGAATGGGACCCGTGAGCGCCACGTGGCCAGTCGCTGGCCCAGATTTAGGTTCTCCGAACTCGTCGCGACCAGACATATTCATAGTTTCATACGTTACGGAGAGGTTGAGGAGTGGAAGCAATAAGGATGTGCTGCGATTAGCAAGGGGCCCGATTCTGGAGATGAGAAGCAAGCAATCTCAAAATCCCTCCTCACCCCATTCATCCATATCCTTTTTGCAGCATAATTAATGATTTCATTTTCGGAAAAAGGCTTATCCACCATGCATTTAAGTAATCAATTTTACCTTACGTTATGGATTTGCAAAATACGTACTTTACTACAAAAATTTTGTGAATGGATAAATGGAATATTTCAACCAAAAAAGATAAAGGGAATATCATTTTATGCTAATTAATAAATCTTCGATTCCTCTTCTATCAAATAATTTCTAGCAACTGACAAACTTATATATTATAAATATTCTAAATCTGTTATTAAAACAATATAGACATATGTATAATTTCACTCAATTTAGATTCACTTTAGGCAATTCCTAACTAATCGTGCATCTAACTATGAAGAAGGAACGAGTTGTTAGATATGTAAGCATCCTCGCAATGGCTTTCTGTGATGTGCTATCAAGCACAAAGTGGATACCGAGTGGGTAATCACAAATGAGTTAGAAATAAGGAAGAGATTTAAATAATAAGCAAAGTAAACTCTAATGACATAGCATGTTATGGCACGGTTCAAAATTTTTGTGTAGGTGAATGAGGAGCTATTTCATATGTGAAAGAGTATCAAATATGAGACTCAAGATTAAGGGGTCACTATCGAACGCAGAATCATAAAGAAGAGAAGAGACGACAGTGGTGTTTGACAAAAACATTGCAGAATAAAGAAAACCCTTACATATATATACACACACGTATGTCTGTATGTATGTATCTATCTCTTCTCTCTCTCTCTCTCTCTTTTTTCTTTTTTTTCCTACTTTCTCCCACAATTGATATCTCCTTTTATTGAGGTTCTCTGGGGGCCACTTCAGCAGTATGTACCGCACTATTGCTCCTTTATTTGTAGGTACGCTCCTAAATTTACATGTTTTCATTGCCATCTGAGTAGCTAATCTGACTGAGGAAGAAAAGCACGATGTAAGGAAGCTTTTAGCACCAAAAAAATAATATAAAAGATAGACACTGAATAGAATTAAGAAAGAAAAGTGACGTATTATCTTACTCAAATATATTATCTCAATGCGTACCTATATATGATCTAAATAGCTATCCTAAATTCACTTGCCAGGTGCATTGGGTGTGCAATATTATTACAAGGTTAAGTTGACAATATTTTGTGTTGAACTTATCTAGTCGAATTGATTACCATAATTGGCTGAGCTAAAGTTGGAAAATGTTCTTTCTTAATAAGTTAATCCCCAACGAACTTAGAAGCAAACCAAAGATGATGCTGGATACCCGCATTGTAGGAAACTTACTGGTCATTGAATAAGTTCGTGGGGTGCATGAAAAATAAATCACATGCATCTTTTGCTATTTCAATCTAGCCATAGTCCATATGGTCGCATACTCACGTGAGTTGGATCATTATCGAGGATCTAGATATTATTCCTTATTAGGATTCATATCTTTTAAATTGAGTTAAAATCCATGGCCTTAGAAACCACATTGATCTCTCTTCCCATCCTCCACGGTGTGAATATAACTTCATTAGGTGAACCTCTCTAGGTTAAAATATCTAGCCCTTTTTTGTGGCCTTCAGGTAAAAATCTAGCTAACTTCTAGATGTTTGCACCACCCCAACTGCCCCATTCTTTCAAGGCATCCAAAAATAGTAGGGGCAAAACAAGAAGAGGAAATGTACGAGAAATTGCGCTCGTTATTCTCGCTGCTAGCTATTTCTCTAACTTTATGGCTAAGCTTCCAGATATATGGATAAACATGAAAGAAAACCTCCCCAGGAAAGGGAGAAATAAAAAGGGAAAGAAGGAAAATGCCTAATCATGTGTCCCGAAGCATCACAGGTACAAAAGCACACCGTGTGAGGGAAGATAACGTGCGAGAACAGGCAAATAACCAAATTTGAGGCGGTGCTCGATACAATAGCCAACCGTGGCTTCTTCTTTCAAGCCAGAGACCTCTATATATACAGCCTCACTCTGTGTTCCTGAGATCGTTTTCAAACCCTTTGCAGAAAAAGACCATTGAATTCTTTGATCAAGCTTTCAGTCTCCACGATTTTGACGTTATCACATGGCTCAGCTCAGAAAATTGGTGTTTCCCCCAAGTTGAGATCTTCATCGCTGACCTCAGTACGTCGTTTCTCTCCTATCAATCTCTCCTTGGAATACAACACCTAATATAATAATAAGAAGCCAAAAGCATGAAGAAATAAAGAAAGAATTCTCCACTCCACATGTGAGAATTCTAGAGAAAGTTGGAAATCCATTATGCATGAAGTCTTGACGTGGGCAGCAAGTAATGCATGAAAGAAAGAATGGGCACATATTAAAATACTATTATAATTGTTGCTAGGGAGTTTCAAGAAGCATAGCAAGCTTCAACTTCGTAGACTTGAACGTGAAGGAAAAGAAGACAGCCCACAATTATTGACTCCTTAGCCAAGAAGAAAAGTTCAACTTCAGCACTTGCACGTTGAAGTCAATGGCAGTGGAGTTCAAGGTGGAATCCAGCGGTGAAGATGTCTATAAATAGGGCTTGGGAGTGCAACGTAAAGTAGGCCAAAAGGCCTCAAGGTGAAGGAGCAGTAATCGAAAGGCCTTCAAGAGAGGCTTAACAGCCTCAAGCCACCGCAGTGGTAGGGAGGCTTAGAGCCTCAAGTCAACAAATGGAGAGGGCCTCACGCTCACACGCAGCGGAGAACTTCAGGCCAGCAAGGAAGTCACACATATGTGAGCTTCAGGAAAGCCTTCCAGCAGTGAGAGCTTTTCTGAATGGAAGTCACCGTGCAATCTGAACTTCAAGTGAGAGGCAATCGCAGTCTCGTAGGCTGATGGAGAGTGAGTTATCCCTCCGTGATCGAGAAGGGAAGAAAATAGAATAGCTGAGTATATGCTTGTATTAATTAGTTTGAGTGTGTACTTGTATCAGCTACCGAGTTTATTTTGAATCTTATACTTCCTCATATTTTATGCTGCGCATTATACAATTAATATCAAAGCAAAGGTCGCATACCCTACAATTAGTACCAAATTATTTTGGTTCCTACAATCTCTATCTCCTTGTTCTTCTTGTATCTAGTTAGTGATCGGAATGAGGAAACGTGGCTCACTGTTTGGACAAATTTTTGAGCAAATGAATGCTTGATCTTTATGTTACGATTTGCTGAGCTTTGTATACTCTCCTTTCTCTTGTGTTTCATCGCGTATCCTACATGAAAAGCAGTTTTTTATTAGTCGATAAGAACTTCATTTGCTTGCATTTTTGTTTATTGCCAAGAGAATGTACTTTTTCTAATGGAGATTGGTGAATTATAATACATGGCTGTACAAAATTTCTAGGGGAAAAAAAAGCCTAATGAATTAAGTAATGGCTATGAGATCATATAATTTATCCTTTGGCTTTGATAGTGAGATAGCTAGTATAAGCACCTAGAGGGGGTGAATAGGTGCAAAACAATTTCTCGTGATATGTGAGCAATATTAGACAACAACAATGAAGCTCGCCTTTTGTTATTGTGGAGAAATATTCTAATATTTTGAAGTTCGATAAAACGCTTTCCATCGCCCAAATCAAGATTTGACTTACTATTTAAAGTCCAAGACCTCCTGGATCGCTAGACTCAAGACTCAAAAAGTCTATTCTCATTGATGCTTCTTAATCTCTTGGAAGAAAGCTATCCAGAATCGGAGTGCTTCATTAAGGATTTGGCCTTATTGACTGAGAAGATCTCTTTGGTTGGATATGACGTAATCGGATTCCTTTATTCGAATCAAGATTGATTAAGGATCCGATGATTGTGAAGTATACTTGGAAGGGTTTTACTTACTAAACCAAAGATCCCGATTTGTATGAGCGAGCATGATTGATGGGCTATCGACATGTTCCTTTAATAGCTCGAATGATCTTCCTAATTGATTCCATCCAACCGCAGATTGAGGAATTCCTTTGTAAGTGCCAACGGGTATGATGGTATAAAGGAGTATAAAAGGAAGATGTTCCATTTGTTCAAGAGGTGCACGATAGAAGAATTCCAAAGTCCGGTCTTTGATTTTAAGTCAATTCATTTACTAAGCGAAATCTTGTACGCAAAAGAGAGTTTATATTTTGAGATACCTTGAGGAAGTGTGGTAGAGTATCTAACACTCGTGGAATCAAGGGAAAGCATTGCCGTAATATCTCTTTTGTTCATAGTGAAATTCAAATTAAGGTCAGTTTTTCGCTGCGTAAGAGTGGACGTAGGCTTGGAATAAGCCGAACCACTATGAACCTTGTGTTTAATTTTCTTTCTACTCTCGCTTTACTTTGATCATAATTCGCTTTGATAACTAAAGGAGAACTTCCTTTCTATTGTCTACCTAGTATTACTTTCGTATCTCGAGAAATTATTTTTATACCTATTCACCCCCCCTCTAGGT